>PVNU02002850.1:0-1200000 GCA_003013855.2 Liriodendron chinense
CCCAATCCAGGGAATAGAGATTCAATAAATGGACTCTCAAAAACTAGACATACATAGACGATTGAGCCCCGATTCAGCGCCTTTGATGAGTAGCTTCAGCTTCCACGAATGCCTTAGCTCCTCTCCAAGCTCCCACGATCAGCTACCAATGCATATGATGTTCCTAAACTAGTGCCGGGTAGGTGGGAGAAGTTGTTGGGGTTCCTTTTGCCTATTTAATACAATGGTGATGATAGTAACTACCAACTTGAGTATTCAATGGCTATTGATGACCAAGAGATTCAACAAGATTGGTTAGGTCAGCCATGAATCCCTTGCCTGAGTTCATTCTTCAAACCGAGCTTTGAATGCTCATTGAAGTGTCATGAATCACTTGGGTTGAATGATGAACTCTAAGCAATGATGAGCAAAAGAAGGATAGATGATGTTCTTAATAGCCCCCTTCAGTGCTCTCAATGGGTGTGTAAGTCATCCCATAAAAGACCTCAAGATATGCTTTTATAGATGCCCAAGAATGAGCTCAAACGAACATAAAACGGTCATATTCCGACCTGCCTGGACCCCCTCCGGCTGGTCGGATTTGAGCTCCGACCTGTCAGCCCACCTGTCCTCAGATGGGTCGGGTAAATGGTCCAGAAACGAAAAACTCACTGGACAGTTTTTTGGCTTAACCGACCTGCTGTCCGGCCGGTCGGATTGGGCAGCCGACCTGCTGTCCGGCCGGTTGTTCACTCCCCAAGTGTAGGGTTGCGAAGTAGTAATAATTCGGAAAGACCGAGTATCGTTCCCACAGAGATTTATGTATGGGTTGTTCGCTTCCCCAAGTGTAGGGTTACGATGTAGTAATAAACTCGGTAATACCGAGGTCGATCCACAGGGACTTATGTAGGATGTCACAAACTCATCCACAAGTTTCTATTGAAGCTAACAATCAAAGTTTGAATAGAATGTGTGTGACTAACAGTTTAATCTAAATTGAATGTAAACAATTATAAGAAGGCACTAGGGGTTCGAGGATCCACTTGTAGCAATCCTCGATGTTCAATCCGCTGTGGTTTCCCATTCTCTCAACTAGAATCACCAGTCAGGTCTATCTAGTCGGATAATAGAACTATTAAACCAGAAGTCTGTAACATGTAAGTTCTGTACATAACGTTCACTCAACTCTAGGCTGATCTGAGCATGCTCATTGCATAGGTCATTCACCTTTTCTATAGGTCCAATTCCCAATCATAACCATCCTCAAGTCTTCTCACAAGACAAGGCTAGATCATGATTTGAACTGGATTCAAATTATATGCACAGTCCATAAATATTCCAGTTAATCAACCAAAACTAGAACTTTGGCATGAAGTCCCTTCATGAAGAGCTTAGTGCTAGAGCGCACTCCGATTCCTCAGATCATACAGGTCTAGACCGTTGCAAACCAAATAAGAAGATAAGTAATTCATCCAAACATCCATGAGTCATCACAAGACTAAGAGAAATTACTTAAAAACTTGCATAAACTTCAAACCTTAGTTCATAATCATGAATTCCAAAACTGAAAACCACTTAACTACGAATTAAAACATCTTGGATACACTACAAGCTTCACCTCTTAGCCCTAGCTAAGAGGTTTAGCTGCTCATGATCCAAGGAAACATGAAACAACTACAAAAAGCATGAAAACAGCAAAGCAAACCAAAAGGAGTTGTGAAACTCCAATCTTCACTTCCACAGTCTCCAACCTCGCTTGAGCCCTTCTAGGATGCCCTAGGAACAATCCCTAGGTGTCTATTTATAGTCTGGAGGCTCCACGACTTCGGAAGAATCGAGAAAGTGCGTAACACTTACGCAGCGCAGAGAATTTCGGGAAGAAATTAGAAAGTTCTAACTTAGTACGCATGGCCGACCGGTCAAGACCGGTCGGCCTCAAGTGACAGCACTCCAGCAGTCTTCATTCCAGCAATGATGTCCGACCGGTCATGACCGGTCGGACGTTTTTCTTCTCATACCAGCAGCCATGTCGGCCTTAGTTCATTGAAATTCCAACCTCTCTATCCAGCGATCATGGCCGACCGGTCATGACCGGTCGGCCTTATGCAATACTAGTCCATTGTTCATAGCTGGCCGGTCAAGACCGGTCTGGCCCTCTTGGCCGACCGGTCATGACCGGTCGGCAGTCTTCATGCATCTACATTCTTCCTTTTCTTTCTTTCCTTGCTTCTTTCTTTCACTTTCTCTCTTCTTTTCTTCTTTGGTCCTCAAGTAATCTCCATTAGAATAGTTCAAAATGATCTCTTTGTGTCTTTAATTGAGTAGAGTCCACCCTCAATCCTGTAGTCACAAAACATGCATTGAATTAGCTTTCAACCCATATAAACCATGTAAAATGAGTGATGAATTGGGGTTAGAATATGCACAATTAAGAGCTCAACACACCCCCCAACCAGCATTTTGCTAGTCCCGAGCAAAACATGCGTGAAACTAATCCTATTCTTCAAAAACTCAACTCTCCTTCAGAAACCCTCCTTCTACACATTCCAAGGTACATAAGCATAAGATTCAAAAATATTAGGCGACAGAGGTTGAAACCGTAAACCCTCAAAACATAATAAGCATTTATATGAAATTCCCGCTGATTGGTTGATAAATAGAAAGACTTGAACAAATTTCACCTAGTGTGGGTAGTGAAAATTCATTCCACGAGTTTCTAGGATTATCTTCTTCATAGATCAACTAGACTATAGAACTCAAGGTACATAGAGCCACATCAAGCCAATGACAGGAATTTGCCTTACCGTCCTTCCGACGACTTTCACACTACGTCCCATTTCCGACTTTGGTTACGGGTAGACCATCCCCCGGTTGGTAGTAGGTAGCCCTAATCGGAATTCTCCACCATTTTTCCACATTCCCAATTTCATCCTTCCTTTTCCTTTTTCTTTTTAAATTAGATAGGATTTTTACAAATCCATATCTTTCATTATTTTCCCATGGACAAGGATGGACAAAGTACCCCGGCCTGATTTCTCAATACCTTAATTCAAAGTTTAGCTAATTCATAAGTCACATAATCCCTTCAACTCATGAAAATCGTGTAATGTGAACTAGGTGTAAAAGTGTTCAGATTTTCTATCAATCACAAAAATAGGGGAGTTCACATATAAAAACCATTATGCTGTGAGGAATTCCAGACTTCCAGCCCTATACACTTCATATCTCCTCCTCTTATGCTCATATCAACTCGAATGCCTAGAACCAGTGTTTTCCAAAAGAGTTTCAAATTTTTGAAAAATCGAAAAAAAATTTCCACATGATTGCTTGAAATGTTGCAAATCGCTGAACTCATCCAAGAGATCCTACACCCCCCAACCAAATCTTGCATTGTCCTCAATGTAAAAGATGTGCAATGAGCAAAACATGAGAGCAATTTGAAAATAAAAGGGAGTGAGGAAAGATAGTACCTGAGAGAGAGAAAAGTGAAGATCTTCCTCCTTCTAACAATCCTATGAAAACGAAAACAAAAGCAGCAAAATCCTAATCATAACTACTCTATACCTCCATCAGACTAGGAGATCAATCATCCTGATACACAGGATCATTCAGAGGTATGGACATATCTTCTGAAGGGAAGTTCTCAAAGAACGGCTTTAATCGCTGCCCATTTGCTTTAAAAATGTTGCCGTTCCTTGGATTTAATAGCTCAACAGTCCCATATGGATAGACAGTTTGCACAATGTAGGGACCGGTCCACTGAGATCTCAATTTTCCCGAAAATAGATGTAAGCGAGAATTATACATGAGGACTTTTTGATTTATCGTGAATGTCTTGCGAAGAATATTCTTATCGTGGAATATCTTCGTCTTGTCCTTGTAAATTCTTGCATTCTCATAAGCTTCATTACGGATTTCTGCAAGTTCATTCAATTGTAGTTTGCGTAACGAGCTTGCCTTGTCAGGATTGAAATTTATCTTCTTAATAGCCCAATATGCCTTATGTTCCAACTCCACAGGCAAGTGACAAGCCTTCCCATAGACAAGTCTATAGGGAGACATTCCAATAGGAGTTTTAAAGGCAGTACGGTAGGCCCAAAGCGCATCGGTAAGTCGAAGTGACCAATCCTTGCGATCAGGATGCACCGTTTTCTCTAAAATGTGTTTAATCTCTCTATTGGATATCTCAGCTTGTCCACTAGTTTGTGGGTGATAGGGAGTGCTCACTTTGTGCGTTACGCCATATTTCTTCATTAATGCTTCTAAAGGGCGATTGCAAAAGTGAGATCCTCCATCACTTATGATGACTCGAGGCGTTCCAAACCGGGAAAGAATGTTTTCTTTTAAGAATCGAATGACCGTTTTATGGTCATTATTCCGGCAAGGGATGGCCTCGACCCATTTGGAAACATAATCAACGGCGAGCAAGATGTATAAGTTTCCAAAAGAAGATGGGAATGGGCCCATGAAATCGATGCCCCAACAATAAAAAATTTCGATAATTAAGATGGGATTGAGTGGCATCATATTTCTACGGGAGATTCCTCCTAATTTCTGACAAGGTTCGCAAGTTTTGCAAAACTCATGTGTGTCTTTGAACATGGTGGGCCAATAAAACCCACATTGCAGAATTTTCGCTGTGGTCTTTTTAGCCGAAAAATGGCCACCATATGCTTAAGAATGACAGAAGGAGATGATACTTTGTTGCTCATTATCTGGGACACATCTCCTTTTGATTTGGTCGGGACAATACTTGAACAAGTATGGGTCGTCCCATAGAAATTTCCGTACCTCTGAGAAGAATCTATCCTTATCTTGCTTTTTCCAATATGTAGGAATTGTACCTGTAGCAAGATAATTAGCAATGTCCGCATACCATGGCAATTGGGAAACAGTAAAAAATTGTTCATCAGGGAACATGTCATTGATTGCAGTCGTTTCAGGGGAATCAGTGAGGACAAGTCGAGAGAGGTGGTCAGCTACTACATTCTCTACTCCTTTCTTATCACGTATTTCTAAGTCGAATTCTTGGAGTAGGAGAATCCATCTTAATAACCGTGGTTTAGCATCCTTCTTAGAGAGAAGATACTTAAGCGCGGCATGGTCAGTGAATACAATGATCTTGGATCCAATCAAGTAGGATCTGAACTTCTCCAAGGCAAAAACTACGGCTAAAAGTTCCTTTTCAGTAGTGGTGTAGTTTGCCTGGGCTGAGTTTAGGGTTCTACTTGCATAGTAGATAACACATGGCTTTTTATCTTTTCTTTGGCCTAACACGGCCCCAATAGCATAGTCGCTAGCATCGCACATAATCTCAAAAGGAAGGCTCCAATCAGGTGGTTGCATTATTGGGGCGCATGTCAACATGCCTTTAAGGGTGGTAAAGGCCTTTTGACATTCTTCACTCCACTCAAATGAATTTTCCTTTTGAAGTAGGTTGCATAAAGGACGAGAGAGTGAACTGAAATCCTTTATGAACCGTCTATAAAATCCTGCGTGTCCTAAAAAGGACCGTATATCTCGTATGCTTTTGGGTGGTGGAAGGTTAGAGATAAGGTCAATTTTCGCCTTGTCCACCTCAATTCCATTTTGTGAAACGATCTGACCAAGTACAATTCCCTTTTTAACCATGAAGTGGCACTTTTCCCAATTGAGCACAAGGTTCTTCTCTTCACATCTTTTTAGCACAGATTTCAAGTGCTCAAGGCACTCATCAAAGCTACAACCGAATACGGAAAAATCATCCATGAAGACTTCGAGAATTGTCCCCACCATGTCAGAAAAGATGCTCATCATACAACGCTGAAAAGTGGCAGGGGCATTACATAGTCCAAACGGCATCCGTCGATAGGCGAAAGTGCCGAATGGACATGTGAATGTAGTCTTTTCTTGGTCTTCACGGGCAATTTCTATTTGGTTGTACCCTGAATAGCCATCAAGGAAGCAAAAGTGGGAATGACCCGCCAACCGTTCTAAAATCTGATCAACAAACGGTAGGGGGAAGTGGTCTTTCCTAGTGACAGTGTTTAGCTTCCTGTAGTCAATGCACATTCTCCAACCGGTAGTGACTCTAGTTGGTACGAGTTCATTATTGGCATTGGTTACAATGGTTATTCCGGATTTCTTAGGCACCACTTGAGTTGGGCTCACCCATTGGCTATCAGATATTGGGTAAATGATACCTACATCCAATAGTTTCACCACTTCGGCCTTAACCACATCCTTCATATTTGGATTTAGTCGTCTTTGTGGTTGCCGGGATGTCTTTGCATTTTCCTCAAGATGTATGCGGTGAGTGCAAATCAGTGGGTCTATGCCTTTGAGATCCGCAATTGTCCATCCGATGGCACTCTTGTGCTCTAATAGAGTGGCTATTAGCCTACTCTCTTGTTCCTCATCCAAGTGGGAAGAAATCACCACCGGATATGTCTCATCTCGACCTAAATAAACATATTTTAGCTCACTTGGCAATGGTTTTAGGTCGAGTTTTGGTGCCTTAATGTTGGATGGGAGGGCCTTGTTCTCATTTATAGGCAAAGGTTCAATTGGGGTCCTCCATCTTTTATTTCACGCACCATCATCACATCTAGAATGGCATCCATCTCTTGTGTTGTATCATCATTCATATCATGGAGATGGGCCACACATGCCTCCAAAGGGTCGGAAAATAGTGACAAGGGGATTGTACCTTCCACGAATGATTCGATCATGTTTAATTCGTGGATATCATCATCAACTTCCCGCGGTTGTTTGCATAACTCAAATATGTTAAGCTCAAGGGTCATATTTCCAAAGGACATTTGTACAAGCCCGTTTCTACAATTGATAATGGTGTTTGAGGTAGCTAGAAATGGTCGTCCAAGTATGACGGGAATTTGAGTACCAGTGCCTATCACAGGATTTGTGTCCAAGACAATAAAATCTACTGGGTAGTAGAATTTATCAACTTGGACTAGAACATCCTCTACCATTCCTCTCGGTATCCGGATGGATCTATCAGCAAGTTGGAGTGTGGTTTTGGTGGGTTTCAATTCACCTAACCCAAGTTGTTCATAAACCGAGTATGGAATGAGATTCACACTTGCCCCCAAGTCGAGTAGGGCTTGTTTAATTTGGTAGTCTCCTATGATGCATGATATGGTTGGACTACCCGGATCTTTGTATTTTTGGGGCACCTCTTGTTTGATGATGGCACTCAAATTCTCAGCCAAAAGCACTTTGTTGTGGACGTTATGTTTTCTTTTGATTGTACACAATTCCTTTAAAAATTTGGCATAAGATGGTATTTGTTTTATTGCATCCAACAGCGGAATGTTGATCTTCACCTGCTTGAAAACTTTCAGAATTTCCAGATTTTTATCTAAAGGTTTAGGTGAAATCAACCTTTGTGGAAATGGGGCAACCGGCTTGTATTGTCTTTCCGGTTCTTTCTCTTGTGGAATATTGTTTGGGCTATCATCCTCTTTGGGAGTTTCCGGATCCTTAGGCTTGGGAGCCTTCACCGGATTGGATTTATCAATTTCTTTCCCACTTCTCAAAGTGGTGATAGCTTGGACATGTTCCGTATGGTGGGAGGATGAGCTTGCATCTTGTATCTCATACTGGGTCCTTGGGTTAGGAAGAGTTTGAGCAGGAAGTGTGCCCTTCTCTCTACCACTCAGGTGAGCTTCAACTCTAGCCAGAGATGTTTTCAATTCATTAATGGCTTGGTTTGAATTTTGATTGAATTTCAATTGCTCTTGCATGAACCCATCTATTTTTAGAGAATTTGTCTTGTTATACTCATTCTGGACCGATACGAGTGCACCCAACATCTCTTCTAGTGATACTTTTGGAGTGTTGTTTGCATTTGCAGTGGGTCCATTCCTCCAACTGAAGTTGGGATGGTTCTTCCAATTAGGATTATACGTGTTTGAGTTTGGAGCACCATATTGCTGCTGATAACTGTTTATGGCATTTGTTTGTTCTTGTAGGATGCTTTGGACTGCTGAAATTGTGGGACAATCTGGTGTAGCATGTTGATTTCCAGCGCAAATTCCACAAACAGTTTCAACCTCAGTGGAGTTGATTGTTTCTCCTTTCCTTAATTCCATGGCTTCGACCTTTCTTGTAAGGCTAGCCAACCGTGCACTTATGCTATCTTCTTCTGATAAGACATACATTCCTCCCTTTTCCTTTTGTTGGCCAATCTTGGAATTTGTTGGTTTAGATGTGTCCCAAGATTGTGCACTTTCAGCCAATTCTTCCAGATAATCCCATGCTTCATCAGCTTCCTTATTCATGAACTCCCCATTACACATCATCTCTATAAATTGGCGCATGGATGGAATCAGTCCTTCATAGAAAAAACTTATAATCCGCCAATTTTCATAGCCATGATGTGGGCATGCGTTTAATAGGTCCTTGAATCTCTCCCAACATTGGGAAAAGGTTTCATCCTCCTTTTGGGCAAAGTTCATGATAAGGCGCTTAAGCATGTTCGTTTTGTGAGTAGGGAAGAATTTTTTTATAAATTCTCTGTGCATATCATTCCATGACCCAATTGATCTTGGCCTCAATGCATAAAGCCAACCCTTGGCTTTATCCTTAAGAGTGAAAGGGAAGAATTTAAGTCTTACTACATCTTCAGTCACATTTGCAAAGTGCATGGTGGTGATTACCTCATCAAACTCCCTAAGGTGTTGATAGGCACTTTCACTGTCTAAACCATGGAATTTAGGGAGAAGATTGATCACTCCCGGTTTCAAATCCACATTCCCTGCATTTGGTGGAAATACTATGCATGAGGGAGTGCTCGTTCTTGCAGGTTGCAAGAAATCACGTAAAGTCCTAGGTCGGGGAACATTCTCAACCACATTCTCCCCTGTTTCGGTTTGATTTTGAACCGGGTTAGGTTGATTTGTAGCCATACTTTCAGATAAAATTGGAGAATCTAGATGTCTCCTAACACGTGGCTCTCTATCAATGCCTTCTACTATCCCCCCTTCACTTATGAGTCGGTTATTGGAATCCCGAGCCCAATGTGGCATGCAAAATCAAAAATAAGAAACAAAAAGGAAAAAAGAATTCTTCCTTCTTTTTCTTTACTCTTCTCTAAGACCGAAGCACAAGGTGTCTTGCAATGGCTAGGCCAGAAACAAAGATAGAGACCGATTTCTCCTGGTCAATAGGGGTTCAGAGAACACCCCACCCACTCTTTGAATCTTTTGAGAAAAGGTGCAGAAAAAGGAGAAAGAGGAGTAGAGATGAGAAAAGAAATCCCTGAGCACAAGGTGATCCAAGACGGCAGAGCCGACCAATAGGAATCCAGGTGGCAAAAAGGCCGACCTTTCAGAGATCCAAAAGGAGTCTCCACCCACTCTACAAGAGATAAATAAAATAAGAATGACTAGGAGAAGGAGAAGAGTAAGGTTTTAGAAGGATAGAACCTGATTCGCACTTGAAATCCTTGAATCTTCTTCAGCTTCCTAGAAATCCCTGAAAAAATCAATTAAACAAACTAAGTTAGTTCTAAAAATCTAAAAGAGTCCTAAATAGATACTAATTTTAGAAATTTGTGAAAACCGTCAAGGTCCCCGGCAGCGGCGCCAAAAACTTGTTCGCTTCCCCAAGTGTAGGGTTGCGATGTAGTAATAAACTCGGTAATACCGAGGTCGATCCACAGGGACTTATGTAGGATGTCACAAACTCATCCACAAGTTTCTATTGAAGCTAACAATCAAAGTTTGAATAGAATGTGTGTGACTAACAGTTTAATCTAAATTGAATGTAAACAATTATAAGAAGGCACTAGGGGTTCGAGGATCCACTTGTAGTAATCCTCGATGTTCAATCCGCTGTGGTTTCCCATTCTCTCAACTAGAATCACCAGTCAGGTCTATCTAGTCGGATAATAGAACTATTAAACCAGAAGTCTGTAACATGTAAGTTCTGTACATAACGTTCACTCAACTCTAGGCTGATCTGAGCATGCTCATTGCATAGGTCATTCACCTTTTCTATAGGTCCAATTCCCAATCATAACCATCCTCAAGTCTTCTCACAAGACAAGGCTAGATCATGATTTGAACTGGATTCAAATTATATGCACAGTCCATAAATATTCCAGTTAATCAACCAAAACTAGAACTTTGGCATGAAGTCCCTTCATGAAGAGCTTAGTGCTAGAGCGCACTCCGATTCCTCAGATCATACAGGTCTAGACCGTTGCAAACCAAATAAGAAGATAAGTAATTCATCCAAACATCCATGAGTCATCACAAGACTAAGAGAAATTACTTAAAAACTTGCATAAACTTCAAACCTTAGTTCATAATCATGAATTCCAAAACTGAAAACCACTTAACTACGAATTAAAACATCTTGGATACACTACAAGCTTCACCTCTTAGCCCTAGCTAAGAGGTTTAGCTGCTCATGATCCAAGGAAACATGAAACAACTACAAAAAGCATGAAAACAGCAAAGCAAACCAAAAGGAGTTGTGAAACTCCAATCTTCACTTCCACAGTCTCCAACCTCGCTTGAGCCCTTCTAGGATGCCCTAGGAACAATCCCTAGGTGTCTATTTATAGTCTGGAGGCTCCACGACTTCGGAAGAATCGAGAAAGTGCGTAACACTTACGCAGCGCAGAGAATTTCGGGAAGAAATTAGAAAGTTCTAACTTAGTACGCATGGCCGACCGGTCAAGACCGGTCGGCCTCAAGTGACAGCACTCCAGCAGTCTTCATTCCAGCAATGATGTCCGACCGGTCATGACCGGTCGGACGTTTTTCTTCTCATACCAGCAGCCATGGCCGACCGGTCATGACCGGTCGGCCTTAGTTCATTGAAATTCCAGCCTCTCTATCCAGCGATCATGGCCGACCGGTCATGACCGGTCGGCCTTATGCAATACTAGTCCATTGTTCATAGCTGGCCGGTCAAGACCGGTCTGGCCCTCTTGGCCGACCGGTCATGACCGGTCGGCAGTCTTCATGCATCTACATTCTTCCTTTTCTTTCTTTCCTTGCTTCTTTCTTTCACTTTCTCTCTTCTTTTCTTCTTTGGTCCTCAAGTAATCTCCATTAGAATAGTTCAAAATGATCTCTTTGTGTCTTTAATTGAGTAGAGTCCACCCTCAATCCTGTAGTCACAAAACATGCATTGAATTAGCTTTCAACCCATATAAACCATGTAAAATGAGTGATGAATTGGGGTTAGAATATGCACAATTAAGAGCTCAACATGGGTATCCTCAGAATTTGTCCAAAACAACTGGTAATTAAGATCCTATTAAGAACTAAAACTGGAAAATAGCGATTTGGGTTTAAACAGTGAATGGTTAAGGTAATTTCAATCTAAAAAGGCACCAGAGCGCCAAGGATCCACTTTTGATAAGTTTCAATGCACCAACACAACTAGGTCTCTCACAACTCAATCGGAATCGAATTCATATCTCTATCCGATCGGAATATAGAGCGGTTCAATCAGCAATCATCCAAAACAAGTGCTTATTCATTGATTTGATTCCCACAACTATGCTCAGGCCTTGGGCACACTCAATTGTATAGGCCAAGCCTCTTTCCAATCTAGTTGAGATTCATAACCATAGCTTTCACCAAATCCTGTCACTAGACCTGATTACAACTCATGATTAGAACTCTAATTAAATCAAAATCAATCAATAAACAACTATTCCAGATCATACAACAAAAGATAAGAACTTTAGTTGAATGAGTTCCCACATGAAAATCAGGCCATTGTACACAAGGCAATCAAAGCGTCTACCATGCCCGGAGTCGATGGTAGATCAATGAACTACACAAGCATAACAATGCTCAAAAGCTAAGATACTAAGTTAGGATCACTAAGAATCACATGAGCCCAGAGTCATCATGAGATCAAAGTAGAAACCAAAATAGTACTTGATTCAAACTCATATTGAACTAAAATTCATCAATTCAAACATGAAAGGAAACCTAGGTTGCATCAATCCATCAAAAATGAATCAAAAGCTTCACCTCTTAGCCCTAGCTAAGAGGTTTTAGTTCATCTCTAACATCCTTGAACTAGAAGCCTCTAAGAACATAAAAAATAACTAAAACAGGAAGAAAACTAGAAACTCGAAGTAGAATCCGTCTCCTAAGCAATCCCCACATCCTAGCATGCCTTGGTATGAAGGGAAGATGTCCTTTTATAGCTTGGAGGTGTCCTTTACGCAAGAAAGTTCCAGATTTTGTGTAAACTTACGCACTTGCGCCGAGAAATCCGGAGCCTAAAATAGAAAGATCCTGTTTTTCACATGGCCGACCGGTCTTGACCGGTCGAGCTCTGTTCTGCCTGAGTCTAGCAGCTATAGCCGACCGGTCAAGACCGGTTGGACTCTGTTCTCTTGGAAGGTAGATGGTTGGCCGACCGGTCTTGACCGGTCTGGCTGCTTTTTCTTCTTTATTTCTTTCTTTCTTTCTTCTTTTCTCTTCTTTCCTTGCTTTGTCTTTCTTTGGTCCTTCTTCACCCTTCATCCAATGAACTTCAATGCTCGTAAAGAGCTCTACTTAGCCTTCAATTTGCGAAATCTCCATCTTGTTCCTACAATCACAAATCATACATTAGAATAGTCCTTTAAACATGCAAACCGTGCATAATGAGTGATGAATTGGGGTTAGAATATGCACAATTAAGAGCTCAACACACCCCCCAACCAGCATTTTGCTAGTCCCGAGCAAAACATGCGTGAAACAAGTTTCATTCTCCAAAACCCAACTCTCCTCTAGAAATTATTCTTCTATACATCCCAAGACACGTGAGCGTAAAAATCAGAGAAATTCGGTGATAAATATTGAAACGTTAAACTCTCGGAATATAATAAGTGTTTATATGAAATTCCCGCTGATTGATTGACAAATAGAAGAGCTTGAACAAATTCAACCTAGTGTGCATAGTGAAGGTTCATCTCATGAGTTTCCGGGATTATCTTCTTCAAAGATCAACTAAACTATAGATCTCAAGGTGTATAGAGCAACAACAAGCCTATGACAGGAATTTGCCTTACCGTGCTTCCGACGACTTTCACACTACGTCCCATTTCCGGCTTTGGTTACGGGGAGACCATCCCCCGGTTGGTAGTAAGTAGCCCTAATCGGAATTTTCCACCATTTTTCCATCATTCCCAATTTCATCCTTCCTTTTCCTTTTTCTTTTACATTAGATAGGATTTTTAGAAATCCATATCTTTCATTATTTTCCCATGGACAAGGATGGACAAAGTACCCCGGCTTGGTTTCTCAATACCTCAAATCAAAGTCTAGCTAATCCATAAATCACATAATCCTTTCAAATCATGAAAATCGTGTAATGTGAGCTAGGTGCAAAAGGTGTTCAAATTTTCTATCAATCATAAAAATAGGTGAATTCACATATAAAACCATTATATTAAGAGAAATTCAAAGCTTGCAACATCCCTCACTTCATATCTCATCTTCTTATATCCATGCTATCTCGAATGCATAGAATCAAAGTTTTCCAAAAGAGTTTCGAATTTTAGAAAAATCGAAAATCAAAAAATTTCTACATCTTTGCTCGACATGTCACAAAAGCTAGCAGATTCATCATCTAAGGAATCTCACACCCCAACCAAAACTTCACATTGTCCTCAATGTAATAAGATATGCAATATGCATGACATGAGAGCGATGACATAAAACAAAGGAGAGTGAGAAAGAGAGATATCACCTGGAGCATATATTTCATGGCAAGATTAGCTTTTGGAGATGGATTACTTCACAACTAAATCAATTATCAAAGCAAATCCTAATGGAAAGCATTCTAGCAAATTATCCTCCGTCAGACTAGGAGGTTAATCCCAACAACTCATCCAAAAGCATAAAGTCAAGCAGAATCATTAGATGGATCAAAAGGTTTCGCAGTAACGTCATCCAATATCCTGCTTTACAATAAACATGTGTGTGAGTAATCGTGTTAAGCCACTCAAAATCCCAAAAAGGAATTTCAGCGGGTTCCTTAGTGTTTTCACCACATGTATAGGAGGAGACATCATCATATTTATTAGAAAAAATATGTCTCCATTCAGATTTTCCTAGGCAGTGATATTGCAAGTAAGGATCATCCCAGGGTTGGTGGAGTTCGGTATGCATGCTCCACAAAAGTGTGGAAATATGGATTAATTTCTCAGTACTACAAGGTATTGTTTCCACATCCTTCTCTCGGCTAGCGTCATATGCCGATACCGCCTCAAAAAGTGTGACCATATCCCTTATCATATCATCGTTCTCATCAAGGGAGTGAGTCACTTCTTCGTCTAAGTGACCGGAGTAAAAAGGTGAGAGGGACTCATTTTCCACAATAGAATTCATCATGTTTATTTCGTGGACCTCCTCATCCTCATCCTCTTGTTGGTTTTCAATATTGAAAGCATTCAACTCAATCGTCATATTGCCAAAAGACATTTGTATGCTCCCACTCCTACAATTTATGATAGCGTTTGATGTAGCTAGGAATGGGCGGCCAAGTATGACAGGAATTTGAGGGTCAATATTAACCATGGGTCTCGTGTCCAAGACAATAAAGTCTACCGGGTAGTAAACTTTGTCAACTTGGACAAGAACGTCCTCAATCACCCCTCTCGGAATACGAATCGATCGGTCAGCAAGCTGTAATGTAGTTTTGGTGGGTTTTAATTCACCTAAACCCAATTGTTCATAGACCGAAAAGGGAATTAGGTTTACACTTGCCCCTAGATCAAGTAGAGCATGTTTCACCCAGTAGTCTCCAATCACACATGATATTGTCGGACAACCGGGATCTTTGTATTTCTTGGGCATCCCGTGGTTGATAATGGCACTCACATTCTCTGTCAAAAATGCCTTCTTTTGCACATGTATTTTTCTTTTAGCCGTGCAAAGGTCTGTTAAAAATTTTGCATATGACGGTATTTGTTTAATGGCATCCAACAATGGGATGTTGATTTTGACTTGCTTGAAAACCTCCAAAAATTCCTGATATTTATCTTAAGGTTTGGCTGGAATCAAGCGTTGGGGGAATGGAGCAACAGGCCTATATTCTTTCAATGGCTCTTTTTCATTCATGGTGATGCTAGGTCCATCATCCTCTTTGGAAGATACCGGATCATTAGGCGTTGAAACCTTCACCGGATCAGATTTTTCAATGATTTTACCACTTCTAAGAGTGGTGATGGCCTTAGCATGTTCCATATGTTGGTTAGAGGAACTAGGCACACTTATTTCGCATTGTGGTTTTGGATTTGGTATGGGTTGGGCTGGGAGCATCTCTTCCCTTGCGTTTAAGCGAGCCTTGATTTCCTCCACCGAATTTTTAAGCTCAAGCATTATCGTATGGTTGGATTGATTTATTTGAGCTTGTCCTTCCATGAATGCTTTCAAAGTATCCTCTATAGGCATTTGAGGTGGAGCCATTTGCATTGGGGGCCCCCTTTGAGGATTATTTTGATTAGCCGTGTTTCCATTCGCCCAATTGAAGTTAGGGTTGTTTCTCCAACTAGAATTGTTCGTGTTTGAATTTGGAGTACTAAAAGGTTGTTGATAACTATTCAAAGCATTTTATTGTTCAAATAAAAGTTCCCGAAACGCATAGATTGTTGGACAATCCGGTGTTTGATGCACATTGGAAGCACAAATACCACAAATAGTTTCAACAGCCCCCCTTTGTTGGGTTGTGTCCACTTTCTTTAGTTCCATCTCCTCGACCTTTCGTGTGAGTTTAGCCACTCTATTACCTAGATCATCTTGCCCATCTAAAACATAAATTTCTCCCTTTTCCTTGTCTTGGAGTTGTTTTGAACTTGTTGGCTTGGATGTATCCCATGCTTATGTATTTTCAGCCAACATGTCAAAATAATCCCAAGCTTCCTCCGTTTCCTTGCTCATGAACTCCCCATTGCACATCATCTCCACAAATTAGCGCATGGTTGAGTTCAATCCATCATAGAAGAAACTAATCAACCTCCACCTTTCATAGCCATGATATGGGCATGCGTTTAATAGCTCATTATACCTTTCCCAACATTGGAAAAAGGTTTCTTCTTCTTTTTGGGCGAAGTTCATTATGGCCCTTCTTAGTGCATTGGT
The DNA here is from genome assembly GCA_003013855.2 of Liriodendron chinense. Lineage (NCBI taxonomy): Eukaryota > Viridiplantae > Streptophyta > Magnoliopsida > Magnoliales > Magnoliaceae > Liriodendron > Liriodendron chinense. The sequence continues at coordinate 16,086 of PVNU02002850.1, forward strand.
TCGATGAGTAGGGAAGAATTTTTTTAGAAACTCCCTAGTCATCTCAGCCCATGTCCCAATAGACCTTGGCCTTAAGGAATGTAGCCATGATTTGGCCTTCTCTTTCAAGGAAAAAGGGAACAATTTAAGTTTTATTGTATCCTTGGTTACATTGTCATAGTTTATTATGGCAATGACCTCTTCAAATTCCTTAATATGTAGATACACGCTCTCAGAGTCGAGTCCATGGAATCTAGGAAGAAGTTGGATCAACCCCGGTTTAAAATCAATATTTCCCACATTGTGAGGGAAAATTATGCAAGAGGGAGTACTCGTCCTAGCTGGTTGTAAATAGTCACATAAAGTTCTAGGTTGAGGTACATCCCCCACTTCATTCGCATCCAATTCAGTAAGGTTTGGGGCTGGATTTTGATTAACCCCTTGATTTGGTTGATTTTCAGCCATCTCTCTAGTAATTTCAGGAAAATTTTGATGTTTCCTAGTTCGAGGCTCTCTATCAATCCCTTCAACAATTACTCCATCACGATTGAGTCGGTTATTAGAATTTCGAGCCCAATGTGTCATGCAAAACCTAAAAGAATGAAACAAAAAGGAAAAAGAATTCTTCCTTCCTTCCTTTACTCCTCTCTAAGACTTAAGCACAAGGTGTCTTGCAATGGCTGAGCCAGAAGCAAGGATAGAGACCGATTTCTACTGGTCAATAGGGGTTCAAAGAACTCCCCACCCACTCATTGAGTCTTTTGAGAAAAAGTACAGAAAAAGACGAAAGAGGAATAGGTTGAAAAGAGAAATCTCTGAGCACAATGTGATCCAAGACGGCAGAGCCGACCAATAGGAATCCAGGTGGCACAAGGCCTACCTTTCAAAGATCCAAAAGGAGTCTCCACCCACTCTACAAGAGATGAATATGATAGGAATGAGTAGGAGAAGAAGAAGAGTAAGGTTAGAACGATAAAACCTAGTTTGTGACTTAAGATGCCTTCTTCTTCTTCATCTTCCTAAAAATCCCTGGATTAGACCTATGTTAGAATCCTGCAAAAATCAAAACAAAGTAAGTTAGTATTTAGAAGAAAACCTACCCTAGAAAGAAAAACAAATCCTAAACCTATCTTAACACAATCTCAACTAAAAGTTATTTCAGAAAATTCTAAAAATACCGCATAGAAATCCCCGGCAACGGCGCCAAAAACTTGTTCACTCCCCAAGTGTAGGGTTGCGAAGTAGTAATAATTCGGAAAGACCGAGTATCGTTCCCAGAGAGATTTATGTATGGGTATCCTCAGAATTTGTCCAAAACAACTAGTAATTAAGATCCTATTAAGAACTAAAACTGGAAAATAGCGATTTAGGTTTAAACAGTGAATGGTTAAGGTAATTTCAATCTAAAAAGGCACTAGAGCGCCAAGGATCCACTTTTGATAAGTTTCAATGCATCAACACAACTAGGTCTCTCACAACTCAATCGGAATCGAATTCATATCTCTATCCGATCGGAATATAGAGCGGTTCAATTAGCAATCATCCAAAACAAGTGCTTATTCATTGATTTGATTCCCACAACCATGCTCAGGTCTTGGGCACACTCAATTGTATAGGCCAAGCCTCTTTCCATTCTAGTTGAGATTCATAACCATAGCTTTCACCAAATCCTGTCACTAGACCTGATTACAACTCATGATTAGAACTCTAATTAAATCAAAATCAATCAATAAACAACTATTCTAGATCATACAACAAAAGATAAGAACTTTAGTTGAATGAGTTCCCACATGAAAATCAGGCCATTGTACACAAGGCAATCAAAGCGTCTACCATGCCCGGAGTCGATGGTAGATCAATGAACTACACAAGCATAACACTGCTCAAAAGCTAAGATACTAAGTTAGGATCACTAAGAATCACATGAGCCCGGAGTCATCAAGAGATCAAAGTAGAAACCAAAATAGTACTTGATTCAAACTCATATTGAACTAAAATTCATCAATTCAAACATGAAAGGAAACCTAGGTTGCATCAATCAATCAAAAATGAATCAAAAGCTTCACCTCTTAGCCCTAGCTAAGAGGTTTTAGTTCATCTCTAACATCCTTGAACTAGAAGCCTCTAAAAACATAAAAAATAAATAAAACAGGAAGAAAACTAGAAACTCGTAGTAGAATCCGTCTCCTAAGCAATCCCCACGTCCTAGCATGCCTTGGTATGAAGGGAAGATGTCCTTTTATACCTTAGAGGTGTCCTTTACGCAAAAAAGTTCCAGATTTCGCGTAAACTTACGCACTTGCGTCGAGAAATCCGGAGCCTAAAATAGAAAGATCCTGTTTTTCACATGGCCGACCGATCTGGACCGGTCGGACTGGGCTGGCCGACCGGTCTTGACCGGTCGGGCTCTGTTCTGCCTGAGTCCAGCAGCTATAGCCGACCGGTCAAGACCGGTCGGACTCTATTCTCTTGGAAGGTAGATGGTTGGCCGACCGGTCTTGACCGGTCTGGCTGCCTTGGCCGACCGGTCTTGATCGGTCTGGCTGCTTTTTCTTCTTTATTTCTTTCTTTCTTTCTTCTTTTCTCTTCTTTCCTTGCTTTGTCTTTCTTTGGCCCTTCTTCAACCTTCATCCAATGAACTTCAATGCTCGTAAAGAGCTCTACTTAGCCTTCAATTTGTGAAATCTCCATCTTGTTCCTACAATCACAAATCATACATTAGAATAGTCCTTTAAACATGTAAACCGTGCATAATGAGTGATGAATTGGGGTTAGAATATGCACAATTAAGAGCTCAACACCGGTCGGCCGACCGGTCGGCAGACCTGCCCAGTACTTGCTGGAACGATTTAAACATACAGGCCGACCGGTCAAGACTGGTCGGCTGTGCTTCTGGAAAGTGTAGCGTCCTGCCGGTCGGCCAGCCAGTCGGATGGCCCATCCGACCTGCTGTCCGATTGGTCTTTAGACCAGTCGGCTGCATGGTTTTTGCCTATCAATAGCTTGTTGAGGACCAGTGGCCGGCCGGTCGGCAGGACTTATCTAGTCCAAAAATCAAGCTGTTTTCCAACTGAATATGTGTGCCCCACTACGGAGATTTTCCTACTGATTTTCATAGTTGGGCACCTACTTAATGAAGGTCCAAGACTGATCATTTTGACCTTAAGACCATGGATTAAATGGCTAAGATTGGAATGATTAAAATGCCATAAATACGGGTGTTTTGGGATCCTATAGGCTGTCTATATGCAACTTACCTTTCGAGCTTGATGTGGCTTGAACTTGAGTGCGGAAGCTACTTTGGTCTTCAAGTCTTGAGTCTTCAATCTTCATCGGGGTCACGAGACTTGACTGACTTACATAATCACGGAATTGACAAAAGGATGCACTGATTTGTGCACTAACAGTTTGGTCCGACCGGTTACTACCAATCGGACAGACCCCCCCTCAAATAGTAAACACTCTGTCTTCACTGGCCGTTTGGCCGACTGGTCTGGACCGGACGGGACAGGTCGACAACTAGCCGTTTTTCCCCCTTTATGACCATTGGAGCTCATTTTCTTTAAATATGGAGCTCAGTTTTTGGGCATTTAGAGAGGTTTTTGAGAGCCTATTACCCACACCTGTTGTATATCATATTGTGCCTCAAAGAGGAGGAGTTTCAAGTCATATCCCTTGTGTTTAATCACAAGTGAGGGCATTCAAATGTAAACATAGAGATGACTTGATTCCTCTCTCAATTCTAGAGGTGAGACACTATACCACATAATCATATCTCTTGTTCAAGACCTCTAAAAGACCCTCTAGGTAAATCTCCTAGTTAGAACAAGCTACATATCCCATGTAGGAGATTCAATCATCCTCCTATCACCTTAGGCATCTCAAAGGCATCACAAGCAAGGTGATTGATCGAGTGTAGCTGAGGCATTGACGACGCAACGGCAACACGATCGAGGGAGCAAGGGAAGCTGATTGAAACATAGGAGAGCGGAGATCAAGCAACCCAAAAAGGCATTAAACAAGGGGCTCATCCGATAAGTAAGGTTGTCTTTATTGAGAGTCCATCCACTAAATTTCCTGTGGGAGTTGAGTGTAGAGTTTGTTTGTCAAACTCGAACTAGGGACGCTGGCCGTTCCTTGGCCTATTTGTCGGCCTAAAGACTAGGGGTTGTTTGGCACTCCTTGGCCCATTTGCTAGGCCTAAACAAAGTCTCCAAGGGGGAGCCTCCGACAAGGGAGTGAACGTGCGTTGGGTTGAGAGTTAGCCTATGTCCAAAACTCTGTTCGAGTTAAGAGTTAGCCCTTTGCCCAAAATTATGGTTATGGTTGAGAGGTGAATCGGTAAAACCTCCGTGTAAAGGTTGAGAGGTGAACCTCATTTAAAACCTCTAATAGTGAATGCCGGTGTGCTCAAAGGAGTTGAGTACTTAAACCGGGAGTGGAGTAGACCCAAAGTCGAACCACTATACAAGCTTGTGTTTGCGATTGAATTGAGCACATTGATATCTTAGCATTGTATGTTTAATTGTTTAATTATGAATGCTTGATAGGAATGTATGCTAGGCACTAGATAGACACATGCACACACAAGATGTACTTTCACTAAGTAGTGTAAACTTGAGCTCATTGATCCATTCTCATAAGTCTACATAGGTTGCATAGATTAGAAGCTTGATTAATAAAATCATTTGATTGTCTATGCATGTTTAGACTAGATTGTGTATTGCTTAATCATATGCTAGTTTTGTGATTGGACCCACTTAGGCTTGGAAGCTGAAGTTCTTGCTTGCTTAGTTTAATTTGTTAAATTGTGTAAGTAGGCGAAAAGAATTTCAAAAGGTCCTAATCACCCCCTCCTATAGGACTTAGCCATAATTCTAGTTGCTCTTTAAGCTTCTGCACATACGAAGGTGTCTTGTTAGACTACCAACGTACTTTCAGTCGGGTGCCCGGTCAGGTGTTGGTCGGGTGCCAAACCATGATGCAAATCGGTCCAGCAGCTTTCGATTAAATCCACTTTGAATATCGGGCGCCTGACCATGTGTTAGTTGGGCACCCGGTCAGGTCCAGAATTCTCCGGCGGGTTTCAGTAGAATTTCTCCAAATTGCAGGTGCCCGACCAGGTGATGGTCGGGCGCCCGGTGACCGTCTGATGTGTTTGTTGATTTCTTCTTTTCTTCTGGCCGATCCAGGTTTTTCTGACGTGATTCTTCAAGGCTTCTTTTTAGTGTCATCAATGTGATTCTAAAGGACCCTTTTAACATCAAATTCATAACTTCTCCCTATCATTCCTACAATCACAAACATGCATTAGATTAGTCCTTTAATCATAGAAATCATGCATGAAATGTGATGAAAAAGGGTTAGATATGTATAAATTAATAGCTCAACACACCCCCAACCAGCATTTTGCTAGTCCCAAGCAAAATAAGTGTGAAACAATCCTCTTCTCTGAAAACTCAACTCTCTCTTAGGAACTATGTTTCTATAGACTGTAATACATAGAAGTGCAAATTTCAGAAAAACTAAATAATGAAAAATTGAAGTCCTAAACTTTCCAAATAGAATAAGTGTTCACATAGAATTCCCACCAATTTATTGACAAATAGACAAATACGAACATGAATAGTTTAGTGTGCATTGTGCACGTTCATCTCATGACTTTCCAGGATTACCTTCTTTATAAATCAGCTAAACCAGATAATTAAGAGTGTACAGATCAACCAATTGCCTATGACAGGAATTTGCCTTACCGTTCCTTCGACGGCTTTCACACTGCTTCCCATTTCTAACTTTGGTTACGGGTAGACCATCCCCTGGTTGGTAATAGGTAGCCCTTTTCGAAATTTTTCACAAATATTTAATACTACCCATACTTTCTTTTCGTTTCCTACAAATTAGATAGGATTTTTAAAAATCCATATCTTTCATTCTTTTCACTTATTTCACATGAACAATGATGGACAAAGTACCCCGGCTTGGTTCCTAAACACTTCAAATCTTCAGTCTCACCAATCTACAAGTCTAGTAATCCTTTTGAATCATCAGAATCGTGTAATGTGGACTAGATCAAAGGTGTTCAAATATTATATCGATCAAACAAATGGGGACATTCACATATAAAGTTATTCTGTTTAAGATAACTTAGAGATTTCAAAATCATATCAGTTCATCTTTCATCCTTTCATACTCATGACATCTCAAGTGCATAGAAACGAGGTTTTCCAAAAGAGATTTGATATTTCATAAAAATTGAAAATTTTCAACACAACTTTGCTCAAGATGTCACAAACTACTAGATAAGGACTCTCATCTCACCCCCTAACCAAATCTTGCATTGTCCTCAATGTAAAAGGATATGTAATGAGCATGAACATGAGAGCAATGGTAAAACAACAGAGCATGAGAATGATAGTACTTGAGAGAGTCGAACATGGGGGTCTTCTTCCAGTATCAAAATCTACTAAAGCAATAAAATAGAAAAAATAACTAACCTAATCTACTCTATACCTTCGTCAGACTAGGAGATCAATCGTCCTGATATACAGGATTGTTCAGAGTGATGGACATGTCCTCTGAATCAAATTTCTCAATGAATGGTTTAAGGCGTTGTCCGTTCACTTCAAAACAATTACCATTCGCCACATTTTCTATCTCAATAGCCCCATGTGGAAAAACTTCTTTAACAATATATGGGCCGGTTCATCGAGATCTCAATTTTTCTGGAAAAAGATGAAGTCGGGAATTGTACAAGAGCACTTTCTGACCTTCATGGAAGGATTTTCTGAAGATGTGTTTGTTATGGAAGGCCTTCATCCTACGATCATTCCCCTCATCTTTTGGACATGTCTACATATTGCTTACCATAGACTATGTGTCCAAGTGGATAGAGGGTATTCCACATAGAACTAACGATCATCGTACAGTTCTAAAGTTCCTTAAAGAAAATATTATCTAGATTTGGAATGCCTTGAGCCATCATAAGTGATGGTGGTTCTCACTTTTGCAATAGGCCCTTTGAAGCCTTAATGAGGAAATATGGCATTAGGCATAAAGTGAGTACCCCTTACCACCCACAGACAAGTGGGCAACTTGAAATTTCTAATAGGAAAATCAAACAGATTTTGGAAAAGACGGTGAGACCGGATCGCAAAGATTAGTCGATGCTCTTTGGGCTCACCGTACCGCTTTCAAGACCCCCATTGGAATGTCTCCCTATAGACTTGTCTATGGGAAGGCTTGTCACTTACCTGTGGAACTTGAACACAAAGCCTAGTGGGCGATTCGGGCATTACATTTTGCTATTGACAAAGCTAGCTCGCTTAGAAAACTCCAATTGAATGAGCTTGACGAGATCCAGAACGATGCTTACGAGAACTCGAGGAAATCGATGCCCCAATAGTCAAAGACTTTAAGATGTTGAATTCGGGTAAGAGGCATCATATTTCGATGGGACAATCCTCCTAGCTTTTAACAGCACTCGCATGCTTTGTAAAACTCGTGGGTGTCCTTAAAGAGAGTGGGCCAATAAAAACCACACTGCAGAATTTTTGTAGTGGTTTTCTTGACGGAAAAATGACCACCACACGCTTAATTAGACAAAAGGAGATGAAAGAATTTTGTTTATCATCAGGGACACATCTCCTAATTATTTGACCTGGGCAATATTTAAACAATAAAGGTTCATCCTAAAAAAATCTACGCACTTCCCTTAGAAATTTTCATTTGCCCTGCCAAGTCTAATGAATTGGCATCGCACCTGTGGAAAGATAATTGGCTATGTCAGCGTACCATGGTGGATGCATAGCAACAAAGAGTCGCTCATCAAGGAATGAGTCCTCAATAGGTGACTCGTCAATGGAATTGGGTAGAACTAGGCAGGATAGATGATCCGCCACCACATTCTCTACTCCCTTCTTGTCCTTGATCTTTAAATCGAATTCTTGAAGGAGTAGGATCCATCTAAGCAAACGGGGCTTAGCATCCTTCTTAGAAAGAAGGTGTTTCAGTGCCACATGATCCGTGTTACCTTTGATCCTATTAAGTAAGGCCTGAATTTGTCTAAGGCAAAAATGACGGCTAGGAGCCCTTCTCCATAGTTAAGTAATTGACTTGGGCGGGATTTAAGGTCCTACTCGCATAGTAGATAACGTGGGGCTTCTTATCCATCTTTTGGCCTAGCATCGCCCCAATAGCATAATCGGTTGCATCGCACATCAACTCAAAAGGGATAGACCAATCCGGTGGTTGCATATAGGAGCGGTTGTCAACATTTCTTTTAGCTTTGAAAAACCTAATTGACATTCAACACTCTACTCAAATTGGTTCTCTTTTTGGAGAAGGTTACATAAGGGCCTAGAGATATGGTTGAAATCCTTTATGAACCTTCTATAAAAGCCAGCGTGTCCAAGGAAGGACCGCACATCGCATATACTTTTGGGTGGTGGTAGATTGGAAATGATATCGATTTTGGCCCGGTCTACCTCTATTCCATTGGACAAGATGATATGTCTAAGGACTATTCCTCTTTGTACCATGAAATGACACTTTTTTCAATTTAATACAAAGTTCTTCTCCTCCCACCTTGTCAAGACCAACTTCAAGTGATTTAGGCAATCATCAAAAGTACAACCGAAAATAAAGAAGTCGCCCATGAATACCTCAAGAAACTCCCCCACCATGTTTGAGAAAATACTCAACATACATCATTGGAATGTGGTGGGTGCATTACATAGTCCAAATGGCACCCTTCGATATGCAATGGTACCAAACGGGCATGTAAAGGTAGTCTTCTCTTGGTCTTCCGGGGCTATCTCAATTTGGTTGTAGCTGGAATAGCCATCGAGGAAGCAATAATAGGAGTGACCCGCTAACCTCTCCAAAATTTGATCCATGAATGGGAGAGGGAAGTGGTCCTTCCTAGTGACCGTGTTTAGCTTCCGATAATCTATGCACATTCGCCAACCGGTGGTCACTCTAGTTGGTATAAGTTCATTGTTGGCGTTCTCTACGATTGTAATACCAAACTTCTTTGGGACAACTTGCGTAGGACTCACCCATTGGCTATCCAAGATAGGGTAGATGATACCCACACCTAGTAGCTTTAACACCTCGGCTTTGACAACCTCTATCATGTTTGGATTTAACCTTCTTTAAGGTTGTCTAGTCATTTTCGTATTCTCTTCAAGGTGTATACAGTGAGTATAGACTGAAGAGTCTATCCCCTTAAGGTCCGCTATTGTCCAGCCTATGGCTCCCCTATGTTCTTTGAGTAGCTCAATCAACTTGAGCTCTTGGTCTTTTCCTAGGTGAGAGGCAATGACAACCGGGAATGTTTCCTCTTGACCCAAATATATATATTTAAGCTTGGATGGTAGAGGTTTAAGGTCAAGTTTTTGCGGCTTGATATTAGACGGTAGAGGTTTTGATGTGGTTGGTGACAATCTTTCAAAATGAGTCCTCCACCGGCTAGTATCGACTATCGGTTTTTCACTACTCAATGCTTGCACGATATCACTCAAGATGGGATCCTTACAATTTTAGAAGTGTACCAAGTATGTCTCCAAATTTTCTAGAGGTTCAAGTTGAAGGAGCTCCTCTTCTTCAAAGGATTCAAGCATGTTTACCTTGAAGAGCTCATCATCCTCCTCATTCCTTTTCTTTTTGCACATATGGAACACGTTTACCTCTAATGTCATATTCCCAGAGGACAATTGCATCACCCCATTCTGGCAATTAATAATTGCGTTTAATGTAGCCAAGAATGGGCAGCCTAAAATTACCAGTATTTGAGTGCTGGAATCCATAACCGGTGTGTGTCCAAGACGATAAAATCCACTGGATAATAGAATTTCTCGGCTTGGACCAATACATCCTCAACCATCCCTCTCGGTATTCGAATGGATCTATCAGCAAGTTGCAATGTGATTTTGGTGGGCTTTAATTCACCAAGGCCCAATTGCTCATATACTGAGTATGGGATCAAATTTACGCTTGCCCCCAAATCTAGCAATGCCTGCTCAATCCGATAATCACCAATGATACATGAGATTGTGGGACTACCGGGATCCTTGAATTTTGGGGGGGGGGGGGGGGGGGGGTCTTTTGTTGAGAATAGCACTCACTTGCTCATTCAAAAAGGCCTTTTGTTGCACATTATATTTGTGTTTAGTTGTGCATAGGTCCTTTAGAAGCTTGGCATAAGAGGGAATTTGTTTTATTGCATCAAGTAAAGAAATGTTGATCTTGACTTGTTTGAAAACCTATAGAATGTCATGAGAGTTTGGGAGAGGTTTTGGAGTAACCAATCTCGAAGGGAATGGTACTACAGGCTTAAAAATGCGTTTTATTTCCTGTGGGGCTAAGTTGGATCCATCTTCATTCACAGAAATTACCGGATCATTAGGTTTGTCGGCCTTCACCGAAATAGATTTGTCAATTTTCTTACCACTTCTAAGAGTGGTAATGTATTTTTATTGCTCCACATGTTGGTTGGGGAGATTAGGTATACTTATTTCATGTGCTTGCTTTGGATTGGGCTGAGGTTGGGCCAAAAAGGTCCCTTCCCTAGCATTCAAGCGTCCCTTAATCTCATCAACTAAGACTTTAAGCTCTTGAAACATTTGTTGGTTCGTTTGATTTATTTGTGTTTGCCCTTGTATAAACGCCTTTAGAGTATCCTCCATTGAGAATTGAGGTGGGGCCATGTTTTGCATGGGTGGCCCTCCTTGAGAGTTGGGAGGATTACCCGTGGGATTATTCTTCCAACTGAAATTTGGGTGATTATTCAAAGTAGAGTTGTACGTGTTACCTATCGGTCCATTGAAAGGTCGTTGATAACCATATGTGGCGTTTGCTTGCTCTTGTAACAACTCTTGAAACGCAGGAATTGTAGGACAATCTTGTGTAGAGTGTACATTAGTGGCACAAATTCCACATACGTTCTCAATAGCTTCCGTGGACATAGAAACTCCACTTTTGCTTAGTTCCATGGCCTCGACTTTTCTTGTGAGATTGGCTAGCCTTACATTCACATCATCTTCCTCCTTAAGGATGTAAATCCCTCATTTCTCTTTTCGTTAAGGAGGCTTGAGGTTACTAGATTTGTCCGAGGTATCCTATGATTGAGCATTCTCGGCCAACATGTCTAGGTAGCTTCATGCCTCATCTGAATTTTTGCTCATGAACTCACCATTGCACATCATCTCTACAAATTGGCGCATGTTAGAGTTTAATCCATCATAAAAAGAAGTTGATAATACGCCAACTTTTGTATCCATGATGTGGGCAAGTGAGTAAGAGTTCCTTAAACCGTTCCCAACTTTGAAAGAACGACACACCCTCTTTTCTCATAAATTTCATTATAGATCTTCGAAGGGTGTTCGTTTTATGAGTCGGGAAGAACTTTTTCAAGAATTTTCGAGTCATCTTAGTCCATGACCCTATTGAATGCAATCTAAGAGAGTGAAGTCAACTCTTGGTTCTTTCTTTCAATGAGAAAGGAAACAATCTAAGTTTGATGACATCCTCTGAAACATTATTGTATTGCAAGGTAGCAACAACTTCATCAAACTCCTTCAAGTGTAGATATGGGCTATCAGAATCTAGCCCATGGAACTTTGGCAAAAGTTGAATTACCCCCCGGCTTCATATCAATGTTCCCCCCGGTGGTTGGTAAGACCACGTAGGAGGGTGTAGTTGCACGGGCCAGTTGTAGGTAGTCCCGTAAAGCTCTCATTGGAGGAGCATTATGCACCTCATTCTCTTCTACTCCCTCACGATTTGCGTTCGAAGTTGGAGTAGGGTGGGGAGGATTCCCTAATGGAGTTTGATCCATACTTCCTGAACTTTCACAATGTTCTACGGATTTTCGGACTCGTCTATGAACAGAGGGTGGTCGAACTAAACCACCTTCAGTTTGGAGATGATTGTTGTGGTCACGTTCCCAACAGGACATAAACCACACAATTCAAAATCTGAATTAATCCTAAGTACTAAAAATAAAATCTGAAAATAAAAACTAAAAACTGAAAGAGTTCAAGTTGGAAGAATAGTACCCGATTTGCTTGAACTTGAAGAACTTCCTACAAAACAAAACAAACCTTATTAGTTCTATAATTCAGAAAAACTAATCTTAAGAAAATAGGAAAACCTAACTACTACTTCTATAACTACTAAAAAAAATTAGAACTGTTTAACCTAGAATCCCCGGCAACGGCGCCAAAAACTGGTTCGCTCGCCTCAAGTGCAAGGCTTGCGATGTAGTAATAACTCGATAAGACCGAAGTCGATCCACAAGGAATTAGGGTAAACTAATTCACACTATTCTAATAACTTCAAATTTCGCAATTTGAAGTTTGATTTTATAAAATAAGGGAAAACAATAACTTTTGTAAAATTCTATTAATTAATGGAACTAAGGATCCACTTGTAGTAGTTCCATGTGAATTCATTCATCCAAGCATAAACACAACTAGATTCGAAGTTCTATCTCTCATCTAGTTGGAAGATTAAGCATTCAAACACAAACAATCCCGCTTAAGTCAGAAAATAAGATTCTAGTTCTAATGAAGCACATAGAATTCAACCATGTAGCCTTCGAAGTAACAACCATGCCAAGAGACTCTGGTATGCTCTAGGGTTACTACAATTCGAATCTAATTAATCCAACCATGATAATCTCAGAGAATTGCAAGGAACCCATGTCCGAAGCACATGAACTCTCATAAAACATAAAAAAATTACCAACTTTATTCAAACTAGAACTTAAAAATCCAAACTTTTAAGTAATGGTACTTGAATTAAGCAAATTCAACATGAAAACTAGCTACAAGCTTCACCTCTTAGCCCTAGCTAAGAGGGTTTAGCCAAGCATTGTCATACTTGAACTAAAAATAAAAAAAAACTAATTAAAAGCATAGAAAACTAGAAAAAATCCTAGTTAGAGGAGTTGCGGTCGCTCCACAGTGATCTCTCTTGCTCCCCATGAACTTAGAACTCTTCTAGAATACCTTAGTAAGGATGCGAAGGTGTCATTTTATAAGAAAAACCACGCACCGCCTCAGATTGCGTGGATCTTTACGCACTTACGCCGGTCGTCGGGCGCCTGGTCAGTGTTGGTCGGGCACCCGACCATGCTGCAAATCGGTCTAGCGGCTTTCGATTAAATCCACTTTGAATATCGGGCGCCCGACCACGTGTTGGTCGAGCGCCCGGTCAGGTCTAGAATTCTCCAGCGGGTTTCAGAAGAATTTCTCCAAATTGCGGGCGCCCGACCAGGTGATGGTCGGGCACCCGATGGTCGTCTGATGTGTTTGTTGATTTCTTCTTTTCTTCTGATCGATCCAGGTTTTCTAATGTGATTCTTCAGAGCTTCTTTTTAGTGTCTTCAATGTGGTTCCAAAGGACCCTTTTAACACAAAATTCATAACTTATCTCTCTTATTCCTACATTCACAAACATGCATTAGATTAGTCCTTTAATCATAGAAATCATGCATGAAATGTGATGAAACGGGGTTAGATATGTATAAATTAAGAGCTCAACAGATGGTAAAAAGCTTACAGGAAGAAGACCATCTGATCAATCTTTTGGAAACCTTCCAAATACTTCAGCAACATAGAATGAAATTAAACCCTGGAAAATGCACCTTCGGAGTTTCTTCAGGAAAATTCCTCGGCTTCATGGTCAGGAGAAGAGGGATTGCGGCCAATCCCGAAAAAGTTCAGGCAATTGTTCGCTCGCCTCAAGTGCAAGGTTGCGATGTAGTAATAATTCTCGGTAAGACCAAGGTCGATCCACAGGGAAAGAGGTAGATAGTTCTAAACTATTCCAGCAACTTGGATTGGAATTTGAATTAAGAAAACTAAAACTAAATAGTAATGTAAAAAAGGAAATTTGAGAATAAGAGAGAGAGAAAATTAAGGCTTTAAGGATCCACTCATAACAATCTCATGTCAATCCATTCAATCCATGCATAAAACGCAACTAGATTCAAAGTTCTATCTCTCATCTAGTTGGAAGATAAAGTAATGAAGCACATTCAATCCCACTTAAGTTAAGAATTCAAGTTCTAGTCCTATTCAGGTGCATAGCATTCAAAATCATGGCCTTCGGAGTAACAGCCATGCCTATGGACTATGGCATGCTCAAGGGTTACCACAATTCGAATTTAATCAAGCCATACATGATAATCTCAGAGAATTGCAAGGAATCCATGTCCGAAGCACATGAACTCTCATAAAACTTCTAAAAATATCAATTTTATTCAAACTAGAATATTCAAAATCCAAACTTGAAGTAAAGGTACTTGAATCAAACTGAATTAAACATGAAATTAACTACAAGCCTCACCTCTTAGCCTTAGCTAAGAGGTTAACTAGAAGAAAGAATTAAAACTAGAAACTAGAACTAAAAGAAAAAGAAAACTAGTTGTAGGAGGCTAGGAAGCCTCCTAGGTCTTGATCTCATTGCTCCCCACGTTGCTAGATGCCGTAGGAAGAGAGTGGAGGTGGCCTTTTATAAGAGAAATCCCGCACCAACTTGGAAACTTCAAGAAAACACGGAGTCCTTCCTCAATTTGGAAACTTGGTATTGAAAATAGAAATTTCTGGAGTACCTTAGACCTATCTGACGACCGGTCTGGTGACCGGTCTAAGAAGAAAAAATAGTCCAAAAAATAACTGTAGACCTATCTAGCGACCGGTCTACAGACAAGTCTAGCGACTGGTCTAAAACAATTTTTCAAATTTTCTTCTTTTTGTCTTCTCTTTCTTTTTTGCTTCTTTCCTCCATCTTTTGGTACTTGTTCTATTGATCTTCAATGCATACAAAGTGACTCTTTTAGCCATGAATTGGTGAAATCTCCCTCTCATTCCTACAATCACAAAAACATGTATTAGATTAGCCTTTAAACATGAAAACCATACATATAATATGATGTAATGGGTCAGCAAATGTATAAATTGGAGGCTCAACACACCCCAACCAGCATTTTGCTAGTCCCGAGCAAAATATGCGTGAAACAAGTTCAATTCTCCAAGATCCAACTCTCCTTCAAAAACTATGCTTCTATCCATTCCAAGACATACAAGTGCAAAAATCAGAGAAATTGGGTGATAGAAGTTGAAACTTTAAACTTATCAAACATAATAAGTGTTCATATAGAATTCTCGCTGATCGATTGATAAATAAAAGAACTTGAACAAATCCAACCTGTTGTGCATAATGAATGTTCATCTCATGGGTTTCCGGGATTATCTTCTTCATAGATCAACTACACTATGGATGTCATGGTGTACAGATCAACAACAAGCCTATGACAGGAATTTGCCTTACCGTCCTTCCGACGGCTTTCACACTACGTCCCATTTCCGTCTTTGGTTACGGGTAGACCATCCCCCAGTTGGTAATAGGTAGCCCTTTCCGGAATTTTCCACCATATTCTCAATCATACCCATATTTTCTTTCCTTCTTTCCTTTTCATACACATTAGATAGGATTTTTAGAAATCCATATCTTTCGTTATTTTTCCATGGACAAGGATGGACAAAGTACCCCGGCTTGGTTCCTCAACACCTCAAATCTAAGTCTAGCCAATGCACAAAGCTACATAATCCTTTCAAACCATGAAAATCGTGTAATGTGAACTAGGTGTAAAAGTGTTCAAATTTTCTATCAATCATATAAATAGGGGAATTCACATATAAAAACATTATATTAAAAGTAGTTCAAGACTTGCAACATCACTCACTTCGTATCTCCTTTTCTTATACTCGTATCATCCTGAATGCATAGAAACAAAGTTTTCCAAAAGAGTTTTGAATTTTAGAAAAATTGAAAATTTTCTACATAATTGCTCGAAATGTCACAAAAGCTAGTAGATTCATCTAAGGAATCTCACCCCCCAACCAAAATCTTACATTGACCTCAATGTAAAAAATATGCAGTATGCAAGACATGAGAGCAATGAAATAAAACAAAGGAGAGTGAGAACGAGAGTACCTGAGGTAGCAAGTTGATCAATTCTAGCATCTTCCATTGTCTCAATGAGACTTATTCAATCCTAATTGCAGAAAAATAAATCCTAACCTACCTACCTACCTTTGATTAGTCCGATCGACTACATGATCAAATTTGAGCAGGATCTTCATGAATTTCAATAAATTTCTCATGAGGACCATCCAAAATCTTGCTTGACAGTAGACATGGGTGCTTGTCTTCACTAAAGTCCAATCATAATGTGCACCACATGCATGAAAGGAAGAGATAAGAGCAGCAAAAAGATATTTCCTCAAATTTTGATTTGGGTTATGATTGATTAAAAATGGGTCCTCCCGGTCAAAATTCTCAATAGGCTGAAGAATCCATGATGGTGGAGAGACATTCATCATATATTCTTTAGTTAAAGTTGTCTCCTCCATAATTTCAGAATTATATGGTGCTTCCACAAACAATGGTAAAGAGTATAAATCAGTGGAATAGTGTTCTTCAGGCACCGACACCGTGTCCAACAAAATGTCCAACTCCTTAACCATCTCATCATTAAGATCATAAGAGTAGGCCAAGCATTTCTCTAAGAAATCGAGATAGTCGGATGAAGGGTCCTCGTCCTCCCGTAATGATTGAAGAAATTCTGTTTTAATGGCAATGAATTCCTCCTCTATAGAGAGGAGGTCTTCCAAGGAAATTTTTTTAAATTTAGTGGTAAGCACATCATCTAACATTGGTCGTTCTTTTAAAATTTCAGATTGTGCTACCTCATCATCCAAAGGAAAAGAATTTTCAATCAAAGGGAGGTCTACCACAATAGAATTTGGC
The DNA here is from genome assembly GCA_003013855.2 of Liriodendron chinense. Lineage (NCBI taxonomy): Eukaryota > Viridiplantae > Streptophyta > Magnoliopsida > Magnoliales > Magnoliaceae > Liriodendron > Liriodendron chinense. The sequence continues at coordinate 32,883 of PVNU02002850.1, forward strand.
ATGTGTTGTTGGTGGAAGGATTCAAAAAGATCAACTTCGGCTATCTCTTTAACATGCATATCCTCTAGAGACTCATAATCATTATACTCTTGGAAAAAAGAAACCATAGGTTCATAAGCATCCACTAAACCCTCAATGTAAGTAACCCCACTATCGCTTTTAAATTTTATGGATTCCTCAGCTTCGTCAACTGTCATTGAAATGTCTTCATCATTAAGTTCAAAGCATCCAAAAGAGAAAGTGGACTCACCATAATTGATGATGACATTGGGATCATCGTCATCGAGATCAATCTCCTGTAAAAGTCTATTCATTAAATCCGAAGAAGGAGGGATTGGATAGCCCCATCCTCCTCATTAGAGGGGATCGATTCGATGCCCCCAATTTTGGGCTCAACATCTTCATAAGATGGCGAGTAGGCTTAATTTGATTGTTCATCTACATACTCTTTTCATATTTCCTCAAGTATTTGTGTATACATGTCATCACAAGAGGAAGACGTTTTAGGGTGATTGTTAATAACCACGGTTGGTTCTTCCCTTGAACAAGGAGAATGGAGGGTTCCCCAATTAAGACCGTACGCATTGTAGGATGAAAATTTATATGATGGTTGATAGGCATATCCATACAAGTGATCACGCATTGTCTTAATCGGTTGGCTACTATTTACCCGTTCCTTATGTTGTTGCACACCTCCTACCATAACCGGTGGAACACTCATGTTATTTTCAATCCGGTAATCACGTAATGTTTTCCCCGAATGATCATTATTCAATTTTGCTTCATTCCAGTATTCCCCCATCGTCTTATGTCGTGTCTCAACATATATATTGTTTTCATTACTGTACTCACGCATCGTCTTACTTGGGAGTATTAGTGGTTGTTTGAATCTTAGAAAAACACTCATGCTTAGAGGGATCTCGATCACATTGAGTTCGGGTCCCCTAATCCGACGTCTCATCCTCCAAAAGGTACTTGTATGCACCATTCGTCTAATCATACGTGATGAAATTTTAAGGAATTGAAAACTACCCTAATCTAGGAAAAATAAAAATAAAAGGGGAGATGGGGAGATGTTACCCGTGAAGGTGAGAATTATGTCAGCAACGATGTCCTACAAAAATAAAAAAATTTGTTAGTAATCTAGAAAAAAAAAATTCTACTGCTAGAAAAATTGAAAATCCGACCTAACTAAGACTAATCTATAACTACTAGAACAATTAGAACCGTTTAACCTTTTCCCCGGCAACGGCGCCAAAAACTTATTTGCTCGCCTCAAGTGCAAGGCTGCGATATAGTAATAATTCTCGGTAAGACCGAGGTCGATCCAGAGGGAAAGAGGTAAATAGTTCTAAACTATTCCAGTAACTTGGATTGGAATTTCAATTAAGAAAACTAAAACTAAACAGTAATGTAAAAAAGGAAAATTTGAGAATAAGAGAGAGAGAATGTTAGTGCACTTTTCTGTGGCATACTAGTGCACCTTGTTTGTCAATCACTTAGGTCAGTGAGTCTAGTGTCGGTTGAGCTTAATGAAGACAAAGACCGAAGACTCAAGATGGACCAGCTACATCAAGGATGAAGAAACAAGTAAAAGAGATGCCTTGGTGTGCCTTGCCTTGAACTTACCCTAAACCATAACCTCTTAGATGACTTGCACCAACTAGGTATACCCTTAGTCATTATCATTAGTCTTAGAACTCCATGAAAAACATGATAAGTTAGACTAATTAAAGAGGTGGAAGCTGTTGTAAACAAAACAGCTCAAACAGGAGTTTCTGATTGATCTCCGATCAATCGGACATTGGCTCCAATAGGACTCCAATCCATCGGACAGAAGCTCTGATCAATCGAAATTTTTTCCAGCAACTTTGAAAATCCACTGGACATATTTCCGATCAATCGGACATCCTTCCAATCCATCGGAAGGGGTCATTCCGATCAATCGGACCATATTTTCGATCAATCGGAATATCTTCTAAAGAATCCACTGGACTGATTTTCGATCAATCGGACATGTCTCCGATCAATCGGACTGGTCTCCGATCAATCGGATCCTTTTTTCGATCAATCGGAGATGCGCGAATCTGCCCATTTTTTTACCGTTGGAAGAAAATCTATTTAAGGTGGGGGATTCATTTTTGAGCAAGGAAGAGGGGATTTTGAGGAGATAGAAGCCACCAGTGATAGAGACCATCACATGCTCTATCCCAAACCCATTGTAAGTCATTCTCCTTGTGTTTTCATCACAAGCTTGGGCCATTCAATGGCATCTTGAGAATGGGCTTGTTCCCTCTTGATTTCTAAGGTTTAGACACCTTGATGATAGTTAAATCCCTTGTCCAAACACTACCTAGGAGTCCAAATAGGTGTATTCCTCTAGAAAACCCATTTCCTACCATTTATGGAGGTTTCACCATTCCCTAGCACCTTGAGCATCTCTAATGGAGCATCACATGCAAGGTAGCTGATCTTGGAGCTGAAGCCTTGGCAAAGCAGCGGCGTCAAAGATCAGGGGAGCACACGGGGAGCTGATTCAAGTACGGGAGAGCAAGAAGAAGCAACCCAAAGCAGCGCTATAAAGGGGCTCAATCCGACAAGTAAGGTTGTCTTGTTAAGAGTCCATCCACTCAATTCCATGTGGGAGTTGAGTGTAGAGTTTGTTTGACAAACTCGAACTAGGGTCATTTGCCGATCCTTGGTCTGTTAGTCGGCCTAAAATCTAGGGACGTTAGCCGTTCCTTGGCTCCTAACGTCCTTGGCTCGTTTGTCGGCCTAAAGACTAGGGGTTGTTCAGCACTCCTTGGCTCGTTTGCCTGGCCTAAATTAAGGGACGTCAGCCGTTCCTTGGCACGTTAGTCGGGCCTAAACAAAGTCTCCAAGGGGGAGCCACCAACACGGGTGCAAACATGTAGGTTGGGAGGAACCTGTAAACTCCCCGGTTGGGAGGATTCGAGTTAAAACACCTTAGTTGGGAGGAACCAGATTTAAACTCCGCAGTGAATGCCTGTGTACTCAGAGGGATTGAGTACTTGAACCGGGAGTGAAGTAGACAAGTAGTCGAACCACTATACATGCTTGTGTTTGTGATTGTATTTGAGCACGTTTCTTATTATGCATTGTGTTTAACTGCTTAATTATGAATGCTTAATTAGAATGTGTGCTAGGCACTAAATAGGCACATCCACATGCACAAGATGTACTTTCACTACCTCATGTAGACTTGAGCTTTTGTTGATCCACCCTCATTAGTCCACATGTGCTGATTAGACTAGGTTATTAATTGCATTTATCATTTGCTAGTCTTTTGATTGGACCCACGTAGGCTTGGAAGCCAAAGTGTTAATCGCTTACTTGGTTTAATTTACAAAAACAGTTAAGTAAGCGAAAAGTTTTTAAAAGGTCCTAATCCCCCCCCCCCCCCCCCCTTCTAGGACTTAGCTATAATTCTAATTGCTCCTTAAGCTTCCGCACGTGTATGCATAGGGTGTCGTGTTAGATTACCCGACGCAATTTCAGAGAAAACTAAGGCTTTAAGGATTCACTCATAGCAATCTCATGTCAATCCATTCAATCCAAGCATAAAACACAACTAGATTTGAAGTTCTATCTCTCATCTAGTTGGAAGATAAAGTAATGAAGCACACTCAATCCCACTAAGTTAGAAATTCAAGTTCTAGTCCTATCCAAGTGCATAGCATTCAAAATCATGGCCTTCGGAGTAATAACCATGCCTATGGACTATGGCAAGCTTAAGGGTTACCATAATTCGAATATAATCAAGCCAAACATGACAATCTCAGAGAATTACAAAAAATCCATGTCCGAAGCACATGAACTCTCATAAAACTTCCAAAAATATTAACTTTATTCAAACTAGAACATTCAAAATCCAAACTTGAAGTAAAGGTACTTGAATCAAACTGAGCTAAACATAAAATTAACTACAAGCTTCACCTCTTAGCCTTAGCTAAGAGGTTAACTAGAAGAAAGCATTAAAACTAAAAACTAGAACTAGAAGAAAAAGATAATTAGTTGTAGGAGGCTACGAAGCCTCCTAGGTCTTGATCTCTTTGCTCCCCATGTTGTTAGATGCCTTAGGAAGAGAGTGGAGGTGGCCTTACGACGTTCTATAGACAGGTCGGTCTAAGACAATTTTTCAGATTTTCTTCTTTTTCTATTATCTTTCTTTCTTGCTTCTTTCCTCCATCTCTTGGCACTTGTTCTATTGATCTTCAATGCATACAAAGTGACTTTTTTAACCATGAATTGGTGAAATCTCCCTCTCATTCCTACAATCATAAAAACATGTATTAAATTAGTCTTTAAACATGAAAACCATGCATATAAATGATGTAATGGGTCGGCAAATGTATAAATTGGAGGCTCAACAGCAATCATCGATATGAAAGCTCCCAAATCCCTTCGAGACATTCAGCGCCTCGCCAAAGGGATAGCCTCACTCAGCAGATTCATTTCACGAGCCAGCGATAAGTGTTTGCCCTTTTTCAAATTACTGAAAGGATCAGCAAAGACAATGCAGTGGACAGAAGAATGCGAGCAAGCGTTCAGTTGGCTCAAAGAGTACATGAGCAACCCCCCCCCCCCCCCCCCCCCCCCCCCCCCCGAATACTGTCAAGACCTGTTCACGGTGAGACATTGCTCCTGTACCTTGCCACCTCCCCAACCGCTGTGAGCTCCGCGCTCATCAAGGAGGACGACAAAATTCAAAAAGTTGGTCTACTATATCAGCAGGGCAATGGTCGACGCAGAGACTTGCTATCCAACCATCGAGAAGCTCGCCCTAACATTTATTGTTTCTGTTAGAAGACTAAGGTCATACTTCCAGGCCCACACATTCATGATCCCCACGGACCAACCATTGCTGTAGGTATTACAGAATCCCGATGCATCAGGTAGGTTGGCCAAATGGGATATCAAACTAAGCGAGCATGACATTCAATTCTGTCCTCGGACGTCAATCAAAGGTCAAGCCGTAGCCGATTTCATCACCGAATTTACTAACTCTGCCTAACATGAGAACGATGAGCCCATCCGCTCTCACGCCCCATCCACCGAACAACTACAATGGACACTCTATGTCGACGGGTCAGCGTCAGACCAAGGGAGCAGGGCCGGGATCGTTTTGATATCCCCTGACGGGTGTAAATTGGAGTACGCGCTCCGCTTCAGTTTCCCCGCATCTAACAACGAATCCGAATATGAGGCACTCCTCGCTAGACTCCGGATGGCCAAATCCATAGGAGCAATAAGCCTAAAAATCTATATTGACTCCCAGCTCATTGTCAATCAAATTTTCGACGAGTACGAAGCCAAAGATGAGAAAATGATGTTATACAAGGGACAGGCCCATACTTTACTGAAAGAATTCAAAGAGTACGAACTTCTCCAGATCCCGAGAGAACAAAATCGAATGGCCGACACCCTCGCCCGACTAGGGGCATCCTCAAAAAACGACATCGGTTGGACCATTCTGGTCGAGCATCCTCCCGAACAGAGCATTAATAAGAAGTAGGCAATAGGAGCATTCCCGATCGATCAGTCCCCCTGTTGGCTGGACACGATTGTTCGATACCTCGAGGATGGACGGCTTCCGGAAGACAAAAAAGCCGCCAGAAAATTGAAATTTTGTGCCCCTAAGTATTTCCTAGAAGATGATGTTCTTTACAGAAGAGGATATTCGCTCCCACACTTGCGATGTGTCAGGGCAGAAGAAGCTAATTACACCCTAAAAGAAATTCACGAAGGCATGTGCGAAATCACCTTCCAGGTCGGTCGATGGCATTCAAAGCAATCCATCAAGGGTACTATTGGCCAACAATGAATGCCGACGCCGAAAAATACTCAAAATCCTACAATAAGTACCGCGGAAAGCCCCGGAGGATCTGACGCTAATGGCAAGCCCTTGGCCATTTGCATAGTGGGGGATAGATATCATTGGACCTCTCCAGAGAGGTAAAGGCCAACTCCGGTTCGCAATCGTTGCAGTGGATTATTTCGCCAAATGGGCTGAAACAAAACCACTCGCGTCGATCACCAACCAGCAGATCAGAAAGTTCATCTTAGAAAACATCATCTGCAGATTCAGAATACCGCACACCACCATTACAGACAACGGCCGGCAATTCGACAACAAAAAGATCAAGGATCTCTGTGATGAATTAAAAATTCGACACATGATGACCGCCCCATACCACCCCCAAGCCAATGGACAGGTGGAAGCCATCAACAAAATCATCAAGCACCATCTGAAAACCAAGCTGGAGGATCATAAAGGCAATTGGATAGAATATTTGCCCAAAGTTCTATGGGCATATTGAACCACTGTTCGAACATCAACAGGAGAAACCCCATTCTCGTTAACTTATGAAGCCGAAGTAATGGTTCCTGTGGAGATCGACGTACCATCATATCGCATGACTCACTACAATCAGAGAAAGATTGAAAGTGTAATGAGCCTCCAACTCAACTTACTGGAAGAACGGAGGGACGATGCACAACTCTGACTGATGAAATATCAGCACAAGGTTGCTCGGTACTACAATTCCCACGTCAGGCACAGGCCGCTCCGTGAAGGCGACCTCATTCTCAGAAGAAAAATCCAGAACAGTACTCGAGATCTAGGCTCCCAAGTATTCGATCCCAATTGGGAAGGTCCATACAAGATTACAAAAACAATAAAGCCTGGGACCTACAACTTGGAGGACATGGAAAGAAAAGCGCTCCGACGACCGTGGAACGCAATCAATCTACGTAAGTACTATCAATAGGAGACCCAAAATTAGGGAATTATGTAATAAATCCTCTTCAGGCTAATGATAAATAAACGTCAGCGTTTCTGCACATACAAATCCACTTACAACTATTAAGTTCAGGGGCAGACGCCCCCTGAAATATTGAAAGCCGCAGATGCAGCCACATTTAATTGGTAGCAGACGTTACCTAAGTGAGGGACAAGGCTGACCAAAGCGTCCCCTAACTGAATCATAAAAATATATATGCACAAAAACACAAGGGACACGCAAAAAATCCGACAATCAAACTACAAATACTCATCTATGTTCAAAGACTAACATTTACAGAAGAATCAATGGCTACATGGCAGGAAGGCTAGAAACTGAAGAAGAGAGTGCGTTCGGCTCAATTGGCTCCTGGACAATAAGTTGAGGAGTATCAGAGACTTGACCGATACTGGACACCTTGACCCCCCCGTCATGAACATTGTCGACAGCCTCAGTCACGGTCAGGGTCGGGCCCACGTCTTTACGAGCGAGTTGCACCTCCAACTCCTTGAACCCGGACAGATCTAGGTTGGGATGAAGGTGGCCAATTACCTTTAATGTCTGAGCCCTACCATTCTGATAGTCCTCAAACCTCTAATAAAAATATTCTTGCGACGCACGAAAAGTGTCAACAGTACGAGCCAATTCTACCGGGATACTCGATTTTAAAACACCCTTCTCCGCCCTTTCGGTCTTCAGCGCAGAAATAACTTTGGCCAATCGAAGCTCTGACGCCTACTTCTCCTTCTCCCTATCCACCCTCTCCTGCTTGAGCCCCTCCTCCGCCATGGTCAGCCAAGATCAGACTTGCAAAAACTCAGTCTCAAGGCCCTCATATCGCGCCTGGTAACCCTGCACTGAGTTTATGGAGTCGTTGAGATTACCTTCCAGCTCTTTGATCCGAGCCTCTCTCACCTCCCTCAGCCTTTCCCTTTCCCGGAGGCTAACGTTAGACGTCGCTAACTTTTTTCTCAGCCTTAGATAGCTAAGCATCATTCTTGGCGAGGAGATCCTAGGCCTCGTATATATTATCTCGAGTCATCAGAAACCCATCGAGACCTTCGATGATCTTCATCACCGACCACTCCACGGCATCCACTGGAGACAGTCGGTCCACCGAATCCATATTCCCAAACCCGACCTTATAAAAAAGATAAGAGCAAATCCGGAACAAATGATCTGGCACCACGTACGACTTCGTACCACCGGGGGCAGGAGCAACGACAAGTGAGCCTGACTGAGAACACCCGGCCCGGGCACAATCTCCCATGTCGGGCGTAGGGTGGTCAGGCACAACAACAGGAGGAATGACCGAGGGCTTCTCGTCACAAGGAAGGGCTAGTTAAAAGCGACTTTCCGGAGCAGGAGGGGGAGGGACAAAATTCTCGAGTGGCTGCACCCCCTGAAGAGTCAGAGCACTTACGGGCATGGGCCCGGGAGGACCTACGGCCGCAGAAGATAGTCACGACATGCCAGCAGTAGCAATAGAAGAAGACTCCCCCCTTTTCCTTTTATTCCAAGCCTCATTTTTTTGGCAAAGGAGGGCCTTCAGAAGCGAAAGGTCTGTCAGGTCCATTCCTGCACAAATATAAAGAAAAGGGAAGGGAGCAGACAATCAGAAATCTCCCAAAAATGTTAGAAACAGCTACAAGCTACAGTCTACGACCATTACGAGGAGGGCAAGGGATAAGTCCCACCCTGACGAGCATTACAGGATGAAGTAAATACTTCACATTCTGAGCCTGTGCAGTTGCTTTCCTCACTGCAACTATCTTTGCATGAAGGCCACCCATCTGATGACCTCTAGGTGGTCCTCTCCCCATACTGAAGGCACGAGGAACATGATACCCAAAGCCACCCTCCGGACAAGTCCAATTGCCGGAGATAAAACACCACCGATCTTGACAATCCTTAGTGGACTGGGGGTTCCCAAGAATAAAATTCACCCCATGTAGGAACATCAAATAATAACACCCGGAGGGTTCATCGAACTTCCTCAGGGAATACAGCCTATGAAATTCCCCCGGAGTCATTTCTCCATTCTTAACCTCTTTCCAAAGGACGTACAGCTCAAACACAACACTCCAACCATTTGACATCAGTTGACCCAGGGCGATATTATATCAGTTCAAGATGCCGGCAACATATGGCAGCAGCGGAAGGCGAAAGCCTAAAGGGAACATATAATCGTAGAAAGCAGTTTCACACATTTTTTGGTTATCTGTTGTCTCGTCCGGCCTAGGTAAATGAAAAATTAAATCCTACGGAACACTAAAATCCCACCGGATGTTCTCCAGCTCCCCTAAAGTGAGGGTTGAGGGATCGCCCATGGGAGAACGATTGTTCGCTTCCCCAAGTGTAGGGTTGCGATGTAGTAATAAACTCGGTAAGACCGAGGTCGATCCACAGGGAGTTGTGTAGGAATTCACAAACACATCCAATAGTGTCTATTGAGAGCTAACAACCAGATTTTATATGAGATTGATGTAAGTAACAACTTTGAACTAAATTGAAGGTAAACAATTATAAAAAGGCACTAGGGGTTCAAGGATCCACTTGTAGCAATCCTTGATGTTCAATCTGTTGTGGTTTCTCACTTTCTCAACTAGAATCGATATTAAGATCTATCTAGCCGGATGATATGAAATTGCGATTTTACCGCTTGTAGAGATACTCGGAGATATGTCTAAGGACCTAGAGGGGGATGATTAGGACCTTTTAGAAATTCTTTTCGCCTACTTACACAATTCAACAAATTACACTAAGTAAACAAGAACACTTCGGCTTCCAAGCCTAAGTGGGTCCAATCACAAGACTAGCATAAGGTTAATCAATAAGCGATCCTAGTCTAAAGCATGCATAGGTAAATAAATGATTCAACAATCAAGATCCTAACCTAAGTAACTTGTGTAGACTCATGAGAATGGATCAATGAGCTCAAGTTTACACAATTAGTGAAGGTACATCTTGTGTGTGGAAGAGCCTAGAAAGTGCCTAGCAATCATTCCTATCAAGCATGCATAATTAGACAATTAAACTAACAGTGCTAAGATATAAATGAGCTCAACAACAATCACAAACACAATGATGTATAGTGGTTCGACTACTTGTCTACTCCACTCCCGGTTCAAGTACTCAACCCCTTTGAGCACACCGGCATTCACTATCGGAGGTTTTAAATGAGGTTCACCTCTCAACCTTTACACGGAGTTTTAGACATAGGCTAACTCTCAACCTAACGCACGTTTGCTCCCGTGTCGGAGGCTCCCCCTTGTAGACTTAGTTTAGGCCCGGCTGACGGGCCAAGGAACGGCTAACGTCCCTACGTTGAGTTCGACAAACAAACTCTAAAATGGACTCTCAAATGAGACAACCTACTTGTCGGATGAGCCCCTGTTAAGCGCCGATTTGGGTTGCTTGATCTCCGCTCTCCCGTGCTTCAATCAGCTTCCCTTGCTCCCTCGATCGTGTTGCCGTTGCGTCGCCAATGCCTCAGCCACACTTGATCAAACACCTTGCATGCGATGCCTTTGAGATGCCCAAGGTTTAGGAGGATAGGTTTGAGAGCTCTACAACTAAGTGGGAATGGGTTGCCTAGAGTCTCTTACCTACAATGATCTCATCTTAGAGTTTTGGACAAGGATTTGCCAATCAAGAAGCTTCCAAACTTTAGAGATCAAGAGGGGATGAAGGTCATCTTCTTCATGAGCTTGGAATGCTCTAATCTTGTATTAAAGCACAGGAAGATGCCTTGCATAGGTTAAGGAATGAGCCTCAAATGGTCTCCTACAATGGTGGCTTCACTCCTCAAAAATCCCTCACGAAATGCCCAAAAACGGAGCTCTATATGTAAGAAAAGAGGGCTCCAACGGTCATGAAATGGGCATAAAACGGCTCTAGGCCGACCTGTCCCGATCGGTCAGATCCCTCTGCTGGAGTATATCAACTACATAGGCCAACTACACAGGCCGACCGGTCAAGACCGGTCGGACCCCCTAGCTGGACAAGCCTGATGATCCAGACCGACTGGTCAAGACCGATCGGACCCCCTTGCTGGACGTTAGAGATCTCCAGGCCGACCGGTCAAGACCGGTCGGCAGTGCCTGCTGTCCTCCTTGATATGAGAAGGCCAACCGGTCTTGACCGGTCGGCTGGCCATTGCAGCATGCAGCAAGGCTGCTGGCCGACCGGTCTTGACCGGTCGGACCAGCCTGGTTCTCCTCTTCTTTTGCTGGTCTTCGCATGCATCAGCCTTTCCACTTTGGCCAAGGTTTCGGTGTTCAAATGGGACACCTAGGCCCAATCTATGATGACAAAATGGTTTCCTAATGAGGTCAAGGTCATCAAAGAGCAAAGGGGTTGGGTTTTGGTCAAGGTTAAGGCACCAAGGCATCACTTATACCTGAATCTTCTTCCTTGATGCAGCCGGTCCGTCGTGAGTCTTCGGTCTTCGTCTTCATTGGGCTCAACCGACACTAGACTCACTGACGTAAGTGATTGAAAAACAAGGTACACTAGTATGCCACGGAAAAGTGCACTAACAATCTCCCCCTTTGTCAATTACTTACAAAAACTTAACCTACCAAAATAGAATACATGTTCAAGATATTATAATGATAATGAATTAAATACAGGACTCTTGACATGCCTAAACTAAGCTGCTCCGCTTCAGTTTGCTCCCCCACAACGTGTCAATCCCTGCATCACAAAACATAGCAAACTAGTTTTGGTGGGATTTGATCTTTCTCCCCCTTTTTGTTAGCAATTGACAAACTATTCTCTCCCCCTTAATGATATATCAATAAGGCTAAGGTAAGAGAAGATAGTATGTCGCAGTTATAACTATAAGCACATGCTAGCAAGGCGAGTATAGGGTGCATGAATCATAAATACATGGAGCAAGCTAAGAAACGTGATTAACAAGAAGATATAGCTATCTAGGCAAGGTTAATCATGCAACATTGGTCAAGGATATACATTTGCATTGAAAGCACAAAGGGCTTATAGCCCAATCAACCAGCCTCCCCTATTGGTATATCAAGACCAAAACTAAGCAAAGATTAGCATACAATGAAGTATAAAACTCAAGATGATTTAGCTAATCTAAGCATGATGATAATCTAGCAGGCAAATGAATCAAATAAAAGCAAGGCTAAATTATCGAATATGGGCGAATGAGGCTTGAATCCTCTGATTTGCCCATACACACAGAAATGAGGCTGAAATCCTCAGATTTTCCTATATAAGCATATCTAGCTACCCTCACTAACCATGTTTAGTTTGATAAGGTAAAGGGTAACTAAATTCCTCAACACCCTCATAGAATGTAGCATGAGGTGAGGGGTTGGGAACTCCTTTTCCTCCTAGAAGGGATAGCGGTTGGGATCCCCTCTTAGATAAGCTAGTAGAGGGGTCGTGATGGAGGCCGAGAGAGCAAGATCTTTATATTGGCTCTCATCACAGGCGGAGTTACCAGATTCGGACTCCTCCGTATCATCCCAAGTGGCAGCCATTGCCTTTTTACCTTTCGGTTTAGGTCCTTCCGGACATTCCGGGGCAATATGGCCACGACGACCGTAACCGTAACAACGGACGGATGAAGATATGGATGATTTTCCTTTATGATTATTACCCTTCTTGTCCTTCTTGTCACGGCTATTCCCTCTATCAAATTTGAGGAATCTCTTGAATTTTTTGTTTAATTTCTCTTCCTCATCATCCTCATCATCGCTATCTTCCTCCGACTCACTCTTTATTTTCTTATGTTTGTGAGAGGACTTAAAAGCGATGTTTTTCTTTTTAGAGGGGGCCTTAAAGCCTAGCTCAAAGGTTTGTAGGGAACCTATGAGTTATTCAACTTTCATTGTATTAAGATCCCTACATTCTTCAATGGTGGTGACTTTAGAAGAGAAACGTTCCGGAAGAGATCTCAAAATTTTCCTACAAAGTCTATTTTCCGGAACAGGATCCCCTAAGCCCCACATATCATTTGTGATTTTGTTCAGCTTGGTATAAAATTCAGTAAACGTTTCATGCTCCTCCATAGTAATGTTTTCAAATAGAGTAGAGAGGCGCTGAAGTTTAGAGTTTTTAACAACGTTTGTACCTTCATGGGTTACTTCAAGAATATCCCATGCCTGTTTACTGGTTGTGCAGTTTTGAATCCGACCAAATTCTTCTCTAGATACTGAACAAAAAATGGCATTCAGGCCTTTGGCATTATGGATACGTTGAGCTTTATCATGATTAGTCCACATAGCCTTATCTTTTGGCCTGAGAACATCCGGTTCACCCTCCTTAGAAATAATGTCCATTGGGGGTACATATCCAATATCAACCATGTCCCTCGCATCCGAATCAATAGATTCTAAGAAGATGCGCATTCGGGCTTTCCAATATGGATAGTTTGACCCATCAAAGAAAGGAGGCTTAGTGACGGATGAAGAGTCCTCTCTAGACATATTTTCAAGCTCTCTTAGGATCTCACTCCGGGTTTTTAAACCTGAACGGAGGAACCCGCTCTGATACCAATTGAAATTGCGGTTTTACCGCTTGTAGAGATACTCGGAGATATGTCTAAGGACCTAGAGGGGGGTGATTATGACCTTGTAGAAATTCTTTTCGCCTACTTACACAATTCAACAAATTACACTAAGTAAACAAGAACACTTCGGCTTCCAAGCCTAAGTGGGTCCAATCACAAGACTAGCATAAGGTTAATCAATAAGCGATCCTAGTCTAAAGCATGCATAGGTAAATAAATGATTCAACAATCAAGATCCTAACCTAAGCAACTTGTGTAGACTCATGAGAATGGATCAATGAGCTCAAGTCTACACAATTAGTGAAGGTACATCTTGTGTGTGGAAGAGCCTAGAAAGTGCCTAGCAATCATTCCTATCAAGCATGCATAATTAGACAATTAAACTAACAGTGCTAAGATATAAATGAGCTCAACAACAATCACAAACACAATGATGTATAGTGGTTTGACTACTTGTCTACTCCACTCCCGGTTCAAGTCTCAACCCCTTTGAGCACACCGGCATTCACTATCGGAGGTTTTAAATGAGGTTCACCTCTCAACCTTTACACGGAGTTTTAGACATAGACTAACTCTCAACCTAACGCACGTTTGCTCCCGTGTCGGAGGCTCCCCCTTGGAGACTTAGTTTAGGCCCGGCTGACGGGCCAAGGAACGGCTAACGTCCCCAGGTTGAGTTCGACAAACAAACTCTAAAATGGACTCTCAAATGAGACAACCTACTTGTCGGATGAGCCCCTGTTAAGCGCCGATTTGGGTTGCTTGATCTCCGCTCTCCCGTGCTTCAATCAGCTTCCCTTGCTCCCTCGATCGTGTTGCCGTTGTGTCGCCAATGCCTCAGCCACACTTGATCAAACACCTTGCATGCGATGCCTTTGAGATGCCCAAGGTGCTAGGAGGATAGGTTTGAGAGCTCTACAACTAAGTGGGAATGGGTTGCCTAGAGTCTCTTACCTATAATGAACTCATCTTAGAGTTTTGGACAAGGATTTGCCAATCACGAAGCTTCCAAACTTTAGAGATCAAGAGGGGATGAAGGTCATCTTCTTCATGAGCTTGGAATGCTCTAATCTTGTATTAAAGCACAGGAAGATGCCTTGCATAGGTCAAGGAATGAGCCTCAAATGGTCTCCTACAATGGTGGCTTCACTCCTCAAAAATCCCTCACCAAATGCCCAAAAACGGAGCTCTATATGTAAGAAAAGAGGGCTCCAACGGTCATAAAACGGGCATAAAACGGCTCTAGGCCGACCTGTCCCGACCGGTCGGATCCCTCTGCTGGAGTATATCAACTACATAGGCCAACTACACAGGCCGACAGGTCAAGACCGGTCCGACCCCCTAGCTGGACAAGCCTGATGATCCAGGCCGACCGGTCAAGACCGATCGGACCCCCTTGCTGGACGTTAGAGATCTCTAGGCCGACCGGTCAAGACCGGTCGGCAGTGCCTGCTGTCCTCCCTGATATGAGAAGGCCGACCGGTCTTGACCAGTCGGCTGGCCATTACAGCATGCAGCAAGGCTGCTGGCCGACCGGTCTTGACCGGTCGGACCAGCCTGGTTCTCCTCTTCTTTTGCTGGTCTTCGCATGCATCAGCCTTTCCACTTTGGCCAAGGTTTGGGTGTTCAAATGGGACACCTAGGCCCAATCTATGATGACAAAATGGTTTCCTAATGAGGTCAAGGTCATCAAAGAGCAAAGGAGTTGGGTTTTGGTCAAGGTTAAGGCACCAAGGCATCACTTATACCTGAATCTTCTTCCTTGATGCAGCCGGTCCGTCTTGAGTCTTCGGTCTTCGTCTTCATTGGGCTCAACCGACACTAGACTCACTGATGTAAGTGATTGACAAACAAGGTGCACTAGTATGCCACGGAAAAGTGCACTAACAAGATAGAGCTGTTAAACCAAACAATCTGCCATATGTAAGACCAATGCATATAACTCACTCAATGCAAGCTAGGATGAGCATGCTTAATTGCATAGGTCAGTCCCAATTCTAATAAGCTCAGATCACAATCATAACCATCCTCAAGTCCTGTCACAAGACAAGGCTAGATTATGATTTGAACTTGTTTCAAATCACATGCACAGTCCCACATAGCACAGAATTTCAGAAAAGTAGAACTTTGGTACGAAGTTCCCACATGAAGATCATAGTACTAGAGCGTACTCCAATTCCTCGGATCATACAGGTCTAGACTAACACAAAGCAATTAAGAACTTAAGTAATTCTCCCAAACATCCATGAGTCATCATAAGACTAAGAAAAACTACTTAGAACTTGTATAAACTTCAAACCATTGTTCATAAACATGAAATTCAATCTTAAAACCAACTTAAAACGAATTGAAACATCTTAGATTCACTACAAGCTTCACCTCTTAGCCCTAGCTAAGAGGTTTAGCCGTTCATGATCCAAGGAAACATGAAACAACTAAGAAAAACATAAAACAGTAAAACAAACTAGAAGGAGTTGTGGAACTCCGAAATCCACTTCCGCCGCCTCCAACCTTGCTTAAACTCTTCTAAGATACCCTAGGAACGATCCCTAGGTGTCCTTTTATAGTGGGGAGGCTCGCAACCTCAAAAACTTCCAGATTTTGCGTAAGAGTACGCAGTGCACAGAGAATTTCGAGACTTGTAGAACACGTTTCGTTATGCGGGCGACCGGTCGCACGACCGGTTACAGTGGCTGGACGACCAGTCGCAAATACTGGATGACCGGTCTCAAAACGGCAAAAAAGTGTCTAGTGAGTTTCGGGGATTTTCAACCCAGAAAATTAATTTAAAGACCAGTCGCACGACCGGTCGCAGAAGTGGACGACCAGTCGCACGACCGGCCGTGAACAGTCTAGAGAGTTGTGGCCTCTGGGTCTCCTCTGTTGCATGTGCGGACCGGTCGAACGACCGGTCCTTGACCTTGGACGACCGGTCAAACGACCGGTCGTGGGCACCTTCTTCTGCTTTCTTTCTTCTTTTCTCTGATTTCTTTCTTTCATTCTATGACGCTTAGCCCCTTTTATCTTCTTTGCTTCTAACTAGCATCTTTAAGTCTTCAATTGATGCTTCCTCTCTCTCATCCCTACAATCACAAATTCATGCATTAGTTTAGTCTATAAACCATAACAATAAGCATAATGAGTGATGAATTGGGGTTAGAATATACACAATTAAGAGCTAAACACACCCCCCAACCAGCATTTTGCTAGTCCCGATCAAAACATGCGTGAAACTAATTCCATTCTTCAAAACTCAACTCTCTTTCAGAAACCATTCTTCTATACATCCCAAGACATTCAAGTGTAAGATTCAGAAATATTAGGTGATAAAGGTTGAAATCATAAACTCCTAATGCATAATAAGTGTCCATATGAAATTCCCGCTGATTGGTTGAAAAATAGAAGAACTTGAACAAATTCAACCTAGTGTGCATAGTGAAACTTCATCTCATGAGTTTTTAGGATTATCCTCTTCATAAATCAACCAGACTATAGATCTCAAGGTACATAGAGCCACATCAAGCCAATGACAGGAATTTGCCTTACCGTCCTTCCGACGACTTTCACACTACGTCCCATTTCCGGCTTTGGTTACAGGTAGACCATCCCCCGGTTGGTAGTAGGTAGCCCTAATCGAAATTTTCCACCATTTTTCCATCATTCCCAATTTCATCCTTCCTTTTCCTTTTTCTTTTAAATTATATAGGATTTTTAGAAATCCATATTTTTCGTTATTTTCCCATGGACAAGGATGGACAAAGTACCCCGGCTTGATGTCTCAACACCTTGAATCAAAATCTAACTAATCCACAAATCACATAATCCCTTCAACTCGTGAAAATCGTGTAATGTGAACTAGGTGTAAGAGTGTTCAAATTTTCTATCAATCATAAAAATAGGGAAATTCACATACAAAACCATTATGTTATGAGAAATTCAAAACTTGCAACCTCACTCACTTCATATCTCCTCCTCTTATGCTCATATCATCTTGAATGCATAGAAACAAAGTTTTCCAAAAGAGTTTTGAATTTTAGGAAAATTGAAAAATTTCTACATAATTGCTCGAAATGTTACAAAACGCTGGATTCATCCAAGTGATCCTACTCCCTCCAACCAAATCTTGCATTGTCCTCAATGTAAAAGATGTGCAATGAACAAAACATGAGAGCAATTTGAAAATAAAAGGGAGTGAGGAATGATAGTACCTGAGATAGTGAAAAGTGGAATTCTTCCTCCTTCTAGCTAAAGTAAACAAAAGCAACAAAATCCTAATCCTAACTACTCTATACCTCCGTCAGACTAGGAGATCGATTCCAACAACTCGTCCAAAAGCATAAAGTCAAGCAGAATCATTAGATGGATCAAAAGGTTTTGCAATAACGTCATCTAATATCTTGCGTTACAATACGCATGTGTGTGAGTGATCCAGATAAGCCACTGAAGATTCCAAAAAAGAATTTCAGTGGGTTCATTAATGTTTTCACCACATGTATAAGAGGAGACATCGTCATATTTATCAGAAAAAAATATGTCTCCATTCAGATTTTCCTGGGCATTGATTTTGCAAATTTGGATCATCCCAGGGTTGGTAGGGGTCGGTATACATGATCCATAGAGGTGTGGAAATATGAATTGATTTCTCAGTACAACAAAGTGTTGTTTCCACATCCTTCTCTTGGCTAACGTTATGTGCCAATACCGACTCAAAAGGTGTGACTATGTCCCCTATCACATCAACATTCTTATCAAGAGAATAGGCCACATCTTCTTCTAAGTGATTGGGGTAAGGAGTTGAGAGGGACACATCTTCCACAATAGAATTGATCATATTTATTTCATGGACCTCTTCATCTTCATCCTCTTGTTGATTGTCAACATTGAAAGCATTTAACTCAATCATCATATTACCAAAGGACATTTGTATGACCCCACTCCTACAATTTATGATAGCGTTTGATGTAGCTAGGAATGGGCTGTCAAGTATGACAGGAATTTGAGGGCCACTATTAACCATGGGTTGTGTGTCCAAGACAATGAAGTCCACTGGGTAGTAGACCTTGTCAACTTGGATAAGAACGTCCTCAATCACCCCTCTCGAAATACGAATCGATCGGTCAGCGAGTTGTAATGTGGTTTTGGTGGGTTTTAATTCACCTAAACCCAATTGTTCATAGACCGAAAAGGGTATTAAGTTCACACTTGCTCCTAAATCAAGTAAAGCATGTTTCACTCTGTAGTCTCCAATTATGCATGATATTGTCGGACTACCAGAATCTTTGTATTTCTTGGGCATCCCGTGATTTATAATGGCACATACATTCTCTGTCAAAAATGCCTTCTTTTGGACATGTATTTTTCTTTTTAGCGTGCAAAGATTCTTAAAAAACTTAGCATATGACGAAATTTGTTTAATGGCATCCAACAATGGGATGTTGATCTTCACCTGCTTGAAAGCCTCTAAAATTTTCAGATTTTTGTCTAAAGGTTTAGGTGAAATCAACCTTTGTGGAAACGGGGCAACCGGTTTGTATTGTCATTCCGGTTCTTTCTCTTGTGGAGTGTTGTTCAAGTTATCATCCTCTTTAGAAATTTTCGGATCATTAGGCTGTGGGGCCTTCACCGGATTAGATTTATCAATTATTTTCCCACTTCGCAAAGTGGTGATAACTTGAACATGCTCCATATGTTGGGAGGATGAGCTTGCATCTTGTATCTCAAATTGGGTCCTTGGGTTAGGAAGAGGTTGGGTAGGAAGTGTGCCTTTCTCCCTAACACTGAGGTGCGATTCAACCCTAGCCATTGAGGTTTTCAAGTCATTGATGGCTTGGGTTGTATTTTGATTAAATTTCAATTGCTCTTGCATGAACCCATCTATTTTCAGAGAATTAGTCTTGTTATACTCAGCTTGGACCGAAACAAATGCACCCAACATCTCCTCTAGTGTAACTTTTAGTGTAATGACTAGAGATGGACCAAGTATAGGTTGAGCTTGAGGGATATTGGTTGCATTCGCAGTGGGTCCATTCCTCCAACTGAAGTTGGGATGGTTCTTCCAACTAGAATCATACGTGTTTGAGTTTGGAGCACCAAATTGTCGTTGATAACTATTTATGGCATTTGCTTGTTCTTGTAAGATATCTTGAACTGCTGAGTCTTGTGTTGTATATTGATTTTAGGCACAAATTCCACAAACAGTTTCAACATCTTTAGAGTTGATCGTCTCTCCTTTCCTTAATTCCATGGCCTCGACTTTTCTTGTGAGGCTAACCACACGTGCACTTAAGCTATCTTCTTCTGATAAGACGTAAATTCTCCCTTTTTCCTTTTGTTGGCCAGTCTTGGAATTTGTTGGTTTAGATGTATCCCAATACTGTGCATTCTCAGCCAATTCTTCCAAATAATCCCATGCTTCATCAGCTTCCTTATTCATAAACTCCCCATCACACATCATCTCTACAAATTGGCGAATGGGTGAAGTCAGTCCTTCATAGAAAAAGCTTATAACCCACCAAATTTCATAGCCATGATGTGGGCATGCGTTTAATAAGTCCTTAAACCTCTCCCAACTTTGGAAGAAGGTTTCATCTTCCTTTTGGGCAAAGTTCATGATAAGACGCTTCAACATGTTTGTTTTGTGAGTAAGGAAGAATTTTTTTTATGAATTCCCTATGCATATCAGTCCATACACCAATTGATCTTGGCCTTAATGCATGAAGCCAACCTTTAGCTTTATCTTTAAGAGTAAAAGGGAAGAATTTGAGTCTCACCACATCATCAGTCACATTAGCAAAGTGCATGGTGGTTATTACCTCATCAAACTCCTTAAGGTATTGATAGGCACTTTCACTGTCTAATCCATGGAATTTAGGGAGAAGTTGGATCACTCGCGGTTTCAAATCCACATTCCCTGCATTTTGTGGAAAAATTATGCATGAGGGAGTGCTCGCTCTTGCTGGTTGCAAGAAATCACATAAATTTCTTGGTCGGGGAACATTCTCAACCACATTCTCCCCCGTTTCAGTTTGATTTTGGCCCAGATTAGGATTGGCCATCGGATTAGGTTGATTTGCAGCCATGTTTTTAGACAAAATTGGAGAGTTTAGATGTCTCCTAGCACGTGGCTCTCTGTCAATTCCTTCAACTATTCCCCCTTCACTAATGAGTCGGTTATTGGAATCCTAGCCTAATGTGGCATGCAAAACTAAAAAAAATATGAAACAAAGAGAAAGAAGAATTCTTCCTCCCTTTCTTTACTCTTCTTTAAGACCGAAGCACAAGGTGTCTTGCAATGGCTAAGCCAGAAGCAAGGATAGAGACTGATTTCTCCTGGTCAATAGGGGTTCAGAGAACTCCCCACCCACTCTTTGAATCTTTTGAGAAAAAGTGCAGAAAAAGAAGAAAGAGGAGTAGAGGTGAGAAGAGAAATCTCTTAGCACAAGGTGATCCAAGACGGCAGAGCCGACTAATAGGAATCCAGGTGGCACAAGGCCTACCTCTCAGAGATCCAAAAGGAGTCTCCACCCACTCTACAAGAGATGAATATGATAGGAATGAATAAGAGAAGGAGAAGAGTAAGGTTTAGAAAGATAGAACCTGATTCGGCACTTGAAATCCTTATATCTTCTTCATCTTCCTAGAAATCCCTGAAAAAGAAAAATAAATCAAAATAAACTAAGTTAGAACTATTCCTAAAAATCCTAAATAGATTCTATTTTCATAAATCTGTGAAAAACCGTCAAAGTCCACGGCAACGGCACCAAAAACTTGTTCGCTTCTCCAAGTGTAGGGTTGCGATGTAGTAATAAACTTGGTAAGACCGAGGTCGATCCATAGGGACTTGTGTAGGAATTCACAAACACATCCAATAGTGTCTATTGAGAGCTAACAACCAGATTTTATATAAGGTAAACAATTATAAAAAGGGGTTCAAGGATCTACTTGTAGCAATCCTTGATGTTCAATCCGCTGTGGTTTCTCACTCTCTCAACTAGAATCGATATTAAGATCTATCTAGCTGGATGATAGAGCTGTTAAACCAAACAATCTGCCATATGTAAGACCAATGCATATAACTCACTCAATGGAAGCTAGGATGAGCATGCTCAATTGCATAGGTCAGTCCCAATTCCAATAGGCTCAGATCACAATCATAACCATCCTCAAGTCCTGTCACAAGACAAGGCTAAATTATGATTTGAACTTGATTCAAATCACATGACAGTCCCACATAGCACAGAATTTCAGAAAAGTAGAACTTTGGTAGGAAGTTCCCACATGAAGATCATAGTACTAGAGCGTACTCCAATTCCTCGGATCATACAGGTCTAGACTAACACAAAGCAATTAAGAACTTAAGTAATTCTCCCAAATATCCATGAGTCATCATAAGACTAAGAAAAACTACTTAGAACTTGTATAAACTTCAAACTATTGTTCATAAACATGAAATTCAATCTTAAAACCAACATAAAACGAATTGAAACATCTTAGATTCACTACAAGCTTCACCTCTTAGCCCTAGCTAAGAGGTTTAGCCGTTCATGATCCAAGGAAACATGAAACAAATAAGAAAAACATAAAACAGTAAAACAAACTAGAAGGAGTTGTGGAACTCCAAAATCCACTTTCGCCACCTCCAACCTTGCTTAAACTCTTCTAAGATACCCTCGGAATAATCCCTAGGTGTCCTTTTATAGTGGGGAGGCTTCGCAACTTCGGAAACTTCCAGATTTTGCGTAAGAGTACGCAGTGCGCAAAGAATTTCGGGACTTGTAGAAAACGTTTCGTTACGCAGGCGACCGGTCGCACGACCGGTCGCAGTGGCTGAACGACCGGTTGCAGATACTGGACGACCGGTCTCAAAATGGCAAAAAAGTGTCCAGTGAGTTTTGGGGATTTTCAACTTAGAAAAATAATTTAAAGACCGGTCGCACGACCGGTCGTGAACAGTCCAGAGAGTTGTGGCCTCTGGGTCTCCTCTGTTGCATGTGCAGACCGGTCGGACGATCGGTCCTTGTCCTTGGACGACCGGTCTGACGACCGGTCGTGGGCACCTTCTGCTTTCTTTCTTCTTTTCTCTGACTTCTTTCTTTCATTCTTTGACGCTTAGCCCCTTTTATCTTCTTTGCTTCTAACTTGCATCTTTAAGTCTTCAATTGATGCTTCCTCTCTCTCATCCTACAATCACAAATCCATGCATTAGTTTAGTCTATAAACCATAACAACAAGCATAATGAGTGATGAATTGGGGTTAGAATATGCACAATTAAGAGCTCAACAACGATCCAAGGAAGAAGAGGCTGGCCCTTTCCCTCTCCTTCGTCGAAGACCATTTGAAGAGGAGAATTCAGAAGGATTCTCCCCTATAGGTATTAGAGCAGCACTCGAAGAAGAAGACATTAATGGAGAAAAAACTTACAGGTGGGAGATAGAGCAAAGGAAGGGGAACACGAAGGCAAGCATTACGCAAACGGCTAAAGCGATTAGGGTTTCTCTTCTTCAAGCAAATGTTGCTGTGAGAAGCAACCTACAATACGAGCAATGGATACATATACACGGGCAATCATCACAACTTTACACACGTCGTCTCCCTATTTAGTTTTAAATTCAAAAAGGCATGCCGCATTAAACGTGAGACACGCATCGGACGCATGTCCTCCCGATGAAGGCAAACGGCATGTCGCATTAAATGATCTAACACTTCATATGGAGAGAAAACGTAGGCCCCCTGTCTTTTCCCAAATTTTCCTACGGCTACAACTTCTCGGAAGAAGGGCCCTGGCAATTAAGCATTTATTCAAACGTGACGCACAACATTCACGTTTCTAGTTGAAGCAGAAGGAACTCGGGTCGGATTAGACCGATAATCTCGGCCAACCCGACCTGACCAACGCTTGGATTTCGTCCTTGATAAAGTAACCACGATCGTCAATCAGCACTTTCTGCCAGCTCGGATACATGACAAAGTAAAGTTTACGATTAACCAAACAAAATTATTATTTCATTTATATGGGGTAATGCATTACAGAGACCCGCATGGGGTAAATTACATTCTCAAGATCAAAGCCTCCCAGATAAGTTTCATTCTGAAGATCAACGCCTTCCGGTAAACGTGATTTCGAATGAAAGGTTTCCCAAAGAAAGGGAACATCAAAGAAGGAAAAAGTGGCTGGACGCTCCCACCATCGACCTCATCTTCATCTTCTTGCCCGAGGGAGCCTCTTTCAGAGTCACTTTTCACCCCGAGGAAGGAGATAGGAAGTGGCTCATACTCCTCCGATGTAAATAGTTGTCACACTAGAGGTAGGTATCGGCTAAGCGTGGCTATCACGTTATAAGGCGACAATGCCCTTTCTTTGGACATTAGTTTCTTCGCGAAGGGCAAAAAACCGCAATGGAAGTAGGAAACGACAGAGACGCCTCTGCACAACAATTCCCACACCACATGCAGATTTCTACGAAGCATGGACACCATCTTATGAGCATCCTTCAGCAAGATCCCTTGCACTCCTTGCACGAGTAACCGTGCCTCATGTTTGTATTTTGCGAAAAAGATATCTCCCCAGGCAGAAATCTCTATGGAAGATGGAGGATCTCTGTCCTCCCAAAAATTGGGAAGAAACAGAACTAGATTAATTGAAACCATGGAAGTTTTCTTGCGAAGCTTGAGTCAGGAATAAAGGCTAAGGATCCTATTTTATGGGACTCATCGTGACTGCTTCGACTCCTAAAGATGTCACGCGTCAACACCTGGTGGGTTACCTCGTTTCGTCTTTCGAGAACAATAAATGAGAATAGGAAAACCAGAGCCCGCATTAACACCAGGTATGGAAGAAATCCTGTCACGTATCGTACTACCAATCTTCAAAGATGATGTGAAAATCGAATGCCAATACATTTTTTTCTTCTTGCTCTCAAATCAATCGAAATTGGACTTGAGAGCAGGGGGACTGACTATTATGGGTTAATTTGGGATGCCCCATACTTACCTGGTCGAAGCTACACACGAATGTGAACTGACATTCTCTACTTCCATGCCCAAATGCTCAAACGCTAGGGATAGCTGCGTTCGTACTTTGCTAATGTTTGCTTGCTTATTCGATATAAGCGATTGGCATTCTTCGGTACACGACTGACCTCTCCGGGTTGGAGCGGTCGGTATCTCTCACCCGATCACACCTGAATAATCACCTACTTCTCTCACCCGCGACCGACCCCTAACGGGCGGACTTGCTAATTGACCATAACCGATGGAGCGCCACCCCCCAAATGACCAAAACTCAATCGCGTGTTCCGTAAGTCATAGGATTCACCTTTCCACTAATATGAGGGATATCCGCACTGCGCAGATAATCTCGCCAATCTCTACAAAACAATCACGTATCTACCCATGATCTTGACCCATCCAAAGTAGGAGATAAATCTTGATAGCAAGTAAGATCCTACTCGAATACGGTAACAATATACATTATAAATATCCCTCCGTGCTACGATTAAAGGTATGCATACAGAAATACTAAGACTCATTCCTCTTCGGTGATTATCCTACATCCACTAACTTAGGCATCGTAGGGCCATCAGCTAGAACCACCGCCGGTCATCTAACCCTTGGTGGTATTTGCAGGTTCCAGCTCGCACATCTTCCTAATCATCCATCAATCCAACGGCAAAGATTCAAGTTGGTCCCTGATCAACTAGTTGATCTACGATCAACATTTGGTGACGAGATTTAACGTCAACACTATACATGCGCCCGGGAGGAGGTCCTTCTCTTTCTCAAACTTTGGCAACATGCTCCCACCAACCTAGTCTAAGCGCATGTGTCATACCACATGCGCCTGGACGTCCTTCCCTAGCCTGCAACTCTGAAAACTGCACTGCACATCTCTCTGCACTGCATACCTGCACACATGCATTACATTGTACGACTTATTTACATAAAAATGGTTTCCATTTACTTTAAGTTATTTATGTAAATAAGGAAGTACCCCCATTTGGATTCAATAAAAAATACTAAAAAAATAAATTCTGAACAATGAAGATTTTGATTTTCCATCCGAAGTACAAATCGCAACTTTTTGGCACTCCCTAAAAAGTTCATCTTTTGAATGGAGGGTTTTTCTTTGAATCTAAATTGTCCAAAAAATCTGAAATACCCTAATTAGGATAAAACAACAAAGAGCGGTAAAATATTTATAATATTTTACGGTCGATCTGTGGATATATTAAAAATCTAGATTTTTACTTAGAATTTTCAAGCATCGAAATGACTAGAATATCGTTTTAGTGCAAATTGATACAGAAATGGATCTATAACTTGATAATGTTCCTTGCCTCATGCATCAACAATCATTTTTGCTTAATAAATCATTCACTTGGTGTTAATCATTGTTGTTAATCATAAATCAGTACAATTAAGCGTTAAATAGGCCCAGTACTTAGTCATTTGCGACCCTGAAAAGTGCCCTGACGGCCCAAAGATTAACTGACGCAAAGCTAGATTTAACATCCTCCTATTATAAGGCAACTAAATCAAGCATTTGTGAGACACTAATCCCCACCGTTTATCGATTATCGGCATAAACAGGCATGTATCAGCCCCGATACTTAGCCATTCTCAGGCCCAGAAATGTGCAATCCAGCTCATCGAGCTTGAACTCTTGAAGAAATATAGCTCGACACAGCCCATCCGAGTGATCTAATCTCTCGAAGTATCTCGATCATTAACAATAATGTGGTTAAAATAAGGATATCCATAAAGTGGATTAACCGAATCAAGTGTATAATTCACCTGATGCACTAAACATCAAACATAGTGCAATCCTTTTTCAAGCATGCAATACAGATCAAGCATATTTACTTTATACTCCTCATATCCACTACATGAACTCTATTCATCCCGGATTGAAGCCTGAAACTAAATCAAAGGGGCCATGGTTATCATCGAAAATCATAATCAAAGAGTTCTAAAACATCTGAAACACTTATTATGAACTATTATCGCTGAAACCAGTTGATGTACTGCCCATCTAAAGCGGAGTCCGTTAGTTGAGCAGCTCAGGTAGTTACGGTGTGTCTTCCTGTAGTCACCCATCCACAGCAACGGTCACTAGCACTGTGTTGCACCACCCAACAGCTATAATGTGTCTTCTTGCGGTCACCCATCCACAACGACGGTTCCTGACACTGTGTTGTATCATTTAACAGCCATGATGTGTCATCCTGTGGTCACCCATCCGCAGCAATGGTCACTAACATTGTGTTATACCATTTAGCATCCATGATGCGTCTTCCTGTGGTCACCCGTCTGCAGTGACGGTCACTAGCACTGTGTTCTACCGTATGGTAGCCATAATATGTCTTCCTGCAGTCACCCATCCACAGCGATGGTCACTGGCACTGTGTTGAGCATGGGAACCATGGCGTGTCTTCCTGCGGTCACCCGTCCACAATGACGGTCGCTGGCACTGTGTTGCACTACATGAGTATTGTGACATGTCTTCCTACGGTCACCCGTCCTCAGCGACGATCACTGGCGCTGTGTTACATGACTCAGTTAAAATCCTGACTATTTCTCAACTATGAACGCCCGAAAGAACATAGGACAGACATTTAACTTGTCTAAACGATGGCTCGGTTCATAAGAAACTTGAAACTTGGTCTCTATGATCGTGAACTCAAAGACCATAGTCCCCGATGACTTAGTCACCTGCTAGATCTATCCGGGCCTCTTTCCGAACACTCCATCTATTGTACAACTATCATTCATAGTGGAATCTTTGTCGCTTTGTGCCGTGGTTTTCTCCTATAAGGATTTCCACATAAAAATCTTTATGTTGTTTGTGTTGTGTTTTACTCGTGTTTATGCTCTTTCAATGCTTTATTTAATTTAACTATGACGCATGCATATATTTACTTTTGCCTTTTAATCAAGGGTGAACATTCATTAATGTAATTAAGGGTTCGTGACCAGTTCACAGCCTGTAATGTAAAAGATCTCAGATCTCTAGAATAAAATTCTCCTTGTGATACCTCCTCTTGTGTACTTTGTGAATGCTTATGATTGTCTATGAATGTCTCTATACTTAAAAACTCCCCAGAACAAGGAAACACAAGAAAGCTGCCTTGCGCATTTTTTAGTTCTAACAGTAGGCATTATCGCGAGCAAATTTGACACTTAATCGCAATTTTGTTCCATGATTTAACCAAACTGTGTAAGACTTAGACCCATTGGAATTTAGTTCATTTGGTCGAATATCTGTTAGGTTGTTCAAATATATGTCAATTTGGCACAATTTTGATAGTAGTTACGACCCATTGCTCTCATACGTGGGTATGATATACGCAACCAAATTGTGGGAATCTTTAAGGAATGAACATATTTATAAAATCACACTATGGTAAGGAACCTCAACCAATAAAATAATGAATATGAAATAGTAAATTTAAGAATAATGGTAAGAGATTGAAATTCGATAATTTGATTAGGCAGTGGGTTTGTACTACAAAATGCATGCTAATAACAGTATAGGATAAGTGTAAGGGAGGAAGGTAAGTACCTTTTTCAAACAGAGAAGGGGATGGGAAGAAATGGAGGCAAACATGGACAAAGAGGGGGAATTGCAGAAATGGAGGTAGACACCTAATGCTCTAAATAGTAACCCCTATAGACTAATTTCTAATGACAATCAAACACCCACTTTCAATTTTGTATGCTTCTAGTCACATTTGAATGAGTAATTTCAAAAAATGTTGAATAATCAGAAAAATAAAGAAGAAAAGAAATGGTAAAATCTCTACATGGAACAAGATTGAGGAAAAAACAAACAAATCTAATGAGGGTTAAAAAGCAGGAAAAAGATTGTGGGAGAAGATTACCAGAAGATCTTAGAGTGCAAAGGGTCTAATCGAGACCAACGGCGTCGACGGAGGATGCCACTGAATAGACACTAAAATGCTACTAGAATAATGGGACGCCGGATAGATCAAAGGTTAGGTTTGACGACCGGCTGTGAAAATGACTAGGGTTTTGACAGGGGCTAGATGCGGATCGAGCTTGGTGCGGACACTTAACACGGCTAGGGTTTTGTCAGGGGTTGGGTGTGGAGAACGGATTTTGGGTTTTTTATCGGTGGATCCAGGGTCCTCACCTAATTCGGTCCCTAGTTTTTCATCCATTGCACGTAAGTTCCACATGACCATCTCTCCAACTGGCAGCTACCACGTAGGGGTAACATCTTAGTTAGGGTTACCCGGGTAACACCTAATCCACGCCCACATGTAACGCCTCAAAATTTAGACTCTCGTGGATGACACGATTGGCCAAATTTTTTAGTGTTAACTCATATGTGTTAGGGTTGCGTTTCCACGCATTCACCCGTAAACACATACATTTGTGGCATTCATATCATAACGACGGAAAATTAATGTTCTTATTCCATAACTTTCTACTCTAGATTCTCAATCAAATGTACAAAAAAAAATCATGTCCAACTCAATGTTTTAGCTAGTGTCTTTCTAAGAGACTTATTACATAATCAAAGGAAATCAAATTTACTCTAATAAAAAACTAGACAAAAAAATCTTCATGCTACTTCGGCTTCATCGTCTGCCATTTGCTGCCACGAGCCTTTATACTCCTCACCTTGTAAATCGGCCTCATCTACTAGATCGTTACCTGCGATGTCTGGAATGGTGTTTTAAAAACACTGTCCCAGAAGGACGTGAGTTACTCGCGATCAACTCAGTAAGGGTCACCCACCAAGAATAGCACAACAATATTAAAACACAAAGAGCATACCCAATTCAAAACACGCATGAGAAATCAGGTTTAATGCAATGCATGATATGCATGCTCTCTCTAAGGCACCCTGACTAATGAGACGGGACTTAATCCAACTCTTCTCACTAGTCATGAGTCACCAGAGTCCACCATGAAGCAGGTAATTCCACAACTTCATGTCAACAAACCCAGCCAATGGAGGTGATAGTAACCCACCACACTACCATAAGCTAGCGTCGTAGCGCCCGCAGGGCTGACCCACCAAGTCGGGTCCCGTGCATGCATGATTAGTTTCATATTTATTTAAGTAGTTTAACACACAGTCAATTTAATGATGTTTAAGATCAACGGTCGCTCTTTACCCCATCCCACGGTTCATCATGACGTAGAATAGTCATTTCCCTTCAACGGAGGCCAACCGTGAAAGGGCGTACACATTATAGTCAAGACAAGGCACATGGCACGCAATTATTAACAATTTCTCAAGGATTCATCTCAAACATCCACTCTTAGATCCGTTGGCAACTCACCAACAATACATTCATATAGCTTTGCTAAAATATTCCATCCAACACAATCCTCATGGTTCAATTCTCTTTAACGTATAATTATATTACTTATGGGGCAAAGGGCTTCCACTGATTAAGCATTCGCATGAGTAATCCCATATCACATAACACCCTATTCATCATATATACCATAAGCATGTAAACATCATTTCTTAAGCATAAACTTCACATATATCTCATGTAAGCATGTATAATGTCATGATTTCATTTTCAAAACACACATCACACATTATGTTTCATATCTAATAAAAATTCAACAAGAGTTTATTAAAGTATTCCATACATCAACTCATGTTCACATGGAAAAAAATTCAATAATCATAGATCACATATAACAACGTAGCAAAAACTCCCTATACTATGCATAAGATGGTTAAATGAATCAATATTATTGTGGCTATGCTTTGAAGGAAATCCTTACCTCTAATATTGGTAGATTCGAGGTATTGTCAGAGTCATGAAAACCCTCCTAAGTTCAACCCTAACATGTTTAACATAGATTATATGGTTAGGATGTGATCTTTACAAATGATCGCCTATGATTAGATCTCTATCTATGGTTAGAGAGTAGGGATAAATCTAGGAAATAAATGTGACTTACCACTTCTCAACAGCAGATCTGGAAGGAAAAGGAATAGCAACGTAGAAGTAACAGCAAGAGAACGTGGGTTCTCCTCTCTCTCTCCTCCCACAATCTCTCTCTCTCTCTACTATTGATCTCTCTCTCTCTCTCTCTGTATTGTCCATCTCTTTCTCTCTCTTAGGGTTTTCTATAGAGTAGAGGACGTCTAAGGGAGCCATATATGGAGCTCCGAAGTCGATGCAACGTAAAATGGAATTGGTTTCCTAATTGGAGAAGGAAAGTAGTGGGTCCTCCTCTAACGACCTACGTCTCATGGAGACCATCCAAGGGAAAGGTAGGGTCCATAAGAAGTCATAGTTTCAACCCCGAGCACCCATGCAAAGGAACGGCCCCGATCTAGATCATTTTTTAAGGCAATGGCTTTGAATGTTGAGAGTGTAGCGGGCCATATGGATCGCAGGAAGTAGCAAAACTTTGGGGGCATGGGTTTTGGTGGAGTGCAAAACTAATGGACGGAATGGATCTGGTTGTGGGGCCCATCCTGGAAGACGGTGTGGGTCACCCAGATGGCAGTGGGCGGACGCTATTACAGCGTCCACCGAAGAAGAAAGAAGAGAAAAAAAAACTTTTACATAAAGGTAACGCACGGGCTTGACAGGTGGGGTCCATTGTGATGGATCGGAGTCTTTTGCTCCATCCAATAGGTCAGTGAGATTAAAATAACCATTGACGTAAAATGTGGGATAATTCTGAGCTAAGGTGGGCCGTTTATTGGCTATTTTCTGTTCGGGACATTTGTACTATGATCTAAGGGCCGAAATTTGACGTGTACGGTTATTTTGGGCCTGATAGAGTTCTCCTACAGTTTCAGCCTAAACGAAACGTGAAAAATTAGTCTACTTAAAATGTGGGGTTTATTTAGTGGCATTTTCGTTATAAACGTAAAACGGAGAGTTTCTCAAAATCTGATGCGTCTATACTGTTCCAGGGATTATTCCAGGTAACTTTTACCAAAGGATCTCTCTTTGATTTTACATGGATGATTTGTTATGAATTTATCAAATTTAAATTTTGAATAAAAATTAAATAATCAAATAATTAAATAAATACCTAAATAAATAGATAAATAAATTAATTTATACTAAAAATATGGGGCGTTACAGAATTTTTCAAGGTTGCCCATATATATGAGGTGAACCTAATGGACGGTCGATGATTTGACTGTCTGCTTCTGAAAGCACTGTGGCACACTTTTTTATAATTTAAATTCTTAACAAAAATAAAAATAAAAATAAAAAAAAGAAGAAGAGGGTGACTGTTATGAGAAGTATATGATATTTACACTTGCTACCCAAGCAAGAACACAACAATTGCAATCTATGTTTCAATTAAAAAGAAAAAAAAAAAAAAAAAAAAGGAATCCATGTTTCAATAGCGCCTATAGAAATCAAATTAGAGAATGATTTTTTCCTTTATTTTCCATGTTTGAAGGAAATCCACCTCATACACGGGTTTCCGATTCGGATGCACCTCATCTGGGTCAACTTGGACTTAGTTGGATCCGTTCCAGTGCCTTCAGTCGCCTTCATCAAAAGCTACTTTCCCATAATAACAGTTTAATATTAGTGATCCTCACCTTCAATTTTTGGAGCTGATTTCGAGCCATTGAAAATTTAAATTTCATGTTCTAAATTCATCTATAAGTAGTGATGATAAAAATCATCCATTCAGCGCAATTTTCTAGAAGTGGCTCTTACATTAAAGAATCTGCCACGGTTCTAATCATTGGAGCACTCTGGTCTAGTAGCCCATCTGAGTGAAACTGCCTGATCTGTTAGGCTGACCATCGAGGTGCTATATTCCATATTGTCTAAGGCTCCGCATGTGTCGAATTAGAGAAACTCATATAAACAAATATGATTTGAACGAATCAAGATTACAGAAATGATTAACTAGAATGATTAAGCAACCTATTTCAGAAAAAGAACAAAAGAAATTGGTCAACCTTCCTGCATCACATCCAACATAAACCTTTGATCTGGCTGCAAAGAGATTGACTAAACACATCTTTGAATTCCTACATCCAATCCAAGCCCTTAATCTAGACATGGAAGGGTGCCACTAGTTCCACCTAACAAACAGAGTTCATCCTTGAAAGGGCCAACATGGCTGAATGAATCAATGATCAGAATCGTCCATTTGGAGAGGACGACCGTGGATAGGGTCATGATCCAAAATGAATGCCGACTAGTGATGCTGACCATCCAATAATGGCAGCTCGAAGGCTCCTGGCAGGGATAATTCCAGTTCCAGTGATGGGGATGGTGGCCAAGTGCACTAGGAACACTAACAAACCCAATTGGGAGAGGTGTCACATCAGAATCTTTGGCATTTCTCTTGGCATCAATGGCAGAGAAGACAGTGTAGACCAGTAGAATGGTGCCCACAATCTCAGCATCCAAACCAACCCTCTGACCACACCAACCCCACAAATTGCCCCCAAGCACTGCATCACCATGTAGAAAACAGCCCTTGTCAGGGACAGCTTCCTGGCATGCAGCAGCCCAAAGGTCCCAGCTGGGTTTTGGTGTCCACCTGAAATACCAGCTGTACAATAGATCAAGGCAAAGATCATGCCACCAAAGGCCCATGCAATCGCCTGAAATACCCACACTGGCACACACATGGTAGGAGGCCTTTTGATATCCATGACAGTGAGGATGGCGATGTAGAGGAATAGGAAGACAGGTGCGAACTACGCAATCCCACACATCCAAAATGACCATTAATTGAACTCACCAAGCTCAAACAAGGGTGCTGGTGGTGGCTCCTTGTAGTCCTTGTCTTAGCTCTGTGCTGCTGAGTCCCTATGGGCTGCCTCTCTGATAACTTGTTTGCTCCCAGCTTCACTGACTATAGCTATATCCTTTTGAGGTTCTATAAATTGATAATATAAATAGAAATGCTAATTTTGAAAGGTTATCATTCTCTAATTGACATGATTTTTTCAAGGTTACCCATATATATGAGGTGAACCTAATGGATAATCGTTGATTTGACTATCTGCTTCTGAAAGCACTGTGGCACACTAAGTCCATGTCTGGATGCCAAGGATTCCATTCCAATCAATAGAAAAGGAAAACTGTTTTCCCTTGATGTTTACAACTTGTCTTATTTAGATTATAAAGAAGAAGATGGATTGCACAAAGTAATTATTAACTTTTTCATAATTTAAATTCTTAAATATGATATTTACTCTTGCTACCCAAGCAAGAACACAACAATTGCAATCTATGTTTCAATAAAAATAAAAAATAAAAAAGGAATTCATATTTCAATAGTGCCTATGAAAATCTAATAGAGGATGATTTTATATTCCTTTCTTTTCCTTGTTTTGAAAGAAATCCGCCTCATGCATTAGTTTCCCATTCGGATGCAGGTTGACTTGGACTTAGCTGTAATGATTCACCCTCAGCTGAGGTGAATCACAACTTGATTCCGGAACCACCAGTCTTATAGTATTTCTCTTCTTTCGAATGCGAAAGCTCAGATTTTGTTTTGCCTTTGCCTTTGCCACCTTCTGCGCCCACTGCTGAGATGGTCTGACAATTCAAACCATTGACATGGCCTTTACTATAATCAAAAGCTATTTTCCAATAATAACAGTTTAATGGTGATCCCCACCTTCAATTTTTGGAGTTGATTTCAAGCCATTGAAAATTTAAATTTCATATTCTAAATTCATCTACAAATAGTGATGATAAAAGTCATCCATTCAGCGCAATTTTCAAGCAGTGGCTCTTACATCAAAGAATCTGCCACAGTTCTAATCATTGGAACACTCTGCTCTACTAGCCCGTTTGAGTAAAACTGTCTGATTTGTTAGGCTGACCACCGAGGCGGTATTTTCAACCATATGAAAAGCTCGGATCTCCCGCATGTTGGGTGAGTTTCACACAAACCTTCGGATCTCGCCCCCCAATACACTAGAATTATGGACTATGCTAATGCAATAATTAAGAATAAATATCAACCACACGAACACAAAGAGTTTTACGTGAAAAACCCTCAAAAGAGGTAAAAACCACGGGACCTAGTCCAGATCAACAATCCACTATCTCAGGGAACTGTTACAACCGATCACAAGCACACACCGCTTGGATCAAACTTCTTCACCCACGCAGGGATGAATAAACTACAAGAGAATAGTAAAGGAGAAACGATCTCACCGATCCCGAGGACGTAGAAGCGCTGAGACGACCGTTGCGCAGAAGAATCCTTCTTCAAGCAACTTCTCCCTTCTACAAGCTTCCTCTTTCTCTCTCTTCTCTTTCTCTCTTCCTCTTTTTCTCTCTTTCTCACCTTGGACGTGTTAGCAACCTAATGGGATGCCCTAATCCCGTTTTGGAGCGCTTAAGTACCAAAAACGGAGCAATTAGAGCCAGATTAGGAAACTGCGTACAAGCAGTTCGCGCAGAGTTGGGTGTCCGGTCACCAGACCATCGGGCACCCAGCCAACGAAAAAAACAGTCCAACGAGAAACTATTGAAAAAACTGAATTTCGGGCGCCCGGACCAACATGGTCGGGCGCCCGGCCGGGTCATGGGGCGCCCGGTCACCAAAACCGTGGGGTGCTCGGAAATGGACAAAAGTGTCCAGCAGCTAGCTGCCCAGAAACATGAATTCCGGTCGCCCGGCCACAATGAGGCCCGGGCGCCCGGCCTCACCCTGTTTCATATTCTCTCCTCTGACACATGAGGAGGAAAACTCCATCACCGCATATATTCCATATTGTCCAGGTCTCAATGTGTATGGAATTAGAGAAACTCATCTAAACAAACATGATTTGAACAAATCGAGATTCCAGAAATGATTAAGCAACCTATTTCACAGAAAGAACAATAGAAATGAGTCCACCTTCCTGCATCACATCACACCTAAACATTTGACTGAAGCAGCATTGACTTCCGGCATCCAATCCAGACCCTTAATCTAGACAACTTGGAAGGGCCAACATCGGTGAATGGGTTGATGATCAGAATCATCCATTTGGACAGGATGAACATGGATAGGGCCATGATCCAAAATTCATGCCAACTAATGATGCTGATCATCCGTTTGGTGGTATCCGAAAGGACAGTTGAAATTAAGAAAAGCAGAAAGAAAAAAAGAAAAAAGAAAAAAAAAGGAGTTAATGGTCCACATTTAACTCAAAATTTTCAATTGGGTGTTCAATTGGTGTGATTTTTTTATAGTCCATCGATGATTAAACCATGAAGATGAATGGTCTGGATCATGCATCTGAGACATTGAACGCTCTGCTTCTTTAGGAGATCATGACACTTTTCCAATCCGAACACCTACAAAGAATGCAGACTGAGCCCAAACATTTTGCTACTCCATATTTCCTTGCTTGTACATCTGGAATGCCGAACAGAGAGTGAGACAAACTTCTGAAACAGGGAGGCCAGAGACATTTCACAGACTTTATGAGCCATCAGATTGTGCAGCAATGCTACCATCCATTGCACTGACCTTGTGATCCATCAAATTGTAACCCATTCCAATCATGCATCAAAGCCACCAACCAATTGCAGCTGCAACCTCTGTTCATACTGGAAGCTGGCCACCCCAGCCATAATTAAAAACACCGAGAACACATCTTTGTGCATCCCATGTTTAAAACATCAAGAAAACCAACACGCGATGAATCTGGTTTATCTTGGAAGCAAAGAAAAACTGTGGGGGAGCAGCTGGGCTGGGACAATCTCAGCAGTAGCCTACGGAGGATGGACTGCAATCAGGAGAAACTCTACAGCACCCTGCATAGGCCTCTGGACACGAACACCATCCAATCCTCCAGTACAAAATGCAGCTGGCTCCGGCACTAAATGAATACAAACACCAGCCAACCTCGCAATCACCATTCCAGGGCCGGAGCTGCTCCAAGAGCTGAACGATGGAGAGCAGATTCATAGATTGATAGATGCTCAAAACTGAAGATGCTTCCTGACAGGCTGGGACATGTCACCACCCTCCAAGAATTGCAGTTGGCAAGTATGCCTGAAGAGTTCAAAACAAGAGTGCAAATGAATGAAGGAATGGACTGGTTTAAGATCTGACATGTATCCTCTCTCATCATCAAAGATTAGGAAGGATAGATTTTTTATTATTATTAACTAGTTGAGTCGAGCATCTCTCCCTTCAATGATGGATAGATTGGATCGTACAACTATGTATCATGATGGCACATGTGTGATGTGTAGATGAGCTTTATTGCACACGTCTGTGCGCTTAGCAAAACTATGTTCTTTGATTTTAATTTTAGGGAGGTGTGCATGTATAAGCTATCTATTTTTCTTTAAAATTTAGGCTGTTGTGTAAATGTCCCCTCATATTTGTTGGCCAATCTTCTATGTAATTGATGTAATGAAGACTAAATGTGTTTAGATGGCTTGCATCTTTGTTAGAGCCTTGCCTCGTTGGTAGACTCTGCGGAGTTTCAACAGGGGGTCTTGGTTTCGAAACCCATCAGTGGTGAAAATCCACGCTGCTGACAGCACCAGTGGGTGTGTTGCATGACTGACTGGGTGGTGTGTTGCGCGATTGACAGGGTGGGTGCATTGCATGACTGACCCAAAAAAAAAAAAAAAAAGGTGAGGCCCATTGCATTTTGTGGCGCCCACCATTTTTTTTATTTATTTATCATTTCAATAAAGTTATAGGTGGTGGGAGCACCATTCTCCAACAAAAGTTTAGATGATTAGTATCTTTCTTTAGTCTTACAACCATACATATGACTTGTAAATGTTGGCATGTGGTTACTGGATTGGCGTCAAGAAGTCAGTGATTGATGGTGGGTTCAATTCACTTCTTTCATGATTTTCATAACTTGTTTATGTTGTTAGTAGAGTGTGGAGGTCTTTTTCCATCAAACAATGGTTTATATAGTGCTTGATGTAACTTCTTTTCATGGTACAGTAGACTATACGTTTTCATGGATTCCTAAATATTAGATATTGAAGGTAGTTTGCTTTTTGTGGAGGTCAGGTTCATGTCCCCCTTGTTATGTAATTTTTTCTTCAATGTATCAATAAAATTCAGTACGATCTAATCATTGTTCATCAAAGAGGTAGGAAACAAATGACAAAGGAACCTATTTTACTCAAACGAATAAGAGAAATAGGCCAACTTTAGTAGACTTGGTTCCAAGGCAAACCACACCCAATTCACATTAGGAATGGTGTACTCCAGTTTGAATTGGAGTTTGAAACCAAACTTCTCCTCAGGATGACCAATTAGTTTCTCCCACATTACATGGGACAACACTTAAAGACTCACACCACATAGATGAACTTTTCCATCCCATCTATACCATATAAAAACAAACCTTTGGAACAAAGGTCCAATAGTCCACTGAGTTTGCATTAGATATCATGTCTTCAAGGAACTATTTTGGTCACATCACTATAGCTTCTTCTTCTTCTTCTTCTACTTTTTTTTTTCAGCAAACTAGACAGCATAACCTTCTTAGTTTACACACATAATCATCATCAATATCTACAGCAAATTTCATCTTCATAATGCTCCACACATCATCCATCCAAAAGGACAACATAAGAAGGAAACATGGAGGGAGGGACGGAGGATTACACATTGAAAATGAAAAAGAAAGAAAACCCAAGAAGAAAAGAGTGATGATGATGGAGAATCTAGGCCCTGGCCTCCATTGGAATTGTCCTTATCACAATCTAATGGTAAACTGGTGCAAATGCTGCTCCAATGAATTGGCCCACCCAGAATATCCAGTGGTCATCCCACGCATGGTCCTTGTTGTAGATGATGGCAGCTCGAATACTCCTGGCAGGGTTAATTTCAGTTCCAGTGATGGGGTGGTGGCCAAGTGCACTAGGAACACTACAAACCCAATTGGGAGCGGTGCAAGGATAGTCACATCAGAATCTTTCGCATTTCTCTTGGCATCAATGGTAGAGAAGACAGTGTAGACAAGCAGAAAGGTGCCCACAATCTCAGCATGCAAACCTACCCTCTGACCACACCAGCCCCACAAATTGCCTCCAAGCACTGCATCACCATGTAGAAAACAGCCCTTGTCAGGGACAGCTTCCTGGCAAGCAGCAGCACAAAGGTCCCAGCTGGGTTTTGGAGTCCACCTGAAATCTCAGCTGCGATCAAGGCAAAGATCATGGCACCAAAGGCCCATGCAATCCCCTGAAATACTCACACTGGCACACACATGGTAGGGGACCTTTTGACACCCATGACAGTGAGGATGTTGATGTAGAGGAATAGGAAGATAGGCGCAAACCTTGCAATCCCAGCCATCCAAAATGACCATTAATTGAACTCACCAAGCTCAAACAATTGTGATGTGACTAACAGGGTGGGTGGGTGGGTGTATTAACAATGTGCTGGTGGTGGCTCCTTGTAGTCCTTGTGATGAGGACACAAGACCATTTCAAGTGTACCAACGAAGAAAGCGCCATCCACAAGTACCATCCTTGTGGATAGGCGACTATTGAGGAGATGAAGACCCTCCACATGTGATCAAACACATAGAAGACCCCATCCAGGGAGGACACATGTGAAGGAAGAAGGGAGAAGAAGGACTGAAAAGCTGAAGACTTCGGGCGCCCATCGGGCACCCGACCACTGTCTTCGGGCGCCCGATCGAGCGCCGACCATTGCCTTCGGGCGCCCGAGTTTGGCCTTTCGAGCGCCCGAAAATCTCTAGACGTTTTTGGACGTCTTCGGGCGCCCGACCGAGCGCCCGAAGTTACCCGCACTTTTGATTATTTGCACGTTTTGCTTAGTTTTAGGGGTAATTTAGACTTTTTACTCGTTTTATTTGTTTATTTAAGTGGGCTAGGCCCTAAACACGAGATTAACTTTGATATTGATTAATGAAAACCTCTTTGAGCTTCTTCCTCCCTCCTCCCTCTCTTATGGTGATTCTTCTCTTCTCCTTGATCTTCTTCCTCTGATTTCTTCTTGTGTCCCTCCAAATTCTTCCAGGTATTTTATCTTCTATTATTATCCTTCTAAACTTCTGTTTTGTTATTCCCACGATCTAAACATTGAGAATCGATCCAAACCCTAAAACCCCAAATTCTCAAATCCCTAATCCGAGAAACCTCCTGGTTCTTCGGACTAGTGATCATCATTGATCGGTTGGGTATAGCCATGCAAGATCGGGAGGTTCCATCCCTCGCCGGATCCAACCTATGCATTAATTGAATCCCACACTCCATGGTTGTGATGATGGCCCATCTCATTGCATGTTTCCTTTACGTTTTTCTTAGTTTATGATGATTAATGCTAGATTTCATTATTATTATTGTTTTTACTTCCGCTGAATAATTGTGTTCATGAGCATGCATCATATTTAGGGCTATCCTGCATCAAATTTGGTATCAGAGAATAGGCTTGCATGGTTTGTATCTAGATCGAGTTATCAAATTAGGGTTTTGATTTTTAGGTTTGTTTTAGGAAAGTTCCAGATTTAGAAAGTTTTCAATTTTAGAAACTTTCCAACTTTAGAAAGTTTCCTAATTTGGAAAATTTCCAGATTTGAGTTGTTTCCTATTTTAATTTAATTATGTCAATTCATATTAGTTTTGCATTCATCGCATCCATCTTGTGAGTCAAAACACCTAGTGTCTAGTGGGGTAGAGTTTTGGTTCAAGTCTTATTTGTATGCCCACTAGGAGAGGTAGAGGTTTTGGACTTCAGCCTACCATGAGTAATGAGCAGTTATCTGGGCAACTTGCTCAATTGATACAAAAGATAACCGCCCTAGAGGCAAGTCACAAGCGTGATTTTGCCCGCCTTGAGAACCAGATCACCACTACCAGGACCAAAGTCGAGCAACTAGAGGCGTCCCAAAGGGAAAACCCCACTGTTGGGGATGATGCGCACTCCCAAGTGGGAGGAATCATAGAGGAACGCGCTGCCACACGTGGAGGTAGTGAAGATGGAGATCGTGGTAATGGTCGTTGTGTTGTGTGAGAGGCACGAGCCACATATGATCATCAAGACCGCTATGATCCAGATGAGCGTGCGATGAAGAGTGTTAGAGTCGAGGCCCCAAGTTTTGATGGGCGCTTGGACCCCAAGGCATTCCTTGACTGGGTTGCTGACATGGACCACTACTTTGAGTGGTATGGCATGTCAGAAAACAGTCAAATGCGGTTTGTTAAGATGAAGCTTGTGGGTCAAGCCAAGCTCTTTTAGACCAACACTGAGCGTAGAATAGAAAGAGTTGGTAGAGCCCCTATCACACATTGGTATGAGATGAAAGAGAAGTTGAAGGAGAAGTACCTTCCTCTCTCATACCGTCAGAAGCTCCTTGACCAATGGCAATCTTTACGCCAAGGGTCAATGTCTGCCGCTGACTACATCGCTAAATTTGAAGAATATGTGATGCGATGTGATATCCAAGAAGACCCTCTAGTGACGCTCTCGCGTTTCAAGACGGGCCTTCGTGCGGATCTTCAGCGTGAGCTTATGACTCGGCCCTTGACGGACTTGGATGAAGCATATCAAGTCGTGCAGGAGTTAGAGCAATACCTAAAGACTCCTGTCATCCGTCGTTTCGAGTCCCGAGACTCCAGTGCTAGATCTAGTTCTCAGGGAACGAGACCTAATGTTGGCAGTCAACCTAGGACACAGGCGACCATTCCGCCTAAGCCTAAGGAGGACAAGGGCAAAGGGGTTCTTGGTGCAGGTCCTAGTGGAGGTAGCCAAGTGAGATGCTACGAGTGTGGCAATCTGTGCCACATATCTAATCAGTGTCTTACGAAGAACCGTGGGAAAACCTTAGTCATAGGCGAGTCCCACGAGGGTGGAGATGACCAGGGTGATTATGAAGTTGAAGAGTATCACCCTGAAGGAGGACTTACTGATGATGAAGAAATAGATGGAGAAGCAACGCTTGCAGTAG
Organism: Liriodendron chinense; assembly: GCA_003013855.2. Taxonomy (NCBI): domain Eukaryota; kingdom Viridiplantae; phylum Streptophyta; class Magnoliopsida; order Magnoliales; family Magnoliaceae; genus Liriodendron; species Liriodendron chinense. The sequence goes on from PVNU02002850.1 coordinate 74,129, forward strand.
TCAGGCGTGTGCTAGCTCAGTCTAGGAGTAGTGCTGACTGGCGTCGAAGCACTATCTTCTACACTATTGCCAAGTGTGGTGAAAAGAATTGCACGGTGATAGTGGACAGTGGAAGTTGTCAGAATGTGATTTCCACTAACACCTTAGAGCGATTGAAACTGAAACCCACACCTCATCCAGACCCATATAAAATCTCTTGGGTTGACAAGACATCCTTACCTGTCACCCATCAATGTCTAGTCCCCATCGAGTTTGGGTCATATAAAGAGTCCTTGTGGTGTGATGTTTTACCTATGGATGTGGGACATGTTATCCTAGGTAGGTCGTGGCTATTCGATAATGATGTCACGATCTTTGGCCGTTCCAATGCGTGTACCTTCATGCATAACGGTAAAAAGATCAAACTTAACCCTATGCCACCTGAGAGCACACTAGGGAAGAAAAAGGATGAGAAGACAATTGAGCCTAAAGGAGTGGGGAAATCCAAGCCTAAGTCTCTACATATAATCAATGCAAGAGAGTTTGAAAAAGAGACTAGGGAGGATTCCATGGTGTATGCCCTTGTGGCTAGAGAGATTACACCTGAGGTTCCATTAGAGTTGCCCCGTGAGGTGACTTCGGTCCTGAAGGAATATAGTGATGTATTTCCTGAAGACTTACCGAATGAGTTGCCACCTATAAGGGACATACAGCATGCCATTGATCTTGTCCCAGGATCTACTCTACCGAACCTTCCTCACTACAGGATGAACCCTGCAACATGCAGAATTGAAGAGGCAAGTTGATGAGCTTCTACAAAAGGGTTTCATCCAAGAGAGTATGAGCCCGTGTGCCGTGCCTGCATTGTTGACGCCAAAGAAAGACGGCACGTGGCGCATTTGTGTGGATAGCCGTGCCATAAACAAAATTACCGTCAAGTATAGGTTTCCCATACCTAGACTTGATGATATGCTTGACATGATGGCCAGGTCCACTATATTCTCTAAGATAGACCTCAAGAGTGGATATCACCAGATCCGTATACGCCTAGGGGATGAATGAAAAACTGCGTTTAAAACAAAAGATGGGTTGTATGAGTGGTTGGTCATGCCCTTCGGCGTGACTAATGCACCAAGTACATTCATGCAGGTGATGACACAAGCTTTGAGGCCGTTCATGGAAAAGTTCCTAGTGGTGTACTTTGACGACATTCTTATTTACAGTACCACTAAGGAATCACACCTTGAACATTTAAAGAAGGTTTGTAGCATCCTTAGGAAGGAAAAGTTGTACGCTAATCTTAAGAAATGCGCATTCATGTCTAGTCAAGTTGTGTTCTTAGGATTTATAGTGTCATCTGAAAGGATGCATGCAGACCCTGAAAAGGTCAGGGCCATAGTTGAGTGGCCAGAACCGAGGAACATTCATGAGGTGCGAAGCTTTCACGGCCTAGCAACTTTTTATCGTCGGTTCATTAGGAGTTTTAGCACGATCATGGCTCCCATTACAGAATGCATGAAAAAGGGAGAGTTCGTGTGGTCTAAAGCCGCAGTCAAGGCTTTTAAGGAGATTAAGGGCAAGATGATAGAAGCTCCTGTCATGCGTCTACCTGACTTTTCTAAAGTCTTTGAGATGGCGTGTGATGTGTCTGGTGTTGGTATAGGTGGAGTGTTGAGCCAGGAGGGCCACCCAGTAGCCTATTTTAGTGAGAAATTGAATGAGGCAAAATAGAAATACTCCACTTATGATAAAGAGTTCTATGCGGTAGTGCAATCCCTGAGACATTGGCGACACTATCTCCTACCGCAGGAATTCGTCTTGTTTTCTGACCATGAGGCTTTGAGATATTTGCATTCTCAGAAGAAACTCAACCCAAGGCATGCCAAGTGAGTAGCGTTTCTTCAGGAATACTCGTTTGTTTTGAAACACAAAGCCGGGGTTGAAAACAAACCAGCGGATGCCCTTAGTAGAAGAGTGGCGTTGCTTAACTCCTTGAGTGTAGAGGTAGTCAGGTTTGAGCAACTGAAAGATGAATACCCCACATGTTCTGATTTTGGGGGTACTTACGTGTCGCTCTCTAGTGACCAACGTATTATGAGCGAATATGTTCTTAAAGATGGCTTCCTTTTCAAGGGAGACAGACTTTGCATTCTCCGTATGTCCCTTCGTGAATTCCTCACCTGGAAGCTTCATTCAGGGGGGATAGCTGGCCGTTTTGGTCGTGATAAGACCATTGCCCTCGTGGAAGATCGTTTCTATTGGTCAAGTCTCAAGCAAGACGTAGCCAAAGTTTTAGGGCAGTGTCGTACATGTCACTAGCAAAGCAGAGAAAATAAAATACCGGGCTGTATATGTCATTGCCAGTGCCACATGCTCCGTGGTAGGACATTAGCATGGACTTCGTGCTTGGGCTTCTCAAGACAATCAAAAAGCACAATTCTATTTTTGTTGTGGTGGACCGTTTCTCTAAAATGGTGCATTTCCTCCCATGTTCGAAAACGTCAGATGCGTCTAATGTTGCTCGTATCTTTTTTGATGGTGTGGTGTGTCTCCATGGGTTACCTAAAACTATAGTGTCTGATCGTGATATTCGATTTACTAACTATTTTTGGAAGACACTGTGGCACATTATGGGAACTCGTTTGCAATTCTCTACTGCTTACCACCCACAAACAGACGATCAAACTGAAGTGGTAAACCATAGTCTTGGAAATCTTCTACGTTGTCTAGTGGGTGATCATGTTAAGACTTGGGACCTAATTTTACCAACTGCTGAATTTGCTTATAATAGGTCAGTAAATCGATCTACAGGAATGAGTCCATTTGAAGTTGTTAGTGGGTATAAACCTAGAATGCCAATAGATCTATTACCCATGTCTGTCACCCAAAGGTCTTCTGAATCAGCCGATGCATTTACACGACATATCCATGAATTGCATACACATATTAGACAGCGGATAAGTAAAAGTAATGATAATTACAAAATTTCAGCTGATTCTCATCGTAGACTGCAAGATTTTCAGGAATGAGACTATGTAATGGTGAGGGTAAGGCCAGAGCGGTTCTTACAGGGTTCCGCTAAGAAACTACAAGCACGTAGTGCTGGGCCATTCAAGATAGTGCAGAAAATTGGGTCCAATGCGTATCGGATCAACCTTCCATCTGAAATGGGCATTAATCCGACTTTCAATTTAGAAGATCTAGTCCGTTCCCCTGACCCCACCATTGATCTATCATTTCATTCATGGCCCTATTCTGATTTTGCTTCACAACACCTTCCACCCCTCCCTCTACCTATTGTCCATAAAGAAGAAATTGAAGCGATCTTGGATGATGAGATAGTATCTACGAGAAATGGAAGTTTCCAGAGGTATCTTGTCAAATGGAGGAACAAACCACCGTCTAAATCTACGTGGTTGACTGAAGCTGAAGTGCACCGTGTGGATCCAGACTTACTAGAGCGCCACAAGAGTTTTAACTCGTTGGAGTCAAGTTTTTCTCACCCGAGGGGAGTTGATGAGGACACAAGACCATTTCAAGTGTACCAACAAAGAAAGCGCCATCCACAAGTACATTCTTGTGAATAGGCGACTATTGAGGAGATGAAGACCCTCCACATGTGATCAGACACATAGAAGACCCCATCCAAGGAGGACACATGTAAAGGAAGAAGGGAGAAGAAGGACTGAAAAGCTAAAGACTTCGGGCGCCCGACCACTGTCTTCGGGCGCCCGATCGGGCGCCCGATCGGGCCTTTCGAGCGCCTAAAACTCTCTGGACGTTTTTGGACGTCTTCGGGCGCCCGACCAAGCGCCCGAAGTTTCCCGCACTTTTGATTATTTGCGCGTTTTGCTTAGTTTTAGGGGTAATTTAGACTTTTTACTCATTTTATTTGTTTATTTAAGTGGGCTAGGCCCTAAACACGAGATTAATTTTGATATTGATTAATGAAAGCCTCTTTGAGCTTCTTCCTCCCTCCTCCCTCTCTTATGGTGATTCTTCTCTTCTCCTTGATCTTCTTCCTCTGATTTCTTCTTATGTCCCTCCAAATTCTTCCAGGTATTTTATCTTCTATTATTATCATTCTAAACTTCTGTTTTGTTATTCCCACGATCTAAACCTTGAGAATCGATCCAAACCCTAAAACTCCAAATTCTCAAATCCCTAATCCGAGAAACCTCCTGGTTCTTCGGACTAGTGATCATCATTGATCGGTTGGGTATAGCCATGCAAGATCGGGAGGTTCCATCCCTCACCGAATCCAACCTATGCATTAATTGAATCCCACACTCCATGGTTGTGATGATGGCCCGTCTCATTGCATGTTTCCTTTATGTTTTTCCTAGTTTATGATGATTAATGCTAGATTTCATTATTATTATTGTTTTTACTTCCGCTGAATAATTGTGTTCATGAGCATGCATCATATTTAGGGTTGTCCTGCATCACCTTGTCTTAGCTCTGTGCTGCTGTGTCCCCATGGGCTGCCTCTTTGAGAAACTTGTTTGCTCCCAGCTTCACTGAGTATAGATATCCTTTTGGTGACTCTGTAAATTGATAATATAAATAGATATGCTAATATTGGAAGGTTAACATTCTCTAATTGAGATGAACTTTTCAAGGTTGCTCATATATATGAGGTGGACCTAATGGACAGTCGATGGTTTGACCGTCTGCTTCTGGAAGCATTGCACACTAAGGCCATGTCTGGGATACCAAGGAATCCATTACAAACAATGGAAAAGGAAAATAATTTTCCCTTGATGTTTACAACTTGTCTTGTTTAGATAATAAAGAAAAGAGTACAGAGGATCCGGATTCTAAAGAAAAAGATGGATTGCACAAAGTAATTATTAGACTTTTTCATAATTTAAATTCTTAACAAAAAGATTATAAAAAATAAAAAATAAAAAAAAGTGTGACCCTTATGAGAGTTATGATATTTACACTTGCTACCCAAGCAAGAACACGACAACTGCAATCTATGTTTCAATAAAACAAAAAAAAAAACAAAAAAAAAAAGGAACTCACGTTTCAACACGACACTTGCTACCCAACCTATTTCACAAAAAGAACAAGAGAAATGGGTCCACCATCCTGCATCACATCCAAAGTAAACCTTTGACCTAGCTGCAAAGAGATTGAGTAAATGCATCTTTGACTTTCTACATCCTATCCAAACCCTTAATCTAGACATGGAAGGGTGCCACTGGTTCCACCTAATAGACAAAGAGTTCATCCTTGAAAGGTCAACATGGCTGGATGGGTCGATGATCAGAATCATCTATTTGGACAGGACGACCGTGGCTAGGGTCATGATCCAAAATGAATGCCGACTAATGATGCTGACCATCTGATTGGTGGTATCCAAAAGGATAGTTGAAATAAAGAAAAAAAAATAGTAAAATTAAAAATTAAAAAAAAAGACTCCCATTCAACTCAAAATTTTCAACTAAAAAAGAGTTTTAGATAGTCATCCATCCATGGTTAAACCATCGTTGTTCTGCTGCTGCAGGAGATCATGGCACTTACCCAATCCGAACACCTACAAAGAATGCTGACTGAGCCCACCCATTTTGGCTACTCCATATTTCCTTACTCGTACATCTGGAATGCCGAACAGAGAGTGAGACAGACTTCTAAAACAGGGAGACCAGAGACATTGCACAGACTTTATGAGCCATCAGATTGTGCAGCAATGCTACCATCCATTGCACTGACCTTGAGGCCACCAACCACTTGCAACTGCAACCTCTGTTTATCGTGGATGCTGGTCACCCCAGCCATAATTAAAACACAGTGGACACATCTTTGTGCATCCCATGTTTAAAACATCGAGAAAACCAACAAACGAACGAATTTGCTCTATCTTGGAAGCAAAGCAAAACTGTGAGGGAGCAGCCAGGGTGGGAGAATCTCAGCAGTAGCCTACAGAGGACGAACTGCAGTCAGGAGAAACTCTACAGTACTCTGCATAGGCCTCTGGATACAAACACCATCCAATCCTCCAGGACAGGATGCAGACTCTAGCACCAAATGGATACAAACACCAGCCAACCTTGCAATCACCATTCTAAGGCCGGAGCTGCTCCAAGAGCTGAATGATGGAGAGAAGATTCATTGAATCACCTGAACAAGCTATGAGCCTTCTACATTGATTCCGCTGGAAAAAGAAAAAAAAAAAATCCTCAGCCACCTAGAAGAGCTGCCTGAACTGACCCACAAAACCCTTGCCACAAACCACCCAAAACCTTTTCAAATCATCAGCATCTATATGAGATGGTTCTGTTTTCATGCATAGAGAACCCACTGGACCTGCTTGATTTCCGATCTAATCTCATCGAGCTATGATTAATAGGTTCTAAGTTAGAGCAAGACCCGATGGGAATTCTTGAGAGGTTGCCAAACCTTCGGATTCTCAAATTATGTCCAAGTTCTTGTGTGGAAAAGGAAATGGTTTTCACAGTCAGAGGATTTCCTCTGATTGAAGTTTACGTATTGGATTTCTTGAATTAGAGGAATGGAGAGTGGAGGAAGGCTCGATGCCGAAACTTAGATTTTTAGAGATTGATAGGTGCTTGAAAGTGAAGATGCTTCCTGATGGGCTGCGACATGTCACCACCCTCCATGAATTGCAGTTTGCAAGTATGCCTGAAGAAATATTCAAAACAAGATTACAAATAATATGTTCCAAGTTAGAGCAAGACCCGATGGGAATGCTTGAGAGGGTGCCAAAACCTTTGGATTCTCAAATTACTTACAAGTCCTTATATGGGAAAGGAAATTGTTTGCACGGTCAGAGGGTTTCCTCTGCTTGAAGTTTTACGTATTGGATTTATTGAATTAGGGGAGTGGAGGAAGGATCGATGCCAAAACTTAGATGTTTAGAGTTTGATAGATGCTCGAAACTGAAGATGCTTCCTGACATGTCACCACCCTCCAATAATTGCAGTTGGCAAGTATGCCGGAAGAGTTCAAAACAAGAGTGCAAATGAATGAGGGAATGGACTGGTTTAAGATACCACATGTATCCTCTCTCATCATTAAAGATTAGGAAGGATGGCTTTTTAATTTATTATTAACCAGGTGAGTCAAGCATCTCTCCCTTCAATTCCTTCTCCAGCCAAATGTGTTATCATGCACATGCATGCATAGGATAGATTGGCCCACTAAAACCTGTCCATCAGTTAGAGCACTCATCGTCTTAAGGGTTTTGGAGCTAAAGGTGCTGTTGATCCTTGGTCTCACATTGCTGAAAAGGATAGGATCCATGATTCACACGCATCGTCCCCTCTTTTTTTAATTAATGGGTGTTTTCATCAGTCAAAAGATACAAGTAATCACAAACACAAAAAGCTAAACGAGGAACTATACAGAGCCATGAAATAAATTGAAACCAAGAACCTAGCAATAGTATTGTACAAAAAAATCATACCATCCCGATTTATCTTACAATTACTTCCCTGAGTCACTGCCCTTTGCTTTCCCATAGGATCGCTTCCCAGCTCACCTAAAACTGATTCCGCCAAATTCCCTTTGCCTGATTATCAAACGAGGTCCTTTGCACAATCAAGCTGAAAATTTTGTTAAACACTATCCTAGAGGAGCACTCTTTCCTTTGAAAATACGATCATTTCTCTCCTTCCACGGTGACCATAGTGTCGCTTTTAGAGCACACAGCCACATTATCCTTCCCACTAGCTTCCACTTAGATCCTATCCACTCTCAGTGAAGCTCCTCCACTTGTTATCCGAATGATCTAATTCACCCCGAACTCTCTGAAAAATGTTGTCCACAGTTGATATGCATAGTTACAATGTATCAATAACCATGAGCAATTCTCCTCTGCTTCACTGCACAGTGGACATCTGTTGGGCATTTGAATCCCTCTTCTCTGCAACTTATCTATGGTTAGATCAATGCCATTTTTAAATGCTTCCAACAAACAAGATATTTACTTTCAATGGAACTCCTGCCCAAACTACTGAAGCCTATTTCACCCTTGAGGAAGTGATATTCCCACATGCCTTTGGCCTAGGGGTGCAACTCGGGCTGGTTGGGTCAGGTTGAGGGTCAACTCAAGCCCAACCCAAACTCAAAGAGGAACCAACCTGCAACCCAACTCGACCTGAATTCCAACAGAAGTGCCCAACCGAAAGTCCTCTATACTCTACCCAAACCAATTACATGTGATTGTTTCCAACCCATCTTGAATCCGTTCATACCAAAACCAACCCAAATTCAAATCGGGTTGGGTTTTGTCAAAATGAACCCAACCCAAGGCCCACACCCAAAGGTGGCCTCATCATTAGAAATGTCCATACTATTGGTGTTACTGTGATGTGCTCCAGTCCAAAAGTCACATTCACTAGATGATTCTGCCCCATGATATGTATACTTCAATGTGGAACATTCAAAAGGAAGTATGCAGCAGCCTGCATTCAGGTCGGCTGAATAATCCTCTCACAGCTCATCCAGTCAAGATAATTGCAATCAACGACAGGCGAATATCCTTAGATTACTTATATCATGTTTCTGGTTGTATAAAAAATATATTGAACTTGCAGAATCTTGCCAAGCAGAAAATGTTGGCATGTGATGACCAGATTGGAATCTTGAAGTCGGGTGATGGCGGTTTGAATTTGCTTCTTTCATGGTTGATCATTATCTACATTGTAACGGGTAGAGAGAGTGTGGAGATCTTTGAATGTAGTGTTTGAATAATCATTTTTGTTGTGTTTGAATGACACTTCTTATTTCCAAAGAATGAAATGTGCTACCTATCTTGGGATTCACAGCTGCATTATCGCATACACCTTGAAGCCGCTCATGCTGGTTCACTGCGGCATTTTCACAAACACCTAGCATCTTATTGTGCTATCCAATACACACGTGTCGGAAGATCACGTCGTACGAACGAACGAACGCGTGACTATGGGCGCGGCTTCGGTTGATCCCAGATCTACCAAGGTCGCTGGATCACTGGCTGTAGGGCCCACCTTGATTTATTTGTCTTAAATCCACGCCGTCCATCCGTTTTGACAGATGATTTTAGGGCATGAACCCAAAAATGAAACACATCCAAATCTTAGGTGGACCACGCCACAGGAAGCTGCTTGACCAGTAAAAACTTCTTGTGGGCCGCGAAAGTTTTGGATCCAACTGATCATTGTGTGGACGTCTTTGTGACATTATCAACAGGTTGGATAGCAAATAACAGTTCCGGTGGCCCCCAAGACGTTTTTAATGGTGGGTATTCAATCACCACTTCTTCTTGTGGTGTGGTCCACCTGAGATTTGGATCTGCTTCATTTTTAGGATCATGCCCTAAAATGATCTGTCAAAAATGAATGGACGGTGTGGATTTAAGGCATATAGATCAGGGTAGGCCCCACAGTGAGGGATCCACCGAAGCCGCACACCCTGTGACTATTCGGCTATGTGGACGGAAGAGTTGGTATCGATGGGTAAACTTCGTACATCAGCTGCACCACCGCCCATGTTAGGCCTGACTAGAAGGTCACGTGGACGGAAGAGTTCATATGGATGGGATCCACCTCCCTCATCAGCTGCGACATTCAAGAGCATAGTTAGGTTCACCTAAGCTCCCTGTGGTGTGGTTCAATTGAGCCTTAGACCTGACTCATTTTAAAAATCATATGGAAAATGGATGGATGGCGTGGATGAATTCCATACATCATTGGAGACCCTACTGAGACCCTACCTGGACAAGTTGGTCCAGGCGGGTGCAGGACGCAATCCGCTTATTTACTGCCCATTGCAGCCAGTGGTGGGCACAAACCAAGCTAGCTCGAAAGCTCGGCTCATATTGGTTCCAAAAAGCCCGGCTTGGATTGGCTTGAATGGAAGTTCAAACCAAGCCTCCGAGTCAATCTCTTCCGAAAAACAAACCAAGCTCAAACTAGGGCAATACTGGCTCGGCTCAGCTCGGCTCAGCTCGAAGCTCAATTTGATTCAGCACAGTCTGATTTCAGCTCGTAGATTATAAGCACACCATTTCTTGTGGTGTGATTCACTCGAGCTTTGGATATGATTCTTGTCCTAAAATGATATGTAAAACAAATGGTCAGCATGAATAATAAATGATACATATAAATGATGACAGGGATAATGCATAATACATATACATGAATGCACACTGCTTCCTTGCACTTGTAAAATTATGCTTGTGTACTTTTGTTTGGAAAATACTCTTACATGTCTATTTTGAAGTTGCACCCCTTTAAGGGATGTTAAATATCATATGAGAAATATGTTTGTACTTTTTTCTTTTAACTTTTTAAATTCTTTTCTAATTAAATAAATAAAGAAAAAAAGAGCCGCTGTAGGTTTAAACTCAGCTCAGCCTGGTTTGAGATTTTCGACTAAACCGATCCCGACTTGAACCAGATTTTTCTGGAGCAAATCAAACTCAGGCCGCATGGGTCGGCCCAAAACCCAAACCAAATCAATCCTCTACAGTAGTACAAAAACAAGCCAAACCAAACTATGGCTAACTCGGCTCAGCCCGAATCGTTGCCCACCTCTAATTGCAGCAGACACAACTTTAGCTGATCCAGATATAAAAGTCCTAAAAAAAAAAAAAAAGGAAAAAAAATGGAAAAAAGTGGTCATTGGACGCCCAACATTAAACGCTTTCGTCCACCGTAAGGTCACAGAGGACTGGATGAATGGAAAGCACAAATATCAGCTTTATTCAAAACTTTTTTTTTCTCCAAAAAGTTTTTAACAGTCATTCACCACTGTTTCTTGTGGTGTGGTCCACGTCAAATTTGGATCTGCTTCAGTTTTTGACCCATGCTATAAAATGTCATGGAAAAACGGATAGACGGTGTAGATATAAGACGCACCCATGCTATAAAATGTCATTGGAAAAACGGATAGACGGTGTAGATATAAGACGCACCCATGCTATAAAATGTCATTGGAAAAACGGATAGACGGTGTAGATATAAGACGCATACAGCTAGGTGGGCATCATGGTCCAGATCCCTTTCACATCCCACATTGCTGGATTTGGGTGGCAGCCAAGTGGCGTCCTGCGGCAGCGCATGGGCACAAGTATAGAATGGTTTGTAGTGTACACCATATCGTGCATATTCGGACTAAATTGTAAACTTGTAGAACAAATGTCTAAATCTAAACCATTCATGCATTTATTTTTCATATATATACTTTGTTTTTTATTTGGAAGATGAGTTTGATTTCAGACTTTGGTGTCCTACTCCATATAATTTAAAATCTTGTAGACATTCTTTCTGGATGGCATGGCGATCAGGGTGGAGTGCTGGGAAGGAGAAAATGGCGCATCATTTTAGGTGATTTGAGTGAGATATGGATAGAATGGAATAATCGCTGCTTCAAAAGAAGCTCGTCCTCCTGAGCTGCAGGGGTATTCTCTAAAGTGATGGTGTTATTTAAAGATTGGGCTAGATGTTTTTTCTTTTCTTTTTTTCTCTCTTTGTGTTTTTTTTTTTTTTTCCCTGTGTTTCTTTGTGTTCTCCTTTTGCTTTTGGCAATAAAACTATGACCTTTCAAAAAAAAAAAAAATGTATCATATGTCATTATTTTACAAAGTACTAATCGTCCATAAAGATTACCTTCGCGGATCCATGGAAAACATGACAAGGCCCGCATGATGGACAGATTTGATACCACGTATACATTACTTTGGTCCCTCAACGGTTGAGGTTACTAGTGAAAGGATGAATTCTCAGCTAGTTACAGGTAAAGATGATAGTATTTTTTTTTTTTTTTCAAGACACGCACCACACACTCCACCGACGCCTTAGTGGGATTTCACCATCCACGCAGTAGTGGGATTTCACCATAGGTGGGGGCCTGGAACCCAGACCTCGTGTTAAAAGTAAGCAAGATTAGACCATCCAAATGATTGCATCCAGTTTAGATATTGGATGTGTAAAAGAATTAGGATGGTTGGAATTATTTTCTTCTCAGATTGTTGGACATTTTTTATGGGATGGTTTGGAATTAGTCAATATAAAGCTTGTCTTTCAACAAATGTCCATGACTCAGACCTTACAATCCTTCAAATAATAGGAATTTCTGGCCGTGCATGAATTAGTAGCAGTGAGTTTCACAATTTGATAGGTTTATTATGAGCTAATTTTTATTACATGCATAATGTCTTAGTTTAGTGGCTGTGTATGAAGTGTTACATGCTGCCAAAGTATTATATTTTAATGCTGCCTTTTCTGAGGGGAGTGGATTTGATGAGGCCCTGGTAACAGATTAGTGGGTGAGGACCTGGCCATGGGGACCACCTTGATGTATATGTTCTGTATCTACACTGTTCATCCCTCAAGTGGGCCACACCATAGAAACAGTGGCGATTGAAAGCCCACCATTAAAAACTAATTAGGGCTCACCATAATGTTTATTTGTCATTCCAAACCTGTTCATAATGTTGCACAGACCTGAATAAAGGGAAAACACAGGTATCAGCTTGATCCAAAACTTTTGCCGCCCACGGAAAGTTTTTAATAGTCGATCATGACTGTTTCTTATTATGTGGGCCACCTAAGGTTTGTATGTGCTATCTTTTTAAGCTCATCCACAAAAATGAGCTGGCAAAACAGATGCTCGGCATGAATATACAAAACATAGATCTAGGTGACCACAACGGTCAGGGACTCACCCATTATACTGTTACCCAATATGTCACCTGATCGGAACCCTTTTACTAGCAGGAGGTTCAACGCAGAGGAAGATTCCTGCGGAAAATTCCAGCTAACAAGATACGCCTGATTTCTCTCCCAAATAAATTGTGTATTAAGTAATACGACTTTTAACGTAGAGAACTTCTTGGGCCCTACAATGATTTATGTTTTAATTAGATCCACACCATCCGTCAACTTTTATGGATCAATCTAAAGCATATTCCTAGAAATGAGGCACATCCAAAGGACCACACCACGTAAAGTAACGGGGTTTGAACGACTACTGTTGAAACCTTCCAAGGGCCCATTGTGAGGTTTATTTGCTATCTAACATTTTCATAAGTGATGTAGGGAGAGAACCTCTTGATCGAGGGTGAGGATCGAGCATATTTATGGAGGAGATGGATCGGAAGAAGACTCAGAAGAAAAGACCACCAACAGCATTTATCGGTCGGCCGGCGCCCCTAATCGGTCGACCGAATTTAGACTGAAAAGGCCCCCAATTTACTGGACTGTTTAAGTCCTTTGTCAACCGACTAACTAGATCCCATCGGCCAACCGACTTCCAACTTTGGCCGACTGACGGCCCCCTATCGGCCGACCGATGGCGTTCCACAGATTTGTGCAGATTTTTCGATTTCTTTCTATTTTTTAACAAGTTTGTTTCCGTTTCTGCCTAGGACTCTTGTCTTTGCGAAATTAGGGTTTTAGAGTTGGGTTACTGTATAAATAGTTGTTTAATTTCGTTTATTATCATTCATCTTTGATTAATACAAAATTTATTAAGGTTTTACTTTGTTTTGCTCATGGATTCGAGTATTCCTTCATGGATTCAAAGCAGAATGGTTGAGGAGTCCTAGTAGCTTCGTGGATTTGTAGTAGGTATCTTGTGAAAGAGACGGTGGTCGTTCTCACCCCATCTACGCTACACCAAGTTGGTATCACAGCGAAGAATCTCCTCGGGTCAATTCATCTTTGCAAAGGCAAGGACAAAATTCTTGTGGATGGTGATCTAGGGAATCATTATCCTTCGGAGAGAATGGAAGCTCTCCAATGATAGAGACGGGAGACGATGCAAGGACTATAGGCACACCTCTACCATTCTGCGGATTCGTCGATTCTACCATGCGTTCAAGGTAACGTTTAGCCTCTCAAGGTTGCTGGACTAATCAATCAAAGATATCGACCCTGTAGGAGGGCGATGGATCTTCCTATCTTCAATGGCAGGGATCACATCAACGAATGGCTCTATGAAATTGAATATTTCTTCAACTATATGCGGATTCCAAAAGAAATGAGGGTTCTAATCGCATCATTCTAGTTGATGGATGACGCTTATGATTGATGGGAATATATTCAGTATTGTCGAGAGTAAGAAGGGAAACCACCAATTCTTTCGTGGCCGTAGATGAAGCGTCACCTACTGGCCCGTTTTCTATACAACAAAGAATATCTTGATAAAACGGAGTTGCAATAGATCCCCGGCCCCGTCAGCGATGCACATGTCGTGTATGCGAAAACATAAGACTATCAGCAGTACACATATGTCATTTATGGAGACACAGGAGAACCTCTCGAAACTTTTAAAGTGGAAGAGAATCTTTTGTGCCCACTCCAGGTCAAGCTGATGAATCCGTTGAGCCACAAGAAATCGAGATCATGGAAGGAAAAAACGATATTCATCCCCCCCCCCCCCCCCCCCCCCCCCCCCCCCCCCCCTCTTATTTTCTGATGATGATCAAGTTCTTCCGGAAGTGGAGGAGATCGTTAATTATTCTAGAAGTTGTGAACGAGGAAGCGGATCCTGTAAAAGCTCCAGAAATTGTGGATCTGGATTTGTAGGAATCAAAGAGCATCTTAGAAGATGTCGCGCCAGCATTAGCATTGCCAGAGTTCGAGGTGATCGTGGACATTGAGTTCTTTGATGATCTATGTTCTATGCAGGTGATTAGCCTCTATCAGATCGAGCCGTCTTCAACAACACGAATGGGATGACAGTTTCGTTTACGATTTTCTTTGTTCACGTCGAGACAAAGGCGGTAAGGATTGTTACAGTATGTCAAGGAATGCCCACGACACATATCGCCAACCAAGTCCGATGGAGAATCTGACCATGAATCACAAGCCAAGACCATGGAAGAAGTCGAAAGCGGATCACTTCCCTAGCCTGAAACGAAACTCGAGGACGAATTTTCCTTAAGTGGTGGAGACTAATGTAGGGAGAGAACCTCCTGATCAAGGGCGAGGATCGAGCATATTCATTGATGAGATGGATCGAAAGAAGACTCAGAAGAAAAGACCACAAACAGTGCTTATCGGCTGGCTGACGCTCCTAATCGGTCGACTGTATTTAGGCCAAAAAGGCCCCCAACTCGCTAAACTATTTTAGTCTTTTGTGATGGCTTCCGGCTGTTGCTAATATTATAATTACTGGAAATTAGCGACAGTCCATAGTCATCACTAATCTTATAATTACGAAAAATTAGTGATGGTCTGTAGGTATCGCTATTTTTTCTCACATACCATACTACGGCGGATAGATATATCCGCCGCTATAAGTATTGACCTATAACGGCGGATAGATAAATCCGTTGCTATAAATGTTTTCGTTAGATCCGCCGCTATATTTGGTAAAAGTGGCGGCAGTATTATCCGCCACTAACTTCAGCGGCGGACGTGTTATCGTCGTTATAGATACATCGACGGCACACTTACCGACAAATATCTTATCCACCGTTGCACCACCGTTATAATTTATAGCGACGGACATGTACCTTATAGCAGCGGATTTATCCACCCCTATAACTGCCAACTATTGTAGTGTGGTAGACGGTGAACTCACATTTAAGGTATGGTGCTACTTCAGTCAATATTTTGATATCTCATTTATTCCAGGCCAATCAGCCCTCGCTCATGCTACACAATGGTAGCATGCCACATCATCGCATACAGTTTCTTGTTGCTTCGAGGCATCCTCACCAATTGAATTTTCTAGGACATTTGGAGGGCTAAAAATGAGGCTAGTTTTAACAGTATGAAGCTAGGTGTGTAGAGGGTCATTATGAGGATTAGAAGATGGCTACTACTTATCTGATATAGGCAAGAACCCCTTGATGAAGGGAGTGGATCAAGCACATTCCTATCGCACACGGACCGGACAAAGATCAAGGAAAATTTGACAAAATCGACAATTTTCGCATGGATAGACCAAAAGAAGGCGAGCCGTAAATCAGCCATAACCGCGTCAGTGGTATCAGAGTGAGGAGTTCCCTTTAGCCGATGTCTCTTTACAAAGGTGTGGACAAAATCCCTACTGACAGTGATCAAGGAATTCAATATCATTTGGACGGAATGAAAACTCTCCACCGGCGGAGACGGAAGATGCTACAAGGTATACAGGCTTCCCTCGACCTTTTTTTGATACGTTAATTCCACCACATGCTCAAGGCTACATTCAGCCTCTTATGGTCGCTGAACAGAATCGTAGAGATGCATACGCTTATGATGATAATCAAGTACATTGAGTGGATCAAACAGATCGATCCTACAGGGAAATGATTGATCTTCCTAGGTACGATGGTCGGAGTCACATCGACGAATGGCTCTTTGAAGTCGAACGCTTCTTTAACTACGTGCAGATGCCTAAGGAGAAGAAGGTTCAATACTTGACATTAAAGTTAAAAGGGGGTGCTTTAGCTTGGTGGGAGCAACTCCGAAATCAACGGATGCAACAGATGAAAGCACCACTTCGTTCATGGAAGCGGACAAGGGAACAACTACTGGAATGTTTCCTATATATGCACCATTAATCATGAAGATCAAGTCATGCGGCGGAAGGCTGATGGGATCAGACAATGCTCCTCCCATGGATAACTGATCCGAATCTCGAACTTATAGGGACTCCTCAACCTATCCTTGTTGAATTCATGACGGGATATCTTGAATCCACGAGACATTCTCTTCGAATCTACGAAGAACAACTTGAATCCACGAGTAAATAAGATATAAACTCAAAAACCTTGTTTGAAATAATCAATGTATGTTTAAAACGAAATCAAAGCAACCTTAAATAGCAAACCAAACCCTAATCTATGTAGCCTAGGTTTCCTAATTGCAATAGAAAAGCAAATAAAATGAAAATCGCAAAAATATTACATAAAACAGAAAGTTCTCGTGCACACACTATGGTGTTTTTGGTAGATGAACTCGTGTTTCGGCCACAAGTGCACTGCCTTGTACAACCAAAGACAATCCTTGGTCTCCTTCAAGCCATTCGGTCCCGTCATCACCCTCAACATCTTGCTCAATTTCAATAATATTTTTCAGTTCAGCTTGTACATCTTCTGTAGGGACAACTATGTTAGCTGTAGGCCTTTGGGGACATGTGTTCGACAAGTGTCCCGGCTATCCACACCTAAAACAATGATCGGGCCTCGGTCGTCCATAGGGGTTTGGAATCTTACTTGAGTCCAGTGCAATGGGTGCATGCTTGGGTCTTATAGTAACATTCCCCATTGCACGAGTTGCAACAACGGTCGTTTGAGGTGAATCTCCTGAGGGCTCTTTTCCCTTTAACAAAATTGAGTCCTGAGCGGGACCCGTTGGAAGGTGGGATTGAGATGGGGCCCTAGAAAGTTGTGTCTCTGCCCTTGTGGCTAATTGGATGACTTCATCCATGGTCCAAACCGGAACTAGCTGAACTCGGTCTTAAATCAGAAGTCGCAATCTGTGGACAAAGCGTGCTACACGCTGGGATTCAGATTCGGTCAAGTCATTGCGCGTTCCCAAGCGTAGGAACTCACCCAGATATTCCACTACGGACCTATTTCCTTGCCGACAATTCTGGTATTGCAGGAATAGAATCTGTTCATAGTCGTCAGGGAGGAATCAGGCCTGCAATAAGCATTTCATCCGAGGCCATGATTGGATGGGTGCCTTGTTCACTCAATCTGGAGTTGTTCCCACCATGCTAATGCACCAGATTTCAGTTTATAGGCGACTAATTTCACTTGTTGCTCTTCTGGTACCTCCATGTAATCAAAATACCATTCTACTTTGGATAACCAATCAAGGAACTCTTCAATGCATAACAGGCCATTAAAGCTAAAGAGTTCAGCCTTACCTCGATAGTTTCTGTCAAAATGATCGGTGCATTCATCTCCATAAATGGGGCGTCGATTCATGAGGCCCCCGATCCCGTCGTCACTGGAGCTTGAACCATCTGGGGTAGCCCTATGATGTGCTGCTGGAATTACTCTCTGAGCAATATGATTGTACGGTACAACAACCACAAGGGGGTAGAACTTCGCGTAGGGCTCGAGGTGGGGGCAAGCGTTGCGGCGAGACAGTCGAACGAAGCTTGCAACCCGTGCATAGCTTACAGATGTTCCCATCGAAACTCTCGAAATTCTATCGTTATCAGTGGCTGATCTCCCAAATCACCACCTATAGGGTTGTCATCGTTGTTTGCACTAGAAGCCATCTCTCCGAGGAAAAACCTCTCTCTGATACCAACTTGGTGCGGTTGAAGGCGGATGAGATCGGACAATGCTTCTCCCACGAATAACTGATCTAAATCTCAGATCTACAGGGACTCCTCAACCTATCTTCGTCGAATCCACAGCGGGATATCTCGAATCCACTAAACCTCCTCTTCGAATCCACGAACAACAACTCGAATCCACAAGTAAATAAGAGATAAACTCAAAAACCTTGTTTAAAATAATCAATGTATGTTTTAAACGAAATCAAAGAAACCTTAAATAGTAAACCAAACCCTAATCTACGTAGACTAAATGTCCTAATTGCAATAGGAAAGCAAATAAAACGAAAATCGCAAAAATATCACCTAAAATGGAAAGTTCTTGAACACACACTGTGCACCATCCAGCCGGTCAGTCAGGGGCTCTGACCGGTCGGTCTGGGGCTCCGACCGATCGTTTTGGGCTCGAAACAATCAAGAGAGTTCTGGGGGGCCCTGGACTTAATCTGACCGGTCGTCAGGGGGTCCGACCGGTCGGTAGGAGTCTTTTGCCACCGTTTTCCCTAGCTCTTGCCTTGCTTCCAGGCCCACTCCTAGGCCCTCTTCCTAGCTCTTGCCTTACTTTGATCGAGAGCTTTCCTCGCTGCATCATCAAGTAATATATCAACAATCCCACAACTTGTGGCAAGAATCATGACTAGTTGAGATGAAGTTGCAACAAATCACCAGTTCCGTCAACCGCACATATGTCATTCATGTAGACACAGAAGAACTTTCTCGAATGTTTTCAAGTGGAGGGGTAATCTTTTGTTTCTGGTCAAAATCTCATCGATGACTCTGATGGGGTGAGCGAGATTCTTGGCTTAGAAGAGGAACATGACAAACAACCCACAATCGTCTTAGAAATTGTTTAAAATTATGAGGTGGAAGAGATTGTTACCCCAAATGTGATGAACAAGGAGGATGATCATGTAGCTATTCCAGAAATTATGGAGCCCATTTTGTAGGAATCTATTAACATCACAGACACTTCCACACCAACAAAGAAGGAACTCGAGATAATCGTAGTCGCCGAACTTTCTAATGATTTGTTCCTTATGTGGGAGATTATTCTTTCTCAAATTGAGCCTGTCCTCACCAACACGACAAATTCATCTATCAACTGGTCACAATCTGAGAAGGAATTAGAAACTTTTATTGTCGTGTACCAAGAAGTGATCAAGGATATGAATCGCGGACCAAGCCCATTGAAGAATTTGTCTATGTATTGTAAATCATGTACGTTAAAGAGCTTCAACGTGATTCAAGACCCAAGTTCAATGCATAACTCGAGGATGAGTGTAGACACCCCACCTTCGGCTACAATGTTGATAGAGAAAGCTGGATGAATGGAGGACCATACCCCCAAACCCCAAGCCCAAACTCAGCCAAACTCACCCTTGTAGGCCCCATTCCATAGCCCAGATCAAGCCTGAACCCAGTCAACCCAGTCCTAAACACCACCCTGAAAAACCCCCCATAAAAAAAGGCCAGTCAAAAAAATCCCAAAAAAGTCAAACTCACTGAGTCAACTCGCTGAGTTAACCCGCTGAGTCAACCCGTCGAGTCAACCCGTCGAGTCAAAACACCGAGTCAACCCGTCGAGTCAACCCGTCGAGTCAAACCACCGAGTCGACCCGCTGAGTCAACTCACTGAGTCGACCAGCGAGTACAACAGCAGCCCCGAGGGAACGGCCGTACTCGCTGGAAACCGAGGAGCAGCCGTACGGGCGGCCCATGGCAGGCCGCCCGGACAAAATTACGAGAGCTGCCACTCTCCGCTGCTATAAATACCCCCCTCCCCTTCTCATTTCATCATCCCTTCAAGTCCAGCCAGTCCGGGTGCGGTCCGAGACCTTCTCCACCCCTTAGCCCATTTTTCCACCAAGGAGAGCCCGAGTGAGGAGAGTCTAGCCCTGGTCCAGCCCAGCCTGACCACTGGTCCAAGCCTCCCAAGCCATCCAAGTCTTGATCCAGCCACTCGAAGCCAACCCTTGCGACACCTCCGTCCACTCAGCTACTCTTTTCCAGCATCATCTCATTTGCATCTAGCATAAGTGCAACATTTACTTTTCTTCCAACCCCCCTGCTTCACTGCAAACACTTTGATTAT
This sequence comes from Liriodendron chinense, assembly GCA_003013855.2. NCBI lineage: Eukaryota > Viridiplantae > Streptophyta > Magnoliopsida > Magnoliales > Magnoliaceae > Liriodendron > Liriodendron chinense. Next base: position 94,443 of record PVNU02002850.1, read on the forward strand.
TCAAACACACCGCATGCATCTCGCATAAAGCACCTGTCAGTTCGAGCGTATGCTCTGGGCTTGCCCGTTGTTGGAACCTGCCCATCAGAAACTCTTACTGTTCAGACTTGCATTCACGTACATATCACTATAAGCACTTTGAATATTCAAGCACACAGCATGCATCATCTCGCATAAAGCACCTGTCAGTTCGAGCGTACGCTCTGGGCTTGCCCGTTGTTGGAACCTGCCCATCAGAAACTCTTACTGTTCAGACCCGCATTCATGCACCATGTCATCCATGAGAATATACGAGGATTAAACTAGACTTTCAAGTATCCGATCGATTCTGTGAAGTAGAGACCGTACTTCGGTACGGGCAGTGTGTGGGGTGCTTAACCTCTTCCCACCCTGTAACCGTGATCCCTTACCTTGAATCTCTGGCCGCAGATCAACAGGAGTCATTTCAGAGGAAAGGATCTTCGGATCCCCTTCTCTAACGTTTCTACGGGGTCTAGCCGACTGTAGATTCGAAGTAACTGGCTAGTGGCGACTCTGGTCTTATATAAACACACTTAAACATATCCAGCTTAACACGACAACCAAACGAAGCCCTCGAGAACGAGGCAAGCCAGTGGCACAAACGGCGATTTCGCACTCACACATCCTCATCTCCTTCTTTTCCGAAAGGAAAGGGGAAGGGACGAGAAGAACGTCGTGTGGGAGCGCGGAAAAATCGGCGAGGGTCCACAGAATGGCGACTCCGCTGGGGAAAAGCTAGTCCCACTAGTCGTGATCCGACTTGAAAAACAGAATCCTCCCTATACTTGAAAGTCATTAGTCCTCATACAATCTCATCTGCATAGCATTTTACCCAAAACCCAAAAAAAAAAATCCCAAAACCCAAAAAAAAAAGTAGAGCATACTTCCCCACCATTACTCCTCCAAACTAAATCACCCTGCCACATCCAATACAAAATCGACATGGCTCTCCCATTCCCTATACCTGAGGCTTCCTCTCCACTGTTAAACTCAAGTGAATCCATGTCTATTCCTGGCATCCAAGAGCTACAACAAAGCATGAAGGCCATGCAAGAAATGCTTCTCCGATTCACACAAGCCCAGGCTTCAGCAGCCAGCAATCAAGCTGGTCCAGTTCAACAACCACAACAAGCATCTCTTCCAGCCTCCAGTTCATCTCAACCACAACTATCAGGGGTGGCGCAGGACTTTCGATACCCTCCTAATGAAGGTCCTCAATCAGGACAACTCTCGACCTCAGGGCATTTCTTCCAGCATCCTCCTGCAAACAAGAGCCATTTTCAGTCACATCCCACAACCCAGAATCCCAGTCAATTCCAACAATCTCCCCCTAATGGGAATTCCAACCAATTTCAATATTCTCCTGTGACTGGAATTTCTTCACAGTCTCTCTTCTCAGCTCCAGTCCAACAAAGTCCCTACAATGGGAGTAATTATCAGGCCCAACCTTCTTCAAGTAGGAATTTTAGGAGCATCAATGACACCAATTATTATGAAAGGGGGCCATCTCAATCCTGGCAAGGGACAAGATCTCCTTCATCTTGTCCCTCCGAAATAGAGCAACTCCGAGAGCAGATGCAAGAGATGAAGAGAAAGTTGCAGAAGCAGCAAGGGGTGGATCTTCCATCCACTAAGTTCAGGGACCTTTGTCCATTTCCCGATGCAATGGTACCTCAAGGCTTCCAGGTACCAAAATTTAAAAGATATGATGGGACAGGGTGTCCTGTAGACCACTTACGAGCTTTCTGTGGAGAGCTTAATGCTGTGGCGGGCAATGATGGAGCACTCATCCGCTTGTTTCAAAAATCTCTGAAAGACGATGCCCTGGATTGGTACACATCATTGGACTATCATCGCATCAGGACTTGGGAGCAGCTCTCCCATGCTTTCGTCAACAGGTTCGCATACAATCTTAACATGGCACCCAGGAGAGCAGACCTCGCAGCTCTCAGGCAAAGAAGCGATGAAACATTATCAGCTTACGTTGGACGGTGGCGGGCCATGGCAGCTAGAATGAAGACTCCCATCGACGACGAGGAGCAAATCTCCATGATCGTCCACTCGGCAAATCCAAGTATCTCTGGATACCTTGTCTCACATCCATATGCGAACTTCAACCAACTCATCCGCGCCGGGGAACAAGTCGAAGCCGGAATAAGGGTTGGGATGATCTCCCCTTGGTGGCCTCATCAGGCTTCTCCAATTCAACCGATAGTGGAAGAAGAGCCTACTGCTAAATACGAGAATGATAACGGAAGTGTCCTCATCTCCCATCTAATGGAAGAGGATGATCTTGTCGCCTCTACCGAAGGTGCACTATTCCTCCCTCAGCATGGACAACCGCAGCAACAGCAACAGTCAAGATGGAACTCACAGTTCCCTAATCAAGGTTGGGAAGGGGCACCTCTAACAAGTCCAGTTTCAGAACCCCTCATCCTGCAAGGGGCATCTCCAGTCGATCCAGTCTCCGCAATGCGAGGGGCACTTCCTGCCTGTCCAGTTGTCATCAGCCAAAAAGAGCCTCCTCTCCAGTTTATTCGTGCCATCAACTCTAGTACAGAGTTCGAACCTCTCATCCTGCAAGGGGTATCCTCAACTATTTCGATCCCAGAGCCCATCATCATGCAAGGGGCACCTTCAGTCGATTCAATCTTCGCACCCATTTTTAACCATAGGCACATTTAGCCCATCTCAGTCAACCAAGGGGACAATCTCCCTAACGCAGCATCAGCAAACCAGGGGCACAACCTGCCCGTCTCAGCAATAGTCAGTCAGGGGCACAGTTTGCCCACTCCAGCTTACCAGGGGCAAAGCCTGCCCGTTTCTCAAGCAAACAACCAGGGGCACAACTTGCCCACCGCACCTGTCTATTCGGCTTCTACTTCAGCCATCGTCCTCCAAGAAGAAGACCCTTCCTCGGACAACATGCCACATGCCCTAGCAGAATTAGGGCCCAGCTTCAATTATGTGGCCACTATCGAGGAGGTCGAAGGGGAGATTGATGTCCAGGTTCTGATCGATCCAAAAACATCAACCATCACTCTCCAGGTCTTGGACATCTCAGCTTCATTCCATCTCCTTTCTGATCGGACCTGGTTTCACAGAATCGGTGCCATCTCTTCAAATCTTCACCGAAGGGTCAAGCACATCTTTGGAGATAGGGCGATCACCATCATTACCGATCCCGGACAATTTCCCAAGGTAGAAGCATCCAACCTCCGAGAGCCTACCATCCCAGCCATGGACGTACAACACTCTAATGGGGAGATCTCATACCATCACAATGCAAATTACTTCCCTCGCGCATGTCCCATCGGATCGAACTATGTCTTCCTCCCTACCAAGCGTCAAACCTTCTACTATCAGCTCGAATATCAAGACTCGACCCGAACCATGGAGGTTCAAGAAGATATGGATAGGAGAGGACTACGATATCAGCCTACTCTGATTCAGAAACCAAAGCATAGAAGTATCAAAAGAAGACGAGGTCGTCAAGAAGAAGGCAATCCCTGCATTTACACACCAATCCAGTTCATCAATGCAAGGATTATCTACCCTGATGATGGGCTAAATTCCACCTTCGATGATCAAGCGAACAGATTGAGTCTGATAGAGTTGCCCAAAGAAGACTCAAGCAAGGGGCAGAAATTTCCCCCGATCGACTGGACTACCGTCCTGGTCCCACCTCAGCCGGATGAACCTGAAGAGCTACAATTCATCGGGGACGAACCAGGAGAAATCGCATCCGACACTGACTCGGAGCCCAATTCCAGATCTATCCTGATGTTTGGGCGCAACGATGAGGGTTGGCCTACTGATCCCTCTGGCCCTGCCTCCTGAGGGGAAGGAGTGCAGGGCAGAGTAACAGGTTTGTAGTCCCCATGACGGCCAATAAAAGTCGACAGTGCTCGGCTCCCCGAGCCGAATCAAGCAACATCTGGTTCACATCGCCGTCTTGCTCGGGTCCTTTACAAAAAAAAAATTCAAAAAAAAAAATCAGAAGATTCAAAAACCCAAAACACCAAATATTTCAAAAAAAAAAAAAATCAAATTTTCACAAAGTCCAAAAGTTCAAAAAAATCTAGATATTCACAAAATTCCAAAAAAATCAGAAAATCTTTGAAAAAAAAAAACTTTTTCAATAAAAGTGTCAAGTCTGTCTGTCAAAGCACTTGAGTATGAAGCTGACTCATAAGATTTCGATCTAGAGTTGGACTTCAAACTCAAGGGTCTGGATAAAGCCAAATGATGTGGAAAATGATGAGCTGACTCCCAAACTTAGAGGGTCTCCTCGAAAGTTCGAACCAAAAGCCGATGTCATCTCAAAAATTTTCAAAATTATAAACCTAGGATCTCCTGAGACCCATAAGGAAGTGTGCATTGAGAATCCTTGTCCCTGAAAAATAAGCAGAGAATGATCGAATTTTTGAAGTCATGACTTCCCAATCTTTGCGTCCTATGAAGACTTATCGATCAAAAACTCATCAAGCCTATCAAGAAGATGCTGCGAAGACTATGCTTGCATTCCATGTTGGAGTGTGCGACTTGACGAATGATCGAAGAAACCTCACGGCTCGATGAAGACAGATTGTTGCCAACATGTCAGAAAGCACTTCAAGTGTCAGCAACATGCACATCGGATCCATGTGTGTGCTTCGAAATTCTTCAACCTGATAACGCTCCAGCTATTCCCTGTACGAGGTATCTACATCAGCAGAAAGATCGACTTGGCATCATCTAGCAGTCATACACATATACTTGTGGCAGTCGATTACAGCACAAAGTGGATGGAGATAATATTCTAATCTCGCACGATAATTCTCATGAAGAATGACATCATCAATTGTTAAGGGTTCCCACATGCTATCAACATTGGCAATGGGATGTCCTTCGAAATCTAAGGATGGAGGAGTTCAAGAAGCTTAAAATCAGAAGACAGACCTACGAGTTCAACTCAAAATCCCGTCAACGTGAGTGCTGATGAAGAATGAAGCCGAAGAAAGACAAGTCATATCGGGTTTACAACAAGCACTGCTGCATCTATCAGACTCAAGGGGCAAGCCCCAAGAATCAAAGAAGTTCTTCTGGGAGGCACCGTTCGACTCACCAACCTGAGGGGTAAGGATCTTCCAGAGCCCATCAACGCCGACAACGTGAAAATCTCTCACAGGTAAGCCAATCCAACCTTATCAAGAGTTACATTAGTAGAGCTGGAGTCAAGAGGTCAAGGCTTAGACCTCTGAGAATCCCTTCCCGTTCACCAATAAGTTTTCCAAATAAAGGGTTCAAAAGTTAAAAAAAAAAAAAAAGAAGAGAGAAAAAAAAAAGAATAGAGCAAAAAAAAGGGGGGCACACAACCCAAAAAAAAAAGAGAGAGAAGAAGAAGAAGAAGAAAGAAAGAAAAAGAAAAAGAAAAAAAATCGACTCAAAAGAAACACATCTATCCATCCATCCACCTCAGAGGGGTCTGTAGCTAAGGCCGACAGCTCTGACATTGTAACTTAGGATAAGGGCCGAAAGGTTACCATCGGCCGGCAACGACGGATTCCTGACCTCTGGTCGCCGCAGTTATCCAAAAAAAAAAACGAAAAAAAAAGGAGAAGAGATGTGTGCCTAAACAAAGAGGGCGGAGTGAAAACCCGAAAGGGCGCTCCGAGTAAAAACAGTGGGCACACAGCGGACTTGGCGAAAACCCGAAAGGGCGCCAAGGGTAAAAACAGCATAGCTGCCAAGGGGCAGGCAAGATCAAATACCCGGGACGTGGTGAAAATCCGAAAGGGCGCCACGGGCAAAAATGACGGGCAAGCCGGACGCAGCGAAAACCCGAAAGGGTGTTGCGGGTAATAATGGCTAAGAAAAGAAAAAAAAAAAAGAAGAAAAAAGCAGGTACATGAGAGATCCAAGCGACATGAAGATTCAATGAAAGCAAGAATGGCGGCTATGAGTCGAGAATTCTTTCAGGATCTGCCCCAATTCTAGGGGAAGGATACCATTGCGCACTATCTTAAGGGGACCAGGACCCTTGGTGAATAATTAAGAAAATCGAGTATGACATCAGGCTGAGTCAAATATTCTGATTCCTACATCTAAAAGCACAAGTCCAAATCATGCACAGAAAGATAAGCACTTGAAATAAATTTTTACTTCATGATTTACATATATTTTCCAAAAAAAAAAAATCATTTTTCCTTATTCGTATATATGCCAAAAAAAAAAAAAAACTTGCAGGGCTTTCAAAATAAACATCTCCCAACCAACTTATGCAGTGCCTCGTACAAGCGTCTTTCTCCCGATCATTCCTCCCAAAAGGTAAGTATCTCTCTTCCTGCTTTGATGCTTCAATCCTTTTACTAAAGTGTTTTCTCTCCTCACAGGTACTGGAAGGCAATCTAAGATCAGCCCATCAATGTCCATCATGACCCATCATCACCATCGATCACCATCATCCATGCGGCCTACGCTCAAAGGATGTATAGCCTCACCTATGTCCCATCTCCCCATCCCATCCATACCATCCATTTCTCCCATAATCAATGCCCTATTCAAACCTGAATTTTCAGCAATCCCACCATTAATGGGGGCATTCGAAGCTTCTCCAACAACCACCCTTAATCCACCATCAATGGCCCCATTTAAACCTCTATCTACATCATCAATCAAGAACATCTCACCATCATTAAAGCCCCCGCCATCTTCTGAAGTATGGGACCCACTAGGATCAGCCTTCATCACCCCCAAGCCATCATCAATGGCTGCTAAAAGAGGACCAAAAAAGAAAAAGACAAAAATGAAAAGAAAGGAGGAGACAAAAGGGAGATTCATGGCTGCAATCGAACCTGAGAGCATAGGGAATGTATGGACAAGGACAACGGACTGTGAAGAATGTCCGAACCAGAGCCAGCCCAGACCGCACAAGAGGCAAGCCTTAGGCGGCCCGCTGTGGGCCGCCCGTACGGACGCGCTCCCTCTCTCTCCGCGGGATTGGCTCCACAGTTCTTGGTAGGTGAGGCTGACAGTCCACATCAGCAGATGGCACCCTGAGGGCCGCCCAAGGCCCCAATCCACTCCAGATTTCGTTTGAGGTTGATCAGAATCATTTGGAAGATACCCCACCTATCCAATCATGAAGTACTGCGGCCAACATGGGACTGATCAAGTCAAAGAGAAGAAAAATCGATCAAGAGAGGCCCACAAGCAATCCGACCCGTTCAGAGACTAGATCATCATGATCTAAGCCATGGAAAAGCTTACATAAGCCATCAAATAGCAAGATCAAGGGTTTGATCATCAAGAAAGAAGGCCAGAGTCCAAGATCTGATCATCAAGAGGGCCCACAAGGCTGAAAAGAGTAATCTGAGCCGTTCAAGTCATCATCCACACCATGAGAAGCCTTCTTAGCCTCGCAAATCATCAAAAGGGGTGCCCCAAAGTAAAGCCAAGGTCTCAAGTGGGCCCACAGGGGCGAATCTATCAATCTGAATCATTTAAGGGCTAAATCATTAGGATCCAAACCATTGGAAGGCTTACACAAGTCAGGAAACAGCAAGATCAAAGGCATGATCATCAAGAGAGAAGGCCGGAATCCAAGATCCGATCATCAAATGGCCCGCAGGGCCAGATCAAGCAATTCGGACCACTCAAATCACAGTCAGCCCCGTCAGAAGCCAAATAAAGCAAGGTAAGTATGCCCAACCCCAAAAACTTGGTCCGAAGACCTTAAACTACGTCGGGATCAACATCCCGAGAGATTTTTAATAAAAACTAGCATCGATCCCAGCCTTTCAGGCCAAGATCTGATGATCTGGATCATTTCAAAAAACAAAAATATATTACTAGCCCCTCTTTTAAAGTTTTGGGTCCAAAGACCTTAAACTACGTCGGGATCAACATCCCGAGAGATTTTCAATAAAAACCAGCATCGATCCCAGCCTTTCAGGCCAAGATCTGATGATCTGGATCATTTTGAAAAACAAAAAATGTGTTTGCCCCCTCTTGTACATGTTTTGGGTCCGAAGACCTTAAACTACGTCGGGATCAACATCCCGAGAGATTTTCAATAAAAGCCGGCGTCGGTCTTGTTTGCTCACATCAAGATCAATGACTCCGGACATTTTCAAAAATCATAAAAATATATTACCAGCCCCGCTTTTAAAGTTTTGGTCCGAAGACCTTAAACTACGTCTGGATCGACATCCCGAGAGATTTTCAATAAAAACCGGCATCAGTCTGGATTGTCCATCCGCTGACACCGGACATTTTTTCAAAAACAAAAAAAACAAAAAAACATGTTTGCCCTTCTTTTGTACAGTTTCATGGTCCGAAGACCTTAAACTACACTAGGATTAATTTCTCGGGGGACCTTTCTCGCTTTCAACTAAAAACCGGCATCGGCCTCGACCGTTGGGATCATAGTTCGATAACCCGGATCATTTCAAAAATACTAAAAATATTTTAAAGCTTTCCATAAAAACCAGTATCAATCTTGATCACCCGAGTTGAAATCCGGAACCTTTTCAAAACAAAAAATATATATATAGATACAATATAAAACAAAAAAAATTTCACCACTAGTTTCAAACGCACCAATTTATCCCCAGTGGTCCGAAGACCGTAAACTACACTGGGATTAACTTCTCGGGGGCTTTCTTTCCTAACCTGTTCCAGGCATGGCTGACACTTGACCGTACGGGTGTCTGGAATCTCTTAAACAGGTAAGGGCTGTGGCAGGCAGAACTCCGCAATCCTGTTCGTGTTGAACGCACCGTGATAGACAACCTTGATTTGGGAGTCGCTGTTGAAGCTGACGGATGTTCCCTGTTCCTAGAACTCATGAAGGGGATTAAGGCTGTTGGGAGGTGGAGCTCACCCTCACGGAATTGTGAGCAACGTAAGACCCCAAACTGGATTGACTAAGGGAAATGTGAGGATGTGGCTCATTTTGTGGCCGAAAGAGTCCGTCGGACGATACGTGGTCTATGTGCATTGCACATGAGGAACATGCAACTTTGTGGGTGTGTTGACTGAAAACCCTCAAAATCCCCTCATCCGAAGATGTAAAACTACGGCACTTAACTGTGTGAGACCCTTCTTGCTCGCTGACGTAAAATGGATCGGGTGCCTTACCAGCAGTAGAAGCTGGAAGTGGATGAAAATTCCACACTTTTCCCTGCATTTCAGAAAAATCACAAAATACAAAAAAACATTGCAAAATCACCTCTTCAAAAATCACAAAAATATTTCCCTTGCTTTCAATCAGAATATTGTCAAAAATCACAAAAAATATTTCCATCGCTTTCAAATCAAATATCTGCAAAAATCACAAAAATATTTCCCTTGCTTTCAATCAGAATATTGTCAAAAATCACAAAAAATATTTCCATCGCTTTCAAATCAAAATATTTTCAAAAACCACAAAAATATTTCCCTTGCTTTCAATCAGAATATTGTCAAAAATCACAAAAAATATTTCCATCGCTTTCAAATCAAAATATTTTCAAAAACCACAAAAATATTTCCCTTGCTTTCAATCAAAATATTGTCAAAAATCACAAAAAATATTCCTCTTGCTTTCGAAGAAAATATCCTCAAAGATACAAAAATATTTACTGTGTTTTCAATAAACCAATCCCTACCCTCTCAGGTAAAGATTCGGACCACATATTTACAAAAATCACAAAAATTAGCCCCAGCACTACACTTCAGGAGTCTTGAACTCCACTCTCTTCATAGTATAGGATGACGGATCCAATCGCCCGTAAATTGGAATCTTGACCAAAACGGGCAACCAAACACCATCTCAATCACATGTATGCCCAGAAGAACATCTTGAAGTAGAATGATATCCTCGTACATTCTCATTAGCAAAGAAACAGCATCTTGGGACGATGGACCTGATCGACCACGGGTCGGGATCTTGACCAACCCGCTGTCCAAACCTCCGTATCAAAAAGAAAAATCCCCAAGGGAGTACAACCCTGCAAGCAATAAGCTCAAAATTCCCGGCATCTCCAGCAAAAGCAAAATCATCAAACGAGAAGAGAATGAGCCAAGCCATGTATTCATCATGCATCTCCATGCATCAGCATCCATCGCATCAATCATCATGTTTACCTACTTTCAAAATAAAAGCCGGTTAGCCAAAGACCCCACAGGCATCCCTAGTGGAGGCACATGCAAACCAGATTTTCATTTCAAAAAGACAAAAAATATTTCCATTTGCAAATAAAAACCCACGGAGTATCACTCCCCAGAGTGGGTGCCTTTTCAAAAATCCAAAAAAATATTTTCCCAGTAGAGCATTCTGTCTCCAAAACACCAGGAGATCTTCCATATCTCTGGGTAGGAGCCAATGCAAAAATCAAATAAGATCCAATGTCTCGCGGTTTCCCCGGAGACCATCGGATCCAATGCACTCAAAGTACGGTCGAACTGAACTCCAGTGCCAGTGCGGTCGTACCACATGCCAAGATACAAAAGGTGAAAGCCAAAAGGCTCGGTCACAGAAACCATTTGAATAGGTGAAAACGATGAATTGTAACCCAAGTATCAAAATCAGCAGATTGGGTGGAAAGAGTTCACCCGCACATACCTAGGCGTGGATGCCTGAAGTACCTTGACTGAGTCCAAGTCGGCGTAGTAGAATCCCGTAAGACTATCGGACGCAGGGCGTCTAACCACTTTGACAGTCAAGCGAAACAAGTACTCCTGGAGTGATCTGGGAAAACATCAAACATACAGTCAGCAACCTCGTAAGACTACGGACGCAGAGGCTCTGCTGTACCTTTCCGATGTTAGTACCGATCGGGAATGGAAGGGTTGCGATTGGGTACCCAGGTTGCAGCAAACTGCAGGGACAATCGCAAAGTTTTCTCCAAACTCTCGCGACATGTGCGAGTTATCAATTTCCAGACAATCAACTGACTCAGATACAAAGGACAACAAAGATTCCAGACCACAATCAAGGAAAGAATGAATTGCAAACTAAGCATCGAAACCAGCAGATCGGGTGGAAAGAGCCCACCCGCACATACCTAGGCGTGGATGCCTGAAGTACCTTGACTGAGTCCAAGTCGGCGTAGTAGAATCCCGTAAGACTATCGGACGCAGGGCGTCTAACCACTTTGACAGTCAAGCGAAACAAGTATTCCTGGAGTGATCTGGGAAAACATCAAACATACAATCAATCACAGGGTCAGTAACCTCGTAAGACTGTCGACGCAGAGGCTCTGTTGTACCTTTTCGATGTTAGTACCGATCGGAAATGGAAGGGTTGCGATTGGGTACCCAGGTTGCAGCAAACTGCAGGGACAATCGCAACGTTTTCTCCAAACTCCCGCGGTATGTGCGAGTGATCGGTTTCCAAACGATCAACTGGCACAGATGCAAAGGCAAGCAATGATTTCAGACCATGATCCATGAATGACCGGGTCAGAAGTGGGGTGTCCACTCGCTTTGGCATTCGGTTGCACGCAACCTCTGCCAAAGAGGGGCATCTGTAGACACCCCACCTTCGGCTACAATGTTGATAGAGAAAGCTGGATGAATGGAGGACCATACCCCCAAACCCCAAGCCTAAACTCAGCCAAACTCACCCTTGTAGGCCCCATTCCATAGCCCAGATCAAGCCTGAACCCAGTCAACCCAGTCCTAAACACCACCCTGAAAAACCCCCCATAAAAAAAGGCCAGTCAAAAAAATCCCAAAAAAGTCAAACTCACTGAGTCAACTCGCTGAGTTAACCCGCTGAGTCAACCCGTCGAGTCAAAACACCGAGTCAACCCGTTGAGTCAACCCGTCGAGTCAAACCACCGAGTCGACCCGCTGAGTCAACTCACTGAGTCGACCAGCGAGTACAACAGCAGCCCCGAGGGAACGGCCGTACTCGCTGGAAACCGAGGAGCGGCCGTACGGGCGGCCCATGGCAGGCCGCCCGGACAAAATTACGAGAGCTGCCACTCTCCGCTGCTATAAATACCCCCCTCCCCTTCTCATTTCATCATCCCTTCAAGTCCAGCCAGTCCGGGTGCGGTCCGAGACCTTCTCCACCCCTTAGCCCATTTTTCCACCAAGGAGAGCCCGAGTGAGAAGAGTCTAGCCCTGGTCCAGCCCAGCCTGACCACTGGTCCAAGCCTCCCAAGCCATCCAAGTCTTGATCCAGCCACTCGAAGCCAACCCTTGCGACACCTCCGTCCACTCAGCTACTCTTTTCCAGCATCATCTCATTTGCATCTAGCATAAGTGCAACATTTACTTTTCTTCTAACCCCCCTGCTTCACTGCAAACACTTTGATTATTCAAACACACCGCATGCATCTCGCATAAAGCACCTGTCAGTTCGAGCGTATGCTCTGGGCTTGCCCGTTGTTGGAACCTGCCCATCAGAAACTCTTACTGTTCAGACCTGCATTCACGTACATATCACTATAAGCACTTTGAATATTCAAGCACACAGCATGCATCATCTCGCATAAAGCACCTGTCAGTTCGAGCGTACGCTCTGGGCTTGCCCGTTGTTGGAACCTGCCCATCAGAAACTCTTACTGTTCAGACCCGCATTCATGCACCATGTCATCCATGAGAATATACGAGGATTAAACTAGACTTTCAAGTATCCGATCGATTCTGTGAAGTAGAGACCGTACTTCGGTACGGGCAGTGTGTGGGGTGCTTAACCTCTTCCCACCCTGTAACCGTGATCCCTTACCTTGAATCTCTGGCCGCAGATCAACAGGAGTCATTTCAGAGGAAAGGATCTTCGGATCCCCTTCTCTAACGTTTCTACGGGGTCTAGCCGACTGTAGATTCGAAGTAACTGGCTAGTGGCGACTCTGGTCTTATATAAACACACTTAAACATATCCAGCTTAACACGACAACCAAACGAAGCCCTCGAGAACGAGGCAAGCCAGTGGCACAAACGGCGATTTCGCACTCACGCATCCTCATCTCCTTCTTTTCCGAAAGGAAAGGGGAAGGGAGAAGAACGTCGTGTGGGAGCGCTGGAAAATCGGCGAGGGTCCACAATGAGTTATTTTGAAATTGAGAGGTCTAATGTAGGACAAGAACCCCATGATGAAGCCCGTGGATCAAGCACATTCCTATCACAAATGGACCGGCCAAAATTAAGGAAAAGTTGACAAAATCGATAATTTTCACATGGATGGACCAAAAGAAGACGGGTCGTAAATCAGCCATAACTTTTGATCCGGGAGGAGTTACGAGGCGCATATCATATGGATTCCAACTGAAATTTCGTTTTGGTGTAAACCGACCCACTATAGTGTTTAGTAGGTCATGTCTGTCCGTTTCTCTAGAAAACGTGCAGTTACAGTAGAAAAATGAAATTTTAGAAAAAAAAACTGTTATTTTTAGTAATTTCGAATTTTAGTGTGTTTCCTCTTTTCTTTTTTTTTTAGAGTTTTTGTTTAATTAGGAGTTTCTATTTTTGTTTAAAAATGAGTTTTAGTAGTAGTCATTAATTAGGATTTTACTATTTTTAGTAACTTTCTATTTCAGAAAACTTATTACTTTTAGTAGGTACAAATTAGGGTTTGTTTAGGAGTATATAAGTATGTTAAATTCATTTTTAATGTTAAGTTTCATATTATTATTCAATAAAATTTTGGTTTTTACCAATTTTTTCTCGTCGATTCGAGATTTTCCCTCGTGGATTCGAGGAAGTCCGGTTGAGGAGTCCTAGAAGCCTTGTGAATTCAAGGTAGTTATCCTATGAGGAAGATAATGATAGACCTCACCACATCCCCCTGCGTCATTATCAGTCGAAAACTTCTTCCTCTCAAGGATAACTGCACTCTAGAAGGATAGCGTGTCGGGACTTAGAGCTAGGCATAGGATCCGATAACTCGACAACTTGACAACTCAACTCGTCCGACTAGGCTTAGACCCGACTTGTTCCGAACCGAGTATAGATGCTCAATCTCATCTAAAACCGAGTCAAGTCCTGGTCCACCAATAATCCGACTTGACTCGACTCAGAATCTGACTCTATCCGACTCGATTTTGGGTAATATATAAGGAAAAAAAGCCTAAGTTCCTACGCTTTACAGCCGCACCCGACCCGACCTTGACCCCGACCTCGACCCGAACTCTCCTCTCTAAAAAAAAAAAGCCTTCTTTCGAATTCCATCTCTCTCTCTCTCTCTCTCGCTCGATCAATTCGAACCTCCACGAAGATGAGAGGTGGTTTTAGGGTTCCAATCCCAAATAACTTATGAAAGACTATCCAAAACATCAAAGAGATTGCTAAAAATAACATAGATAATGAAATTTATACATAGGTGAGTCTTTTCCTTGAATTTTTTTATTTATTTCTAAACATATCCCTAAATTTCACACACTACGTGACTGTGGGAACATAGAAGCAGCACGCAAATTGTTTGATGATATAGCTGAATGAAGCAAAGTGTCCCCTAATCATGATGATTTATAGGTATTCAAAATGTGTGGATGTTGATTCAGACCTCTGGATTATTTACGATTCATCAGAATAATATTGACACATATGTATGATTTTTTTTTATTTTTATTTTTTGCATTTTTGTTAGATTTTTTTGAATGAATAGATGAACTCGACCCGACTTGGTTCTTACTCGATCCGACTCATCCCTGTGACTAGCTCGGGTTGGTTTAGTCCAGACCATGAACAGGTCGGATCAGTTCAGGCATGCTCGACTCAGTACCAAGTCGGGTCGAGCTCGAGTTAGGCCTTTTCCACAACCAGATCGGTTCGGGTCAGCCTAAACTCAGTCTGACTCGACTCGATGCCCAACTCTATCGGGACCTGGGGTTGTGGTCATGGCTAAGGGCCTAGTGTATCTCTTTCCCACCTGAAATGGAAATGCCATCTTCGAGGTGGGTGAAGGTAAATGTGGATGTGGATGGCTCTTCTCGGGGCAACCCAAGTCTCTTGTTTGTGTGTGTGTGTGTGTGTGTGTGTGGGGGGGGGGGGGGGGGGGGGGGGGGGGGGGTGTTGAGGTTAGAATGGTGGAGTCATCTTTGCTTTCGGTAAGGGGTACCAGATCTTTTCTAATGGGGGTACGGGATTGTTTCTAATGTCCGCTCTGAAGCTAAAGCTATAGTGGATGCAGGCTCTCTTTATGTGTGGATTGTAGCCCTGACAAGGTGGTTCTTGAAAGCGACTCTAAGTTTCTTGTCGAGATGCTCAACTAAGAGAACCTGCCTGGCTGGAAGTAATGGTAATGGAGGGCTCAGGTTTATGGTCACAAGAAAAACCTCTACGTGGTGATTACCTAGGCCCCTAGGGAATTTAATTTGGTGGCTGATGCATTGGCTAGGCTTGGGCGTGACTCCCAGCTCTTGAAGGTTTTTGACAGAAAGTTTGCGTTGCTGAGATTTGTCTGAAGTCTTCTGTTTGTAGATAGGTTGGGCCTAGACAATATTAAAAAAACCTTGCGGCCGATTGAGTCTTATAGATGATTACGATAGGCATCCTGTGGGGGGTTTTTGTGCCTTTGGGATGCCCAAATGTGCATCCTTCTGTTCAGCTTGTGAATAAATTGATCCTTTTTCAAAAATAAAATAAAAATACATGGAGGTGGGCCTCACTAAAAAGACTAATATGTGCCAGTGGTTCCACATCATTTTCATGAATTGACAGAAGGGCCCACCATAGCAATGATCATTTGGAAAAGCTGATAATGAGACAAGGTCGATAAGGATATGCACGTGGTCACTCTCTAGTGGTCCTCTCCCACGAAAGACCAACTCGATTGATTAAATAAATAAATAAGAGATTTTTATGGCAAAATTCCCAAGGAATTTATATTTTACTAAATATATCCTCCACAGTTAGAGAGACTAGATGTATGTGCTTTTTAAGGGATGAAATTACAAAAATATCTCGTTTAATTTTTTTTTCTTTAAAATCTGGTGAAACTTAAAGACTTATGGGACATACTTGGTATGTGAATAAAATCCATCCCGTTAGATGCATGCACCATACCATGGCGATAACACAAATAAAACATTGGGTCAATCAAAATTGTAAGATGGGGCTACTCTTGAATTGGGATATTTGAATGGTATATATTATTTTTATGAATTGCCCCACCTTACAGTTAGATTTACTATATTTTTGGTTGATCTAATAATAATGTTGTAGTGCATTAGTTGGACAAGTTGGATGTGAGATGCCTACCATGTGGACCCACAACTTTTGATTTTCTATGTTGTTGTAAAGAAAAAGCAATCAAAGGAAATTATTTCTCTCCTTAAGAGGGACGGCTGGGGAAAGAGGAGTTGGTGGAGTCACTATTTGGTAAAATCCAATTCCCGTGGAATTTTATGGTAAAAATTTCAACTAATAATAATAATAATAATAATAATAATAATAGTACTGAAGGTACCATCAATTGAAAAATTCAAGGAAAGAGATGTCCGATGGAAAAGATGTAGCATCAGTTGAAAATTTTAGAGAGAGGTAGCATCAATTGAAAAATCCAGAGAAAGAGAAGTGAAATGGAAAAGCAGGTACCATCAATTGAAAATTTCAGAGAAAGAGAGGGGCAATGAAAAAGCAAGTAGCATCAATTGAAAAATTCAAAGAAAAAGAAGTGAAATAGAAGAGCAGGTACCATCAATTGGAAAATTCAGAAAAAGAGAGGGGCAATGGAAAAGCAGGTAGCATCAATTGAAAAATTCAGAGATAGAGAAGTGAAATGGAAAGGCAGGTACCATCAATGGGAAAATTCAGAGACAGAGAGGGGCAATGGAAATGCAAGTAGCATCAATTGAAAAATTCACAGGAAGAGACGTGCAATTGAAAAGCAACTCTCCAGCTACCACATCAGGGAAATGACTACTAACCAGGCTTGGAGGCAGCTTGGGTAGCTCCTAAAATATCCCTGAAAAAAGTTAAAGAAAATAGATAAAAGTGGAAAGAAAAGAAAAGAACAAAAAGTGTTAAGGGGGTGTTTGTTTTTCAATTACCAGTACTATTCAGGGTAAATAAGTAATAATTATTTACTTATGTATTTACAGCGGCAAGGTTGACGTCCATAGAGAACTTGTTTGCAAAGCTTCTCACTTTGTTAATTACATTTGTACTATTTCTGCTCTGTGTATCCGTTCAACCAGCCCTTTTTAGGGCATGAGCCAAAAATTGAGGAAATTTTGGTGAAGCTCAAGTGAACCACACCATAGGAAATGGTTGGAATTGACTGAAAACTTCTTGGGGGCCATTGAAGTTTTGGATCAAACTAATATTTGTCCATACCCTTTATGCATGTTAGTGTGATCTTAATTATAATAGGTTCGATGATAGATACACATCCCATTAGGCTCTAAAAAGGTTATAATTTTGAATGGTCGACATCTTTAACCACCTTATTTCAAGCAGTGGCATGGTCCACGTCCACTTGAGCTTCCACTATGCCTCATTTTTTTGCTCATGCCCTAAAATTAGGTAGTAAAACGGATAGACAGCATAGATTACACACATATTACTTTGGGATCCATGAATTTTAATTGTACCTTATCCATGTTGGATTTCATGCACCTGGACATTATTTTCAAGGTGTAATTATGTGCGTATTTTCCTCTTAAACAAACACACTTCAACAGTCATTATTAGCAATTTCCATGTGAAGTTCAGCCTCTTGTAGTTATTGTACAGAACAATTCGATTGTTCATATGACACTCTCGGTGGCAAATCACATGGCTACTCTAGACTGTTCGAGCTCCAACGATGAGGAAGTCGGTGGTATCATGGTCTGATGTCCTGTTTATGGAGATGAATTTATAGATCGTGCTGAAAGAAACTATCGAGATAAGGCCAAACTTCACAGCTTTAATGGCCTATTATGTATAGAGGAGTTCCTTGATTGGTTAGCCGAGGTAGAGAAGTATTTTGAATACATGGATGTGTCAGAAGAAAAGCAAGTGAAGTCGATCACTTATAAGTTGAAATTTGGTGCGTTAGTATCGTGGGAACAACTTCAGATGACCCGTGTTCGACAGAACAAGGCACCCATCTGATCTTAGCCTTGGATAAAGCGTCTCCTATGGGCTCACTTCCTCCCTAACGACTACGAGAATATTCTATTTCAACAATACCAAAATTTTTGGGAAGGAAATCAGTTTGTAGCTGAATATTTAGGAAAGTTTCCAACGTTTGAGAACATGAAATAACTTGTCAGAATCTAAATCATAGTAAGTGGCGTTGTTCATCGACGAATTGTGGCTCACGATTCAAGACCAGGTGCATATGATTCTGGTCTAGACCTTGGATGAGGCCGTCCAATTGACCATTAGGGCGGAGACGCAACTTATAAGGGCCCCTACACAATCTTACTTTACAATGAGTCCCATTTAAGATTCATCCCTGTCCAAGGGAAAACAACCCGTCGAAGATCGTCCTCAACCCGCTGTGGTCACAGCCCGTGCATTGAGTAGTGGGCCCCCAAGACCCCAACGTACAAAAGTTGTGCTAGGCTCGAGTAAAATCCCAAACCCCTATGGTCAACTTAGGCCTAATTATTATTTTAGGTTTGGATAGCCGGTCCATTTATCAAACACATGTCCTCAGCAGCTTGTGGCTAACGTAACTATCACCATAGAGGATGCTCAAACTGACCCAAAAAAATTAACAAAACTGAGCATGCCGAGTAAGAGAAAGAACAGACCAAATGGATTCTTAGACATCAGGGAGTGTCCCTGGTTGTGTAAAGGTAGATAGATGTACACACCAGAGTTGGGAGCCGATTCACAATGCCACAACCTTCACCAGATGCACAGTCAACGGGAATGTTTGTAGTGTGATCATTGATGGTGGAAGTCGTGAAAACATTGTATCAGAGATGATAGTTGAGAAGCTGAACTTAGAAACTATGCCACACCCATCTCCATACGCAATTAGATGGATCCAGAAAAATAGTGTGGCAACGGTAAATGAGTGATGCCTTATTTCTTTCTCAATTGGCAAGGCGTACAAGGATCAAGTGTTGTGTGAGATCATAGACATGGACGCCTCTCACATGATACTTGGGCGACTGTGACAGTTTGATCTGTATGTCATGCACCGGGGACGTACAACATCATCACATTCGTTAAAGATGGGAAAAATATTGTTCTCACCCCCATGACACCGAAGGTGGACCACAAAACATCTAGAGTTAAGAGGCAATCTCTCCTTACCATACACAACATGAAAGAGAAGCCCCAGCGGAAGAAAGAAGGGCACACTCCCTACTAGAGCTGTACACGAGCTGAGCAGAACCGAGCTTTGCCCAGTTTAGCTGGGTTTGGTCAGCGGGCGACCTGGGCTTGAGTTTGGCTTGGCTTGGTCCTCGAGCCCAGGGGGTGGGCTTGGCTTGGTTTGGACGAGCTTTCGAGCTGAATTCGAGCCTGTCCGAGCTTCAAGCTTAGTTACCTTACCTGGTTGGAGAATAGAGAGAGAAGATGACTCAAATAAGGGAGAGCCGGAGAGGGAGGCGATTATGCGGACGGCCGGAGGGGGTCGCTGCCGCTGGTCAGGCCGGGATTGCGGGGAGGGGCGGGCGAGTGGGTTTGATTTTTTAGCTTTTTAGGGTTAGGGGCGGGCGAGTGGGCGCTAGAAGAAAAGAAAAGTAATGGGGCTCGGGCGAGTGGGCATTTAAGTTAAAAATTATATATTTTATTATATATTTATATTACATAATATATATATATATATATATAATTTTTAATTTAAAAATATACCGAGCCTCTACGAGCCGAGCCGAGCCGAGCCCAGGTCAGGCTTGAGCTTGGCTTGAATTTCCAACGAGCCTACATATTCGGCTTGGCTTGGCTTGAACCACCCTCCGAATCGAGCCGAACCCAGCTTTTTCGAGCAGAGCCGAGCTTTTCGAGCTAGCTCAGTTCGTGTACAGCTCTACTCCCTAGGCGTCACAAAAGGAAGTTGATGTCACGACTCCCCCACTAAAGTTGAAGACAGTTCATGATCTAATGCCAAAGCGAAACTCGAGGACGAGTTTTCTTCAAGTGGGGGAGACTGATGTAGGGAGTGTTGACTCCCTGATTGAGGACAAGAATTGAGCACATTCGTGAGGGAGATGGACCGTGAAAAAGATCAAGAAAAATGCCAGAAAATTCTTCAAAAGATAGACTCTATCGACCGATCGCACCCCCTGGTCGACCGGTCAAATTTCGACTGGAAAATTGCCAGCTAACTCGTTGGACTGTTACAGACCTCGAGCGACCGATCACCAATGGTCGATGACTGGTCGCCACTCATCAACGACTAGTCGACGACCCCCTAGAGACCGATCAACGATGCTCTACAGCTTTGCACGAAAATCCCTGATTTTCTAGATTTTTTTTTCCAATTTTACGTGATTCTTTCCTAGTTTGTTTAGGACTCTTTTGATTACATTTTTAGGGTTTATCTAAGATTGGTTTTATCTGTAAATAGTGGTTTAATTCGTTGTTAAGGACGTCTTTACTTTGATTAATGAAAATTTCAGACTTTTAATTTTTATTCTTTGTGGATTCGAAGTATCCCCACGTGGATTCGAGGAAGACTAGTTGAGGAGTCTTCTATGAATTCGGAGTAAGCTTCCCGTGAGAGAGACGATGATCAATCTCACCTCGTCTATGCTACACTACACCACATTAGCATTGGAGCATGTGAATGGGTTGGAAAAGATCTTATCCTAGCATTTCAGGCCACACATTTGTTTTGTAAATGGTAGCCCACCTGGCGGGTAGATCAACCTGATTTTTGAGCTAAGGCATGAATACAATGGTACCTTTCTGGCTGATGCATTGGACCATAGACCTATGAGGCCATGAAGGCACGTGTGTGACATGTACATGAGCTTTATTACACACTTTAGAGAGGAAATACGATGGTGATCAGGTTTTGTATGCCCATCCAATATGCAGGCACTCGTAAATTATAGATGAGGCATATATTAATTTAAATCTAATCTAACACTAGTAATTAGAGATGTGGTTTGTGATGCAGCCCTGAATCTTGGTGGGTCCCACTTTGGTGAGGCTTGTGACAAATCCGACCCATCCACCATTTTACCCATCACAGTTAGGGAGTTGGCTTAAATTCGATGCTAATTCAATTTACAGGTGGTCCCATAGAAATAAAAAGTCAGATGGTGGGCTTTAATGGTCCACTGTTTCTTGAATTGTTGCCCACCTGAGCGCTTGATATGCCCCATCTTTCGGTACCCTAGGTAAAATGACCTAGAAAACCTTGTGGACGGAATAAATTTCTCTCGGACATCACCTTTGGGTTGAACCATCACCACAACCATCTCCAATGTAATCCGATACAGCCCTTAATCTTGGTGTGGCCCACTTTCGTGAGGTTTGTGACAAATCTAACCCGTCTACCATTCTTCACATCTCATTCTAGGGCATGGGACCAAAGTCGAGGTTGATTCAATGCACATGTGGGTCCTATAACATGAAAAATTCCGGTGCATGGTAGCTTCTAATGGTCCACCGTTTCTTGGATTATGGCCCAGTTGAGCACTAGAACTGTCTCATCTTTTGCTCTCTCTGGTAATATGACCTCGTACATCTTGTGGACGGTTTGGATTTCTATCAGACATCAAGGTGGGCCCCACGATCACTACAAGCAGCTCCAATCTTATCTGACACCAGTCCAAAGGAATGTGCGAGGGGCACGGATTAGGTGTTACCCAGGAAACATCTTAATGGGTGTTACCCTTACTGTAGGACACACCTTGATCATGATTCCAAAAATTAAGCATATCCAATTCTCAGGTGGACCACACCTCAGTAAACAGTGATGATTGAACATTTACCATTAAAAACTTCTCAAGGTCCACCGTAAGAAGATTCATAATTTTTATTTACCATCCAACCCGTTGATAAGGTCAACCAGAACTGGATGAAGGGAAAATACAAATATCAGCTTGATCCAAAACTTTGATGTGGCAAAAAAGGCTTTTAATGGTTATTCACTGCTTTTTTCAGTCATGTGGTCTACCAGATATATGGATCTGCTTAATCTTTGGGATAACGTCCTTAAATGATCTGGAAAAATAGATGGACCGCGTGGATATGAAACATATTCATCAAGGTTGGCCCGTACATGATAAGGGTAACACCCACTGAGCTGTTACCCGGGTAACAGCTAATCCGCTCCGATGTGCGAGAGGGTCGCCTCATTATTAGGAGTGGATTAGGGGTGGCCTCGATCACACTAAACACCGTGCAACCTGACCGTAGGGACCATTTTGATGGGGCTCATGTATATCCACGCCATCTATATGTGTTTCTAGATCATGATTAAGGGGCATGAGCCTAGAAATGAAGCAAATCCAAATCTCATGGGGACCAGACCATAGAAAACATTGGTGATTGACCGTTGAAAACTTTTCGTGTGTCACAAAAGTTTTGGATCAATTTGATAATTTTTTTTTTCCCTTTAACCATTAGTTATTGTTTTTCTTTTCACCTTGTCAACATTGGATGGCAAATAAACAATATGGTGGGCCTTAGAAAGTTTTTAATGGCGGGTGTAAATGCTCAAGGGTGGGTTTCCCATTCCTCCAGTGCACTCACGTGGTGTCCAATCGTTTTAAATCATTTGATGGCTATTTTTGCATGGAGTAATAGATATATAACTAGAATTTACTCAGATTTTTTATGTGACAAGATTTGAAGTTTCGGTAAGTCACAGGGCATGTGTCATTCGCAAATCTAAAATGCAGATGCATGTGTACTAAGCTAACATGGGCCATTAACTATTAGGAGGCGAATGCGGTGGCGGACAGCTTGGCACGCTTGGGGAGTGAAGCCCAGGTCAATAAATCTTTCCAGAACTCTCAAAGCCTCCCCCTAATTGTTTGTGGGTAGGGCTCTCAATGGAGCGGGTTAAATCTGAGATCCGATTCGCTCCGAATCCGTATAATGCGGATTTGGATCTTAAAATAGGTCCGATTAGTTAAATGGACCGGATTTGGATCTTAAAATAGGTCCGATTACTTAAATGGACCGGATATGGATTCATAGGAACGTATCCGAATTTGATCCGAATCCGATTAAGATCCGACTCATTGTCACCTTATTGTATATGTTTTACAAATTATTTTAGGCCATGTCGACCAGACCATAGTAAATAGTGGGATTTGCATCATTTTTCTACTAAATTAAATATATATTATATCATATATATTTTTAGATTTGTAATGGGGTGGATTCGGACCTAGATCCGACCCGAATCCGATGGTTATATGGATTTTGGATCGGAAATGGATCTAATAATTTATAAATGGATCGGATATGGATATCACCTTTTGGATGCGAGTTGGATCCGAATACGTCTACAAACATACGAACTTGGAGTCGGATCCAACTGGATCCGATCCAGATCCAACCCATTGAGAGCCCTATTCATGGGGCTTTCCTTTTAGATAAGGTTGGTTTAGGGCACTTGAGAGAAAGATCGGCCACGTGGTTTCCTTTGTGTTTTCTTTTTTGCTTTCTTCATCTGTTCTATTATAGGTGGGCCTCTGGTGTCTTTTTTGTTCTTAGGCTTGCTTGAAGTAGGCATCCTTGTACAATTTTCTAGTAGCCTCTTGTTGGCTGCTTTGGTTTTTTATTAATGTAATTTCTTTCTTAAAAAAAAAAAAAAAGATAAGATGGGCCATTAGCTATTAGGAGCATATCCGAAAATTCCAGATCCATTTGAACCTAAAGCTAAGACCTTCACGCCCAGCCTCGTAGAGGGGTTCAGAAGAAAAAATAATGATACTTGTGCCACCTGTAACACCCTTGTGACTTACTCGTATCCTTGGACGTTGAGCTTTAGAGAAGGGTATGATTGATATTAACTAGCTCGGTTCGATTTCCTTAGTTTTGTAATACATTTTTCAAGGTTTCATAGAACGGATCGTTTAAGCACTTTATAGAGTCGCCACTAGCCAAACAAAAGGCTCTAGAATCTACGGTTGGCTAGAATCCGTGGAATCTCCTTGAGATCGGAAAAATCAAAGAATTCTTAACTCAAGTGACTCCTACTTTAATCTCCACCATGGATTCTGGGTAAGGGCCTCGGTTACAGAAAATAAAGAAGTTAGGCACCCTTTTACTGCCCCGTGAAACACGGTCATTACTTTGCCAAGTTGTACACTTTCAAAAGAAATTCAAGAAAACTTCTAGTAAAATACTAAGTTTACATATCAAAAAGAGATATTTTACCAACTCTTTAAATAAGTGAAAATTAAAACTAAAGAAGCAAAAATTGAAACATTATAGAAATGAACTAAACAGAAATGACAAGTGATAAAGCTTTCGGTAACAATATTGAAAGAAAAAGAACACTAGACTTTCGATTACTCCTTTAAATCATGCTTTCTGATATAGACGGTTCTCAAAAGAGACAACTGTAAAACATACGTTACACGATTGACGGAGCTAAGCCTACTAGTAAAGTGTTAAAAAAACAATAGAAGGAAAATGAAAAGGTATTGTTGGACATGTCCGGACTCGAAAAGGGAACAAGTTAGGAATATAGCTTGAGTTCTGAAGGAAATAGAAGTGATCGAAAGAAGATAGTGAGAAGGGAAGCAGAGCTTCCTAGCTCTTGTTTCTTACTCCCAGTGGTAGAAATTTTCTCTCTGCCTCAACCTTTCTTTCTTTTTGTCTCTCTCACTCTCTCTCTCTCTCTCTCTCTCTCTCCTCGTCATTTTTTTGTTATATGGAGTCCCTTTAAATAGGCATTTAGAGAGGGACACATAAGGCTCTTGTGATAGGTTTGGTTGCTCGGCTCGGATCCTAAATCTCATTTGATGACTCATCATATATGTTAGGCTTAGATAAATTGAAGTTCAAATGAAGGGATATGAAGACAGTGATCCACACGTGGTGTGTTGTGATTGTGTCAACACATAGAAACTGCCAGCGGCCAAAGGGGATCCAGTTTTGCCTAGAACCGGTTGAGTTATCGCTAGTTTTGGATTGAACCGAATGAGGGAGAACCCTCTTTGGTGTAAAGCCACTGTTTCCACAATTGTGCAGCAAGGTCGCTACGCTGACTCAATCCATCCCATGGAATGCTTTTAACCATGTATCTGCCTTGATATATGGCCCACCAAAGGTACTAATCTTAAGTATATAATGTTTTGACAGTGGGGTCGTCTACAACAGGCGTTTAATTACCAATGTTTCTAATCACATAGTCCACCTGCGATTTGGATCTACTTCATTTTTGTATTATTTACTAAAATGAGCTGAAAAATGGAGGAACAGTGTGGATGCACATGCAATACATACATAAAGGTGGCCCAATGTTAAGTGAGGCGGAGGCCTCACTTAATCTGCTACTCCTTATGAACACAAATTTCCTGTGAAAGCCTTACGCACAATGTTCCTGTGCTAGGATGCTAGGTGGGGCCCACATGATGTTTGTGAGAAATTCACACCGTCCATCCATTTTGAGAGATCATTTTATTCCATTGACAAAAATTGAGGTGAATCCAAAACTCAAGTGAGCGGCATGAGAGGAAACAATATAGATTCAGTGACCGCTATTTGAAACATTCAATTGGTCACAAAGTTTCATATCACGCTAAGTTTTTTCGCGTTTTAACTTCATCCCAATGGAAATGATCATATAAACGGTTTGGATGGCATATAAACATTAGATCCTAAAAAGGTTTCATCAGTAGAAAACTCTTTCCCATTTCCCCTCTAGCATGGTTGCCTGGAGTTTCAGATCCACCTGATTTTTGGTCTCATGTCCTAAAATGATATAGAAAAACGGATGGACATTGTAGATTCTCAAAAATATCATGGTGGGACCCACATAGCATCGTAGTGTAGGAAAAATGCAATCGGTCCACAGTTTTCTCCGATCTCATATTTATAAGTTCCAAAATAGGGTCCATTAATGCACGGGTATGTACTGCAGTAGGAAATTTTTTTATGGTGGCTCTTAATTGTTTTTTTTTTTTTTGAATGGTGGCCTTTAATTGTATTCTGCATACATGGCAGAACTATCTGGGCCACGTCATGATGTATGCATTTTATACACACATCCATTCATTTTCTTAATCATTTTAGGGTATGAGCAAACATGAAGCACATGCCCAAAGCTCAACTAGATCACACCGGGGGAAGCAGCGGGATGATGATTCCTACAGTTGAAACCTTCCTAGGGCTGTGTTTATCTGTCATCCAACCTGTTCGCAAGGTTAGACAGCACGAAACAAGGGAAAAAAACAAATATCCTCTTGGACCAAAACTTTTGTAGCCTCTCCAAAGTTTTTTAATGGTGAGCGTTCAATCCCTGCTGCTTCTTGCGTGTGGTTTATTTGGGCTTTGGATCTATGCTGCTTCCTGTGATGTGGTCTACTTGAGCTTTGGATCTGTCTCATTTCTGGACCATAACAAAAACTTTATATAGAAAAATGAATAGACTCCGTGGATGCTAGATGAAACACTTACACCATGGTGTGGTCCTTCCACCAAAACAAGTTTGGGAGTATAACTCGCAGGGCACGCGAATGCAGGCACGTTCAAAACTATTCCACATGATAAAAGTAGGGGTTATGACCATGGAAACAGTACCATATTTCCATGGCAGGGAGTTCCTATGCTAGTAAGTTAGGTGGGCCACCCAGATGTTTGTGAGAAATCCACCTTGTTTATCTATTTTTCGAGCTCATTTCAAGACAATCGACAAAAAATGAGTGGGATCCAAGACTCAAGTGGGCCACATGAGAGGAAAAAATTGAGAAAGAAATGCTTATTGTTGAAACCTACTTGGCCTCCTCCTTTGATGTTTATATGCCATCCAAACTATTTATAAAGTCACTCCTATTGAGATGAAAAAAAAAAAAAAAAAATAATAATCTTTAACCTAGTACAAAAAAAACAAAAAAAAACTTTAACCTAATACATAACTTTTGTTGCCATGTGAATGTTTCAATGGTGGTTTTCAATGTCCATTTTTCCCTCTTGAGTGGCCCATTTGAGCCTTGGATCAGGATATTTTTTGTTGCATGCCATAAAATGAGCTCGTAAAACAAATAGACAGGGTGGATTTCTCACGAGCATCATGGTGGCCCCGCCTAGCTTCCCTTGCAGGAACTTGATGGGAAAGGCTTTCCCAAAAAATCATGACACAAAATTTCCATTTTTCCACACTTACTAAGGTTGCGTTGCTCAGAAGCTGCAGAGACAGTAGCAGGTCCGCATGGGGAAGTAACAGGCGGTTTTGAAAAAATAGGCAGAAAGTAACAAATTTTTACTACATAAACCACCTAGTTCCTTGAAATATTTTAATAAATAAATAAATAAAGTCAACAGACTTCCACTAATTAATGCCTTGCTCATTCACATGGATGACGCATCGTGTGGCCCATGTGAGGAGACAATCCTCATGTTAACTGTACGTATAAAAGATCAGCCATATATATATTAAAAAAAAAAAACCTTATATTGGGCCACACAGATGTTGTGTGGCCTATATCAGTTTTGGATTAGTTATTCCCTTATTTTGTATCTTTCAGTGGGTGCACGGCTTCCGTGGAGATCCACCAAAGTGGGTGGTTCCTTACTCTCGGTTCACTGTGTTATATGTTCCTTACATCCATGCCATGCATATGTTATGACAGCTCATTTTAGAGAACTATCCTAAAAATCAATGAAGCATATCAAAATCCCAGGTGCACCACCGGAACCATGTTGATTGAATATCCACCATTTCTTTTTTTTGTTAGTCATGCAACAAACCCACCCTTTTAGCTGCGCAACGCACCCACACAGTTAAGAACTCACTGAGTATCAGCGTATCAGAATGTTTAATTTTCATACAACTCTGTTGATAAGGTTACAAAGATGGATGAAGGGACCATATAATTATCAGCTTTATCCACAACTTTTATGGCTCACAGGAAATTTTTAAAAGTTAACCACCACTATTTCCTATGGTATGGTCCACCTTAGATTTGGATCTACTTCATTTCGGTTGGACAGCTTGGATGTAAGGAACATACATCATGGTGGGCCCAGAGTCAGGGATCCACCCACCTTCGTGATCCGGGATCCACCGAAGCCGCGGCCCTTTTGATGTAGGTGAGTCAAACATGGAGATAGAAATAAGAGCCATTTACTAAAACCCTCCTATCGTTTCTTTAAATTATGCGAAACCACCTACTTTTAAGTTATTTAAGTAATCCACTGAACTTTTTTGCTCGGGTATCCATTTAACCCCCTGGGCGGAATTAGCCGTTCCAATTGCATACGGTTTTAAAACCGTATTTTATAAAAGGCTCAAATATCCTTCATTTAATGCACGTAATGTCATAGCGAAAGTGGACGTCAATGTTCTTGATCCCAAGCTCGGCGGGGCCCACCTTGGTGCTTGTGAGAAATCCACCCCTTTCATACGTTTTTCCAAATCATTTTATAGTATGAGCTCAAAACTTAGGTAGATCCAGAGCTCAAGTGGGCCACACAGCAAATAACAATAAACATTGTACCGGCACCATTGAAATATTTATTGGGCCGCAGAAGGTTTGGATCAGATTAATATTTTTATTTTTTTAATTCATCAGTGGTAAGGACATTTTGACCAATTGGTCCACTTTATAAACAGTTTGGATTGCATATAAATATCCCAGTCAAGTCCAGAAAGTATTGAACAGTGAGCAACCCGTTTCCATTGTTTCCACTCGTGTGTCCCACTTGAGTTTCAGATATGCCTGATGTTTGGTCCTCATGTCTTAAAATAATGTTCCAAAATGAACGAACGGAGTGGATTTCTCCCAAACATCACCGTGGGCCCCACGTATGGTGGTAAGATACTTCATTCAAACGTCACATCACAGCTGGCTGATTTTACATAGAGTGAGAGGAATCGATTAGGTGCCGCTAGGCCTGCACACGAGTGAGGTTGGGTTTGGGTAACCGTACCTAAACAGATTTTAAAGGTATGGAGTTTCAATTTAGGTTGTGAACAGTTTGGGCTAACCCAACCCTAACCCTACCCCACTTACAAAAGGGCCAACTCTAATACTACCTAGGCGTATAATGCTGAACCGAGTCGGGTCAGGTTAGATTAGGTTTGGGATGGAATGTCCACCATTAGTTGGGATGGAACGCTAATATATAAAGCCCAAATATTTCATTTTGCGATGTTCTAATCAGTTTAAAATATATTTTTTTTATGTGTGGCCATCCACGGTGAGGCCATTCTCATCAATGGTTTGGATTACTAAAGAATGGCCCTATTTAAGTAAATCAAAAATGTAAGTATAACCGTACAAACTTTTGGTCACAAACTAAAGTGGGCTGAAAATGTGAGGATTGAACAACTACGATAGGATGTGGGGCCACAAAATTTTTGAATTAGGCTAATATTTGTGTTTTCAGTTCATCACAATAGGAATGACAATATTATGAATGATATAGATGACATATAAACATCACTTTGGACCTCGAGATGTTTCAACCATAGGAATTTTTCAGGCATTTTTTTTTATAGAATAATCTGTTAGAACTTGAGGCGTTTCGGGTCAGGCAGAACAAGTTGGGGTATGGGTTTGGCGTATATCATAAACCATATCTAGATTAAAAACTAAGGTATTTTGAAAACTCATTTTAGAGTATGATCCAAAAAACGAAACAGATCTAAACCTAGGGTGGACCATGGTACAAGAAACAATGGTAATCATTCATTAAAATAATGTAAGGGCCACAAAAGTTTTGGATCAAGCTGATAGTTGTGTCGTCTCTTCATCTAGGTAGTTTGAAACTTATCATAAGGTTGGATTGAAAATAAATATTCATGTGGCCTCCATGAAGTTTTTGATGTTGTGAACTCAATAACGCATGTTTCCTCTGATGTGGTCCACATAAGAGTTGTATCGTATTCATATTTGATAAATGGTCTTAAAATGAACTTTCTAAATGAAGGGACTGTGTGGATTTAAATAAAAGGTATCCCCACAGTTAGTGATCCACTGAGCTAGGTGGATCCCATGATACACCGAAACCAGGCCATTTTGCCAAGGGGATAACTCAGTACGATAACCGTGCTGAGTAAATCATGTGGGGCCCACTGTGATTTATGTATTTTATCCACTCAGTCCATCCATTTTACCAGATAATTTTAAGGGTTGAGCCAAAAAATGAAGCATCTCCAAAGCTCAATTGGATCACACCACAGGAAATAGTGTGAATTGAACGTCCATAGTTGAAAAATTCTTTGGGGGCCACATAAGTTTTGGATTAAGCTGATATTTGTCTTTTCCCTTCATCAATGTCTATGTGATCTTATGAACAGGTTGGATGGCAAATAAACATTGCAGTGGGCTCTAGGAAGTTTTTAATGGTGGGAGTTCAATCACCACTGTTTTCATGTGGTGTGGTTCACCTGAGACTTGGATCTTCCTGATGTTTTATGTCATACTATAACTAAATTATCCAAAATGGATGCATGGTATGGATGAAACAAATACGTCATTGTGGGGCTCACAGAGCACCGTCCAATTGACACTTTACTCTAACAGCGTCTCTAGGCAATCCTGCAGGGAGTGGATTAGGTGCGACCTGGTCTCATTATGTACGGTGCCGCCCTAACTGTGGGGCTTATGTATTGTATATCCACGCTATGTATTCATATTTTCAGATCATTTTAGGGCATGACTAAAAAATTACGCATCCAGACTGTAGATAAACTAAAATAGAGGAAAAAGTAATGTTTGACCATTAAAAACTCCCTGTGGGTCACAATTTTTTTGGATGAAGCTGATATATGTCGATGAAGCTGATATATATATATATATATATATATATATATATATATAGGTTAGACGGTGTGGATATGTAATACATGCATCAAGGTGGCCCTACTGCTACTGCACGGGTCGCACCAACTACTCCACTCCACGTCCTTGGCCTTGGGTGGTAAGCGAGGTGAGGCCCACCATGTAATTTGGAAAAATCTGCAACGTCCATCCATTTTTTGAGATCATTTTAGTGTAGGACCCCCAAAATTTAGGTAGATCCAATGTTTAAGTAAACCACACTAGCAAAATATATTTTATGGTTCTAACATTGTCTATAATTGAAACTTTCTTAGATCCCACTTGCAATTCAAATTTAACTTGTTCTTCTTTTTCATTCTTTAGCTAATTCTATAAAATGACCTCTCCAAATGGATGGACGGTGTGGATGCAACACATACATCATATTGGGCCAGTAGCAAGTGGCGTGAATTAGGTGTTACCGTGGGAACAACTTAGTGGGTGTTACCCTGCTCACATGGATTATATTTTTTTTATCCACACCATGCATCCTTTTCTACAGCCCATTTTAGAATGAGGTTCCAAAATTTATGCAGATCTAAATCTCAAATGGACCATACCACTAGAAACAGTGTGATTGAGTGCCCCGCCATTAAAAATTCCAAAAAGCCCATCACAAGGTTTTGGTAATGTTTATTTGCAATCCAAGCTCTTAAAAATGTCAATAATGTCTTAATTAAGGGAAGCTATAAATATCAGATTGATCCAAAACTTTTGTAGCCAACAAAACATTTTTAATGGTTATTCATCATTGTTTCTAGTGTTACGGTCCACCTGGGATTTGGATCTTCTTAAGGTTTTGGATCACATCCTAAAATGACATGAAAAAATAGATAGACGACATTGATATATAAAAAATACATCAATATGGCCCCCACACGGTTAGGGTAACACCCACTAAGCTGTTCCAAGGGTAACACCTAATTCGCACCCAGTAGTGTAGGCAGCTAATCCGCGTGCTTTCCCGGAGGACGTCAACGGGATTGGCAGAGAGAATAAAAGATTTAAGCTTTGGGTGGCCCAAGTAAGAGAAGTAGACCACGATGCTGAGGAGGTCATCGTCTCTTGTATCTGTTTTGAAAGTTATTTTTATGGCATAATGACAAAAATTAACAGATCAAAATATCAGGTGGAACACACCACAGGAAACAGTGTTGCTTGAATATCTACCCTTAAAAACTTACTATTGAACCGAAATGTTTATTTTCCATCCAACCAGTAAGTTTACAGAGACCTGAATGAAGGGACCGTACAAATATCAGATTTTATTCAAAGATTTTGTGGCTCATGATAAGTTTTTAATGGACAATCACCAATGTTTCCTGTGGTGTGGTCCTCTTGAGATTTGGATGTACTTCATTTTTAGTATCGTACTTTAAAATGATCTTTCAAAATAGTTGGACCGCCTGGATGTAATGAGCGGTAAGCCCCCAGATCCAGATATCCACCGATGCTGCGCCCCTTTGGATGATGGTAAGTCAAACATAAAGATGGAAATAATTGAAAGGGAGGTAAGCTTTTAATGGAGTACGTTCAATCTCCACTGTTTTCTGTAGTGTGGTCCACTTGAACTTTGTATCTGTCTTATGTTTTGGCTCAAGCCGTAAAACGAATTCGTCAAATGGATGGACGGTTTCGATATAATACAGAAATCATGGTGTGGCCCACAAAACTTGGTGACGTCAACCCACCATGGAGGTAGGGCTATAAATGGTCGGGTTCGGGGCGGGTTTAGCCAAAACCAGACCCGCCCATTTACTAAACGGGTCTGGGTCCAAATTTTAGACCCAGACCCTTTTATTAAATGGGCGGGTCCGGGTCAAGTCTGAGTCAACCCATCAGACCCATTTATAAATGGGTCCGGGTCTGGTAGAGGGAGATCCACCCAGACCCATTTATAAATGGGTCGGGTCTAATGGGTCCGGGTCTGGATCGAGTATGCAGGCATTTTACAAGGCTTAAAACCGGGTTTGGACAGGTCCGGGCTGGACGGGTCCCTTGAGACATAGACCAAACCCGCCCACTTACTAAATGGGTTCGGGTCGGGTCGGGTCGGGCCTAATATAAAGGAAACCAGACCCAGACCCGTTTAACAAATGGGTATGTTCTTGGACCCAGACCCGTACCATTTAACAAATGGGTCGGGTCTGGGTCGGGTCTAAATGGGTTGGGTCCGGGTACCCCATCGGGTCCACTGACCCATTTACAGCCCTACATGGAGGTTCGTGGTGTGTGCAGGCACACCACCAAATCCGCTTCCAATAATTGAATGTCTTAGCTTTTGTAGGGAGATATCTTCCTTCCTGACAGTAGAGTTGCGCACAAAGCCTTGATTTGAACATAGATCTTCTGTGAGAGAGAGAGATGGGTGAGAGTGCTGTTCGGTTGGTCATACAAAAACTGAACGATTTTCTAACTCAGGAATCACATCTTCTACTCGGAGTAGATGAGAAGATCAGATCGCTTCGAAACAAGCTGGAGTATATGCGTGCCTTCCTCAAAGATGTCGATGGGAATGGGAATCGCAAAAAGAATGAAGGAGTTAAGGTTTGCGTGGCCCAAATAAGAGAAGCAGCTTACGATGCTGAGGACATCATCGACTCTTTCATCTTTAACATTCAACAAAAACAAGGGGACACAAGTGCTAGATCGATGACATACCTAGGAATCTTTGAGCGTTGTAGAGCATTGATCTGTTGGATTGATGAGATACTCCTACAAGTGCTGGATTTCACTAAAAACATACCAGCTATTCACGATGTTGGAAAGAAGATCCAGAACCTAGAAAGAAGGCTCGAGGAGATCAAGGAGAACACATCACAGTTCAGCGTCCGCAATACATCAGTTGGTGGAGAAGCTTCATCTTCTTCAAATCAAAGCCACTTGTGGAGGGAGAAGACAGCTATCCACGATGATGGAAAGAAGATCCGTAACCTAGAAAGAAGGCTCGAGGAGATCAAGGAGAACATGTCACAGTTCGGCGTCGGCATTATACTAATTGTTGAAGAAGCTTCATCTTCTTCAAATCAACGCTGGACGTGGAGGGAGAAGATGGCTCCCATCGTCGAGGAAGCTGATGTGGTCGGTTTTGAAGATGAGACAAAGACACTGGTGGGGCGGCTGGCTGAAGGAGAAGAGCGACGTGCTGTCATTTCGATCACTGGTATGGGAGGAATAGGTAAGACTACTCTTGCTAAGAAAGTTTACAATAACATCCATGTAAAGAAGACTTTCGATTTTCATGCTTGGGTGTATGTCTCTCAACAATATCTAGTTCGAGAGCTTTTACTGAGCGTTATAAAATGCTTTAGAAAGCCCGGACGAGATGAAATAGAGATGACGCCTGATGAATACTTCCGTCAGGAACTCTCTCAGTACTTAGAAGGGAAGAGATATCTGGTGGTAATCGATGATATATGGAGTAGAGAAGCTTGGGACCGTTTGGCTTCTGCACTTCCAGATACGAGAAACGGCAGCAGAGTGCTGCTCACGACTCGCAATGAAGACGTAGCAAGGCATGCAGACGCACAGAGCACGATCCACAAACTACGTTTGCTGGATGGAAACGAGAGCTGGTCACTGTTTTGTAAGAAGCACTTCCCGGAAATCTTGCTGCTAGGTGCCCTTCAAATCTGGAGGAGTTGGGGAGAAAGATGGTTGCAAAATGTGTAGGTTTACCTCTGACAATTGCAGTGCGGAATGGTGGCTAACTGAAAGCAAAGAAGATGGGATCTCGGGCATATTGGCCCTCATCTACCATGACTTGCCATATCACTTGAAGCCCTGTTTTCTTTATTTTGGAGGTTTTCCTGAAGACTCTGAAATCTATGCAGATGAATTGTTTCAGTTGTGGACAGCTGAAGGGTTCGTGCAGCGAAGAGGTGAAGAAGAAATGAAGGATGTTGCGGAGCATTTCCTCGACGAGCTGATCAGTAGAAGCATGATTCAGGTGGCGAGCAGGGAGAGCAATGGAACGGTTTTTGCATGCGGTATTCATGATCTTCATACCGAGGAGAGATTTCTGGAAGTGCATGGGAACATGGCTCCTGAATTACCTACCTAGGCACGCCGACTTGCAATTACTTCTGGTGAAGTCCCATCTCTCTTAACCGCTCCACTCCACACCTCCGCTCTTTGTTGCGCTTCAGTGATGTGAGTGAAACGCTTGAGAAACCACAGTTGAAAATCCTCTGCGGAGCTTTCAAATTGATCAGGGTGTTGGATCTCCCATGTGTAGTCTTCCGGATGAAATTGGTTATATAATCCACTTGAGGTACCTAAATCTCAGGGAAACCAAGTTAGAAAGGCTACCGTCCACCGTAACTCGCTTGTCCAATCTACAGACTCTCAATCTGAAGTTTTACAAATATCAAGATGCTACCAGATGATATTTGGAAGATGGAACAGAAACGGCACCTACTGGTAGGGAGGTGTCTGAACCTGTACTGTCGAATTAGCAAAGTCATGCAAATCCATCGCTTAAGCAATCTCCAGACTCTAAGATATGTAGAAGGGGGCAGCTGGATAGAAGATGGGTTAGAGAAACTATCTAATTTGAGAGATTTGGGAATAAGGGGAGATCTCAAAATGGAATTGTCCCGTTCCATTTGTAAACTGCTCCGCCTCATAATATTGTATCTAGACGCAAATCCTAATTGCTCGATTCCAGCTTTTCCATCCTTCTCAAATCATCACCATCTATTTCAAATGAATTTGACCGGACCCTTGGAGAAATTACCGGACGTGCATGAGTTCCCACCAAACCTCACCCGGCTATTCTTGAAGGAGTCCCAATTAGAGCGTGACCACATTGGAACGCTGGAGATGCTGCCGAACCTTCGGAGTCTCACTTTAGCTCGAGATCTTACATAGGAAAGGAAATGGTTTTCTCTGTCGGAGGGTTTCCAATGCTCGACGATTTGATTATTTACAAATTGGAAGAATTAGAGGAGTGGAGAGTGAAGGAGCGATGCCTAATCTCAGGCTTTTAGAGATTGATACCTGCAGAAGATTGAAGATGCTGCCTGATGGATTGCCACATATCAGCACCCTTCAAGAATTGGAGTTGGGAGGCATGCCGGAAGAATTCAGAGAAAGGGCGCGAAAAGACGATGGAGAGGACTGGTTTAAGATCCGACACATTCCCTCTCTCATCATCAAAGACAGCTGGTAAGGATATTTCTCTACCAGCTCGATCATCAAAGACGACTGCCAGAGTTGCTTTGATCCAGTGGGCTCAAGTGTTTTGAAATCCTTCCATGTCATCTATCTGGACCGTCCGTTAGGTTCAGTTCACTCATCTTCTGTACCTCGGAGAATTCATAATGACTGGATGATCAAAATTGTCCATTTGATTGCCCTGATTTTTACAGGACTGTGTCCGGAATGCAATAAAGCTCTTGTACAAACCACACAGTGCTAGCCCATAGGTATAAGATCCAATCCATCTATTGGAACAAAGCCACTATATTGATGCCCAAGCCCAGTAATAAGATTAATCCACTGGTCAGGTGAGCCACATTTTGATAAAAAAGAAAAATGCACCGGGTAAAAAAAAAAATTGGCTGAAGTTTTCTAACCTATCGACCTGCTTCCAATATTGGCGCTTACATGCTGAGTGGACTAGATTTATTTTTGGATGGATTGGATCTCACAACTATGTATCATGATGGCACATGTGTGGCATGTAGATGAGCTTTATTATACATGTTTGCGCGCTTGGAAAAACTCTGTTCTCTGATTTCAATTTTAGGGGTTGTGAATGTATAAGCAATCTATTTTTCTTGAAAATTCAAGTTGTTTGTGCAAATGTCCCCTTATATTTGTTGGCCAATCTTCTATGTTATTGATGTAATGAAGACTGATATGTTTTGATTACTTCCATCTTTGTTAGGTGAGGCCCATTGCCTGTTGTGGTGCCCACCTGAAATTTGGTACAGGTTTTTTTTTTTTTTTTTTTCATTTCAACAAAGTTATAGGTGGTGTGCTCCCACCATTCTCCAACAAAAGTTTAGATGATTAGTATCTTTCTTTAGTCTTACAACCATATATATGACTGGTGAATGTTTCCATGCATAAAATGTTGGCATGTGGTTACTGGATTGGCGTCAAGAAGTGAGTGATGGTGGGTTGAATTCACTTCTTTCGTGATTTTCATGACTTGTTTACGTTGTTAATAGATTGTGGAGGTCTTTTTCGTATGGTACTCTATGTTTCCTGCAAATTCCATCAAACAACGGTTTATATGGTGTTTGATGTAACTTCTTTTCATGGTTCAATAGACTATGTTTTCATGGATTACTAAATATTAGATATTTACTTGGTTTGCTTTTTGTGGAGGTCACGTTGATGTCCCCCTCTTTATGTAATTTTTTCTTCAATGTATCAATAAAATTCAGTACGATCTGATCATTGTGCATCAAAGCGGCAAGGAAACAAATGACAAAGGAGCCTATTTTACTCAAATGAATAAGAGAAATAGGCCAACTTTAGTAGACATGGTTCCAAGGCAAATTACACCCAAGGCACATTAGCAATGGTGTACTACTGTTTGGATTGGAGTTTAAAACCAAACTTCTCCTCAGGATAACCACATAGATGAACTTTTCCATCCCATCTATGCCATATAAAAACAAACCTTTGAAACAAAGGTCCAATAGTCACTCAGTTTGCATTAGATATCATGTCTTGAAGGAACCATTTTGGTCACATCATTATAGCTTGTTTTTTTCTTTCACAGCAAACTAGACAGCATAACCTTCTTAGCTTTCACACATAATCATGATCAATATCTACACCAAATTTCATCTTAAAATGCTCCACACGTCATCCACCAAAAAGGACAACATAAGAAGGAAACAGAGAGGGAGGGAGGGAGGATTATACATTGAAAATGAAAAAGAAAGAAAACCCAAGAAGAAAGAGTGATGATGATAGAGAATCTAGGCCCTGGCCTTCAATATTGGGATCGTCCTTATCACAATCTAATGGTAAACTGCTGCAAGTGCTGCTCCAATGAATAGGCCCACCCAGAATATCCAGTGTTCATCCCACGCATGGTCCCTGTAGATGATGGCAGCTTGAAGGCTCCTGGCAGGGTTAGTTCCAGTTCCAGTGATGGGGATGGTGGCCAAGTGCACTAGGAACACTACAAACCCAATTGGGAGAGGTGCAAGGATAGTCACATAAGCATCTTTGGCATTTCTCTTGGCATCAATGGTAGAGAAGACTGTAGACAAGCAGAAAGGTGCCCACAATCTTGGCATCCAAACCAACAATCTGACCACACCAGCCCCACAAATTGCCCCCAAGGACTGCATCACCATGTAGAAAACAGCCCTTGGCAGGGACAGCTTCCTGGCAAGCAGCAGCCCAAAGGTCCCAGCTGGGTTTTGGTGTCCACCTGAAATCCCAGCTGTACAATAGATCAAGTCAAAATCTCATGCCACCAAAGGCCCATGCAATCCCCTGAAATAACCACACTGGTGCACACATGGTTGGGTACCTTTTGACACCCGTGACAGTGAGGATGGTGTTGTAGAGGAATAGGAAGATAGATGTGAACTATGCAATCCCAGCCATCCAAAATGACTATTAATTGAACTCACCAGGCTCAAAGAAGTGTGATGGTGGTGGCTCCTTGTAGTCCTTGTCTTACCTCTGTGCTGCTGTGTCCCTATGGGCTGCCTCTTTGAGAAACTTGTTTGCTCACAGCTTCACTGACTATAGCTATATATCCTTTTGATGGCTCTGTAAATTAATAATATAAATAGATATGCTAATTTTGGAAGGTTAACATTCTCTAATTGAGATGAATTTTTCAAGGTTGCCCATATATATGAGGTGAACCTAATGGGTGGTCAATGATTTGACTATCTGCTTCTGAAAGCATTGTGGCACACTAAGGCCATGTCTGGATGCCAAGGATTCCATTCTAAACATCGGAAAAGGAAAACAGTTTTCCCCTGATGTTTACAACTTGTCTTGTTTAGATAATAAAGAAAAAGATGGATTGCACAAAGTAATTATTACACTTTTTGATAATTTAAATTCTTAACAAAAATAAACAAATAAAAATAAAAACAGGGTGTCTGTTATGAGAGGTGTATGATATTTACACTTGCTACCCAAGCAATAACACAACAATTGCAATCTATGTTTCAATACACACACACACACAAAAAAAGGAATTCATGTTTTAATAGTGGCTATGGAAATCAAATTAGAGAATGAATTTTTTTTCCCTTCTCTCTTCCTTGTTTTGAAAGAAATCCGCCTCATGCATTGGTTTCCCAATCGGATGCACCTCATCTGGGTCGAGTTGGACTTAGTTTGGATCCGTTCTGGTGGGACGCCTTCAATCGCCTTCTACTCGGGCTAGCTGGAATGATTCACCCTAAAAAAATGGAGTTGATTTCAAGCCATTGAAAATTTAAATTTCATATTCGAAATTCTTCTGCAAATAGTGATGATAAAAATCATCCATTCAGCACAATTTTTACCAGTGGCTCTTACATCAAAGAATCTGCCACAATTCTAATCACTGGAGCACTGTGCTCTAGTAGCCCATTTGAGTGAAACTGCCTGATTTGTTAGGCTGACCATCAAGGCGCTACTTTCAACCAGATGAAAAGCTCAGATCTCCCGCATATGCTTCATATTGTCCAAGTCTCAAAGTGTATGGAATTAGAGAAACTCATCTAAACAAACATGATTTGAACAAATCGATATTCCAGAAACCATTAGCCAGAATGATTAAGCAACCTATTTCACAAAAGAATAATAGAAATGGGTCCACCTTCCTGCATCACATCACACCTAAACCTTTGATCTAGCTGCAAATAAATTAAAGAAAAAAGAAAGTCTGAAGCAGCATTGACTTCCGACATCCAATCCAAACCCTTAATCTAGACAACTTGGAAGGGCCAACATGGCTGAATGGGTTGATGATCAGAATCATCCATTTGGACAGGACGACCATGGATAGGGCCATGATCCAAAATTCATGCCAATTAATGATGCTGACCATCCGATTGGTGGTATCCGAAAGGACAGTTGAAATTAAGGAAAAAAAGAAGCAGTTAATGGTCCCCATTCAACTCAAAATTTTCAATTGGGGTGTCCAATCAGTGTGATTTTTTTTATAGTCATCCATCGATGATTAAACCAACAAGATGAACGCTTTGGATCATGCATCTGAGACATTGATGTTCTGATGCTGCAGGAGATCATGGCACTTTTCCAATCTCAACACCTACATAGAACGCAGGCTGAACCCACCCATTTTGGCTAATCCATATTGCCTTGCTTGTACATCTGGAATACCGAACAGAGAGTGAGATAAGACTTCTGAAACAGGGAGGCCAGAGACATTGCTCTGGCTTTATGAGCCATCAGATTGTGCATCACAATGCTACCATCCATTGCACTGACCTTGTGATCCATCAAATTGTAACCCATTCCAATCATGCATCAAAGCCACCAACCAATTGCAGCTGCAACCTCTGTTCATACTGGAAGCTGGCCACCCCAGCCATAATTAAAAACACCGAGAACACATCTTTGTGGATCCCATGTTTAACACATCAAGAAAACCAGCACACAATGAATCTGGTCTATCTTGGAAGCAAAGCAAAACTGCGAGGGAGCAGCCAGGATTGGACAATCTCAGCAGCAGCCTATGGAGGACGGACTGCAATCCGAAGAAACTCTACAGTACTCTGCATAGGCCTCTGGATATAAACACCATCCAATCCTCCAGGACAGGATGCAGGCTCTGGCACCAAATGGATACAAGCACCAGCCAACCTCGCAATTGCCATTCCAAGGCTGGAGCTGCTCCTAGAGCCGAATGATGGGGAGCAGATTCATTGAATCACCCGAACCAGCTATATGCCTGCTACAGAGATTCTGCTGACCAAAAAAAAAACTCAGCCATCTAGAAGAGATTTAGGCTCACAAAAGAGCTGCCTGAACTGAATCTCACCCACAAAACCCTTGCCACAAACTACCCAAAACCTTTTCAAATCATCAGCATCTATATGAGATGGTTTTGTTTTCACGCATAGAGAAACCACTGGACCTGCTTGACTTCCCACCTAACCTCTTGGGAATTCTTGAGAGGCTACCAAACCTTTGGATTCTCAAATTATGTACAACTTATTATGTGGGAAAGGAAATGGTTTGCACAGTCAAGAGGGTTTCCTCTGATTGAAGTTTACGTATTAGATTTCTTGAATTAGAGGAGTGGAGAGTGGAGGAAGGATTGATGCCAAAACTTAGATGTTTAGAGATTGGTAGATGCTCGAAACTGAAGATGCTTCCTGACGGGCTGCAACATGTCACCACCCTCCAAGAATTGTATGCCAGAAGAATTCAAAACAAGAGTACGAACGAACGAGGGAATGGACTGGTTTAAGATCCGACACGAATCCTCTCTCAGCATCAACGACTAGAAAGGATGGGTTTTTTTATTAACCAGGTGAGTCGAGCATCTCTTCCTACAATTCCTTCTCCAACCGAAATATGTTATGATATACATGCATGCAAATGATATATTGGCCCACTAAAATCCGTCCATCAGTTAGAACACTCATCGTCTTAGGGCTTTTGGCGCTAAGGGTGCTGTTGATCCTTGATCTCACATTGCTGAAAAGGATAGGATCCACTATTCACACACATGGTTCCTTCTTTTTTCTTTTTTAATTAATGGGTGTTTTTATTGCTCAAAAGACACTAGTAATCACAAACACAAAAAAGCAAAATGAAGAATATACAGTGCCATGAAACAAAGCGAAACCAAGAACCTAGCAATCTCATTGTACAAAAAAATCATGCCATCCCAATTTATCTTACAATTCCTTCCCTGCATCACTGCCCTTAGCTTTCCCATGGGATAGCTTCCCAGCTCACCTACAACTGATTCCACCAAATTTCATTTACCCGACTATCAAATGAGGTCCGTTGCACAATAAGGCTAAAATTTTTGTTCAATACTTTCCCGGAGGATCACTCTTTCCATTGAAAATACAATCATTTCTCTCCTTCCACAGTGACCATAGTGTCGCTTTTAGAGCACGCAGCCACATTATTCTTCACACTAGCTTCCACTTAGATCCTATCCGCTCTCTGCAAAGCTCCCTCACTGTCATTCGAATGATCCAACTCTCTGAAAATTGCTGTCACACTTGATATGCATAGTTACAATGAATCAGTAACCGTGAGCAATTCTCATCTGCTTCACTGCACATTGCACATTGCACATCTATTGGGCATTTGAATCCCTCTTCTCCGCAGCTAATCTATGGTTAGAATGACATTTTTCAATGCTTTCAACACACAAGATATTTACTTTCAATGGAATTCCTGCCCAAACTAATGAAGCCTGTTCCACCCCTGAGGAAGCGCTACTCCCACATGCCTTTGGCCTGGGGTGCAACTCAGGCAGGTTGAGTCAGGTTAAGGGTCAACTGAAGACCATCTCAAACTCAAGAGAAATCAACCTGCAACCCAACCTGACCTGAATTCCAACAGAAGTGCCCAACCCGAAGT
Organism: Liriodendron chinense; assembly: GCA_003013855.2. NCBI lineage: Eukaryota > Viridiplantae > Streptophyta > Magnoliopsida > Magnoliales > Magnoliaceae > Liriodendron > Liriodendron chinense. Next base: position 136,835 of record PVNU02002850.1, read on the forward strand.
CCTCTATACTCTACCCGGCCGAAATACATGTGATTATTCCCAACCCGACCTGAATCTGTTCACCCCAAACCCAACCCAAATTAAAATAGGGTTGGGGATTTTCAAAATGAACCCAACCCTAGGACTTTGAAACCCCGACTGAATTTGGGTAGGGTCAGTCATCATGAACTCAAGTTGCAGTACTACTTCTACCAGGACATAACCATGAATCTCCCGCCAGACTCTAACATATTTTATTCTCTTCCAGCCTTCAGACATCTCCTAAAGGACAGTGACCACCATTATTCCCACCAATGTGAAGATCCCAAGCTATCAATTAGTTTGGCACTCCCACAAACCACTCTCTTGGCCCCTGATGCTCATTGACCTCTCAATTCCACATGGGGCCCACACGCAGAAATGTCCAACCTATTGGTGCTACTATGATGGGCTCCAGTCCAAAAGTCGCATTCACTAGATGTCAGATGATTCAACCTCATGAGATGTATACTTGAACGTGGAACATTCAAAAGGAAGTATGCAACAGCCTGCATCCAGATCGGCTGAATAATCCTCTCACAGCTCATCCGGGCAAGACAGTTGAAATTAACAAAGGGTAAATATACTTGGATGACTTATATCATGTTTTTTCAGTGTATAACGACATATAAGCTTACAGAATCTTGCCAAGCAGATGTTGGAGAGCCTTCAAACAAGTGCACGGTTTGGGTGCTCAGACCGGTCGGGTGACCGGTCTGGCCGTTTGGCCCAGATGCACAGGGGGCTACTGGATTGTTTTCTCTCACCCTAGACTGATCGGCCGACATGTCGCAGGGGGCTTAGACCGGTCGGGTTAGATGTAATCCTAAGGTGTCCAAGGTTTCCTAAGTGTGTTAGGAAGATGGGAGAGTGTTTTGAGAGAGAGAGAGAGAGAGAGAGAGAGAGAGAGCTTGGGTTTTCTCTGTTTTTCCTTGGTTGTGGGCTGTCAATCTCTGTAATCTTCTGGAAACATAGTGGATCACTTTGTGCCATGGTTTTTACCTGTTGAGGGATTTTTCCACGTAAAATCGGATTGTCTCTTGTGGTTGAATGCTTCTGTGGTGTGATTGCATTGTGTTTCTCGTTTGATCGTATATTTTACTGTGTGTTGTTCGGCTTCCGCTTCTGCTTCCGCTGCCGGCGCCGTTATTCCCAACAGCAGAAAATGCTGGCATGTGACGACCGGATTGGCATCTTGAATCGGTGGTGGCGGTTTGAATTTGCTTATCTCATGGTTTGATCATCTTTTCCATTGATACAGGTAGAGAGAGTGGAGATCTTTGACTGTAGTGTTTGAACAATGATTTATGTTGTGCTGAATGAAACTTCTAATTTCCAAAGAATGAAATGTTAGATATCAAATAAACAATGCTACCTATCTCGGGATTCGCAGCTGCATTATCGCATACACCTTGAAGCCTTTCATGCTGGTTCACGGCTGCCTTTTAACAAACACCTAGCATCTTATCATGCTTATCCAACCATGCTGCATCTGTTGGCCCCTCATTCTTGCGTTGATTAAGACCTCCCGTTTGCGTTGATGTACTTTCCTTACATCCACGCCGTCCATCCGTTTTTACAGCTCATTTCAGGGGATGCTTCAAAAAATGAAGTAGATCCAAAAATACAGTAGACCACACCAAAGGAAACAGCGGTGGTTTACTAGTAAAAACTTCTTGCGGGCCACAAAAGTTTTAGATCGAACTGATAATTGTGTGGTCCCTTTATCCAGGGCTTTGTGGCCTTATCAACAGGTTGGATGGCCCCCAAGAAGTTTTTAATGGTTTGTATTCAATCATCACTGTTTCCTGTGATGTGGTCCACCTAAGACTTGTATCTGCTAATGAACTGTTAAAATGGATGGACGGTGTGAATGTAAGGCACATACATCAGGGTGGGCCCCACAGTGTGGTGCGGTCCACCTGAGGTTTTAAATTGCATCATCCTAAGATAGTACCTGCACATTCTTCAGAAGAAGGATATGGATAGATTGGATGGCATATAATAACCACCGTTGGCTCATATAGAACTAACGGTCAGCGTCACATCTCAATTCTTCCTTATGATGTGGCGTACCTGAGTATTGGACGGACCCCATTTTTTGGTTACCAGGTGAATACGAGTCAGCGCATCTGATTGACGGTATGGATCTGATGCACGATCTCTCAACATGGTGCTGTTTGTAGGCACGTGTCCCCGTTGGTAGTCACTAGTCAGGCATGCAGGGTTATTTCAAATGTTACCTCCACCAATGCCTTTGCCCGGACACCAATGGAGTCCCTGTCTGCAGAAGCTATGTCGGGCCCACCGCCATGTTGGTAAGAAATCCACTCGGTCCATCAGTTTCTAAACCTAACAATAGGACAGGAAGCCAAAAATTAGATAGATTGGAGATTAAAAATGGCCACCATTGAAACCTTCCCAAAACCCACCATGATGTTTATATGCCATCCAAACCTTCCCAAAACATTTTTTTTTTTAGTTCTTAAGGTGAGCCGAGCTCGATTCTCTCTTCAATATCTTTCTTCAATTTCTTCTCTGACCAAAATTTGTTAGATAAATACTTGGATAATCTGTAGAGTTTGATAGATGATATATATACAGTATAGAAATTACTAATTAGAAATTGCATACACGGCATGCAAGTAATTCAAACTAAACCGTGAACAAGTTTAGGTGTTTCATGAACAAAAAATCAATCTTATTTGGCTTTAAAGGAGTGTGGATGACATATAATCCCTCCATCATGTGCACCACACCCAAAAATTAGGTTGATCAACATATTTCACTTGGATAAATTAATAATTATGTGTATTGAAAATCGAATGCCTCACATCTATGGTGAAGATAGGGCCATTGATCAATTGACCATCACAGTAAATCGGAAAATCAGTTTTTTGTACAGTGAGCTATCTAGACACTTTTGTAGTCGGGCGATCAATCGAACATCCTGGTTAATCGATCGATTGGTGCCATCGATTAGATCAATCGACAGTTATGCAGAGTTATGCAATTTCACACGGTTTTGCGCAATTTTTTTCTAATTCGGGCTTAGTGTTATATAAGTGCTCGTAATTGTGGGATTAGGGTAACTAAGACTCTCTAAAAGGTTTTAGAGAGTATTGTGAGAGAGAAATCGAGGGTTTTCTCTTGGGGCTTGATCAGGGTGAGGTTCTATCTTTTGTAACTTTCGATTTATAGTACCGGATTTATCGCTTTGTGCTGTGGTTTTTTCCCGCAAAGGTTTTTTCATGTAAATTCAGAGTGTTCTCTTGTGTTGATTTTCTTGTGTGATTGAGAGTGCATTACTTGATTTTCCTCTGTGTGTTTTTGTGAGTCCTAACAAGTGATATCAGAGCTAACGTTGGGAGGCAGACAGAATCTGAGAGCGAAGCATCAATGTCATTTAACATGAAGTTCGATGTTGAGAAGTATTCCGACAAAAATAACTTTGAGCTATGGAAGGTAAAGATAAATGGCCTCTTAGTTTAGCAAGGATTGAAAAACTCACTCCTTAGAACACGACCGAAATCTATGAAAGAAGAAGAGTGGAACAAGTTCGATAAAAAGGCCAACATCTTAATCCAATTATGTCTAATGGATGTGGTCCTTTATAACGTCATGAAAAAGAAGATGATACATGATACATGAGTGAAGTTAGAGAACATTTATGCGAAGAAGTCTCTTAAAAAACATTTGCATCTGAAGTTGCAATTATTGAATCTGAAGATGGCTGAGAGAACTAATGTTGAGAGCCACATAAGTAACTTCAATAGGTATATATATTTGTAAATTGTTGGATGTGGACGATGAAGATCAAGCATACATCCTGTTGAACTCTCTCTCACCATCGTATGAGTCATTCAAGGACTCTTTGTGTACCGACAAGGTAACCATTAGTATTGAGATTGTTATCTTAGCTCTCCAGTCGAAGGTGATGAGAAAGAAGAGAGGTGATGTGAGGTCTACTACAGACGCACTAGTTACAAGGGGGAGAAATTCTAATCGGGATAAATGATCTTCATGATCGAGATTCAAATATTCCACAAATAAGGACAAAAGAAAGTTAAAGTGTTGGAGTTGTAGATAGACAGAGCACATGAAGATAGATTGTTAGAATCTTAAGCTGAAGAAAGAAAAATTAAATGATTTGTCTAGGGAGGTTAAACCGCAAAATCTAAAGAGGATACGAGTGATAGTTGTGAGGTGTTAACTATATCCAAGTTATAGTATCTCATCGATGAGTGACTCTTGGATCCACAGGCTTTATATCACATATGTCCTGACCGGAGCTCATTCACCGCGTATAAAGAGTATGGCGCTGTAACGCTCCAAAATTTCGGCTCTCGTGGACAACACGATGGATCGAGTTTTCAGGTGTTAACCTGAATATTTTAGGGATATATTCCCACGTACTTATCTTTATTTCACTTATTTACGGCTTTCATAGCAAAATGATGTGAATTAAAGTTTAAATCCTTGACTTTTTACTCTAAGTTCTCAACATAATGTATTTCAATCATATTAAACGTAATATTCCACTTTCTGGTTTCCATAAGAGACTTAATTCAAGTTACATAAAAGAAAAAAAAAATCTATTTTACAAAGACAATAAACATAATCCATCTTCGAGCTGGTTCGACTCCATCATCCGCCATTAACTGCTATGAAACTGTGTACTTTTCAACCTGTCGGTTTCGTCTAATGGATCGTTACCTGCAATCATCTGGTGGTGCTTTATAACACCGTCCCAAGAGGGAGTGAGTTGCTCGCGATCAACTCAGTGAGAGTTACCCCATAAGATTAGCATAATAATATCAAAACATAATCATAACTAATCAAAACATACGAGAAAATCTTATTTAATGCAATACATGATGTGCATGCTCTAGCTAAGGCACCCTGACTAAATGAGACATGCATACACCCACTCCCACTAACCACTAGTCACCAGAGGTTCTGAGCATGGGACGGACCTTAGTCACTCTTCCACTGGCCCCTAAAAACCCAACTAGTGAAACGGGCCTCATGCACACACTTTCTCTAACACCCGAGAGGCTAACCCACTAAGTCAGATCCAGTGAATGCATGATTAGTTTTACCTTTAATTAAGTAAATTTAGCATCCAGCCAATTAAACGATGTTCACGACTAGTGACAACTCCTCACGATCATTATGGGGGGCCCGTCACCCAGCATAGGCCGACAATTCAAGCTTAGTGTCCCATACCACCAACCCTTATGCCCGGAGTCAGAGCGGGGACCTTAGTCACTCTTCCACTGGCCTCTAAAAACCCAACTAGTGAAACGGGCCTCATGCACACACTTTCTCTAACGCCCGAGAGGCTAACCCACTAAGTTAGGTCCAGTGAATGCATGATTAGTTTTACCTTTAATTAAGTAAATTTAGCATCCAGCCAATTAAACGATGTTCACGGCTAGTGACAACTCCTCAAGATCATTATGGGGGGCTCGTCACCCAGCATAGGCCGACAACTCAAGCTTAGTGTCCCATACCACCAACCCTTATGCCCGGAGTCAGAGCGGATTGTGTGTGACCCTAGGCACAGGGATATCCATGTGCCTTGGCTATGTGGGGTCTACAAATGTATGTGAGAAATCCACGTGAGTTTTGGATAGTCTGATTTTTAAAATCCTATCCTAATGTGATCTTTCAAAAGAGATGGACGGAATGAATTTCTCAGGGACATCTCTATGGATCCAACACAACTACGGGCACAGAGATATCCCTGTGCCTGGGGTCATAGGCAATGCGCTCCTCCGATGTAACCGTCCACGTGGAAATTGCACATATGAAAACTCTCTAATAACACAAACAGTCTTCCCACTCCTCTGTCAGGATGTGATGGTTCCCCCACTGTCCACACGGAAATTCCACATTTGAAAAACAGGAACTTGGATGCGGATTCCTTGCAATCCACCCCCACAGATGTGATGTGATGGTCCCCTCGTTTGGTGGGAATTTCTTCGGGCGGGAAGCTAGCAAGGGCCCACTGTAAAGTTGGTGAGAAATCCACCCCTCCGATGTGATGTGATGGTCCCCTAGTTTAGTAGAACTTCTCAGGCCGAGAATCTAACTACGACCCACTATGATATTTGTGAGAAATCCACCCCATCCATCCGATTTTCTGGATCATATTAGGACATGGCCTCAAAATGAGGTAGATTAAAAACTCAAGTGGACCACAAAATAGAAAATAGTAAGGATTGAGCTCACCCTTGAAATATTCATGGGGCCACAGAAGTTTTGGACCCCATAGAAATGAGCTTATTAATAGCATGAATGGGCATGTACACCTAACGGTGGACCACAGGGAGGTTTCAATTGTAGTCATTTTTCTAGCCACTTTTTCCTGTCATGTAAACCTATTTGAATTTTGATTTTGCTTAAATTTTGGGACCATCTCCTAGCATGACCTAGAAAAACGAAAGACTAGGCAATTTCTCCCAAACGTAACCATGGGCCCCACATAGATTACCAAACTCAACCGTTCAAATCATAGGCCTGCTATAGATAAGTAATGACTCGAAAATACAAGTACCAAATATATGGGCTTTTCTGCACGATCAGGAATTAGCCCACGATCAAGATTTAAAAACAAGCAAGGCTGCATTAATCTGAGGTTTAGAATCATTGAATCAACCAGCAAACTCGGTGGGGCCCATTGTGATGTATGTGCCATTATACATGCCAACTATCCATCTTGTCAACTCATTTTAGGGCATGATCCCAAACTTGAAGCATATCCAAAGCTCTGGTGGACCACACCACTGAAATAGTGGGGATAATGATGTCCACCGTTGAAACCTTCCTAGGGCCCACACAATTATGTTTATTTGTTATCCAACTAATTCATAAGGTCGAAGGATGAATGGAAAGTATAAATATCTGCTTCATTCAATATAGAAAGGTATAAAGCTAGGCTAGTTGCAAAAGGTTTCACTTAGCGTGAGGGCATTGACTTTAAGGAGACTTTCTCACCTGTATCCAAGAAAGACTCCTTTAGAATCATTATGGCTCTTGTGGCTCATATGGATTTGGAGCTACATCAAATGGACGTGAAAACTGCGTTTCTCAATGGAGATCTAATGGAGAACGTATATATGTTGCAGCCAGAAGGTTTTAAAGCCAAAGGGTCAGAACATCTGGTCTGCAAACTTAAGAAGTCCATTTATGGGTTGAAACAGGCATCACGACAGTGGTACCTAAAGTTTCATGAAGTTGTTTCCTCATATGGTTTCATTGAAAACACTGCGGATGAGTGCATATATGTGAAAATCAGTGGGAGTAAGTTTATTATTTTGGTCTTGTATGTTGACGACATTTTATTGGCCAGTAGTGATATAGGATTGTTGCGTGAGACTAAAAAATTTCTATCTCAAAATTTTGAGATGAAAGATCTTGGTGATGCCTCCTTTGTCATCGGCATTCAGATTAGCCGGGACAGATCACGTGGATTACTTGGCCTGTCGTAAAGGGCTTATATTGATAGGATTCTCGAAAGGTTTAGCATGCAAGGTTGTGCTCCTGACCAAGCACCTATTGTAAAAGGTGACAAATTCGGTCAATTTCAGTGTCCTAAGAATGACTTAGAAAAGGACAAGATGAAAGCTATTCCGTATACGTCAGCAGTAGGGAGTATCATGTATGCTCAGGTCTGTATGCGTCCAGATATTGCTTTTGTGGTTGGAATGTTGGGCAGGTACCTTAGCAATCCAGGAATGAATCATTGGATAGCTGTAAAGAAAGTGTTACGCTACCTGCAAAGGACAAAGGACTTCGAACTCACATACAGGAGATCCGACCATTTGGAGTTGGTAGGATATACAGATGCAGATTTTGCTGGTTGTCTCGACAGCAAGAAGTCCACCTCGGGCTATGTATTCATGATGGTTGGTGGAGCCGTATCATGGAAGAGCGTGAAACAGTCGATTACGGCATCATCTACCATGGAAGCAGAGTATGTAGCTTGTCATGAAGCCACGAATCAGGCGGTCTGGCTTCAGAACTTTTTCTTTGGTTTACGGGTTGTGCAGATGATCCCGAAACCATTGAAGATCTATTGTGATAGTTCAGCTGCAGTTCACTTCTCCAACAACAACAAGGATTCATCGAGGTCAAAGCACATTAACATCAAATATCTTGTTGTGAAGGAGAGAGTTCAGAATCGTCAAGTGTCTGTGGAACTCATCGGCACAAGGCAGATGATAGCGGATCCTCTCACTAAAGGCCTTCCGATCACGCTCTTTAAGGAGCATGTGACTTTTATGGGAATTGTTGATCCCAAGGATGTATTTCAGTAGTGGGAGTTTTCATGTATGATCCGATTATGTCTAGACATTTTTAGAGATATCTTTTATGCATTGATGATTCTATTTTTCAGTTTATATCTTGCTTCTCCTTCAGTGTGCGCATTTAGTTTTGAGTAAGTAAGACTTTGGTTTGTGTCTTGGAGACACGTTCAGTAGGACTACTTGAAGATAAACACGTATGATCACATAAGACGTGTAATCTTCATACCACACCCCATATCATTGATCCATGTCGTTAAGGCTATTGGTATTTGTGGTCGTGATTCGTCACACTTCAAAAATATTAAATGTTGTGTTGACCACCACGATTCAGTATCAGTGCTCTTGATGGACCGGATCTGACGAGCGTTGCTCATAATTATCTAACGGTATTGTTTTGAAATTAATAGGGCACCCATTAGGAATTTTTGAAACAAATGCGTTTTATAAAATTATTTTTCACAAAATAAAATAAAATGTTTCTTTTCTTTCAGAGATCAGTGTAGCCCAAGTGGGAGAAAGTAAGACTCCATTAGGTGGGCCATATATGATCATCAGTTTAGATCATGACCGTTGGATTATTCAGATTGAGCGATTCAGTGGGCCCCACTATAGTTGTGATCATTACAAATAGGTTTGGGGCGGGACGCTTGAACCATGTTCCCTATACGTGGTTATTAAGCCTGATATGGAAACCTACGATGTGGAGACCCTAGAGGAGAGAAGTGTGATGGGTAAGCTTCTCTGGCCCTCTTTCCTATAAATATATATGTCTTGGTCCTCTCACCAACACACAAGAGAAAACCCTAGTCCCATTGAGTTTTTCTCCAAAAGGTGTAAGGTGCGGAAGACCAAGAGTTCTTCTCGGCAACATGACAGCATCGGGAATGTCTTCCCAATCAGGTATGGCTTTAAGATTATAATATGGAATCTCTATTGTTGATGCATAGACGATCCGATTATTCCGCATTAAGTTTAAGTTTCACAATGGAATCATAGAATATACTACTGTATGGTAATATTTCAGCCCTTTGATCAATTTAACTCTTTCAACTTGAAAATGGAGGCTTTTCTTAACATTTGAATAATGGAAGAGCTGAAATAGTTAAAGATGAGAGTTCTGTTTTTTATCCCCTATCCATAGAGTGGTCCATTTTATGAATGGTTTGGATTATTGAAAAAGGCTCAATGCAATGTCTAAAGTCCACACACACTGGATTGCAGCACTATAAATGCATTCTTACCCATCTTGAGATGGAGAGAGAGAGAGGAGGGGCACTGTCCAATGGAGTTTCCACTTGCTAAATAGTAAATAGAGTAAAAATGGAGAATAAAGATTAAGTAATCCATAATATGATATATGTTCTTCAACCTCGAACGATCCTCGGGTGAGTGGAGGGCTCCCTGGCAGGCAGCCCTTGTAAAAAAAAAAAAATCCATGTCCCACCTAATGGATGGATTGCATACCTTATATACATCACTTTGGTTAGGTTGCATAATGCTGGTAGAATAATCAATCCTTACACACTGACAATAACTTTTTAAACTGAGAAAACGGGTGCGGCTTTGGTGGATCCAGGTGTGTGAATCTCTGAATGTGGGGCCCACCATGTTCCATGTTCCTTACATCCACGTTGTCCATCTATTTTCAGGGCATGATATAAAAAATGAATCAGATCCAAATCTCAGGTGGACCACACCACATTAAACAGTAGTGAATGACCACTAAAAACTTCTCTGGGCAATGAAAGTTTTGGATCAAGCTGGTATTTGTTGCTGGTATTTGTGTGGTCCCTTCATCCAGGTATTTGTGATCTTATCAAGAGATTGGATGAAAAATAAACATTACTGTTGGCCTTAAGAAGTTTTTCATGGTCGATATTTAATCAACACTGTTTCTTGCGGTGCAGTCCATCTGAGGTTTGGATCTGCTTCATTTTTGGGATTGTACCCTGGAATTCGCTGTCAAAATAGATGGGCGGCGTGGATTTAACAAACATTCCTCAAGGTAGGCCCCACAATTAGGAATCTACCATCCTCAGTTGATCCAGGATCTACCGAATCCGTCCCCTAAAAAATGCCTTCTTCTATGGCAGAGTCTCAGAAATTATATAAGCAGCATAAAAATAAGGTAGATTACAAATGATGGCTTCCAGCTTAGGCTTAGTAAAATAATTGAGATTATTTTATTATTTATCTCTCTGGTTGTTGGACGTTCATTGAACAGTCCGGGATTGATAAATACAAGGCATAAAGAACCAAATAAACGCTCCATACCATTTCCAGAACCATTGCCTCTTTTTCTTGTTTTCGTACCAACCTAAGCACCTTGTATATGAATTAGGATTTTGACCGAAATAGCCTGTGGTACTATGAATAATCCCAAGAGGAAAAACCCTTCTAAAATATTCCCCCTTAATCTTCTAACAACTTTTGAATTTTTAGTAGATGAAAATGCTCCTGCTTTAGAACCTAATGCCTGTACGGACCTTTGAATGCAGAATAAGCTTTGTAGCTTTGATTTTGAGACATGTTATATATGACCACCTCTTGGTGATTCGGACCGCTAGAAGGTAGATCCAATTCATTTATCTTCTTTGTGGCCTATCATTTCTTTGAGAATGTAGTAATTTTATGTTGATTCAATCTCTTTGTGGCCCATAAGACCCGACAAATGATAATGTTAGTCATTCATTGCTAATTGTTCCCATATGGTGTAGTCCACATTATCGGTGAATATAGATCGTTCTTTGAACCATTGCCCTTCATCAAATTTCGACTTCAATGGATGGAATTGATTCGAGATGTATCTCATGGTGAGCTCCAGAGACATGGTCCGAAAACCCTTTAGGTAGGGTTGGAGGCTATTTAAGGACCCATTGTTATTTTCTTGAGACTATTCTTCTTCCTTTTCGAACATGTCTTTCGAAGACCCACCACCACCCCCTCTAACTGCATTTTTTTTTACATATAATCACCACCATCAACTTCTCTAACATATGGGCGCTGCCAACAACTTCTATAATCCTAAAGATGAGTATTATTTTTGCTATAGGGACCAAATTTCTTATATATGAAAGCCACTGATACGTGGAAGACATTTGAATGAATTATTTTATTTTATTTTTTATGGCATAACATTTCCTTAGAGATGAAAGCCATTTTTAGTTATAGATAGAGGAGTAGTCATGGTTGTTGTTGTGGGGAGAAGTTATTATTGTGAGGAGAAGTGATTGTTGGAAGGAATTTGAGGTGGCGAAGAATGTTTGTAGTTGTCATGTGAAAGACATTGTAGGAGATAGAATCTAGATTTTGTAATATATTACGTTAGTTGAATAGTTATGTTAACCTGAACCTTAACACATGTCAACTAGGGTTGAAGTTTGCATGTACTAAGGGTCGAGGTTATCATGTGTTAAGGGTTCGGATAATCATTTATTAAGGGTCTGGGTTGTCCTGTATTAGGGGTTGAGGTTATCATGTGTAAAGGGTCAAGACGTGGTTTAACGACACAAAAACGCTTGGTTTAACGACGGACTTGATTCGTCGTTAAAAAGGCTTGGTTTAACGACGGACTGTATTCGTCGTTAAGGTGAAAACAGTCCGTCGCTAACTACTACAACCTCCCGTCTTTGGCGTTTAATCGACAAAATTGTACGACGGACCAGAATCCGTCGATAACTGTAAATTAACGACGAATATAGTTCGTCGTTAATATTACGACGGATTTAATCCGTCGTAAATTAATGTAATTCAAGGGGGATTTCCTGCGTCGTAAAATTCTGCTTCCGGAGACAGGACGTTGGGATTTATCGACGGACGTTCTTGGAGTTAACGACGGATGTAGTTCGTCGTAAATTTAAAATTATATATCTCGCAATTCATTTTAAATAAATTTTTTCTTTAATAACTTTTAAAAAAAAGTAGACAAATTTAATAAAAATTAACAATATTGAAGAAAAAATGGGATTTGGAAAAATTCAAGATTTTGAAAATAATATTCTAAATTTTAAAAAGAAATAGAATTTTGAAAGAAATTGACATTTTGAAATAAACTGAGACGTTTGAACAAAGTGTATAAGTTTGAAATAATGTAGACTTTGAGGAAGATTGAGGTTTTGCATTTTGAAAGATGTTGACATAGTTTGATAAAAAAAATTTAGATTGTCAAAAAATTGGCATTTTGAAAACGAACATCGGAAAGTTTAAAAAATTGTGATTTTGAAAAAATGTTGAGTTAATCTTGAATAAAATTTATAAGTTTGAAAAAAAATGTAATAAAATTAATAATGTTTAAGAAAAATTGAAATGTAGAAAAAATAAAAATTTTGAAAATAATTAGAATTAAAAAGGAACAAAAAATCTGAAAGAATTTTGACATAAATTAGGATTTAAAAAAAGTTGGCATTTTGACATAAATCAAGAATTTTGAATAAAATTTATCGGTTTAAAAAAATATATTTTCAAAATAGAAATTGTGATTTTTAAAAAGAAATTTAGATTTTGTATTTTGTAAAAAAAATTGAGAAATTTGATAGAAAATGAAATGTTGAAAAAACAATTGACATTTTGAAAAAAGTGTTTATGTATTGAATTGCGATTTTGAGAAAAAATTAAGAAGTTTGAAAAAAAATTGTAATAAAACTAATAATGTTTAAGAAAAATTAAGATTTAAAATAACGAGATTTTGAAAAGAAATTCGGGATTTACAAAGAACCAAAAAGAAATTGTCATTCTTAAAAAATTAAGATTTAAAAAAAAACTGCGAAGATAGAATAAAATTTATAAGTGTGAAAAAAAATTGAAAAAAAATTACAATTTTTAAAAATAAAATAGGATTTTGTATATTGAAAATTTTTGAGAAATTTGATAAAAAAAATTTGACATTTTGAATTCTGAAAGTTGACAAGTTTATTAAAAATGTGATTTTGAAAAATAAAATTGTATTATTTAAAAAAAATTAACAATTTTAGGACATTAGGACATTATACCAAAATTGATATTTTAAGAAATCTAAACCGGTCCATCCACTTTGTGAGATAATTTTAGGACATTATACAAAAAAAGGTAAGAACCCGAATCCTGGTGGGTGGGAACCCTGAACGTGGGGCCATTCTGATGAATGTGACTACATCCACGCCGTACATCCATATTGAAAGTTCATTTTAGGGCGTGTTCCAAAAAATGAAGCAATTCTAAGTCCCGGATGGGACATAGTAGAGGAAACAGTGCTGATTGACCATTAAAGACTTCCTGTGGGGCCACAAAAGCTTTGGATCAAGATGATATTTTTGTGGTCTATTCATCTAGGTGTTTGTGACCTTACAAATAGGTTGGATGGAAAATAATGGCAAATAAACATTCCGGTGAAATCCATGAAGTTTTCAAGTGTAGAGATTCAATCACAACTGTTTCTATGGTGTGGTCCACCTAATATTTGACTCAGCTTCATTTTTGGTATCATACCCTAAAATGATATTTCAAAATGGTTGGATGGTGTGGATTTAAGACACATATATCACTGTAAGCCCCACAATCAAGGTGTGGACCCCATAAAGTTTACTCAATATGCAAGCCTTTTATCCAGGCGCGGTTTGGGTGGATCCTTGGATCCGGTAATTAAGGTTGGTGGATTCCCAATTGTGGGGCCACTGTGATGTATGTACCTTACATCTACACCGTCCATGCATTTTGAAAGCTCATTTTAGGGCATTACCCAAAAAATGAGGAAGATCCAAATCTTAGGTTGACCATACCACATGAAATAGTAGTAATTGAATCCCCACCATTAAAAAAATTCATGGGGACCACTAGAATGTTTATTTTCCATCCAATTTGTTGAAAAGGTCACAAAGACCTGGATGAAGATACCAAACAAATATCAGCTTGACCCAAAACTTTTGTGACCCACTATAAGCTTTTAATGGTTGAGTACCATTGTTTATTGTATTATGGTGCACCTGAGATTTGGATGTACTTCATTTTTTTAATCATGCTCTAAAATGTGTTTTCAAAATGAATGAACGGCGTGGATGTAACACACAAACATCACACAGTGGACGGCACGGGAAGGAATCCACCGACCTCGGTGGATACGGGGTTCGGCGAAGCCACGCCCCTTCCAAAGGGGGGCGTGGATTTCGTGCGAAAGCCTTGCGCATGAAGTTCCTGCACTGGGAACTAAGGTAGGGCCTACAGTGATGTTTTTCAATAAATCCACCTCGTCCATCCGTTTTGGGAGCTCATTTTAGTACATAAAAACAAAAATGAACCGGATCCAAGACTCAAGTGGGCCTCACTAAAGGAAAAGGTGGGTAGGTAAATTACTACCATTGAAACCTCCCTGGGGTCGACAGTGATGTTTATATGACATCCATACCGTTCATAACGTCACTACTACTGGGATGAACAGGAAACACAAATATTATCCCGTTTCGAAACACCTGTGGCTCTACAAATATTTCAACTGTGGACGTTCAATCCTCACATTTTCGGCCCACTTGAGTCTTGGATTGGGTTCATTTTTGTTCTCATGTCCTAAAATGAGCTCCCAAAACGGATGGACGGGGTGGATTTATGAAAATAATCACTGTGGGCCCCACCTTGGTTCCCAGTGGAGTAACTTCCTGCGCAAGGCTTTCGCTGGAAATCCGTGCCTGTTATGGGAGCGAATTAGGTGCGACCCCGGACTCACGCAAGACGGTGCGGCCCTTACGTAGGTTCACCGTGGGGCCCACCTTGATGTATATATTATGTATCCACACCGTCCAACTGTTTATAAACATAATTTTAGGGCATTAAAACAAATATCATGCATATCCAATTATCAAGTGGACCATAGCATAAGAAACAGTGGTGATTGACCATTAATGGGCCACAAGAGTTTTGGATCAATCTGATATTTGTTTTTTTAGCTTAATACAGTCTAATTTAACGTTATCCACAGATTGGATGGTAAATAAACACTACATAAACATTAAGGAGCACCCTGAGAAGTTTTTAATGGTGGGACGGGCAATCACCACTGTTTCTCATGGTATGGTTCACATGATAATTGGATCTGCTTAATTTTTGGTATAATCCCTTAAGATGATGTGAAAAAACGGATGGACGGGATGGATACATAATACATACATCAAGGTGGGCCCCACAACAAACTCACGATAAGGGCCGCACACTCTTACGTGAGGCCGGGGTCTCACCTAATCCGTTCTCGCCTGTTACCGGGCGTGACGAGAAAATTTTTGCTACACCCACGAGTTAGCTACGCTAGCTACAGCGGGTGTAGTAATGACCCCACCATGATGTATGTGTTATATCCACTCCGTCCATTCATTTGGAGAGATCATTTTAGGGCATGATACCAAAAATGAGGCAGATCAGAAGCTCAGGTGGCCCCCAAGAATTTTTTAATGGTTGGCGTTTAATTCCCACTATTTTCTATTCTAGGTCCACTTAAGCTTTGAATCTGCCTGATTTTTAGTATCATGCCATAAAATGATCTCGGTAAATGGATGGACGGCGTGGATACAACAAATGCATCATGATGGGTCATTGGTACACCCGGTGTAGCTAGCGTAGCTTAGTCGTGGGTGTAGCAAATATTTTCTCGGGCGCGACTTGGGTGAGATCCCGAAATTTAAGATCTGGTGGGATTCTGAACATAGGGCTCACCTCTATGTATTAATGCAGTGACGTCATCTAGTTCTGTGGGTCCCACCATGAGGTACTTGTTATATTCAAACCGTCCGTCCATGTTCTGAAATCATTCTTAGACTGGACCCAAAAAATCGGACAGATCCAAGGATCCAGTGGACCACACTGCAGAAAGCAGTGGGAGATTGAACGTAAACCATTGAAACCTTTTTGGAGGTCCCAGAAGTTTTGGATCAGTCTGATATTTATTTTTACCCTTCATCCAGGTCCGTGTGACCTTATGAACAGTTTGGATGACAAATAAACATCATGGTGGACCGTGGGTATGTTTTAACGGTGATAATCATTGTCCCCACAATAAATTTATTGGTGTGGTCCACTTGAGTTTTGAATATGACTCATTCTAGGTATCATACACTAAAATGATCTCTCTAAATAGATGGACGGTTTGGATGTACTAAATACATCATTGTGGGGTCCACAGAGCCTTAATCTTCATAATAGATTAATACAAACACGGTGCTCGTTGACTGCCCACTAGCTCTGCATCTGTCACGTCCCTTCACCAGTTGTAATAGCTGGTGTAGGGTGCACCAGCCAATCCGTTTCCAGTGACCAATTTCTGTAGGGCCCACCATGAGGTTCGTGGTATATCCAAACCGTTCGTCCATTTGGAGACATCGTTATAAAGGTTTACCAAAAAAATAAGGCAGATCCAATGATCAAGTGGACCACACTGCAGAATGCAGTGGGAGATTGAACGTCAACCATTGAAACCGTCTTGGTGGTCACAGAAGTTTTGGATTAATCTGATATTTGTTTTTACCCTTCATCCATGTCTATGTGACCTTATGAACAATTTGGATGGCAAATAAACATCATGGTGGGCCCTAGGAATGTTTTAACGATGAAAATCATTGTTCCCATTGCCTTTTGTGGTGTGGTCCACTTGAGATTTGGATATATTTTTTTTTTTTTATCATGCCCTAAAATGATCTTGTAAACGGGATGGACGGTGTAGATATGTTAAATACACCATCTTGGGGCCCACATGAACTTGATTTTCTTTGAACCGTTGGTATGAACACGGAGCTCAAGGACTGACAAAGCTGTCTGCAAGCTGGGAGCGAATTAGATGTTACCCCGGTAACACCTTATTTGGTGTTACCCCTACCGTGTGGGGCCCATCTTGATGTATTTTTTATATATCTATGCCGTCTATTTTTTTTCTCATATCATTTTAAGATATGATCCAAAACCTTAAGAAGATCTAAATCTCAGGTGGACCATACCACTAAAAACAGTGATTAATAACCATTAAAAACGTTTTGTGGGCCACAAAAGTTTTTGATCAATCTGATATTTATATTTTACCTTAATCAAGACCTTATTGACATTATCAAGAGCTTGGATTGAAAATAAACATTATCAAAACCTTACCATGGGCTCTTTGGAATTTTTAATGGTGAGGCACTCAATGACACTGTTTCCAGTGGTATGGTCCACTTGAGATTTGGATCTGCATAATTTTTGGAACCTTATCATAAAATGGGCTGTATAAACGGATGGACGGAGTGGATATAAAAAATATCATCCATGTGGGCCATACGGTAGAGGTAACACCCACTAAGCTGTTACCGGGGGTAACACCTAATTCGCGCCCAAGCAAGCTACAGGTACTCACACTAGCAAAGGCAATCCGCTTCCGAAGCGGACTTGCGCGACTTGGGTGAGACCGTCGAACCAGCGATGTTCGTGGGACCCTGAACTTATGGCCCACCTGGATGTATTCTTTGTAGATCCATGCCGTCCATCTGTTTTTTAGTATTATTTTAGGATATAGCACCAAAAATTTAGGACTGAAAGTTTTAGGTGGACCACAACCCAAGAAACAGTTATCATTCAACTATGACCATTAAAAACTTCCTGGAGTCCACCGTAATGTTTATTGACCATCCAATCTGTTGATAAGGGCACGTAGACAGGGATGAAAGGAAAAAAAAAATATCAGGTTGATAGAAAACTTTCGTGGCTCACAAAAGGTTTTTAATGGTCATTAACCAGTGTTTCTTATGTTGTAGTCCACTTAAAATTTTAATCTCCTTTATTTTTGGTACCATCGTACAAAATAATCTTGAAAAGCAGATTAACGGCATGGATCTACAAGGAATACATCAAGGTGGGCCCTAGGTTCAGGGACCCACCCACATCGCTGGTTCCGCGGTCTCACCCGAGTCGCGCCTAGAAGCGGACTGGTGGTAAGCAACTCTGCACGCTAAGCGTGCAAAGAGGGACCCACCGTGATTTATTTATTTTATCCACTCCGTCCATCCATCTTAAAAGTTAATTTTAAGTACGGAACCTAAAATTGAAGCATATCAAGTTCGAAAGTGGACCACACCACAGGAAAAGTGTGAACTGAATGTCTACCATTGAAAAATTCTTGGGAGGAAACTGAAGTTTTGCATCAAGCTGATATTTGTTTTTTCCCTTCATCCATGTCCATGTGATCTTATGAACAGGTTGGATGACAAATAAACATCACTGTGGGGCATGGAAAGGTTTCAACGGTGGAAATCATTATTCCCACTGTTTCCTGTGGCATGGTACACTTGAGATTTGGATATGCTTAAATTTTGGGCTCAACCCCTAAAATGATGTGTAAAAACATATGGACGGAATAGATGAAGCACATACATTCTAGGTGGGCCCAACAGAGTTTACTCTGCACGGAGAAAGCGTGCGGAGTAAGTCTGACGCAATCCTCTGTTCTCCCCCAAAAGAGAGACCTCTCTCTCTCTCTGTCTCAGCTCCTCTCTGTCTCTCTCTCTCTCTCTCTCTCTCTCACTCTCACGCCCCCCCCCCCCACTCTCTCTCTCTCTCTCTCTCACTCACGGCCCTCCCCCCCTCTCTCACTCACGGCCCTCTCTCTCTCTCTCTCTCTCTCTCTCTCTCTCTCTCTCCCCTCCCTCTCGATCCCGTTCTTTGTTCCAGCCCCTCTCGATCCCGTTCTTTGTTCCAGCGTGTGGGTGTACAACAACTGCTCCCTCTCTCTCTCTCCTCTACTTCCTCCACCAGGTAAAAAACCCTAATCCTAACCTTGCTTTCTTTTCTTTTTTGGATTTTTATTGTCGAATCCCAAATTAGGGATTTGTATTGTCGAATCCCTAATTAGGGGTTTCTAAATTCTATGCTCATAAAAAATTGTAAATTGGATGGTTTACAATTTAAATAGGCAAATGTTGGCTAGGCTTCAGCTCAGCCGTTGGCAGCACTAGACCACACGAGTATACAGTGTCACCGATATGCAGATATGCCATCTGTGCTAACTCCAAACTTTCCATGAGATGAATATATGGTTTATATCATCTTACCCAAGAAATCAGGCCCATTTATTTCTGCCACATCCACAGGTTTGAAATTTGGTTTAGGCCATTTTTTACTTTCGAGAGATTCTATCAAAATAGCGGCAGAATTTAAAATATCACGTTTTTTAGGCCATACTGATATTATAGTGAAAGTAGTAAAAAAAAAAAACCAAATTAAATTTGTTATATAAATTTATTTAATTATTTAATATATATATATATATATGATTTTGTACAATTTTTTTCCTGATAATATCCTTAAAAAAATTAAAAAAAAATTGAGCTTTCAATACTGAATGTAGTCATATTCATCACAATGGGCCCCACAGTTAGGGGTCCAACCCACCCACCTAGGTGGTTCCGGGGATCCACTGAAGCTACGCCGTCCATTTGGCGTACTTGAATATGGCAGGCACCATTATGAACATAGGGTAGCGTTGTAGACGGTCTGGATCAACGTGTTAGGCTTCAAATTGCGGGTCTTAAGTTATCATTTCAATTAAAATCCCTCCAAGCTTATCTTTTTCTTCAAATTTAAATTTACCAAACCATTGGACTTTGATGCGTAGAGCAACCAATGGTAGGCAGCCACTTGCCATGCAAGAATTCATCGTCTGGTGATTATATACGATGAATTGAGTGAGGAAAGGAGAAAAAGATGTGGATGTGGAACATGCCCTTGATGGGTCCTTTCTCATAAAAAATGAGAAAATGTGCATTGATGGGAGAGGTGTATTAGAGGTCAGCTTTTGGCCACATTTGCCTCTGTCTAAAGGCGCATTTATTCCAATGTTCTTTCTATGCCTGCTCATATTTACTTGAAACGAGAGGCAACAATAGAGAATCGCATCTCACATGGCTGCTTTAATAAACATGTCTAGCCCAACTATTATGAGTTTCTATCTGTTTATGTGTAAAATGACATGATTTGAAGATTAAAAGAACTACGTAGTGGCTTGATCCCAAATCCCTTTTGGGTACGTAGGCAGCCGTTCGTAGTAGACCGTATCGGTTCAGCCACAATTTTTTTTTTCCTTCTTGCAGTGTGGATCTTCATTCAAAAGTGTTTTCGAAAGATTTACAAGACATAACAACTATGGGAAATGTATAATATTCTCAATGAGGTTAGTCATTTTTCTTTTCAATCTCCTCTTCAACTTAAATCTTCTATACTCCTCTATAGTTATGAAAATTTCCAATTTTTACACATAGCATTGTGTACTTCTGTAAATTCATTTAGTAGGTGAAATTAGCAACTTTCTACCACTAGATTTCATGCACCCTAAAGGAATTGCTTGTGAGTCGTTGTTGGATTTGTAGTGTTCCATCTGAATGTACATCTGCTAGTTTTCTATTGGTTGCCAATCCATGGGCCATTTGCTAAGTTTGAACATTTTTCATGGGATTGCTTTCTATTCGCTAACAGAAGCATTGCAAGTGTTTGATGGTGCTTTTCGTTTCCTTAACATTATCTGATATATGATTTTGTCACTAGTTTCCACTTTAATCTAGATGCCCATGATTTAAGCATGTCCATCTGATAAATGCAGGATATCAATTGAACTTGCTGACTCGTCTAGTCAGTAACATGCATGAGGCCTTGTTTCAAAACAAAAGCGGCAATGATAACTTATTCCGACAAGGCATGGAAACCACTTTGTTGTATTTGCTTGTCTAAACTCAGTCAGGACTTTTACAGACTTCATTTGATGCTTGATTTATGGCCTTCACTGCAACTTGTAGGGTAGGAGATTGATGAAATAGTAAGTGGAACTTCTGCTTTATATTGTTTAATAGAATTGCTTGTTGACGTGGGCTCCACCAAGATGTGTTGATGACATCCATTTTAACCATCATGCATGCTGTCTCTTGTTTGGCATGGGCCCAAAAATCAGGCCAATCCATGACTCAGGGGAACCACCATTAGCAAAAGCAGTCTCTTGGGTATATACCCAACTTAATACATGCTCCATTGTCTTTGCATGAAAATAATTTAAAAGAAATTGAAGGTGGAGTTGTCTTAGAAAGCCTGGTAATTTCAGAGTCCTACACCATACCTATGGGATCTCTGTCTAACCATTCAATAATTAGCCTAAGCAAGGTACTAGATTTCAGTACCTTGCTTTAGATATTCTTAGGTATACGTAAAATTTACAAACAATTTTTAACTAACAGAAGCAAATTCATCCTTTCTACATATATTGTAATAACCTGATTTTTTTTCCTCTTGTTTCTTGCAGTTCATATCACACCAAGGTCACTAGCCAAGAGCCTTCACACCCTTAACTTATCAAGGAAGAAGATATCTGCAATCGAGAGTCTCAAAGAACTAACGCGATTGCGAGTTCTTGATCTTAGCTACAACAGAATCTCCTGTATAGGCATGGTAAACATCTTTGATGCTAACATTTCATTCTTCTTGTAGTTGCATTTTTGTACAACATCTATACCTAACATAGGCACTGTTTGGATGTATCTGAAATCACCATTTGATAGAACATTTGTTTATTTTGATTAACAACTGTTCAGAAACTATGCCCAAAATGGGCATGTTCCTTGCCCAAACAGCCATCTAGAAGACTTGGATCAGATTTGCATTTGCCTGGATGGATATTTCAGCATGAATATTTAGAGTGTTGAAAAAGAATTCATGCATGGATTTTTTTTCCTTTACTATCAATGAAGTGCTGTAATAGTCGCTTTGTTGCAGGATAAAACTAAGTCCTTACAAAGGCAAGTTGGACAATGGTCCAAATCAAGCTAGAAAAATCAGCTGGTTCAGGCAATCTTAGCATCAGAGGCATGGATCTGCTTGGAAACAAGATGCAGACAGACTTGGGATCTCTAGACCGGGAGCTTGTTGACACATGAATCATACATATGTATTATGCTAAAATGCAAATCCCAAGTTCGTGAGCGTGAAATGCAAATCGACTTCAGACGAGAAATGTTTCAGCGGCCACTCCATTGATGTCTTTCGGTTGGTTTGGGAGAATCTACACAACAACTTATATACTTATGCATTAAGAAGGTAGGCTTATTGATATGGTTTTGAATGTTTGTAAAATAATCGCTCTTCTTTTTTTTCATTCTTGGGCTGAATCTTGTGGTGTTTGTAGGTTGGACACAGAAGATTTGTCCAAGACAATGATAGTTCAAAGCTGTCTTCACCTAACCAGATATATTCACCTAATAGAAAAAAGGTAAAAATCATCAACTTACAGCAACAAGAAACATTACAAATTAACCTTTTCATCTCAAATTTTGAACTTTGCCTTTTGGATTTGGTTTGAATTGCTAACATTTCAACTGGAATATAGGAATTTGAATGTGTGAACTATTAATGAGTGAACTGTTTCTTGACACCTTTTTCTGTTAAACAGTTGGTCCATCAATGTATGCTTCTTGACACCTTTTTTCTGTTAATGACTGAACTATTTCTTCGTTTGGTTTTTAGTGTTGTCTAGTTGCTTCCTGGAACAGAGATAAATATATCCAAATGCAAAGATTTTATCAAAATGGAGAAACATACAATAGCATGCATCATGGCTCAGTTTTGTTTCTAGCGAAATTGGCGTTTCTTTAGGTCCGTTTGGCTCGATTTTTGAAATCTTGTGCAATTTCTGAAGGTTTTGGATCTATTGCTAGTTTCAATCTACCATTTATGTTAGCTTTTGCCATTGATTTGCTCACATGTATGTGCCTTAAATCCACACCGTCCAACCATTTTGAAAGCTCATTTTTGGGTGCACTCTCATCCCTCAGGAGTCTTGATCTAAGCATGAATGAATTGGAGGGTTCCTTGTCCTTTGAAGGTAATTGTTGATTAATTGTACAGAAATTAAACCAAAATTGATAGCATCAATCACATTTACAAACTCCCCCTTTAATGTTTTTATTATTTTTCAAATTTGGGTAGAATTGGCAATTTTGAGCAAGCTGGAGGCTTTGGATTTGGGAGATAATTGGCTCAATGGGTCCCTAAATCTCAAAGGTAAGAGCACTTTGATATTACTGAGATTTTGATAATATTTTACCTTCATAGCGATGATTTTGTTCTCCTTATCTTTGATGGTGAGGAGATGTTAAAGCAGGACACTAGTTGCACGCAACCTTCTTACATGGTGCTCGTGTAAGCCAAAATTCTCAAGTGGACTCCACAAAAGAAAACAGTGGGGACAGTAACGCTGAGCGTTGAAACCTTCCTAGGGCCCACCATGATTTTTATTTGACATCCAACCTGTTCATAAGTTCACACAGACATGGAAGAAGGGAAAATTTAAATATCAACTTGATCGAAAACTCCTATGGCCCCAAGAAGTTTTTAATGGTAAGAGATCAATCCCCGTTGTTTTCTTTGGTGAGGTCCACTAGAGCTTTGGATCTGCTTCATTCTTTAGTTCATGTCCTAAAATGATCTCTCCAAATGGATAGATGGTGTGGATACAAAACATACATCATGGTGGGGCCCACATAAGTTGGTGTAGGGAGGTAGCTACTCAACCTGTCAGTAGCTAATCCGCGTCCCTCGTGTAAGCTAAAACTCTGTGGGGCCCACCACATGTCTATGTAACATTCAAAACTCAGTAGGCCATGCCACAAGAATTGTTGGGAATTGAACATCCACCATTAAAACTTCATTGGGGCCCATAGAAGTTTTGGATCAAGAATGGATGGTATTTAAGGATGACTGTGGGCCTCAGGAAATTTTCAATGGTTGGTGTTTCCATTCCTGTTGTTTTCTATGGTGTGGCTTACTCGAATTTTGGATCTCCCAAAAATGATGGAAGGATCGGATGTCAGGTGGACATCATGGTGGTCCTCACAGAGTTTTCGGCTGCACAACCATGTGACAAGGATTGATAGGATGGATCTCACCTTGTAACCCGATGTTAGGATCTGTGGCACCCACCATGACATTTGTGTTAGGATCTGAGCCCAAACACGATGGAGATCCCAAACTCAAGTTGGCCACACTTCACAAAACAGTGGGGATAGAAATGCCAACCATTGAAACCTTCTATGCAAGCATTTGTTACTATTTTACTAATTGTTTGCTTCATGTGTTGAAACTGCAGGATCTGATGCAAGTTCCACCAGTTTACATCATTGCTATCATAATACCAGCTGTACAGCCTTTAGTTTTTCAATCACAGCTGGCTCAACCGGAGGTAGTTCAATATGAAAAACTCGCCTGCTTGTCATTATGACATTTTATTTCTCGGGTTCATGGTATATGTCTGGTTTTGAATATCGCCAATTCATTTATGTAAACTCCATCATTGTCGTTATTTTATCAATAGCTTAATTAGTTCTTTCAAAATCATGATTTCAGGTTCTGCTTTGCGGTTTGCTAGGAGTTCCTCATTCGAATGGGGTCGTCCCACAATTTCCCCATGCACACTAAAAGCCTCGCTGTTTTAGAAAGACAGCTTAACTGGAGGATTTCAAAAGATTTTGTTGCTGCATTGTTGATTGAAAGACTAATATAGTTTCTTGTTGATGTAATCGGATATTAAGATGTCCACAGCTACTTTGCAAGCTGTAAGAAATTCAATATGCAATAAGTGATGGATGTGTGAATTAGAAATGGTTAGTTTAGTTTATGTATTGAATTGGTTTGTACTGCTTTGATGATATCAGGTGTAAGAAATTCAAAATGCAACAAATGCGTGCTAATTTTTTTTTAATTTTTTAAACATTAACGATGGACCAGATCCGTCGACGATGTTATAAGAAAACTGACAGATCCTACTATTATCGACGGATTTGGTCCATCGTTCTTTTTACAACGACGAATAGAATCCGTTGCTGGAACGATGATGTTTTGGAGGT
This sequence comes from Liriodendron chinense, assembly GCA_003013855.2. Classification (NCBI taxonomy): domain Eukaryota; kingdom Viridiplantae; phylum Streptophyta; class Magnoliopsida; order Magnoliales; family Magnoliaceae; genus Liriodendron; species Liriodendron chinense. The sequence goes on from PVNU02002850.1 coordinate 162,024, forward strand.
TATGACGAATAAGGTCCGTCGTTTGTTTAACGACGGACTATATCCGTCGTAATTTGCCGACGTATTTGGTTCGTCGTTTATGATTAACGACTTGCAAAAGAACGTGTGACTATGCGACGAACGAAGTCCGTCGTTAATCTTCATTAACGACGAACTTGGGCCGTCGTTTTTGTGTGAAATTGGCATAGTGTTAGGCTTAGTAAAATAATTGAGATTATTTTATTATTTATCTCTCTGGTTGTTGGACGTTCATTGAACAGTCCGGGATTGATAAATACAAGGCATAAAGAACCAAATAAACGCTCCATACCATTTCTAGAACCATTGCCTCTTTTTCTTGTTTTCGTACCAACCTGAGCACCTGGTATATGAATTAGGATTTTGACCGAAATAGCCTGTGGTACTATGAATAGTCCCAAGAGGAAAACCCTTCTAAAATATTCCACCTTAATCTTCTAACAACTTTTGAATTTTTAGTAGATGAAAATGCTCCTGCTTTAGATACTAATGCCTGTACGGACCTTTGAATGCAGTATAAGCTTTGTAGCTTTGATTCTGGGACATGTTATATATGACCACCTCTTGGTGATTCGGACCACTAGAAGGTAGATCCAATTCATTTATCTTCTTTGTGGCCTATCATTTCTTTGAGAATGTAGTAATTTTATGTTGATTCAATCTCTTTGTGGCCCATAAGACCCGACAAATGATAATGTTAGCCGTTCATTGCTAATTGTTCCCATATGGTGTAGTCCACATTATCGGTGAATATAAATCGTTCTTTGAACCATTGCCCTTCATCAAATTTCGACTTCAATGGATGGAATTGATTCGAGATGTATCTCACAGTGAGCTCCAGAGACATGGTCCGAAAACCCTTTAGGTAGGGTTGGAGGCTATTTAAGGACCCATTGTTATTTTCTTGAGACTATTCTTCTTCCTTTTCGAACATGTCTTTCGAAGACCCACCACCACCCCCTCTAACTGCATTTTTTTTTACATATAATCACCGCCATCAACTTCTCTAACATATGGGCGCTGCCAACAACTTCTATAATCCTAAAGATGAGTATTATTTTTGCTATAGGGACCAAATTTCTTATATATGAAAGCCACTGATACGTGGAAGACATTTTGAATGAATTATTTTATTTTATTTTTTATGGCATAACATTTCCTTAGAGATGAAAGCCATTTTTCGTTATAAATAGAGTAGTAGTCATGGTTGTTGTCGTGGGGAGAAGTTATTATTGTGAGGAGAAGTGATTGTTGGAAGGAATTTGAGGTGGCGAAGAATGTTTGTAGTTGTCATGTGAAAGACATTATAGGAGATAGAATCTAGATTTTGTAATATATTACGTTAGTTGAATAGTTATGTTAACCTGAACCTTAACACATGTCTACTAGGGTTGAAGTTTGCATGTACTAAGGGTCGAGGTTATCATGTGTTAAGGGTTCGGATAATCATTTGTTAAGGGTCTGGGTTGTCCTGTATTAGGGGTTGAGGTTATCATGTGTAAAGGGTCAAGACGGGGTTGTGTTATGTGTTAAGGATTGAGGTTGTCATGTGTGAAGGGTAGACGTTGTCATGTTTTAAGGGCCGTGGTTGTTAAGGTCTAGGTAGTCATGTGTTACGGGTCAAGATTGTCTATTTTAAGGTTGTGAGGCCTACTATGGGGTATGTATCAAATCCACTTTGTCCATTAGATTTAAAATTTAGTTTTAGGCCACGAGCTAAAGAACGAGTCACATCCATAGATAAGGTAAACCACACCACAAGAAAATAGTTATGAGTGAACGATCAGTGTTATCGGTTATTATGAGCCATAGAAAACTCGCATAAGGCTAAAATTTATATTTTTCCATTGAAATGGTGTGCCACATAAAAAAATGAATGGATTGAATCTACCTTTAAGTGGGCTCAATTATCACATGATGTCACATCATGCATTGAAATTTGAGCTAAAAAGCTTCTGAAGCAAGAAAAAAGCTTATTAGGGAAGCTCATAAAGGCAATAACATTTTCATCCACCAAAAATTTAGAAAGTGGACAGGAGACTATGGGGTGAATATTTTAAAAACATTTTTCTTGGAGATTTTTGCCAAACCAAAGGGTCATTTTGGTCAAAATCCCTTTTATGAATTAGTGCCATTGAGCTGCCTCTGCTTTTCGTTTTGCCCTCATTATATAGAGAGAGAACTTGGAAATTGGGCTTGACTTAATGTATAATTAGCATATAATTAATGTTAATGAGGATGGTGGGAAGCTAGGTGGGACCCAACAAGATGTTTGTGAGAAATCAACTTGGGCCATCCATTTTGCCAGGACATGTTTTTGGGTAAGAAAAAGTTGTAGGGAAATTCGTACCATTGAAATCTCCCTCCCTAAGGATCACTGTGATGTTAATATGCCATTCATATCCGATTTATATGTTCATTCCTAATAGGATAAACTGAAGACACAAAACTATTAGCCTAATTCAAAACTTGTGGCCCCATTGATGTTTCAGCCGTGAAATTAAATTCTCACCATTTCCTGTCATGTGATTCACTTGTCTTGGATCCGCCTCATTTTTAGGATCATGTCCTAATATGATATGAAAAAACGGATGGACATGGTGGATTTCTTAAACACATTACGATGGGCCCTGTTGTGTCACACCCAAAAGGTTAACCCATTAGAGTGACCCAAGAGTATATGAAGCTACTTTTATTCGTCGATGTGGGACTAACCCAACAACCCCCCTCCCACAGTAGATGTGGGGCTCTTGGAACTTGATATCGGCTTACCCCCTCGCTCGTGGGTTCGGGGGCTCTCAGAACTTGATCTGGGCTTATCCCCCTAGGGCGTGGGTGCCACCATTACATGGACCTAGATGGATAACCTTGCTCTGATACCAGTGTTGTGTCATACCCAAAAAGTTAACCCATTAGGTGGAGTGACCCCAAAGTATATGAAACTACTTTTCATCGTCCCCTAGCCGATGTGGGACTAACCCAACAGGCCCCACGTAGCTTCCCACCCTACGAAGTTAGTTGGGAAATGCTTTCGGAGGCCCCTCGCATAGGAGGCTAAGGGCCTATTTGGTTAGCATCTGAAAACCTTTTTCCAGCTTAAAATCTGGATTCAGTGAAATCCAATTTTAAGTAGTGTGTTTGGTGAAAAATTCCAGCCAAAGGATCCATTTGGAAACTTAAATTGGTTGAAATCGGGATTAGTGAAAATAGTGTGGGGACCATTTCTACATAAGGGAAAAGTGGTGGATTAGTGCCCACCTCGATGTATGCGTTGTACATCTATGATGTATGCATTTTGTATCCATGAGTTCCATCCGTTTTGAGAGCTCAATTAAGGGCATTAGACAAAAAATGAGGCAGATCTAAATCTCAAGTGGACTACACCAAAGGAGAACAGTGTTGACTGAACGGGGACCATTAAAAACTTTCTAGGGCCCACTTTAATGTTTATTTTCCATCCAATCCGGCCATCTATCTTGCGGGACTATTATAAGCTAGGGGTCAAGTTCTCAGGCCGATCCAAAGCCCAAGTGGGCCACACCACAAGCAACGGTTGGATTACACAGTTTTCAATCAAACAAAATCTGCATTACACATTTTTCAACCAAACAGCAAGTTCCTGGTGGAATCTGGTTTGCAATCCAGTTTCTGCTAGCTATTTTGGATTCCAATACTGGAATCTTGATTTTCTCTAGAATTGGATTCTGCAACCAAACAAATCTAGAGTAATGACAGATGTAAGATGAATTCTATTCCTTTAGTAAAGCTGGATCTAAAAGACCTTTTCATAATTTTCCTGTTTGTTTGGAATCGGCCTCATTTCTGGAGACATGTTCAAAACTGAGTAGGCAAAAAAGATCATCTGTGGGCCAGGTTCGGATCCATGGCTCACTGGTAGACATACTCTGTGTTAACACTGAAAACATGAGATTTAGTGCTCATGTGGTGTGGGTGTGTGTGAAAAAAGAAAAAGAAGAGATGGCAAAAAAAATGAACAAAGTGGATTTCTCACAAATATAAATGTGGATATAAATGTGGATGTCTCTATACAAGCTCGCAACCCATGCATGGGGTTGATTGATGTGCAATCCTAATTTTGACCATACGTGGACTTGTTGAGGTGTGGAGCCAAACACACCATCAGATTTGCTAGCCAGGGGGGGTCGGGCACCGAGACAGTTAGTGAACGGATGACCGAAAATCATCCAGAGAGACTAAAAGTCTTTGGATTGTTTTTAACACAGTCGAGCGCCTGATGGTATGTTGACCGGACGTCCGGTGCCCAGGGCGGGCACCCGACCGAAAATCTAAGATATGGGGTTGATTAAGGTGTGATCCTATCCCGGACCATATGTGGGCCCCACATTAATGTTTGTAAGAAATCCACTCCATCCATCTATTTTTTAGCTCATGTGGACAAAAACATGAGGTGGATCCGAAGCTCAAAGCGGCCCCACGATGGCTTTAAGATCACACCTTTTGGCTTTGTTTGGCCTACCAGAGCTTTGGACCAGCCTCATTTTTGGGCCCATGCCCTAAAATGAGACGGCAAAACAGTTGGACCGAGTGAATTTGTCACTAACATCCTGTGACTTCAGGATTGTTTCAACAGTGGGCAGCCCAAGCCCAAGTGCTTCCCATCCAGGCTGCGACGTGTACTGACGTGGATGAAAAACCACCGGGATGGATGAATTGGATGTCACAATGTGTTGGATGGGGTCCACGAGCACACGTCCTTACGTGGAAAGGCTAAAACGTTAGTGCTTTTGTACAGTTACAAACAGTGAAAACGTTGCTAGAAAACGGGTAGAAGGGTCATTCCTGCTGCCATAAAACGTAAGGACTAGTCTCCTTGTTCGTACATGAAAAATGCAGGCAATTTTTCAAGAATAATTCAATCGCACAAAAAGACTGGTGGTCATATGGAAAAATTCCTTTTTTTATTTTGGTATTCATAATTACAAGGTTGTGGAGCTACTTTCCTCTCCTTGCCTGTGTAGAACATGCAAATCTCATTATTTTATTTGGATTATGCATTCAAACATCCAACCCTGAATTCAAAGCCCCAAATCAACATCAATGCTTTGGCTGTAGATGGAAATTATAGCTCTAATGCATATGGACGGGTGCCTTTTTTTAATCAAATGAATAATCTAATGGCAAGTTGACGGTGTTTTCAAATCAAAGTCAGCCAAAAAATATTTTTCTATCATACCACTTGTGGAACCACACCTTTCCCTCCAAGGATGCGACTAAGCTGCGAGCTGGATCCAGTGAGATGGGTGGGACCCTGATCGTGGGCCAACCTCATTTTAGAGCATGGGCCCAAAAATGAAGGAGAACCAAATCTCAGGTGAACCACACCACAGGAAACAGTGTTCTACTTCATGTTCTCTTCAGAGCTCAAAATTTATACTGGGTCCAAAATTCTAATGCCACACTAAATTCATGATTAAGTCTTCTAAATTCATGCTGTGTGCCCATCTAGTTTTATAATGGCCAATTTTTAGTCTTCTCTTTTTATAAGAAAAAGAAGAAGGAGAAGGTTTCTGCATTCAAGCTATCCTAAAACTTTAACATCAGCAATCCTTACCAAAAAAACCATGGCGTACCCAAATCTTTACAATCAGCTGATCAGCATCATCAAAACCAAAACTTTGAAGAGATCCAACCCACCAATCCACAAACACAACCAGATCTGCCCCCAAGTTATAGATGGTGCGCCCCAGCGCTTGAGGGTGCGACCTTCTAGCCAACCAACCAATCCATAGTCATGGGTAATTTTGGGCTTTGCTTCATCTTAGCAGAGCATGTCATATGAATGTATTGACGGAATGAAAGCGGATGGCATGGCCCCTCATGTAATGCGGATGTTTCTAGGGGCCGGCGTGGATTGAGGTTATCTAGAATACATTTGGATGGATAATGTATAAGGACCATTGCCTTTGAATTTGGATCACCTTGCAATGGGCGCGAATTAGGTTTTACCCTGGGAACAGCTTAGTGGGTGTTACCCTAACCGTGTGGGGCCCATCTTGATGCATTTTTTTTATATATCTACTACGTCTATCTATTTTTTCATATCATTTTAGGTTGTGATCCAAAACCCTAAGAAGATCCAAATATCAGGTAGATCATAACACTAGAAACCGTGATGAGTAATCATTAAAAATGTTTTGTGGGCCAAAAAAGTTTTTGATCAATCTGATCTTTATAGTTTCCCTTCATCAAGACCTCGTGTTGAAACTCCCGGGACTCTACCACCGAGGCAAGGATAAAAACCCCATTTAAATCTTTTAACTTGAACATGGATGGTTTTCTTAACATTTGAATAATGAAAGGGTTGAAATAGTTCATTATGAGAGTTCCTTTTATCAACCCATATCCATTTTGTGGTCAACCTCACAAATTATTTGGATCATTGAAAAATACTCAATACAATATCTAAAGTCCAGGTTGTTGGAGAATTGCCCTTACAGAAGCACCTTAATCTAGATTGAAACAAACAAGAGAAAAGGAAAAACCAAGCAACCGCGCAGAGAACACATGACTTTTACCAGAAAAACCCTAGTAGGAAAAAACCACAACACAAAGCGACGATTAATCTACCATTCGAAAAAGATTACAGGGATAAAGAGAACTTACAGCCAACAACCCTAGCTCTCTGATCTCTTGGAGTCTCTAAAAAACACCGCAAAAATTCTAAATTTATAACTCTATCTTAACCCCAACAAACTTACCCTAAAGACCACCATTTCACAAATGAATATAAAAAAATACCATTTCAAGGGTCCACTAACACTTGGGCCTTGTTAGTACGTGAAACATGAGCCATATGGATTCATAAAAGTGAATAAATTCATAATAATTTTAGTGTCACAATTTTAAAAATCTTCACCTTAATAACAAAATCACTTCCTAGCCTTGTCAATCTTTTTCTAATCATCATCATCATTGCTTCATGCACACTCTATCTCTATTCTTTCCTTCCCAATCCAGAGAAATTAAGCAAAAACTTGAACTTCTCTGTAGGAACGACTTTTATAAGCATGTCCGCCAAATTCTCACTGGTATTAATCTTCTCAAGAGTAACATATCCTTCTTCTAAGACCTTCTGGATAACATCTCCTTAGTATAGGAGTGACATACCGAGTTTTTAGCCAAATTAATCGCACTTTCGCTGTCACAATGCAAATGCAAGGCTTCCTGCTAAAGCCCCAACTGATGTAGGGAGCGGACCTGTTGATTAAGGGTGAGGATCACCCACATTCCTATCATACATGGACTGGAAGACAATCAAGGAAAAGTTGACAAAAACGACAATTTTCGTGTGGATGGACCAAAAGGTAGACCATAAATTGGTCATAACTTTTGATCCAAGATGAGTTACAAGACGCACAACATATGGATTCGTACTGAATTTTTGTTTCGTTTAGAGGGTCGTGTCCATCCATTTCGCCATAAAACATGCAATTACAGCAGAAAAATGAAATTTTAGTGAAAACTGCTTATTTTAGTAATTCTGATTTTTAGTTTGTTTCCTTCTTTTTAGAGTTTTATTTTATTTAGGAGTTTATAATTTTGCAGAATAATGATTTTTAGAAAGACTTTACTTAGTAGTAATCTTAGTAATCTTTTATTAGGACTTTACTTTTTTTTAGTAAATTTCTATTTCGAGAAACTTAATATTTTTAGTAAGTACGAATTAGGATTTTTAAGCTTAATTTTATTATAAATAATCATTTTATTTCACTGCTAAACAGATATCTTTGATTAATATAATATTATTGAGTTTATACTCTAATTTACTCGTGTTCTTCGAGTGCCCCTTGAGAAATCAAGGAAGATTGGTTAAGGAGTCCCGATAGATCCATGGATTCAGATTAGTTATCCCTTGAGAGAGATGACGCTCGATATCACCCCCGCCCCGGCTGCATTAATTGGTATCAGAGGAAGGAACAATCTCGGGAAGATGGCTTTTAGCAGTGGCTACGTAAAAAATCCTGTGGATGGTGACCAGGGATCCATCCTCTCAAAGTGGTGGCTTTCGAGGCAATGCTTGAGACACTCCAGCGGAAGAATGATCAATCTATGCAAAGACTGCAGGCTAGATTCGACCACAAAGCAGAACATCACAGGAGCATGATTGTTTATGACAGAGATCTGGTATATCGAACAGGTCAAGTCTACACGGAGGTTGATCTTCTTAAATTCAATGGTCTGGGTCTCGTCGACGACTAGCTACATGAAGTTGAACGCCTCTTCAAACTCACACAGATGCCCAAGGAGAAGAAAGTTTCGTACGTTGCATACAAGTTGAAGAGCACTGCATCGTTTTGGTGGGAATATATTTAGCGTAATTGAAAGAAAGAGATAAAGGCACCGATATGCTCGTGGACACAGATGAAGCACAGGTTGCTGGAATGATTTATACAATGATTATGAAAATCAGGCATTATCCCAACAACCTCATAATTTGCGTCATATGCCTTATTATTTTAAAATGGAGCCACAATCGACCCCCAGCCCTATCAGAAGCGCACATGTTGTTCTTGGAGAAACAAAAGGCCATTGTTGAGCTCTTAATTTTGCATATTCTAACCCCAATTCATCACTCATTATGCATGGTTTACATATTTAAAGACTAATCTAATGCATGGATTTGTGATTGTAGGAATGAGAGGGAGACTTCACTAATTCATAGTCAAAAGAGTCACTTTGTATGCATTGAAGATTAACATAACAAGTGAAAAAAGGTGGAGGAAAGAAGAAGAAAGAAAGAGAAGAAAATATGGAAGACCTGTCCCAAGACCTGTCTCAAGACCTGTCCCAAGACCGGTCACCAGACAGGTCTACACAGCTAGACCAGTCACCAAACCGGTCGCCCGACCGGTCGCCAGACAGGTCGAGAGGTGTCCAGAAACACCAAACTCACTGGACTGTTTTTGATGTTTTGAGACCGGTCGTGTGACCAGTCGTTCATGAGCTTAGACCGGTGGTGCGTCCGGTCGTCAGCGTAATAGATTGCATGCAAAGCTCCGACTTTCTCTGCGCAATTCGTAATTCCTTGCTAAATCTGGAATCTTCCGCGCCAATGTATAAAAGGGACTTCTCCTCTTCATACCAAGGCATGCTAGGACGTGGGGATTGCTTGGGAGACGGATTATACTTCAAGTTTTCTTAGTTTTCTTTCTGTTTTAGTAGTTTTTATGTTTTTGAGGCTTCTAGTTCAAGGATGTTAGAGATGAACTAAGACCTCTTAGCTAGGGCTAAGAGGTGAACCTTTTGATTTGTTTTTGATGGATTGATGCAACCTAGGTTTCCTTTTATGTTTTAATTGAAGAATTTTAGTTCAATATGAGTTTGAATCAAGTACTGGTTTGGTTTTACTTTGATCTCTTGATGACTCCGGGCTCATGTGATTCTTAGTGATTCTAAGCTTGGTAGCTTACCTTCTGAGCATTGTTTATGCTTGTGTAGTTCATTGATCTATCATCGACTCCGGGCATGGTAGACCCTTTGATTGCCTTGTGTACAATGGCTCGATCTTCATGTGGGAACTCATTCAACTAAAGTTCTTATCTTTTGTTATAATCTGGAATAGCTGTTTGTTGATTGATTTTGATTTAATTAGAGTTCTAATCATTAGTTGTAATCAATTCTAGTGACAGGAATTGATGAAAGCTATGGTTGTGAATCTCAACTAGATTGGAAAGAGGCTTGGCCTACACAATTGAGTGTGCTCAAGGCTTGAGCATTGATGTGGGAATTGAATCAATGAATGAGCAACTGTTTTAGATAATTGTTGATTGAACCGCTCTATATTCCGATTGGATAGAGATATAAATTCGATTCTGATTGAGTTATGAGAGACCTAGTTGTATTGATGCATTGAAACTTATCAAAAGTGGATCATTGGCGCTCTAGTGCCTTTTTAGATTGATATTACCTTACAAATTCACTATTTAAACCCAAATCATTATTTTTTAGCTTTAGTTCTTAATAAAATTTTAATTATTAGTTGTTTTAGTTAAATTCTGAGAATACCCATTCATAAATCTCTGTGGGAATGATACTCGGTCTTTTCGAATTATTACTACTTCGCAACCCTACACTTGGGGAGTGAACAAGTTTTTGACGCCGTTGCCGGGGATTTCTATGCGATATTTTTAGAATTTGCAGAGATAGCTTTTAGTTGAGATTGTGTTAAGATAAGTTTGGGATTTGTTTTGCTTTCTAGACTAAGTTTTCTTTTAATTTCAGGATACTAACTTAGTTTGTTTTGATTTTGCAGGATCCTAACATAGATCTACTTCAGGGATTTTTAGGAAGTTGAAGAAGAAGTAGGAATCTCAAGTGCCAAATCAGGTTCTATCTTTCTAACCTTACTCTTCTTCTTCTCCTACTCATTCCTACCATATTCATCTCTTGTAGAGTGGGTGGAGACTCCTTTTGGATCTCTGATAGGTTGGCCTTGTGCCGCCTTGATTCCTATTAGTCGGTTCTGCCGTCTTGGATCACCTTGTGCTCAGAGATTTCTCTTCTCAAACCTATTCCTCTTTCTTCTTTTTCTGCACTTTTCTCAAAAGACTTAAAGAGTGGGTGGGGAGTTCTCTGAACCCCTATTGACCAGGAGAAATCGGTCTCTATCTTTGCTTCTGGCTCAGCCATTGCAAGACACCTTGTGCTTCGGTCTTAGAGAGGAGTAAAGGATGGAAGGAAGAATTCTTTTCTGTTTCAACTTCTTATAATTTCATTATGAATGATTGGATGGGTGGATTGTTTAAATACCTTTTGGAAGATGAGAGGTCGAACCAAATCAAAAATCATTATGATTGGAACCATTACAAGCATGAATATCTTTATATGACTCAATCTACTTCTAATACTCCCCCACGTAAGACCTTGCGAGATTACCGGAATGACAACAATGGGCATAACTTTTCGCCGGGTAAGACAATGGGAGAGTATCGGAAAGAGATGAATAATGTTCCACCGGTTAGGACAATGTATGATCATTTGTTTGACTACAAATATCAACAGCTATCTAATAGCACAACATATGACATGCATAATCCTAATAGGTGGGAGCATCAAAATTTTAATTTGGGAGACGAGCCAACCATGGATGCCAACAATTATCCTCAAGAGTTTCTTTCTCATGAGCCACATCGACACGAACTCTTGAGGATACACTGAGAGAGTTTATGAAAATAATTGAGCAATGCATACAAAACATCTTGCCATCTCAAAATTCTGAACCCAACATTGGGAACACCGAATCAATCCCCAATAATGAGGAGGATGAGGCTATCCAAACCCAACCTTCTCCAGATTTAATGACTAAACTTCTAAAGAATATTGATCTTGGTGACCCCAATATCACCATCGATTATGGTGAATCAACTATCTCTTTTAGATATCCCGATTTTAATGATGAAGAGATTTCAATGACGGTTGACGAACCTGAGGAATCCATAAAATCTGAAAGTGATAGTGAGATTGCCTACAATGAGGGTTCCGTGGATGATTATGAGCCCATGATTTCTTCTTCCAAAGGGACGAATGTTTATGAGTCGCCAGAAGATATTCTTGCTAGAGAGATGGCTGAAGTCGATATTTTTTAGCCCTTCCACCAACAACACATGCCGGATTCTATTGTTAAAGAACTCCCTTGGGTTGAGAATTCTGTTTCTTTGGATGATGTAGTGGCACAATCTGAAATTTTAGATCAACCAATGTTAGATGATGTGCTTATCACTAAATCTGAAAATTTTTCTTTGGAAGACCTCCCCTCTATAGAGGAGGAATTCATTGCCATTGAAACAGACTTTCCTCAATCACTTAGGGAGAATGAGGACCCTTCATCCGACTCTCTCGATTTCCTAGAGGAATGCATGACCCACCCCTATGATCTGGATGATGAGATGATTAAGGAGTTGGATAGTTTGTTAGACATGATGTCAGTGCCTGAAGAACACCATTCCACTGATTTACACTCTTTACCATTGTTTGTGGAAGCACCATGCAATTCTGAAATTGTGGAGGAGACAACCCAAACTGAAAAATATTTAATGAATGTCTCTCCACCATCATGGGTTCTTCAGCCCATTGAAAATTCTGATTGGGAGGACCCCTTTTTAATCAAGTACAACCCAATTCAGAACTTGAGGAGGTATCTTTTTGCTGTTCTTATCTCTTCCTTACATGCGTGTGGTGCACACTATGATTGGACCTTAATGAAGAAACGCACCCATGTATACATTCAAGCAGGACTTTGGATGGTCCTCATGAGAAACTTATTGAAATTCATGAAGATCCTGCTCAAATTTGATCATGTAGTCGATCGGACTAACCAAAGGTAGGTAGGTAGGTTAGGATTTGTTTTTCTATATTTCGGATTGAATAAGTCTCATCGAGACAATGGAAGATGCTAGAATTAATCTACTTGCTACCTCAGGTACTCTCGTTCTCACTCTCCTTTGTTTTATGTCATTGCTCTCATGTCATGTATATTGCATATCTTATTACATTAAGGACAATGTAAGATTTTGGTTGGGGGTGAGATTCCTTAGACAAATTATTTCGAGCAATTATGTAGAAAAATTTTTGATTTTTCTAAAAATCAAAACTCTTTTAGAAAACTTTGGTTCTATGCATTCGAGATAGCATGAGTGTAAGAAAAGAAGATACGAAGTGAGGGATGTTGCAAGCTTTGAATTTGTCTTAATATAATGGTTTTATATTTGAATTCCCCTATTTTTATGATTGATAGAAAATTTGAACACTTTTACACCTAGTTCACATTACACGATTTGCATGGGTTGAAGGGATTATGTGATTTATGGATTAGCTAGACTTTGATTTAAGGTGCTGAGAAACCAAGCCGGAGTACTTTGTCCATCCTTGTCCATGGGAAAATAACGAAAGATATGAATTTTTAAAAATCATATCTAATGTAAAAGAAAAGGGAAAGGAAGGATGAAATTGGGAATGATAGAAAAATGGTGGAAAATTCCGATTAGGGCTACCTACTACCAACCGGGGGATGGTCTACCCTTAACCAAAGCCGAAAATGGGACGTAGTGTGAAAGCCGTCGGAAGGACGGTAAGACAAATTCCTGTCATAGGCTTGTTGTTGCTCTATACACCTTGAGATTTATAGTTTAGTTGATCTATGAAGAAGATAATCCCGAAAACTCATGAGATGAACTTTCACTATGCACACTAGGTTGAATTTGTTCAAGGTCTTCTATTTATCAATCAATCAGCGGGAATTTCATATAAACACTTATTATGTTCTGAGAGTTTAAGGTTTCAACCTCTATCACATAATTTCTCTGATTTTTACGCTTGTGTGTCTTGAAATGCATAGAAGAATAGTTTCTGAAAGAGAGTTGGGTTTTGGAGAATGAAACTTGTTTCACATATGTTTTTCTCGGGACTAGCAAAATGCTGGTTGGGGGTGTGTTGAGCTCTTAATTGTGCATATTCTAATCCCAATTCATCACTCATTATGCACGGTTTACATATTTAAAAACTAATCTAATGCATGGATTTGTGATTGTAGGAATGAGAGGGAGACTTCAATAATTCATAGTCAAAAGAGTCACTTTGTATGCATTGAAGATTAACATAACAAGTGACAAAAGGTGGAGGAAAGAAGAAGAAAGAAAGAGAAGAAAATATGGGAGACCTGTCCCAAGACCTGTCCCAAGACCGGTTGCCAGACAGGTCTTTAGACAGGTCGAGAGGTGTCCAGAAACACCAAACTCACTGGACTGTTTTTGATGTTTTGAGACCGGTCGTGCGACCGGTCGTTCATGAGCTTAGACCGGTCGTGCGACCGATCGTCAGTGTAACAGATTGCACGCAAAGCTCCGATTTTCTCTGCGCAATTCGTAATTCCTTGCTAAATCTGGAATCTTCCGCGCCAATGTATAAAAGGGACTTCTCCTCTTCATACCAAGGCATGCTAGGACGTGGGGATTGCTTGGGAGATGAATTCTACTTCAAGTTTTCTTAGTTTTCTTCCTGTTTTAGTAGTTTTTATGTTTTTGAGGCTTCTAGTTCAAGGATGTTAGAAATGAACTAAAACCTCTTAGCTAGGGCTAAGAGGTGAAGCTTTTGATTTGTTTTTTATGGATTGATGCAACCTAGGTTTCCTTTTATGTTTTAATTGAAGAATTTTAGTTCAATATGAGTTTGAATCAAGTACTAGTTTGGTTTTACTTTGATCTCTTGATGACTTCGGGCTCATGTGATTCTTAGTGATTCTAAGCTTGGTAGCTTACCTTCTGAGCATTGTTTATGCTTGTGTAGTTCATTGATCTATCATCGACTCCGGGCATGGTAGACCCTTTGATTGCCTTGTGTACAATGGCTCGATCTTCATGTGGGAACTCATTCAACTAAAGTTCTTATCTTTTGTTATAATCTGGAATAGCTGTTTGTTGATTGATTTTGATTTAATTAGAGTTCTAATCATTAGTTGTAATCAATTCTAGTGACAGGAATTTATGAAAGCTATGGTTGTGAATCTCAACTAAATTGGAAAGAGGCTTGGCCTACACAATTGAGTGTGCCTAAGGCTTGAACATTGATGTGGGAATTGAATCAATGAATGAGCAACTGTTTTAGATAATTGTTGATTGAACCACTCTATATTCCGATCGGATAGAGATATGAATTCGATTCTGATTGAGTTATGAGAGACCTAGTTGTATTGATGGATTGAAACTTATCAAAAGTGGATCCTTGGCACTCTAGTGCCTTTTTAGATTGATATTACCTTACAAATTCACTATTTAAACCCAAATCATTATTTTTCAGCTTTAGTTCTTAATAAAATATTAATTATTAGTTGTTTTAGTTAAATTCTGGGAATACCCATTAATAAATCTCTGTGGGAACGATACTCGGTCTTTCCGAATTATTACTACTTCGCAACCCTACACTTGGGGAGTGAACAGCCATCAACAGCGCACATGTGTCATTCCTGCAGACATGAAAGTCCCTCTTGAAAGTTTTAAAGTGGAGGTCATTCATACAGACGTGGAAATCCCTCTCGAAGGACCTGCTGAATCGGCCGGGCTTGAAGCCATGGATGGAGAGGATGAGGTACAGCCCACCATCATCTCAGAAAATATTCAAATGTCTGAGAAGATGGAGGAGATTCTTATTCCAGATATCATGAGCAGGGAGAAAGATCTTGCAGGTGTCCCAAAAATTGTAGATTCCGTTGTACTGGAATCTATAGACATCTCAGAAGGAGTTGTGCCAGCATTGCAAGAATTTGAGGTGACCATGAACGTTGAGTTTTCAAAAAAATTTCTCCTTTTGCAAATGCTAGTTTTCCTCATATTGCACTCATCTTCGACAACAAGGATGACTTGGAAGAGCAGATCACTATAATTCCTATTAGAAATGCGAAGAATTTAGATAAACTTGCTGCAGTATTCCAGTACAAGGCTAGCAAGCATCATCTCCCGAAGTTCAAGGTTGTTCGTTACCTTAGGCCGAAGAGAAACCCGAGGATGAGGTTTTTTAAGTGGGGAAGTTTGATGTAGGGAGAAGACACCCTGATCAAGGGAGATGATCACCCACATTCGTATCACACATGGACAGGAAGATGATCAAGGAAAAGTTAACAAAAATGATAATTTTCGTATGGATGGACCCAAAGAAAGCGGATCGTAAATCGGCCATAAATTTTGATCCGAGAGGAGTTACAGGACGCACAACATATGAATTCCTACTGAAATTCCATTTCGTGGTGAATTGACCCACTATAGTGGGTTGCGTCCGTCTGTTTCACCATAAAAAACGTGATTATAGCAAAAAATGAAATTTTAATGAAAATTACTTAATTTAATAATTCCTATTTTTAGTTTGTTTCCTTCTTTTTAAAGTGTTATGTTATTTAGGAGTTTCTAATTGTGCAGAATAATAAGTTTTAGAAAAACTTTACTTAGTAGTAGTCTTTTATTAGGACATTACTATTTTTAGTAACTTTCTATTCCAGGTAACTTACTATTTTTTAGTAAGTACAAATTAAGGTTTTTAGGCTTAGTTTTATTATAAATAATCATTTTTATTTCATTAATGTTAAATAAATTATCATTGATTAATATAATATTATTGAGTTTGTAATCTTTTTTGCTCGTGTTCTTCAAGTGCCTCTTGAGAAATCAAGGAGGATCGGTTAAGGAGTCTCAATAGATCCGTGGATTCGGATTGGTAATCCCATGAGAGAGACGGTGCTTGATCTCACCCCTGCCTTGGTTGCATTACCAACTCATTCATCATCCCTTTCAAACAAACATCATCTTTGAGTGCCTGTGTCACCGCCATGTATTCAGCTTTGGTTGTGAAAAGTGCAACCACAGACTGGAGCTTAGACATCTAACTAATAGATCTATCTCCTAGTATAAACGAGTAATCGAAAGTAGATCTTCTATTGTCCACATTCTCTACATAATCTGACTCAACATAGCCTACAAGTCTCTCATCTAAATTAATCTCTAAAACACA
Organism: Liriodendron chinense; assembly: GCA_003013855.2. Classification (NCBI taxonomy): domain Eukaryota; kingdom Viridiplantae; phylum Streptophyta; class Magnoliopsida; order Magnoliales; family Magnoliaceae; genus Liriodendron; species Liriodendron chinense. Next base: position 178,575 of record PVNU02002850.1, read on the forward strand.
AGACTTAAGGCCTGTTTGTTAAATCTGAAGTCTAAAGTCTAAACCTGAAATTTGAATCTAAAGTCGGAAAACTAGTATTGAATTTAGAATAACTTGTTTGTTAACTAACATTTAAAATGTTTAGAATATGTTAATGTGACACATTTTACCCTCTGAAACAGTCATAATTGAATCCCCAGTATTGAAAATGTCATGAATTCGAAGGGAATGTTTATTTTCCATCAAACCTGTTGATAAGGTAAAAAAGACCTAAATGAAGAGACCACACAAATATCATCTTAATCCAAAGCTTTTGTAGCCCATAGGAAATTTTTAATGGTCATTTGCCACTATTTCTTATACTATGGTCCATTTGATATTTGGATCTGCTTCATTTTTTTTAGATCATGCACAAAAATGAGCTTTCGATACGGATGGATAGCATGGTTGTAGTCACGTACATCATGATAGGCCCCATAGTCAGCGGTCCCACCCACCTCGATGGATCCGAATTGCATACTATCGATGTCAGTAGGCCCTAGCTATTGGAAGGTGTTGTGTGGCCCCCATCATAATGTATGTGTTTTATCTATATCGTCCATCCATTTTTTCGAATCATTTTATGGAATGATCCAAAAAATGAGGATGATCCAAATCTCATGTGACCCATTAATGGTCAATCACCACTGTATATTATGGTTTGTCTGGGATTTGAAGTTGCTTCATTTTTTGGATCATGCTTTAAAATGAGCTTTTAATACGGATGAACGGTGTGGATGTAGTCACATACATCATAGTGGGTCCCAAAGTTAAGGGTCCTACCCACCTCGGTGGATCCAAGGTCTCACCTAATCCGCTCCCCAAATTCAAGGTGAATTAGTTGTTACCCTAGTAACAGCTTATTGGGTGTTACCCTAACCGTGTGGGACCTATCTTGATGTATTTGTTATATATCCAGGCTGTCCATCTGTTTTTCCATCTCATTTTAGGGTGTGATCCTAAATCATAAGATCCAAATCTCAGGTGGCCAATAGAAATAGTGATGAGTAACCATTAAAAACATTTTGTGTGCCAAAAAAGTTTTAGATCAATCTGATCTTTCTAATTTCCCTTCAACCATATCTTCTTAAAATTATCAACAGGTTGGATTGCAAATAAACAATAAGAAAATGTTACGATGGGCCCTTTAGAAGTTTTAATTGTGAGGTACTCAATCACCATTATTTTCTGTGGTGTGGTATAGCTGAGATTTGGATTTGCAAAAATTTTAGTACTACATCCTAAAATGGTCCGGAGAAGCGGATGGATGACATAGATATAAAAAAAGTCATCAAGGTGGGCCTCACGATAGGGGTAACACCCACTAAACTGTTACTTGATAACACTTTATTCGCTCCTCCAAATGTGAGTGTGGATTGTGCACTACCCCCACCTGGATCTAACTAGAGATGAACGATCTTATCAAAGGTCTCTATGGGGCCTACCATGATGCATATATTTTATCCACACAATTCATCCATTTTTCTATATCATTCTAGGGAATAAGAAAAAAAAAAAAAACAAGGCATATCTAAGGCTCGAATGGGCCACACTATAGGGCCATAAAAGGCTCTGATCAAGCTGATTTTTGTGTTTTCCCTTCATCCAAGTTTGTGCGACCTTATGAAAAGGTTAGATGGAAAATAAACTTCACAGTAGACCACAAGAAGGTTTTAATGGTAGTTGTTCCATTTCCACTGCTTTCTATGGTGTGGTCGACTTGAGCTTTCAATGTGCCTCGTTTTTTAGATCATGCTCGATATCAATATAGAAAAGTTGATGGATGGTGTGGATCTAACAAAAAAATCATGGTGGCCCCAATAGAAGTGTCACATGTTAAAAGTTGGGTTATGTATTACGCAAATGAGAAAATCTCTCTTGCGCAGGGCAATCTTGGATTTTTTAAAAAGAGTCGCGGAGCGCATTCTGAATTCACCATTAAGCTAGACTTCCATTATAAAAAAAAAAATTGGCAAAAAATTATAGAGCGCTTTCCATGATCAATGATAATAAAAAACACTAACGCTGAGCGCTTTCCGGATTCCCTATTAAGTAAAAATTTTCAGTGTTAACAAATAGGCCCTTAGTATGTCATACCTCTTATATACCAAAGTAACCATTTCACCACTTTCCAATGTTTCTTGTCGGGTTTTAATATATATCTACTGACAGCACCAACTGCATGCAAAATATCTAGTTCGTAACATAAGACCGCCAACTGCGTTAGCTTGAATAAGGCACACGAGACCTATACCACACTTTTCTTCATTTGACATTTGACATAATTCCAAAGAAAGCCAAAAGCAGGTAGTATGAAGAGTGCTAACTGGTTTCACCTTTTTCAATCCAAACTTGACTAGAGCTTTTGAAGATACTTCTTGAGACAATCATAGTCTGCTCCTCTCCTTGTCCTTATGTATATCAATGCTAAGAATTCTCTTTATAGCCCCCAGATTTTTTATTTCAAATGTCTTGGATAATTGAGCCTTTCACATGTTAATTTTAGACATGTTATGGCTAAAAATAGACATATAATCAACATTTAACACTAAAATGATGAATTTTTGCCACTCAGTTCTCTAAAACAAACATAATGACCAAATTCACTTCTAGTAAAACTCCTAATCAAAATGAAGGAATTAAACTTCTTATACCACTACCTAAGCAACTTTTCAGGTCGTATAATAACATTTTCAACTTGCAAACAAGATACTTCTTTCACTACACCTTAAACCATTCTGGTTGCTTCATGTAAATATGTTATTCTAATTCTCCATGTAAAAATGCAATTTTAACATCCAACTAGTCCAATTCCATATTGTATTTGACAACTAGAGCCAATACAAATTTGATAGATACCTGCTTTACCATTAACACGAAAATCTGACTAAAGTCGACACCTTCCTTCTAAGTGTATTCATTCGTTACCAATAAAGCCTTATACTTAACTAGTTTCTTTCAAAAAATCCACTTGTACTTGATCACCTTCCTCCCAACTAGCAGCTCAACTAATTCCTAGGTTTAATTTTTATACAGAGAATTTGTCTCTTTATACATAACTACCATATACTTTTTCTTCGTCTTTATCTTCTAAAGCTTATTGATAATAAGTAGATAGATCACCCTCATCTCTAATAAAGTAAAATGCAACATTAGAGTTGTCCATGTATCTTAATGGTAATGTGTGATCTCTCGGTGGATTTCTCTTAACACTTGGCGGCTCCACCTCTTCCTCTACCTCAACTTGCGGTTCAGGTTTCTCAAGAGTTTTGGCCTTGTTTAATTTCACTTCAACAGCTGACTTTTTTGTTTCCTTTTGCTCACCTTTTCGTTTCCTTTTGCTCACCTTTTCGAAACAAGGAACTCTCATTAAATTTGACATCTCGGCTAATAATGATCTTCCGTGAAGCACAATCTAATAACTTGTAACCTTTCACCCCATCACAATAGCCATCAAAGTTGTATTTTCTTTATTATTTGGTCTAACTTATCTCTCTCAACAGATAGTATGTAAGAATAAGCATTACAACAAAAATTCTTGGACCCAAGCAATCAACTGCTTGACCACTCCATATTTCCTTAGAAATTTTATAATTAATAACGGTAAAGGGAGACCTATTCCAAATGTATGGAAAATAGTCGAGGCTATATTTTAAAATATAAAAAAAAACATGTCAGTAAAGGGCAGCTTGATTACGTGCATTTTGATGTGTGGGGCCCGTCGTCCGTTGTTTCTAGAGGATTGTCTTACTTTGTTATATTTATAGATGTCTTCTCTGGAAAGGTTTGAGTTTGTATTTTAAAACATAAATATAATGTGTTTATTACTTTCAAGATGTGGAAAGCGATGATAAAAATAAACAGGTCAGAAGGTAAAAGTTCCGATGACAAATACTTATGAAAAATTTACTTCAAGAGAAATTGATTGGTATTATAAGAATGAGGAAATATCAAGCATGATATAGTGAGGCATATGCCAAAGCAGAATGGTATGGCGAAACGTATGAACTAGACTCTTTTGAAAAGAGTTTCAAGTATGTTGAGCAATTCTAGGTTGTGCAAAGATCTTTGGGCTAAACCTGTTTCTACAACTTTTACATTCAAATCAAAGCTTTTAAAACTAAGAATTAACTTACGATTGAAAAGTACCGTCATACCCTGCTTGTTTATGTCACCTACACGCGCATGCCACGAACATGCCTACATGGAATCCACTATAAATGTTACAGCTCCATCAGATATAATATTTTCAATCAACCGGTAAAGATTGTCACTCTATTGTGCCTTTATTACTGTAATAGCTCATTTGAAACCTTTAGGATACCATCATAATCAATGAAATTGCAACCGATTGCATCTAGAGCTCCATGCGAGATAAGGTTCTTTTTCATGTCCGAAACCTGCCTCACATTTGTTAGAGTATGCTCTATTCCATCAAACATCCTGATGCGAACCGAATTAATTTCAATTATCTTGCATGCATGATCATTGCCCATAAGAACCAACCCACCATCATAATCGATATATGTGGTAAATCACCTTCGATGATGACACATGGTACGACACCTCTGTATCCAAGATCCATTCCTGATATAAATTCTCGATCTTGGTCACCAACAATACATCATAACTATCCGAGCCTTTAACATATTAATTGAATTAACTTATTTCGACGAATCATCTGACTTCTCATCCTTCCAGACTTTAGAAAACTAACTATCCTTTATTAAATGTCCCAATATATGATAATTCCAACACTTTAACTTTTTTTGCCTCTTGACTTGGATCTAGATCGTGATTTTCCCTTCTCTCGCTCAGGAAGTTTTTTCCAAAGAAACAATGCATCCATAGAGGTACCATCATCACCATTCTATTGTTGCAACTTTTTCGACTAAAGGGCTGCAAGTATGATCTCAATGCCCAAAGTATCTCTACCATAGTAAAGAGTATCAATCAGATACTCGAACGACTTGGGGAGATATATCAATAAAATTACGGCTTTGTCTTTCAACTCGATATTCACCTAAACACTCGTCAATTTGCAAACCAGTTTGTTGAACATGTTAATACATTCAGATAGATCTGACCTTTCTGTAATTTTTGGAGTATAAAATCGCTTATTCAGAAATAGACAAATGGTGAGAGATTTCGTCATGTAAATACTCTCCAACAATTTCTCCCATAAACCTGTTGTAGTCATGATCTCATCTATGACATTGTAAAGGACTTCATCGGCCAAATATAATTGAATTGTATTAATTGCCCCATTAATAAAATTCATTTCAATCTTCTTCCTTCACAGATTTTGAACACTGTGCTTTCCTAAGGAGTGCATATTGCAACCTTTGATGAACGAGAAGGGCTTTCATATTCAATTTTCATATTTTAAAGTTGTTTTTACCTATTAATTTCTTTATATCAAACTTCACATTTGATCACCTGGATGCCATATCTCAAATTCAAACTAACAACAACCCACCTTACTCTAATACCACTTGTTGAAAAATTAAGCCTGCAGAAGCACCTTAATCTAGATTGAAAAAAATACGAGAAAATGAAAAACCAAGAAACCACACAAAGAACACATAATTTTTATGTGGAAACTTCCCTTGTGGGAAAAACTACGGTACAAACCGACAACCAATCTAGTGTTCAGAGAATATTATAGGGTTGGAGAGAATTTATAGCAAAAAACCCTAGCTCTCTCTCTCTTAGAGGCTCTAAAAAAACTACAAAAACCCTAAATTCGTAACTCTCTCTTAATCCCAACATAACTTACCCTAAAAGCCACCCTTTCATGATGAAAATGTAAAAAATACTCATCCAAAAGTTTACTAACACTTGAGCCTTGATAGCACATGTAATATGGGTCATATGGATTCATAAAAGTGAATAAACCCATAATGATTTTAATGTCACAATTTTAACACCAGCACAATATGTTGCAACACCCTAGATGCATTCTCATAAATCTCAAAACGGAGAGAGATGAGTGGAACCAGCCATCTCTTGCTAAAGAAAGTAAAAGTAGAAAATCAAGAGCCGAGAGTCCAAGCAGGTCGTTATGTTTCTTAATACTCTCTGTAAGGTTACAGTTACACAGGGAAGGCATATATCCACGTGGCTTTGATTTTTGGCAGGCCCAGTACCATGATATTTATTTGATATCTACTTTGACCAATAGATGTGTAGTCTTGTTTTAGGCCCAGATCCAAAGAATAGGATGACTTGTGATTAAGGTAGGCCACACCAAAGAAAACAGTCGGCAGAGAGACTCACCCTTGATTTTTACAAGGTTCACTTTGATAATTATATGAAATCTACTTGAACCACTAGATGCCAGACAAATATTTATGCCCGGGGCCTAAAAGTCAGGCCTATCCATGATTCAAGTGGGTCACACCAAAGGAAACCATTTGGAGGGTGATATTGCCCTTAACACAGTTTTTAATCATATGGTCCACCTGAATCACCGATGGGGTGTTTTTTGGGCCCTCAGCATAACACGAGCTAATGCACCTGGTGGTTCGGATGAATTTTACCTAAACATCATAGTGTGGCCACCCAAGCAGCTGGGCACGCACACCTAGCCAGCCATTAAAAAAATAAAAAGAAAAATCCTCGAGAAGGCAGTGGGACGATAACAATACTGATTAGAGTAACTGTTTGATTTTTGAATTTTTTTTTTTCAAAGACAGAAAGTAAATATATTGCATATTAATTAGGTAGTTCTTTGTAAAATTCCTACTATCTTTTTCTTTTATATATATATATATATATATATATATATATATATATATATATATATATATATATATATATATATATATTGTTGATCATTGCCACCGCTGTTGTTAAGAAAAGGCCGATGGAGCTACTTGTCCCCCCCACCGCGTGCGTAGAATTAGCAAACTTCATGATTTTTAGATAGCCATCCATCCATTAGTTATACCAACAAGATGAGCAGTTTGGATAATGCATGCAAGTGGGACCCATCTAGTCCTGGATGCAAGGCCAAAATCAATACTCTAATGTATGTTGCTGGTGGCCTTTCTTAATCAAATGAATAGTGTAACAGCAAGTTCGTGGTGTTTTTAAATGAAACTCATGCATCCAAGTGGGTCACACCTAGCCCAGGATGCAAGGCTAAAATCAAAACTCTAACACATGTGGTTGGTGGCCTTTCTTAATCAAATGAATATTCTAATGGCAAGTGGTGCTGTTCTTAAATGAGTTTTAGTCATCCATCCACCCCTCTTCTAGGGTATTGTGAAAGGCAAGCCTGCCTTTAAACTCTTTCCAAATACTTGCCTACCACTTCAACCCATAGTTATTTTGGCTCCACCGTCAGGTATAGCACATGGTATTTTGAAAAATGATGAAAATACCCTTTTAGTTTTTACTCACCCTACCTCCATCGTTGGATGTAGGCTGGGATGCTAGGTGGGGTCTACCATGATGTTTGTGAGAAATCCACGCCATCCATCTATTTTAAGAGATCATTTTAGGACATACGATCACAAATGAGGCGAATCCAAAACTCAAGTGGGCCATATGAGAGAGAAATTGGAGAAAGTTTTCTACCGTTGGGGCTCCACCTTGATGTTTATATGTCATTCAAACCGTTTATAACGTCATTCCCATTGGGATGAAGTGAAATCACAAAAAATTAGCCTAATACGAAGCTTTTATAGCCGCATGAATGTTTCAATGGTGGTCGCTCAATCTCCATTGTTTCCTCTTGTGTGGCACACTTAAGTTTTGGATCCGCCTCATTTTTGGCCGCATGTCCCAAAAAGGAGTTAAAAAATGATGGATGGTGTGGATTTCTCACAAACATCACGGTGGCCCCCACCTAACATCCTAGCAGGAACTTCCTGCGAAAGGCTTTAGCAGGAAACCCACATCCACTTGGCATTAGTGTGAGGAGTCGTCTCTGGTGTGGTCTATTACACCGTTGGGTCTGCCTCATTTTTGGGCCTTTCCCTTAACATGATCTCAGAAGATGGGCGGACAGTATGGATACACTGATACATCACAGTGGCCCCTTGCATAGATCTGGTGGGAGGCTTAAAGGTCTGACCAGGGGTCGGACGGACGCAATCCGCGTCCGGACAAAGGTTTAATAAGCAGGCTTATTTTTTTTTTTTTTTAACCATAGCTTAAAAGAGATGCCCAATGGATGACTAAAACTCTTTTTAAATCAAAGTCAGTCAACAAATGTTTAGGTTGCATAATGCTGGTAGAATAATCAACCCTTACACACTGACAATAACTTCTTAAAATGAGGAAGCGGGTGCGGCATTGGTGGATCCAGGTGTGTGAATCTCCGACTGTGGGGCCCACCATGTTCTATGTTCCTTACATCCACGTTGTCCATCTATTTCAGGGCATGATATAAAAAATGAATCAGATCCAAATCTCAGGTGGACCACACCACAGTAAACAGTAGTGAATGACCATTAAAAACTTCTCTGGGCAATGAAAGTTTTGGATCAAGCTGGTATTTTGTTGTTGGTATTTGAGTGGTCCCTTCATCCAGGTATTTGTGATCTTATCAAGAGACTGGATGAAAAATAAACATTACTGTTGGCCTTAAGAAGTTTTTCATGGTCGATATTTAATCAACACTGTTTCCTGCGGTGCAGTCCACCTGAGGTTTGGATCTGCTTCATTTTTTGGATTGTACCCGGGAATTCGCTGTCAAAATAGATGGGCGGCATGGATTTAACGAACATTCCTCAAGGTAGGCCCCACAATTAGGAATCTACCATCCTTAGTTGATCTAGGATCTACCGAATCCGTCCCCTAAAAATGCCTTCTTCTATGGCAGAGTCTCAGAAATTATATAAGCAGCATAAAAATAAGGTAGATTCCATATGATGGCTTCCAGCTTAGGCTTAGTAAAATAATTGAGATTATTTCATTATTTATCTCTCTGGTTGTTCGACGTTCATTGAACAGTCCGGGATTGATAAATACAAGGCATAAAGAACCAAATAAATGCTCCATACCATTTCCAGAACCATTGCCTCTTTTTATTGTTTTCGTACCAACCTGAGCACCTTGTATATGAATTAGGATTTTGACTGAAATAGCCTGTGGTACTATGAATAGTCCCAAGAGGAAAACCCTTCTAAAATATTCCCCCTGTAATCTTCTAATAACTTTTGAATTTTTAGTAGATGAAAATGCTCCTGCTTTAGAACCTTGTGCCTGTACGGACCTTTGAATGCAGTATAAGCTTTGTAGCTTCGATTCTGAGACATGTTATATATGACCACCTCTTGGTGATTCGGACCACTGGAACGTAGATCTAATTCATTTATCTTCTTTGTGGCCCATCATTTCTTTGAGAATGCAGTAATTTTATGTTGATTCAATCTCTTTGTGGCCCATAAGACCCGACAAATGATAATGTTAGTCGTTCATTGCTAATTGTTCCCATATGGTGTAGTCCACATGATTGGTGAATATAGATCATTCTTTGAACCATTGCCCTTCATCAAATTTCGACTTCAATGGATGGAATTGATTCGAGATGTATCTCACGGTGAGCTCCAGAGACATGGTCCGAAAACCCTTTAGGTAGGGTTGGAGGCTATTTAAGGACCCATTGTTATTTTCTTGAGACTATTCTTCTTCCTTTTTGAACATGTCTTTCAGAGACCCACCACCACCCCTTCTAAGTGCATTTTTTTTTAGATACAATCACCGCCATCAACTTCTCTAACATATGGGCGCTGCCAACAACTTCTATAATCCTAACGATGAGTATTATTTTTGCTATAGGGACCAAATTTCTTATATATGAAAGCCACTGATACGTAGAAGACATTTTGAATGAATTATTTTATTTTATTTTTTATGGAATAACATTTCCTTAGAGATGAAAGCCATTTTTAGTTATAGATAGAGGAGTAGTCATGGTTGTTGTCATGGGGAGAAGTTATTATTGTGAGGAGAAGTGATTGTTGGAAGGAATTTGAGGTGGCGAAGAATGTTTGTAGTTGTTATGTGAAAGACATTGTAGGAGATAGAATCTAGATTTTGTAATATATTACGTTAGTTGAATAGTTATGTTAACCTGAACCTTAACACATGTCAACTAGGGTTGAAGTTTGCATGTACTAAGGGTCGAGGTTATCATGTGTTAAGGGTTCGGATTATCATTTGTTAAGGGTCTGGGTTGTCCTGTATTAGGGGTTGACGTTATCATGTGTAAATGGTCAAGACGTGGTTGTGTTTTGTGTTAAGGATTGAGGTTGTCATGTGTGAAGGGTAGACGTTGTCATGTTTTAAGGGCCGTGGTTGTTAAGGTCTAGGTAGTCATGTGTTACGGGTCAAGATTGTCTATTTTAAGGTTGTGAGGCCTACTATGGGTATGTATCTAATCCACTTTGTCCATTAGATTTAAAATTTAATTTTAGGTCACGAGCTAAAGAATGAGTCACATCCATAGATAAGGTAAACCACACCACAAAAAAACAGTTATGAGTGAACGGTCAGTGTTGTCGGTTATTATGAGCCATGGAGAGCTCGCATAAGGCTAAAATTTATATTTTTCCATTGAAATGGTGTGCCACATAAAAAAATGAATGGATTGAATCTACCTTTAAGTGGGCTCAATCATCACGTGATGTCACATCATGCATTGAAATTTGAGCTATAAAGCTTCTGAAGCAAGAAAAAAGCTTATTAGGGAAGCTCATAAAGGCAATAACATTTTCATCCACCAAAAATTTAGAAAGTGGACAGGAGACTATGGGGAGAATATTTTAAAAACATTTTTCTTGGAGATTTTTGCCAAACCAAAGGGCCATTTTGGTCAAAATCCCTTTTATGAATTAGTGTCATTGAGCTGCCTCTGCTTTTCATTTTGCCCCCATTATATAGGAAGAGAACTTGGAAACTGGGCATGAGTTAATATATAATTAGCATATAATTAATGTTAATGAGGATGGTGGGAAGCCAGGTGGGGCCCACCAAGATGTTTGTGAGAAATCAACTTGGGCCATCCATTTTGCCAGGACATGTTTTTGGGCAAAAAAAAGTTGTAGGGAAATGTGTACCATTGAAATCTCCCTCCCTAAGGATCACTGTGATGTTAATATGCCATTCATATCATATTTATATGTTCATTCCTAATAGGATAAACCGAAGACACAAAACTATTAGCCTAATTCAAAACTTGTGGCCCCATTAATGTTTCAGCCGTGAAATTAAATTCTCACCATTTCCTGTCATGTGATTCACTTGTGTTGGATCTGCCTCATTTTTAGGATCATGTCCTAATATGATCTGTAAAAATGGATGGACATTGTGGATTTCTTAAAAACATTACGGTGGGCCCTGTTGTGTCACACCAAAAAGGTTAACCCATTAGAGTGACCCAAGAGTATATGAAGCTACTTTTATTCGTCGATGTGGGACTAACCCAACAACCCCCCTCCCACAGCGAATGTGGGGATCTTGGAACTTGATATCAGCTTACCCCCTCGCTTGTGGGTTCGAGGGCTCTCAGAACTTGATCTGGGCTTATCCCCATAGGGCGTGGGTGCCACCATTGCATGGACCTAGATGGATAACCTTGCTCTAATACCAGTGTTGTGTCACACCCAAAAAGTTAACCCATTAGGTGGAGTGACCGCAAAGTATATAAAACTACTTTTCATCGTCCCCTAGCCGATGTGGGACTAACCCAACAGGCCCCACGTAGCTTCCCACCCCACGAAGTTAGTTGGGAAATGCTTTCGAAGGCCCCTCGCATAGGAGGCTAAGGGCCTATTTGGTTAGCATCTGAAAACCTTTTTCCAGCTTAAAATCTGGATTCAGTGAAATCCAATTTTAAGTAGTGTGTTTGGTGAAAAATTCCAAACCAAAGGATCCATTTGGAAACTTAAATTGGTTGAAATCGGGATTAGTGGAAATAGTGTGGGGACCGTTTCTACATAAGGGAAAAGTGGTGGATTAGTGCTCACCTCGATGTATGCATTGTACATCTATGATGTATGCATTGTACATCTATGATGTATGCATTTTGTATCCATGAGTTCCATCCATTTTGAGAGCTCAATTAAGGGCATTAGACAAAAAATGAGGCAGATCTAAATCTCAAGTGGACTACACTAAAGGAAAACAGTGTTGACTAAACGGGGACCATTAAAAACTTTCTAGGGCCCACTTTAATGTTTATTTTCCATCCAATCCAGCCATCTATCTTGCGGGACTACTATAGACTAGGTGTCAAGTTCTCAGGCCGATCCAAAGCCCAAGTGGGCCACACCACAAGCAACGGTTGGATTACACAGTTTTCAATCAAACAAAATCTGCATTACACAGTTTTCAACCAAACAGCAAGTTCCTGGTGGAATCTGGTTTCCAATCCAGTTTCTGCTAGCTATTTTGGATTCCAATATTGGAATCCTGATTTTCTCTAGAATTGGATTATGCAACCAAACAAATCTAGAGTAATGACAGATGTAAGATGAATTCTATTCCTTTAGTAAAGCTGGATCTAAAAGACCTTTTTATAATTTTCCCGTTTGTTTGGAATCGGCCTCATCTCTGGAGACATGTTCAAAACTAAGTAGGCAAAAAAGATCATATGTGGGCCAGGTTCGGATCCATGGCTCACTGGTAGACATACTCTGTGTTAACACTGAAAACATGAGATTTAGGGCTCATGTGGTGTGGGTGTGTGTGAAAAAAGAAAAAGAAGAGATGGCAAAAAAATGAACAAAGTGGATTTCTCACAAATATAAATGTGGATATAAATGTGGATGTCTCTATACAACCTCGCAACCTATGCATGGGGTTGGTTGATGTGCAATCCTAATTTTGACCATACGTGGACTTGTTGAGGTGTGGAGCCAAACACACCATCAGATTTGCTAGCCAGGGGTAGTCGGGCACTGGGACAGTTAGTGACCGGACGACCGAAAATCATCCAAAGAGACTAAAAGTCTCTGGATTGTTTTTAACACAGTCGAGCACCTGATGGTATGTTGACCGGACGCCCGGTGCCCAAGGCGGGCGCCCGACCGAAAATCTAAGATATGGGGTTGATTAAGGTGTGATCCTATCCTGACCATATGTGGGCCCCACTTTAATGTTTGTAAGAAATCCACTCCGTCCATCTATTTTTTAGCTCATGTGGACAAAAACATGAGGTGGATCCGAAGCTCAAAGCGGCCCCACGATGGCTTTAAGATCACACCTTTTGGCTTTGTTTGGCCTACCGGAGCTTTGGACCAGCCTCATTTTTGGGCCCATGCCCTAAAATGAGACGGCAAAACAGTTGGACCGAGTGAATTTGTCACTAACATCCTGTGACTTCAGGATTGTTTCAACAGTGGGCAGCCCAAGCCCAAGTGCTTACCATCCAGGCTGCGACGCGCGTGTACTGACGTGGATGAAAAACCACCGGGACGGATGAATTGGATGTCACAATGTGTTGGATGGGGTCCACGAGCACACGTCCTTACGTTAAAAGGCTAAAACGTTAGTGCTTTTGTACAGTTACAAACAGTGAAAACCTTGCTAGAAAACGGGTAGAAGGGTCATTTCCGCTGCCATATAACGTAGGACTCGTCTCCTTGTTCGTACATGAAAAATGCAAGGCAATTTTTCAAGAATAATTCAATAGCACAAAAAGACTGGTGGTCATATGGAAAAATTCCTTTTTTTATTTTGGTATTCATAATTACAAGGTTGTGGAGCTACTTTCCTCTCCTGCCTGTGTAGAACTAGCAAATCTCATTATTTTATTTGGATTATGCATTCAAACATCCAACCCTGAATTCAAGGCCCCAAATCAACATCAATGCTTTGGCTGTAGATGGAAATTATAGCTCTAATGCATATGGGCGGTTGCCTTTTTTTAATCAAATGAATAATCTAATGGCAAGTTGATGGTGTTTTCAAATCAAAGTCAGTCAAAAAATATTTTTCTATCATACCACTTGTGGAACCACACCTTCTTTCCCTCCAAGGACGCGAGTAAGCTGCGAGCTGGATCCAGTGAGATGGGTGGGACCCTGATCATGGGCCAACCTCTATGTATGTGTTGTATGTCTGTGCCATGCATATATCCGTTCCGCCGGCTCATTTTAGAGCATGGGCCCAAAAATGAAGGAGAACCAAATCTCAGGTGGACCACACCACAGGAAACAGTGTTCTACTTCATGTTCTCTTCAGAGCTCAAAAATTATACTGGGTCCAAAATTCTAATGCCACACTAAATTCATGATTAAGTCTTCTAAATTCATGCTGTGTGCCCATCTAGTTTTATAATGGCCAATTTTTAGGCTTCTCTTTTTATAAGAAAAAGAAGAAGGAGAAGGTTTCTGCATTCAAGCTATCCTAAAACTTTAAAATCCAGCAATCCTTACCAAAAAACCCATGGCGTATCCAAATCTTTACAATCAGCTGATCAGCATCATCAAAACCAAAACTTTGAAGAGATCCAACCCACCAATCCACAAACACAACCAGATCTGCCCCCAAGCTATAGATGGTGCGCCCCAGTGCTTGAGGGTGCGACCTTCTAGCCAACCAACCAATCCATAGTCATGGGTAATTTTTGGGCTTTGCTTCATCTTAGCAGAGCATGTCATATGAATGTATTGACGGAATGAAAGCGGATGGCGTGGCCCCTCATGTAATGCAAATGTTTCTAAGGGCCGGTGTGGATTGAGGTTATCTAGAATACATTTGGATGGATAATGTACAAGGACCATTGCCTTTGAATTTGGATCACCTTGCAATGGGCGCGAATTAGGTGTTACCCTTGGAACAGCTTAGTGGGTGTTACCCTAACCGTGTGCGTCTATCTGTTTTTTCATATCATTTTAGGTTGTGATCCAAAACCCTAAGAAGATCCAAATATCAGGTAGATCATAACACTAGAAACCGTGATGAGTAATCATTAAAAATGTTTTGTGGGCCAAAAAAGTTTTTGATCAATCTGATCTTTATAGTTTCCCTTCATCAAGACCTTATTGACATTATAAAGTGCTTGGATTGAAAATAAAATTTATCAAAACCTTGGGATTGGCTCTTTGGAATTTTTAATGGTGGAGCACTCAATCACACTGTTTCTAGTGGTATTGTCAACTAGAGATTTAGATCTGCCTAATTTTGGAACCTCATTCTAAAATGGGCTGTAGAAAATGATGGACGGCGTGGATATACAAAATATCATCCATGTGGGCCATACGATAGGGGTAACACCCACTAAGTTGTTCCAAGGTAACACCTAATTGGCGCACCCTTGCAATGATCCAAATCATTTATACCATCTAAGGTATGAATATGATTATCAAAGGTGTCCATAGAATGGTTTTTTTTTTTTTAAACCCTCTGCTACACAATGAAGATCATCTACTGTATGATCTGCAATCAGGCCCACCACCAAAGCGATCTAAATGCTTCACGGTGCCAGGGAAAGCAATAGTTTATGGCTCAGATTTGGTCCCGACAATCGATCAACGAACGGTCCAGATCTGAGCTTATTTGAACCATGGATGATGAGTCTGGACTGCAGTAGAATTCTCAGACAGATACTAAATTGATCTTCCATAACCAATGCATAGGATGCTCTGATACCAACTGTAAAGAGTCTGTATATTGCAGAATAGAAGGATCGTACAGTGCATTGAGTATGTAGATCGAGTAATCTGAAATAAAGGCATACCTGTTTGGTGGGCCGTCTCGAATTTGAGATCTGGATTTTCCTCTCTTGGGATTACTGTAGAGAAAACCTTAGATGGGGCTTGTTTTCAGTGTTATCCCGGATTGGGGACCCAGCACCCTTTAAATAGGGTTTGTTGATAGTGTGGCAGTGTTTGAAACCCACCAAAACACTGTCACCCTTGCTCCACATGAATTTAGCTAATAAGAATCCATGTTCAACTAGAATACTGCCACAGGCAGTGTAGACGAGCAACCCCTCTTAATTCTGTAGATCACGACTGTAGTAGGGGTCCACTGATCAGTCCACACATGAATCTGCACTGTATTCAAATCTGGACCATTGATTAGTCGGCCCACTATATAGAAAACTTACACTTCAATCAGCCGCTTTCAAGTAGCTCCACACACGACGCTCTTAGTGAGTGAAAGTAGAGTGCGGATAGTCTGTGTTGAAAGCACAAGAAATTCAAGTGCGGCTGCTTCTCGTTCGGCCACGTCATTTCCGTTATCTCCATCTCACAAAATATCCCATATTTGTCTCTTCAGGGACATTGCGTGCTACATAGCACATCTTTTAACGTATAGAACTTCACCGCCATTCACCATAACCTTTGTCTTACATCCACACCCTCTATCAATTTTTCCAAATAGATTTAGAGCATGTTTCCAAAAATAAGGTACATCCAAATCTCAAGTGGACCACACCAAAAGAAAGTAGTCAGGATTACACAAACTTTGGTTGAAACCTTCCTCGGGCCAAGCGTGAGGCTTCATCTAACATCTAACTAGTTCGTAAGTCCACCCATACCCGTATGAAGGTACAACACAAATATCTGCTTGATCAGAGCCGTCTGGGCCTTAAGAAGTTGTCAACGGTAGCATCAATTTCATTGTTTCCTATGGTGTGTTCCAGTTGAGCTTTGAATCTAACTTGTTTTTAGGTTTATATCCTGGAAAGATCTGAAAAATTATATGGACGGTGTGGATCTAAGAAATAAGTCATCATGGGCCGCGTAAATTTCCCACCAAAAGAAATTTCACTCTACCGGAACAGTTGAAAGGTGGAACTTCTGTGGGGTCCATCATGATGTATGTATTAGATCCACACAGTCCAATCATTTTTTTTCATACCTTTTAGTCACGAGGCTGAAAATAAATCAGATCCAAGGCTCAAGTGGGCCACACGACGGGAAAGAGTGGGAAATAAACACCTACCATTGAAAACTTCTTGTTGCAATAGACAGCTCTGATCAAGCTGATGTTTGTGGTTTCCCTGAATCAAGGTCTAAGTGACCTTATGAAGGGGTTAGATGGCAAATAAACCTCAAAGTGGACCGTAGGAAGGTTTCAACGTTTCGTTCAATCCCATGCTTTCTGTTGTGTGGTCCACTTAAGCTTTGGATGTGCTTCATTTTTTATCTTATGCTTTAGAATAATCTGAAAAAATTGATGGACGGTTCTGATCTAACAGATAAATTAGGATGAGGCCCAGGGAAATTCCACACTATAAAAGTGGGTTGTGTAGCACGCAATCCATACATGAGAGAGAAAATCGGCTGGTTTTTTAGCTGACGTCATTGACTATGACGTGTACCAATGAGAATAGACGGCACTGAATTTTTCTGTGTTTTCAACACAGACGATCCTCACTCGTGAAAGTAATGCTTACGTGGAAGTTGGGTTGGTAGAAAAGTACGAGTTGCAGACTAACTTTATGGTCCTCACACTTTAGACATGCTGTGGGCCCACCCTCGGTGATGGGAAATTTCCAGGACCGAATATTCTAACCCTTCGATCAGTGGCCCATATATAGATGCTTGAGAAGTAGTGATGATAGGCTCACAGTAGGACATTAAGATTTGGTGGATTTGTGGTTCAGGATTCAGCCAAAGAAAAAGAGAATGGATGCTCGGCTTCACAAAGCAGCTCTAAAGGGGGACGTTCCTTCCTTGCTTTCATTGCTTGACGAAGATGCTCTCATTCTCGATAGAGCAACTGCTGTTGCCGAGACCCCTTTGCACGTAGCAGCTCTATTTGGGCATTCCAAGTTTGCAGAGGAAATCTTAAGTAGAAAGCCGGAACTTATCCAGAAATTAGACTCTGAACAGTCGTCGCCTTTGCACTTGGCGTCAGCAAAAGGGCATACAGAAATGGTAAAAGTGATATTGGAGTATGACACTGACATGTGCCTTGTTCGTGACCAAGATGGAAGGATTCCTCTCCATGTGGCAGTAATGAAAGGCCGTGTGGAGGTGGTGAAGGTGCTAATTGGTAAAAATGGAACAGCTGCTTGGGTCTTGTCGCGCCAGAGGGAGCCAATTTTGCACTTTTGTGTCAATCATGGCCAGTTCGTAATTGTGAGGGAGCTCTTACAGACTGCAGAGAATGATGAAGAAGGTGAGTTTATGAACATGAAGGATGATGATGACAACACTATCCTCCATCTTGCGGTTGCTAAGAAGCATATCCTGGTATGGATCTTCGCCTCTTCTCCTCTTCTTCTTCTTCAACATCGACAAATATACATATACATATAGAGGAATGCTCACCTGCAAACCATCTCTCACCAGAACTTGTGAGAACTTTTTAAGGACTCATCACACGTGATGTGTCCCCAAAATCTGATGCAACACCCTGAAAAACCCTCAAAGCCCAACTTTCAACCTGCTCCAGAACTATGGTGGCCCAACTTTCCATATATATATATATATGGAAAAGGTACTATGCGCTCGACCTCATGGGGTCAAGCTGTGTGGGCCCCACTGTGATGTGTGATGGGCATCCACACCCATCAGTCAAATGCACCATTCAGTGGTAGGCCATAGGCCTAAAACTCAGGCCAATCCATGACTTGGGTAGGCCACACCATAGACAATAGTCGAGAGTGGATATCTACCCATTAAAATTTTTATAATTGTTTATACGATCGACTGAGATGTGTTTGAGAAATCAAGCCCATCCATTGTGCGTGTCCCAATTAAATAAGAGGTCACACCAATTTCAACCGTATCCAAAACTCAGGTGGGCCCAACAAGTGCTTTTAGATGTTGTAGCATGATTTTAAACTGTTTTAGTGGGAATGGCCCACTTAAGTTCCGTATACAGCTGATTTTTTGGATATCTCATAACCAGCAGGGGACCCACCAAATGCATGGTGTGGATGTCTAATACACATCACAGTGGGCCCACACAGCTCAACCTCATGAGAACTTCCCGTGAGGTCGAGCGCATAGTACCTTTTCCCATATATACACAATTGATGGGCTGATTTCTCAAGCACATCTCATCAATCCTATAAACGATCATAAAGGTTTCCATGGGTGGATATTCACTCTCAACTATTGTCAATGGTGTGGCCCACCCAAGTCCTGAATTGGCCTGAGTTTTAGGTTCATGGCCAACCACGGAATGGTGCATCTGACTGATGGGGTGGATGTGTGTGTCTATATATATATATATATATATATATATATATATATATATATATATATATATATATATATATATATATATATATAGAGAGAGAGAGAGAGAGAGAGAGAGTCGTGGTCTCGTGCGCATGGTCCTTAACTAAGAGAACTTATATGAAATCTACTCCAATCACGAGGTGAGTCACCATCTTTTAACCATAGGGCCCAAAACTCAGCCTGATCCCTGATTCGGGTGGGCCATTGAAGTGGTCCTCACCATAATCCTATAAGCGTGTCCATTAAAAGAGGTTAACGTCCATGTAACCGAAAATATGTCGATCCATGATCCATGCGGAGTTGAAACACTCTATCGTGGTCCTCCTTGATGTATGTGTTATATATCCAGTTCGTCGATCTATTTTCCCAGTTCATTTTATGGCATGGAACAAAAAATAAGCCAGATCCAAATCTCAGGTGGACCATACTACAGGATACGGTGGTGATTGGACATCGACAATTAAAAACTTCCTAGGGCCACCATAATGTTTACTTGCCATCTACTAGAACTATTAGATGCCACATTAAAACTTAAGCATGGGGCCCAAGATCCAGGCCCATCCATGGTACAGGTGGGCCATACCAAGAGGAAAAGGTTTGGAGGGTAAATATTGCCCTTACACTGTTTTCAATCTTGGGGTCTACATGAATCACTTTTGGGGCTAGTTTTGCAATCATAGACTTAAAATTAAGTCACTCACCTTATGGTTGGAGTGGATTGTTGAAATAAATGATGGTGGTCCCACCAATGCTAAACCACCTCTTAAGTAAATAGTTTTTACATACACAGGAGGTTGATGGTGCTATAAGGCGCTCACCATCCTTTATGTGGTGGTGAAGGCTCCACCAGAACCACCTTAAGGTATTTGTTTTATCCATGCCATGCATCTATTGTTTCAGTTTGTTTTAGGGCATGAGTCCAAAATTGAAGTATATCCAAAGCTCAAGTTGACCACACACATAAAAAAGTGAGGATAATGACATTCACCATTGAAACCTTCCTAGAGCCCTAAAATGATTTTGATTTTGGTCTCATGCCCTAAAATGATTGGACAAAACAGATGGACAACGTGGATTAAACACGTACATAATGGTAGGCCCATAGAGTCTTCACACCACCGAAAAAAGGTGGTGAGCACCTCACTACACAATAGGAAAACCAGGACTACCAATTCATTTTGGAATACATCATGATGAGCCCACTTGAATCACAGATAGGGCTGATCATGGTGGGCAACGGGCCTAAAAATCAAGCCAAAATATACATGACTCAGGGGGGCCACACCATAGACAACAGTTGCGCGTGGATATCCACCCACTGAAATCTTTATGATCGTTTATTGGTGTAACGCCCCGAAATTTCAACTCTCGTGGACAACACGATTGGTCAAGTTTTTAGGTGTTAACGTCACTATTCCACACACTCATACTGTATTTACGTACATTCATGGCATTCAAGAAAAATGACGGAAAATAAAGATCTTATTCCATAATCTTCTACTCTAAGTTTGAAATCAAATATAAAACATGTCTAACAAAAGGTTCACTTAATGTCTCCATAAAAGAAAACTTATTACGAATTCAAGAAAATAAATTTATTCTATTAAAAGAAATAAATGGATCATCATCAAGCTACGTAGGCTTCATCGTCCGTCATTTGCTGCCACGAGCCTTCATATTCTTCGCCCTGCAGATCGGACTCACCTAACGGATCGTCACCTGCAATGTCTGGTGGTGTTTTAAAAACATCGTCCCAGGAGGACGTGATTTGCTCGCGATCAACTCAATAAGGATCACCCACTAATACTAGTATAATAATATCCAACACAATGCATATATCAAACAAAACACGCAAAAAGAAATATCTTGATTAATGCGATGCATGAAATGTATGCTCTGGTTCAGGCACCCTGACCAAATGAGACAGGATCACTCCACTCTTCTCACCAGTCACTAGCTACCATAGGTTCTAGTTAGGACGGGATCACTCCACTCTTCCCATACACCAAATCAGTTAGTGAAACGGGCCCATGCACACTTTCACTAGCAAGCGATGAATGCATGATTTAGTTCCACATTTATTTAAGTAGTTTATCATCCAGCAGTTTTAATGATGTCCCCATCCCAAGGTCACTCTATACCCCATCCATGGTCCGTTAGGACGTAGAATAGTCGTTTCCTCTCAATAGGGGCCAACCACGAAAAGGCGTACACATCTTAGTCAAAATGAGACACATGGCATCCAAAACACTTGTATCTGTGTCAAGAGTCCATCATTTACACATTTGCATAGATCATTGGCACTTCATTAACATCACGTTCATGGTCTTATCAAAATACATCACATGGGCTTCTTACGA
This sequence comes from Liriodendron chinense, assembly GCA_003013855.2. Classification (NCBI taxonomy): domain Eukaryota; kingdom Viridiplantae; phylum Streptophyta; class Magnoliopsida; order Magnoliales; family Magnoliaceae; genus Liriodendron; species Liriodendron chinense. Next base: position 200,116 of record PVNU02002850.1, read on the forward strand.
ATCAATTATTCTCCACATATACAGTTATACTATCCATGGGGCAAGGGCTTCCATTAGGACGGCACCCATACATATAACCATTCTCACACATGAATCATAATCTTCATCTTATACATGTGAACAAACATATTGAAGTATGGTGCATACATAATCTCATATACACATGTAAGTCAATCATCATTCTTTTCTTAACCATCACATATAACATATAATCTACATAAAATAAAATTTCAGCAATAAATGTCAAACCTATTCATCAATACACAGTTTCATCGAGGATTCACAACCATTCATGTTTTCAAGTGACATACAAAAAATCATAACAATAAGGCACAATTCGACATACCATTCGATATTGTTGTAATTAGGCTTAAAAAGGAATCCTCACCTTAGAGTTCAAATGATATGAGTTATTGATAGGGTGCACCTCTTCTAAATCCTAAACCTAATATGATTGTGGAAACACACAGTTAGGAATTATTTCAGCATGATATTCAATATTATGGTCATCTAAGATTAGGTCCATCAAAATGTTAAAGTGTAAGCTGGATATAGGGGATAAATACCATAGTAGATGGGGCCTACCTGTTAGAAATTCGGATCCCGGCTGAGTCGACTCGGTTTGACTCAGTTCGACTCGGTTTTGGTCGAGATCTTCTTCTCCACCTCTCTTTCTTCTTCCTTTCTTCTTCCTTCGTTTTTCCTTTCTCTTTCTTCTCTTTTTCTCCTCCTTCTCCTTCCCTGGACGGAGTTCCAGCAGCAACCCCTTCCCTCTCTCTCTCTCTCTCTCTCTCTCTCTCTCTCTCTCTCTCTCTAACGGCTTCTCTCTCTCTCTGACGATTATAGAGGCGGCAGGGACGACTAGAGGGTTTTATATAACTCTGGTTAGGGTTCGGAGGAAGCTTCTAGGTTCCGGTTCCGTAGTTCACAAGGAAACGGTGGGAAGATCGGATCTCTCTACACATCAGCTCCTTACGCATGAGGACCGTCCAAAGTGAAGGTAGGGTCCACAAAAAGGTTTTAGAAGTGGTCTTGTGTGCCCATGCATAGTGGTGGATCAGATCTTGATCCTTCTTCTTTCGGACTGTAGTTTGGAACGGGCCGTACAGGTGACGGTTGGCGGAGATTTTCAAATGGACTATGTTTGGCTGGCCTGTGATTCGAATGGACGGAGTGGATTTGGCAGTGGGCTCCACTAGAGGGCCAGCATGCAACGCACAGACGGACAACATCCGTCTGCTGTTAATGCAGAACGAAGAAGACAGAGCGGGTTTGTGCCATGCGCACGCGGTACGGAAACCACGTGCCACCGCTGCCCTCCACACATGTGGTCCACTAAGGTGGATCTGGTTGATCCGGCCCACTAGATGTGTTAACATCATGAATTTAACCATTGACATGAAATTTGGGTCGAATCTGAGCTGTGGTGGGCCGTCTATTGACCATTTTCTGATTAGGGCAATTGCACAATGATCGGGGAGCTGATTTACGACGTGTACGGTTATTTTGTATTAGATAGGCCATACACGAAGTTTAGGGTCCAAACTGATTGTGGAAACTAGGTTACTTAAATGGTGGGGTTTTGGTAGTGGCATTTTCATAATTTTTAGAAAACAGTGAGTTTAACAAGATCCAGCCGTTCTGGACTATTTTTTAGGTTAATTTATCAACTTTTATAAATGGGCCCGCCTTAGATCCCCCACGGTTGATTAGATATGAATTTCTCACGATCAACGGCAAAAAATAAATAAATAAATAAATAAAATCAAAATTAAATAGGAAAAAATACGGTGTGTTACAATTGGGGCCAGTGATTTATGGTTTAGAAATCCAGCCCATTCATTTTATGAGTCCCACTTGGATGAGGGGTCACACCAAGTTTCAGCCATGTAAAAACTCAGGTGGGCTGGAACAAGTGCTTTGGATGTTTTAAAGCTTTAAACTTCACTTCGCTCTTGGATTTTCCTCAATGGTTGTAATGGTAGAGATAGACTGGGGATCAAGACTCTTGCATAAAAGAGTGAGATTCCTAAACCCCCACCACTAAAAATATTTCATAGCCACATGCCCAAAATGAAAGCACGATAATGTTGTTTTCTACATGAGACCAACTCTTATCTCAATCAAGAAAGAGAAGATTGCTATTCATGGAGAGAGAATGTGGTGGTTGAAAGGTCTTCTGGCATGTTATTACCTACGAATCTGGCCCTTCATTACATTCATTGTCTATATAATGGATTAAACACGTGACATAACCATGACACGATTTATGAATGTCACCACATACAGCAGATGCATACTCCCTAGATCTCCCACATGCATCATACCATGCTTAATGTTATCTGTAGTCGACACAACCAGCTTGTTTCCATCATACGGCTGTGTTGGGATAGGAGGGCCGGCAGCGGAAGCAAAGCCGAACACAAGCAACAAATTCAATCAAACAAGCCACACAATGCAATCACAATGCATGCAATCACCCACACATAGACAATCGGATTTTTACGTGGAAAAACCCCTCACGGGTAAAAAACCACGGCACAAAGCGACACAAATCCACTATAAACTCAGAAGTTACAAGAGATGGAACCCAAGACCCAAAAACCCAAGCCCACAAGAGAAATCCCAAGCTTACCCAAGAAGAAACCCTCTTCTCCAAGCTCTTTCTCTCACCTAGAAGCTCCCTCAATCTCCTTTGCAACCTTAGTAACCTCTAAACTCGTAATACTCCTTTAATAGGAAAGAAAAATGGATTTAGAAACCTCTTGCGTGCAAACCGCGCAAGAAATCGCGTTGCGGTAGGACACTGCCGACCGGTCGGCCGACCGGTCGGATGGGCTAATTTTCTTCACAGCAGCCTGCTGCCTTGATTTCCAGCGTGACCGACCAGTCGGTGGTCTTCATGCGTGAAGAGTTGAGGCGTCCAAGCCTAACAAACTCCACCACGACTCAATTCTTCATGCAACACCCCTCGCCAAGCACCATCTCCACCTCTACTTCGTCATCATTGTAGTCCCGTCGCTTCTCATGCCCCATCGACCTCATCCTTGCATCTTCACACGCCTTGTTGCTCTTCCCATGTGGCCCTTTTTCTCTCTCCATACTTGAGCAACCGTGGATCTCGCTGCCTATCCCGCAGCTCCACCATGAATTGTGCTCCCGATCACCTTGTAAAGATTATTGCACCTTCGTGCCTTGATCATCACACGTGCTCCCTTCACCACTTTACAATATCGATCGCAGCCGATGAACCTGCACCCTTTCGCCTCGAGTGCACCAAGAGATATCACGTTCCTCTTCATCTCAGGGACATGCTTCATACTTTCAAGGAACCGTTCGACTCCATCGAACATCCTAATGCGCACTGAACCAATCCCTACCACATTGCGAGAGTAGCCATCGCCCACAAACACCGATCGACCATCATACTCCTTATATGACATGAATGAGCTTCGGTCAGGACATACATGACATGATGCCCCTGAATCCAAGAGCCACTCTCCACCAAGAGGCTCTATGCCAGATACAGTCAATATATCACAACCGTCACCACCGTCCTCTATAGTATTGGTTCCTTCCCTAGAAGAACTTCCAGATCTCTCTTGCCTTTTCTCAGAATTCGAACAATCCCTTTTCACATGTCCTTCTTCTCCACAATTCCAACATCTCACCTTGTGCCTCCACTTGCCTTTTGATTTAGATCTCGATGAAGGAGATCCTCTACCCCGCTCAGAATTCCTCCCACTCATAACTAGTGCCTCATCAGTAGAGGGACCCACGCCGCCGCTTTTCCTTCTCATCGCCTTCGCCTGAAAGGCTGAGATAACGGTTTCTACGCCAATAGTCTCCCTACCTGCGCACAAAGAGTCCTTGAGTGACTCATATGAATCTGGAAGAGAATTCAACAGGATAAACGCTTGATCCTCGTCCTTCATCGGCTTATCTACATCCATCAACTTGCAAATAAGCCTATTGAAATTGTTGATGTGGTTCTCGACATCGGCCCCCTCCGTCATCCTCAGATTGTACAACTGAAGCTTCAAGTATATGCAATTTTCAAGAGATTTCTTCGCATAGATATTCTTTAACTTCGCCATGTTTTAGCCGCAGTTTTCTCTTTCATGACGTTATACAGGACCTCATCTTCCAGGTACAACTAGATTGAGACATTGGCCTTTTCATCGATCTTCTTCCACTCTTCTTCTTTCATAGCTTCTGGTCGCTCTCCAAGGAGCGCAACTTGCAATCCTTATTGAACTAGAAGGCCTTTCATCTTTACCTTCCAAAGCTCAAAGTTATTTTTCCCCGAATACTTCTCTATGTCGAACCTCATGCCTAATGCCATGCTCTTGTCTCAGATTCGAATTTCTGCTACGCCCCAACGATCTCTCTGATACCAGTTGTTGGGATAGGAGGGCCGGCAGGAGAAGCAAAGCCGAACACAAGCAACAAATTCAATCAAACAAGCCACACAATGCAATCACAATGTATGTAATCACCCACACATAGACAATCGGATTTTTACGTGGAAAAACCCCTCACGAGTAAAAAACCACGGCACAAAGCGACACAAATCCACTATAAACTCAGAAGTTACAAGAGATGGAACCCAAGACCCAAAAACCTAAGCCCACAAGAGAAATCCCAAGCTTACCCAAGAAGAAACCCTCTTCTCCAAGCTCTTTCTCTCACCTAGAAGCTCCCTCAATCTCCTTTGCAACTTTAGTAACCTCTAAACTCGTAATACCCCTTTAATAGGAAAGAAAAACGAATTTAGAAACCTCTTGCGCGCAAACCGCGCAAGAAACCGCGTTGCGGTAGGACACTGCTGACCGGTCGTCCGACCGATCGGACACCCCTACCGGCCGGTCGGCCGACCGGTCGAATGGGCTAATTTTCTTCACAGCAGCCTACTGCCTTGATTTCCAGCGTGACCGACCGGCCGGCCGGCCGGTCGGTGGTCTTCATGCGTGAAGAGTTGAGGCGTCCAAGCCTAACAGGCTGAATACACCAAAAGCAATGATCCAATCGATGGCATAGCCTATGATAACACTTATAGCACCTGCGTAATGATCAAATGCCATGTTTGCTTGATTAGAACATTTCATATCATCGATGATGATGCATGAGGTCCACTCAACATAATCTAATGGCAACATCCCTATAGGAAGGTATAGCATCTTAGATTTCTCCTAAATATCTGACTAATCAAAACGTTCATCTTTATTTTTGCCCAATCACACCTTTCATCTTTGACGTCGTTCCAATCATATAGTTGATTTTCAATATGAACCCAATCAAACTATTAATCTTCAGTATCTAACCGATTGCATCATTCATTTCCAATTTTTGCCGAATTAAGCCATTCGCCAATGATATCGGCCTGATCATATGAGTTGATCTTCAACGCTAGCCCAATCAACTGTTGATATTTAATATCCAACTAATCATACCAGTCATCTTCAATTACGGCCACACTAGATCGTTCATCTTTGATATTGGCCTAACCAGACTGTTTATTTCTAATATCATTCTATTTAGGCCATTAGTCTTTAACATCAATCCAATTAGAGTGTTGATCTTCAATATAGACCTGACGCAACCATTAATCCCTAACCAGATCATTGATCTTTGATATTAGTCCATTGGATAGTTAATCTTTAATTTTAACCTAATCAAACTGTTCATTTTTTTATAGCATTGTAATTGGACCATTCAACTTGGGCATTGATTCAATTACATTGTTGATCTCTAATATCCACCCGATGGAACTGTTGATCTTCAATATCGGCTTAATTGGACCATTCATTTATAATTTCAGCTTAGTTAAATTGTTCATCATTGATATCAATTCAATCCGACCATTAATTTTCAATATTTGCCCAACCATGCACTCTAATATCAATTCAATTTGACCATTCATCTCCAATTTTGGCCAAATCATGTCATTTATCTTTTCCATCGCCCTAATATGACTGTTCATCTTTAGTAAAATTGGAACAAGACCATTTGGATTCAACATTAGTCCAATCATTCCATTGATCTTTTATATTGGCCCAACCAAACCATTTATCATTAATTTCAGCATAATTAGATTATTGATCTTCCACGTCGGTATGATTTGGGCTCAGTTCCTCTTAAAAGTCATTATATTTTACTATACTAATTCTCCAACCGTTGATGTGAAAATTAACGGTGCATATAATCAATATAGAGGTCTAGTCATCGATTGGAGTATACCTGATGTGAGGTCCACTTATAATTGCCAATTTCGAGTTGAAAGACCGAGAGAGATGAGGGGAGAGGTTGAGAGAGAGACGTCGAAATTTGGAGAGTCATTAGTTGAAAGACTTAATAGTAGAAATAGAATTAGGTTCTCTCAATATAAGAATTATATGGGAATTATAATAACAATGGGTATTTGAATCAACTTTCATTAGCATAATATATTACGCTAAAGTCTAAACACTAGTTTCATAGTCTATAAGTAGGTCCATAATAAGCTATCTAAATGGCCCTAAGGGCCCGTTTGGATACCACTAAATAAGTTGCTTTTCTTACTATGGCAGCATTTAAGTAACTTAATGGAGATAAGTTGGTTTGGTTAATAACTAACGATAATTACTTATTTGCTGAAAATCAGTTAAGTATTTTATCATTTTTATTTTGCTTTACTACTTTTCACCACTGACTAAAACAAGTTGTGCTCGTCCATACCAGTAAAAGTGCTGATTTCGTGGCACCGCCCAGCCCACGTTGACCATCCAGCTTGCTGGGCCCACTGCAATATATTTGATCTATGCCATCCATCTGGTTTGGATGTGAGTGGGGCTGGGCTAGCATGTGAGGCAGATCTAAACCTCAGGTGGACCCCACATCAGGAAGCAACAGTGATAATGATGACATCATTGAAACCCCCCTGGGCCCAGAGTGATGTGTTTTACACATGCCATTCATCTGTTTTTCCAACTAGTTTTGAGTGGCCCACTGAATAGTGGGGCCACATACTGTGCACATGAAATCCACACCATCCAACCTTGTTAGTCCATCCCAAAAATGAAACAGAATCCAATCTCAAATAGACTGCACCTCAGGAAACGATGGTCATTGACGCCCACCATTAGTCGGCCCTAATGATGAGTAGCCCATATCCAAGGCGGGCCTTGAATGATGGACGGCCCACATTAGAGGTGGGCCCCACATTTGGGACGATCCACATTAAAGGTGTCTCCACATGATGGGCAGTGGATATAGATGGTGGGCCCACTTGATGGATGACCAACATCAAAGGTGGGCCCTATATAAAGAACGGTACAAATGACCCACATCCAAGGTGGGCCTTGCATGATGTACTGCCCACATCAAAGGCGGGGCCCACACAATGAACAATCCACACTGAAGGTTGGCCCCAAATGATGGATGTTGGATGTGCAGAGACCAAACAGACTTGAGGAATGATATTGGAAAGAAACATGCTTTTCTACTATTTGGTTGATAAGGATGTTGTTTACCAAACATACTTATTTGCTAATTAAGTAGAAACCAAAATAAGTTACTTATCTGATAAGTAGCTTATCTTAAGTAACTTACAATCCAAACAGGCTTTAAATGACGCTCCCCATAAAGCGGCCCATCGTTTTTAGATTGGTTTATATGCATGACTATCCTTAGGGCTCTCAATGGAGTGGGTCAGATCCGAGATCCAATTCACTTCGTATTCATATAATGCAGATTTGTATCTTAAAATATGTCCTATTAGTTAAATGGACCGGATTTGGATCTTAAAATAGGTCCGATTACTTAAATGGACTGGATTTGGATTCACGGAAACATATCCGAGTTCGATCTGAATCCGATTAAGATCCGACTCATCGTCATCTTATTGTATATGTTATATTCATGCTGGCCATCCGTTTTCCATATTATTTTAGGCCATGTCTCAAAATGTCACTCTTAGGTTGACCATACTACAATAAATAGTGGGTTTTGCATCATTTTTCTACTAAATTAAATATATTACATTAAATATTTTTTTAGATTTGTAATGGGGGTGGATTCGAACCTAGATCCGACCCGAATCTGATGGTTATATGGATTTTGAATCGGAAATGGATTTAACAATTTATAAATGGATCAGATATGGATATCACCTTTTGGATCAGAGTTGGATCGGAATCCGATCCAAATCCGTCTACAGATATATGGACTTGGAGTTGGATCCAACAGGATCCGATCCAGATCCGACCCATTGAGAGCCCTATCTATCCTTCAGAGGCTTTGGGAAGCATGCCTACACACAAATAGGCAAGTCAGCTCATGTACACGTGACCATATCTACCAGCATGGCACGTGGGGTATTAGATCCAATCCATCCTTCATGCTTCCCACAAAGTAGATGCCATGTCCCAAGAATTAGATTGGTCTATTAATCAAGTTGGCCTCAATTGATGGAACAATAGATGTATTGTTGAACAAAATCTAGTTGAAGTTTTCTAAACCGTCCATTAAAATTGTAGCCTCCGATTTGTGGAGTAGCCCACTTAATTTGGGCAGGAAAATCAACTAGGTAGGACAAACCTGGTGATTGGCCTTGACAATATTGTACATGTCAGACACACACACAAACCATAAAGAATTATGTGCATGTTCTTGTACTACTTTGGATTACCAACAGATTTCTCTTCCTATTTCCACGGGGCCCCGGGTCTAAACAACTAGCCATCCCAGTCTAAACAACTGTTAGCTAATGGCCCTACATTGGATGGACCGTGCGCTGAAGACCTTATCAAGTTGCACGGTTCCAACCCTTCAATCAATTGCCCGCAATAAACAGTGAAAAATATGCCAAATGTCCAATATTGGAGAAAAATGGGATGGCTAGCTAGAATCTTTCAATCTCCTGAGTTTCAGGGCATGATCCATCCATGGTGGGGCTATCAAATCAATGGACTGGATCTTCCTCCTTCACATTTGTTACTGCTAATCTAACAATTGTGATAAATGCTGCCTCCTCAGCATTTTTTTTTTAATGCTCCAGTGCTCTCAAAGTACTCTTATAGTGCTCCCAGTCGCATCTGTCAGTAAGATAGTCTGATCGATCGATCTGAACAATAGTAATTCTAGAACACATTTTATAGGCTACTATGTAGAAATCACACTAATAGCATTATCTAATCAATCCCTGATTTGTCCTTATTTTTGTAGCCACCCTTCTTCCGAGAGCACTGGGTCATTACACTCTCTCTTTATTTTTTTATTTTTTTCTATATCGAAGAAATAACGACAAGACCTGTGCAGCTCACGGAGTTTTTGCTCCAAAAAAAGAAGATGAGGGAGGAGGTGAATGCCTTGAACGTCGATGGTTTCACAGCCTTAGATGTTTTACTGCAAAACCGTAGCAAATCCAAGTATATGAAACTTGAAGGGATCCTCCGAGGTGCTGGAGCTAAAGAAGCTAAAGTCATGCATGGCACGAGAGACAATTGGACAATTCAACCATTGTCTCATGGAAAGGATAAGTGGAAGAAGCACATTGATTGGTTGAACGAGACACGGAGCATACTAATGGTGGTGGCCATATTGATCTCTACAGTCACATTCCAAGCTGGAATGAACCCTCCTGGTGGGGTCTGGGGGGAGGATAAGGATTTAAAAGGGAATATAAGCGTAACTGCAGGGGAGTCGATCATGGCCCACTATTATCCAGAACATTACATACTCTTCACAATTTTCAATGTGATAGCATTCATTGCATCTTTGGGCATAATCTTGTTGCTGACAAGTGGATTCCCTATAAAGCAAAGGATTTTTATGTGGGCCTTAGTGATCATCACATGGTTGAGCGTGTCTTCAATGATCGTTACTTATGGGATAGGCTATTTTACTGTCAGCACTGGAAATGTCATGCCTGAAGACTACAGCGTTAGTCTCATTTCAGTCCTTGGATGGCTCTTATTGAATGGTTTACTCTTTGCAGCACATTTCTTTCGCTGCGTTGTAAGGTTGGCCAGGAAAGTTACAACCTTCATATATACATGTACATATAGAAACAAGCCACCTTCAATGGATCCAACCAATGTTAATGTTGGGTACATTGATATTGAGTCCCCCATTAAACTCAACTAATATATGTGTATTTGTATTCATGCATGTTGCTTTTCTTTGCTGTACCTTAGGTTTCAGTAGTACATGTACCGTTGAGTTGCTAATAAAGTCCTCTTTTCAAATAAAGCTATACTTCAAAAGGTTGCAGCATATAGCCTTCTAGTATATATATATATATATATATATATATATATATATATATATATATATATATATATATATATATATATATGGAAATGGTACTATGAGGTCGACCTCATGGGAACTTCCCATGAGGTCGAGCTTTGTGGGCCCCACCGTGACGCAGATTGGACATCAACACCGTGCATTTGATGGGTCCCCTTTAGGTTATGGGATATCCCAAAAATCAGTTATACACGGAACTCAAGTGGGCCATAGCATCTAAAACCATGTTAAGACATGCCTAAAATATCTAAAAGCACTGGGTGGGGCCCACCTGAGTTTTGGATGCGGCTGAAACGTGGTCTGACCCCTCATCCAAGTGGGACACACACAATGGATGGGCTGGATTTGTGAACAACATCTCGGTGGGCCCAATAAATGATCATGAAGGTTTTAATGGGCAGATCACCCCTCTCAACTAATGTATGTGGTGTGGACCGCCTAAGTCATGGATTGACCTGAATTTTAAGCCCGTGGAACACCATGGAATGGTGCATCTGACTAATGGGGTAGATGTCCAATCCACATCACGGTGGGGCCCACACAGCTTGACCTCATGGGAAGTTTCTATGACGTCGACCTCGTAGTACCATTTCCCATATGTATGAGAGGAATGCTCCCCTACGAACCGTAGCGTAGGGGAGATATATGCGCGCACATAGGATATTTGGTTGTATCCTGGAGGTTGGTTGTCCATTAATCTTGTTGCACTAAGGATATTTGAATAACTTCAAGCTGAGTGATCTTTGATCACGCCTCGATTATACGATAAGTTGCTTAATTTTCTTTCTTTCAAAATCGTTTTCTATTTTCTGTTTTCAGAAAACAGTCTTCTATTATCTGTTTTTAAACAGATTTCTACATTTTCAATATTCATTTTAATTTACCATTTATCTAGATTTTACAGTCCAGATCCAACAACAAGTGGATTCCCTCTCAAGCGAAGAAATTTTATGTGGGCCTTGATGATCACCACATAGTTGAGCATGTCTTCAATGATTGTTACTTATGGTATAGGCTATTATACTGTCAGCACTGGAGATGCCTTGCCTGATGACTACAGCATTAGTCTCGTTTCAGTCCTTGGGTGGCTCTTATTGAATGGTCTACTCTTTGCAGCACATTTCGTTCGCTTCATTATACAGCTGGTCAGGAAAGTTACAACCTTCACATATGCATGTCTATACAGAAACAAACCTCCTTAAATGGATCCCACCAATGTTAATGTTGGGTACATTGATGCTGAATCCCACATTCAACTCAACTAATTTACGTGTATATGCATATATGTATATTTGTATTCCTGCATATTGCTTTTCTTTGTTGTACCTTAGGGTTTTAGTAGTACATGTACAGTGGAGTTTGTGATCAAGTCTTCTTTTCAAATAACGGTATACTTCTAATTAAAGGCTGCAGCATATAGCCTTTCGGTTATCCTATATATATCTTCTCTCCCCTTCTGGTGTTATGTTGGATTGTAACCGGTCATTGGGTAATACATTGTATCTGTATGATGTTCACTTCTAGAAATAATGTAGTGTTCAGGCAGCAGATGCCTTAAATATTGTGTTTGCCTAAAAGCCAGTATGAACAGCTTATCTATAGTTGTTATTATTTTATTTTTTTATCTTAATAAATGTTGATTCTCTGGCAATTGTACATGGAGGCACCATTTCGTATCCATACACCAAAGAATATGGGGTACCCTGCAGTTTCTCACATTGTTGTTTTGTATCCCCATAGTAGTGCCTTAGGCAATTATTCATGGCAATCTCTTTTGTTGTTGGATAACATCTTCTCAAGAATCTTAATGATAGGCATGTTGAATTCTTCTAGTACTAGACCATTTGTTGGAGCATAATATGCAATTGAGGACAATCTCCAGAGTCTTTTTTTTTTTTTTTTTGTAAAGAACTGATGATCCTTAAATTAAGGTTAATTACCATGTATAAACATTTTGGGAATTCTGAATCTGCTGATATTAGGCTTGAGGAAATGAAGGTCCATTGAAGTTTTTAATTTGGCAAAGGAAGCTGCTGCTACCCACTTTGAGAATTAATCTGTTACAATTAGGATGAAACAGCACCCATTAGCTGGAGGATGGTTAGAACCGTTGATATCCATTCTCCAAGCTTCAAATGGTCATGTCACCACTGTGGAATGAAGTGGTTGTGTTGCTTGATGAATAAAATCAGCATGAAACTGAGAATCCTTTCATTGTTGCGCGTATTCTATAGCATCCTTCACCATCGTGGGCCAATAGTAACCCAATCATCTGATTCGGTCTTGTAATTTCGGTCCTGGTTGATGTGCTCCACAATCTCTGTTGTATGCCTCTTCGAGAGCTTCTTTCGATTCTTGGTTTAATAAACATTGGATCATATGACTTGCGATACAGGGCAATAATTTTTTGTCATAATGGAACCATGGAGATCTTCTGTGAATGCTGCTTCTCTCTCAAGAGTTTTATCTAGCAATAATTACATTACTCAATTTGGAGTGCAGTTTTCCTTAAATATTAACAGGACAATGATCAGAAGGTGAGAGCTGCCTCTCATAGCCTCAGAAATCAACATTTTATATGTTTCTCTTTTTTTCTTCAAAATCGATATCCATATTTTTAAAGCAAAATCTTGGAAATATGAATTGAATTCCACTGTCACTTTCTTACAAAAACAGTGGCAAACTCAATTGCCATAGATATCAAATTCATTTCCAAGTATTCTCTCAAACTAAGATCTTAAATTATAACCATGAGATAAAGATTAACAACAAAAGATCTTATATAACAATCACCATGCTTCAATTTTTAGATCTGTTATTGTCTTCATATACAATAACTAACCTTCTACGAGATCAGGTAAATTTTACAAAGATCGTATATATAAACCATAAATAAGAATCTTAGAAAATGAGGCTCTTAAACTGAGTTCAGAAGCATCAGCAGCAACCACATTTTCCAATGTATAGTAGCAGTGTAGGTCCGTTCCTCACTACGATTCAAACAAGAGAAATGCAGGGGTGATTGGTGGCATATGTGCCAATGTTGACATGGGCCAGCCATCAGGTGTGCCCGACCAGGCACAACCCTGGCCCAAAAAGATTAGTGGACCCACTTAATTTGTTAGGTCAGGGCATGTACAAGGTGGGCCCCCAACTGATAGATAGCCGAAAACAGGGAATCACCCTTAGCATTCCTCTCCAAACAAGGTCAGAAATTTGCTAATCTGATTGATTTTCTTACAAGATCCCACTTCTTGGTAGTGTATCTGTTTTGCTAAACCATCATCACCTTGTATCCAATGGCATAATCATGTGGTTTTTTAAACTATCGAACGCATTGGAATCGCCCATGTCAAAGCCCGGAACTTCACCTAAGCGCTCGCTCTCTTCATGCTCATCTTGAACCACCCACGGATGATTCCCGATCAACCTCAACCCTTCGAGCTCCATGGCCACTTCCTTCATCATGGGCCTTTCGTCTCCCCTTAGTTTCAAGCATCGTTTTGCAAGCTCAGCAGCTGCCTCAACCTGTTCAACCCTGCCTTCACTCACTATCCGATCCTCTAAAACCTCAACTAGCCTATTCTCTTTCATGTAGGAAACAAAATACATTGCTAAGTTCCTCTCCTTTTCACATCTCTCCAAAGATAGCGGCATTTTCCCTGTTAAGAGCTCCACCAGAACCACTCCAAAGCTATAAACGTCGCTCTTCTCAGACAGCTGGCTCGTATGGAAGTATTCCGGGTCCAAGTACCCTAAGGTCCCTTGCACCAATGTATTCAGTTGAGTGTGATCCAAAGGAACCAACCTCGAAGCTCCAAAATCAGCCACTTTAGCAGTGTAATTATCATCCAAGAGTATGTTTGCGGACTTGATGTCTCGATGGATGATCGGCACAGATGCCGCTGAGTGGAGATAGGCGAGTGCCCCTGCTGTTTCCGCAGCGATCCTCAAGCGGTTTTCCCATGAAAAGAAGGATGTGGGGCCTGCTTCACCATGGATGTGATCGAAGAGGGTCCCATTGGTGACGAATTCATAGACCAGCATTGGGACCTCAGTCTCTAAACAACATCCCAAGAGCTTCACCACATTCTTATGGTTGATTTGCGAAAGAATAACGACCTCATTTATGAACTGCTCAATTTGGCTGTCATCTACTAGTTTGGACTTTTTAATGGCGACGATCCTATTGTCAGGCAAAATTCCTTTGTAGACGGTGCCGTAGCCACCCTTTCCGAGGATCCGATTTTCATTGTAGTTGTTTGTCGCTCTTTTGAGCTCTTCCGCGGTGAAAATCTTGGCTGCCTCGACGGTGCCTTCGCGAGAAGAGAGTTGTTGTCGTAGAAGGTAACCTCCATTTTGTTGAAAGAATTTCTCTCTGAGTTTGATGATCTTTCGCTTCCTAAGTCCCCAGTATAACCAAGAAGTTCCAAGAAGTAGAAGTAAGAGTCCTGATCCACAGCCTGCACAGATTACTCAACCAGCATCAATTTGGGTTCTTATCAATCTACAGGACAAGAATGGTAGTGATCGATAATTGGGTCCAATCATCAGAAAGACCCAACTGTTTTTGTGAATGAGATGGGTGTTTGTGGGCCCAAGCATTCGGGTGTCTCCGGATGCTGCCCCTTTTTCATTTCTCTCTAAAATAAGTAGAGACCATAGTTCAAAAACCCCAAAACTAGACTCCCAGCTGGGTCGAGTCAACTCGAAGACTTGATCGAGTCTTCACTTGACTCAACTCGGTACTTTAATAACTAATTTAAAATAATTAGTGTAGGTAAATTTTTAAAATTGTTGGAAAAAAGATTAATTAAATAAAAAGCTAAAGAAATAACAGTTTTGACTGGACCGAGTTTCAAGTTGAGTCAACTGAGTTTGAAAACTATGGTAGAGACTGGCCCAGTTTCGAGTTGAGTGACTCAGTTTCAAAACTATGGAATTGACTGGCATTTGTTGGGAAAACCGTTGCACTTTTTTTTTTTTTTTTTTTGAAAATGATGCTAGAGATGTATATTTTTCAGTCTCCCACACGTGTTCATACGTACCACGTGTTCCAAAATCCACACTGTTTATCAACTCTTTAGCATGGAAAATCCAAACCCAGTGAATTTGAGTAATAGGCAAGTAGGCCTAATTAAGCTCAGTTGAAACTCGGGATCAAACCTGTCTGTACGAGTTGAGTTGCCAAGTCTTAAAACCATGGTCACGCCATGCAAAATCAAGATTCTGAATCAAGATCCGACCCACAGCTTTAAATCCAGGCCACCAGGCCAAAGCTAACCCAACACCAGTGATTGCACCAACCGGTGAATGGATCACAAATATTCAATGATTGAACGACTAGAACTGTCTACTTCATCATCTGTGACTGTGATCCATCCACAATATGGCCCATTTCAAGAACGGTCCAGATCACTTTATTGTTCAACCATGTGGCCCGTTCTCCACAAGACCAGATAAGGTTCATCATTGAACGATGAAATGACTATGACATAAGAAACGGTACGGACTACATATGATCCTCAGCCTTAGTTCATTGTTTGTATAAATGGAGGCCATTATCTGGTGACCAAGACCGTTGATCGAAGAAGCCAAATTTTGGATGGGTAAGATCCTCCAATTAGGGAGATTTTTGGAATGTAGCCCAACTACTGCGGTATCCATCAAATCAATGGTCTGGATGATTGAAAATCCAAGAAATTGCAAAGAAATGCTTACCTAGTGTAACCTTGATCACTGGAAAATCTCCACTGGATGAAACCAAGGGAAGAGTGCAGCCAGTTCCATCTTTTCTAGCGTCGCCTGTTTGGCCTAATGGGCATTGACAACAATAACTCCCCGCCGAGTTTTTGCAGGCTGATACTGATATGCAAGGGTTCTTCGTGGGGTCCGCACATTCATCAATGTCTGTCCATGTCATAGCCCACTCAATCATAATCAATAACTATACATAGATAATAGATATGATACTTCATGCATCTCAAATTAGACGGATAAGACAGTGCGATGGACTGTCTGATTAGTGGACATCTTGTTCTTGAATTTGGACAGTTAATTTCTTTCTGTTTCAACCGTCCATTATATGTCCTGCAATCAGCAGTTACAGTTTATATGTTTATTGAATCTTCAGAATAGGATCTATCTATAGTAGGGGCAATGATTTGGACGGTTTATTTTGAGGTGAATGCAGGCTGAAGTTTATAATTTTTGTGTGCACGCGCATGAAGCATAACCTTCCTGCAGAGTGTCAAAGTTTTTTTTTTCCTTCTGATACGTGGCCTGCATCTTTGCACAGTGGACACTCCTTTCTTGGTTCTGACATATGACAACCACGCGTCAACCATCCAAACCAATGATCCGTGGTGTCTCATCATGGATGGAGCATGCCTCAAATTTCTATTTGATAGGACAAATCTTGACCTTTGGTTTGGGGCCTGTAAATGAAAGGTTAAGATCAGATTCGAAATAGAGGTCCAGAATCTTCGAGTGTGGTAACTTCATACACGGTGAGACTCAGGAGACATGCTGCAGAACGATTGGGCCCACTCGTGAAATTTGAAAGGCCGTAATGAAGTGGGCCACGTACCATATGATCTCCTCTTGTATATAAGCCCACCTCATTTTCTGGACGCGGATTCCCTGTCGAGGCCGCCACAAGCGAGGTGGCTGCTGGTAGCTGCTCCGCGGCCCCATCATGACTTGTGTTTTATCCATGTTGTCCATCCATTTTTCCAGATCGTTTAGGGCAAAAGCCCAAAAAGTTAAGGTAGATCAAAATCTCAGGTGGACCACACCATAGGAAAACAATGGTGATTGAACACCATTAAAGACTTCCTAGCTAGGCCCTACTGTAATGTTTATTTGAGGTCACACAGACCTAAATGGAGGGAAAACACAAATATCAGCTCGATCCAAAACTTTTGTGACCCCAAGAAGATTTTAACTAGAGGTTTAATCATCATGTTTTCCATAGTGTGGTCCACCTGAGATTTTGATCTGCCTCGTTTTTTTGTTTCTATGCCATAAAATAAAATAATCTAGCAAAATGGATAAAAACCATACATCATGGTGGGGCCCATAGAGCACCGACCAGTTGGAAATCCCGGTCGGAAGCCTTTCCCACCAACTTCCTAAAACTGGAAGCTAAGTGGGACCGGTGTAATGCTTGTGAGTAATCTACCCCATTCATCCGTTTTGCTGGATCTTGTTCGGATATGGGCCCAAAAATGATGTAGATCCAAAGTTCAACTGGGCCGCACAGTAAGAAACAATAAAGATTGAATGTCCACTGTTGAAACATTCGTAGGCCCACAAAAGTTTTAGATCACTAATATTTATGTGTTTTTAGTTCATCTCAGCAAGAATAACCTTAGGAACACTATATAAATAGTATCTAAACATCACAGTGGACTGAGGGAGGGTTTCAATGATAGACATTTCTCCACCCACTTTTTCGAGGTAGGTTCAATTTGGGTTAGGTTCTAACCCATGGCTTAGTGGTAGATGGAGTGAGTTTCAATGCTGATGTCATGGGTCCAAGTGCCCATGTCATGTGTACCGTTGTATTTAAAATTAATAATAATAAGAAGAAATTTGAATTAATTTATGCTTCATTAGCAATCCATGAGTGACATCGTATCAATCTTTATAAGTTATTGGAGTATTAAATCCCTCCCGAGTAGACATGAAAAAAAAAAAAAAGGACAGTTCAGCAGCATTTTAGTCATTTTTTTATTCTCATGCATGTATCTCTTGATCAGGCCTGTCAACGAGCGGACCGGGTTCGGGGCAGAAGGTCTTTCCAAACCTAGCCCGCAAACGACCAAACCCTAGCCGGTGATGATTATGCATGGTCTAGTTCCCAGCCCAAGCCATTGTGCAAGGTCTAGACTGTTTGTTTGGTGTGCCCAATCAGGTAAGGATATTGACAACAAAAGAGTCCAGATCCTCTATTTGCTACGAACAGAAAATCCGTGTTTGTAGAAAAATGCCTTCAAACCTGAAATGGGCAAGGCTGGGCTGGGTTCAGGTGGTCTAACAGGGTCGTACGCTCAGACCAAGCCTGGCCTGATTAATAAACAGGCTTAAGTTTTACACCTGCGTCCAACCCTTGGGCCCAAGCTCGGCTCAAAGCGGCCCAAACCTGACTGCTTGGTGGGCCGCCCAGCCCATTGACAGCCGCAGGTGTCCGCAAATCTCTGGCCCGCCGTATCGTTTAATTCAGATATTTTATGGTTGAAAACTTCATTTTTATTTTACTTCAACCATCTCTTTGAACCCCATCAGTTGGGTGGCTAGGATTGCCTGATGTATGGTTGTCGCACCCTTGACCATCCAAAGTGAGGCCCAGCAGATGGACAGTTTAAATCCATTGACTGCATGTGACAAGGATGAAGAATTTTCATTTTCATCACAAAGGAAAATCGTATTCTTAAACGTACCTTGGCATCCGTGAGGGAGGTAAGGATTTCCCTCGAAGCCGTCAAAGCATTTGCAAGTATATCCAACGCCATTCAGTGAATTGTAGCAGCGGCTATTATCACTGCATATGATCGACGAGTTGCTTCGAGCTTCTTCACATGTCTCATCCCCGATCGCCCAATCCAAAGCCACCGGGACGCGTCCGCTTCGATTCATGAAATTGTGGCCTGAAAGATCCGACATGCTGAAATTGAACCATTCATGATCAACCAAAAACGCATGACTACATGTATCAGAAACCCAACTGCTTGCATTGATGTTAGAGGCTGTAATCATGAAACTCTTGTGTCCTTTTGGAATTATCGTCTGGCAGCAGCCGATGCCGGAACATGAACCATTGATCAAGTTCATATTAGCACCGCAAAACGACATACACCCACTAGCATACGGCCCGTCCTTTGAACCCGCGATGTAAGCCGAAGCACCGCAACCTATCCCTGTGAGTCTGTTATGGATGCTGGAGAACGTGTATGGGCCACTTTCATCCAAGTCGATCGTGGCGAGGGAATTAGTGAGCCGCTTGTCTGAGTCGTCTTGGCCTGGTTCAGAAGAGTAACAAATGGAAGCAATAGGACGATTGATGTGAACTAAGCCTGAGAGTGATATGTTTAGCACTTCGGCATCATCATCGATCGCGGCTAGGAATGGTTTCGGAGGGCTAAAAGAGTCCTTGCAGATCACCTCGAAGTTGTCGTCTTTGTAACAGTTGGAACTTCCGATGCCGAATGGATACGTGATGGTAACGTTCCCGCACCGGTCTCGGCAGCCCGGCGGCACCTGAGATGTTGCTGTTGCTGTTAGCCATAGGGCATGCAGCAATATATGCAATATCATCTCTCTCTTCTCTCTCTTCCTGAAGTTTTGGATGATGGATGGCTGTGTGGAGAGATGGTCTATTTTTAAAGAGGGTGTGGGAAGCCGGGTTGGAATTTAATTCCTGAAGTTTTGGATGATGGATGGCTGTATGGAGAGATGGTCTATTTTTAAAGAGGGTGTGGGAAGCAGGGTTGGAATTTAATTTCCGAAGGTTCCAAAGGAATGACATTTTGGGTCGGCATGTTGGACCCACACGCCAACACTGGCCCACTAAAAGTGGCCCACAAAATTATAAATGTAATCCGCAGGTATACCAAAGTGAATTCGTAGTCTGCTAGTTGAGTCATGTATATGGATGATCCAAACCGTTCAAAACGGAGGGACTATCAGGAATATGATATGGACAAAGCATGAGTTGTTACAAAGTATCCTGCACGTTCTATCCATGGACGGATAAAATCATAGAATGCTCAATGGTTCAAATTCAAGTTCAATTTTTTATTGGTTAGGATCATCTTTCTGTACGTCGGGCCCATGGACTGA
Organism: Liriodendron chinense; assembly: GCA_003013855.2. Lineage (NCBI taxonomy): Eukaryota > Viridiplantae > Streptophyta > Magnoliopsida > Magnoliales > Magnoliaceae > Liriodendron > Liriodendron chinense. Next base: position 220,249 of record PVNU02002850.1, read on the forward strand.
TGATCCAAACTGTTGATCTGATAGTCTCTACTATGTGTGGGCCATACCCCAAACTTCACATTAGAAAATCATAAATCTAATTGGTTCTTAATTTGGCCTGCTGTCAGTTTCTTGTGGACCATTTTTGTATCTTTTCTGACAGTCTATTTCTATACCGTTGATTGAACAACGGTTAGCTTTTTCTACTCCAACAGATCAGCGGTCTGGCTCACGAAACAGGGACCCCATCTATGCTTTTGCAACTCATGCTTTTGCAACATGTTATAGTACCACTAACATACTCGAACATGCAGACAATATGGTATCGGTCTGCACCTAACCATCAATTATAGACGGTCAATATCAACTATAGAAGAAAAGTCCATTCATCAATCTCAACCATCCATCTGTCCTCATATACGTGTGAATGTGACCCGATCGTTCCAAGACAAAATTACCAGAGAAAGAGCTGAGTCTTAAAAGCCTACAGGGAATAGTCATTAGTGACCCCACAATGCGAAATAACGTGCTATGCCCTTGAAATCGGGGTGCTTCTGTTATACAAAGGTCGTGCATGAAGTAATATCTTATTCCAAAGTCAACAAGAAAATGAGATTTTTGAGCTAAAAGTCCCCACGCGGCCATGACGAAGAACAAGCAACGGTCAAGAAATGAACTTCTAGAAAAAAATGACCACAACCATGTTCTCGAAGAAAGACTAGAGGTCTCAGACGCCCATTTGCACCAACCACACGCAACTCCAGATGAGGCCACTTGTTGGCCTGGCACATGTGTAGAACATCTGAACCGTCTATCAGGTTAGATGATGATGTCGCCGTGTCTGGCCTACTAGCTCAACTGAAAGACACCTAGGTGTTTCAACAGCGGGTCTCAGGTTCGAGTGCTAGGGAGACACACTAACCCAATCGGTGAATGGGTGCATGGTTAGTCCAACCGTGTCGGATGTGTTGTGAAATTAACGCAGTGGGTGCGTTGCATGACTAACAAAAAAATGATGTGGCCAACTAAACAGGCTGGTCAAGCATACGAACGTAGTCTAGACGAATGTGGATTGCTTACGACACCCAGTAGCAGAAGTTCCTGCGCTTGGGTAGGGCCTACCGTGATGTTCATGAGAAATCTATTCCATCCATCAGATGAACTGGAAACATAAAAACATTGTTGTCATTCAAAATTTCTGTGGCCTCAGAAATGTTTAGTGGACGTTCAATTTTCACTGTTTCCTGTCATGTAGAGCAGTTAGAGATTTTGATCTGGCTCATTTTTTTTACTCATGTTCTAACATGATCAATCAAAACAGATGAACAATGTAGATTCCCCGCAAGCATTATGGTAGGCCCCACCTAGCTCGTGAGCGCAGGAACTTCTCTAGGCAATCCACGTCCAGGCCAGACATACATTCGAAAAATTGCAGTTTTTCTCTAGACCGACCATTGTTTGCTTACGTGGGCCAACCCTCATTCCCATCCGGCTTTATTTTTTATCAAGGTTTAGAGGTACGTGTGGAAGGGGACATGCCAAGCTGGCAAACTTCTCTAGATGAGAGAGGTCGATGATTTGGAGCAACAAACCTTTACCGTGCATCACTTAATCCGTTAATTATGGCCCACAAAGCTGCATTTTTGGATCGATATTAGCTAAATCATCCACCCCCTACATCTTATTGCTGTGAATCCTGCGATTTGGATTATGAGACACTTGCGATGTATGATCTTTGCTTCTTCACTTCCTAATGTAGATGATTAACTTCTAATGTATTGTCCAAGTATATAAATATATACTTAGATATATGCAACAACGTGCATCCATTTGTGCACGCGGAATTTATAATAATATTTTTATATCATTTGATGTATAAATTATTTAATTTTCATATAAAATTATATTATATATGCCTTGTACGTACCTACCTCGTGCCTGTACTGTTGTGACCCACGTGACCGGGAGCAGATTAGGTGTGGCCCGGCCTCACCCAGCACGGGGTGGCCCTGACCGTGAGGCCCACCTTGATGTATGTATTGTATATCCACGCCATCCATCTGTTTTTCCAGCTCATGATCCTAAAAATGAAGCAGATCTACTTCTCGGGTGGACCACACCATAGGAAACATTGGTGAGCTGGAAAAGTGGATGGACGGTGTGGATATACAATACATACTTCAAGGTGGGCCCCATTCTCAAGGCTGCACCTAGTCTGCTCCCCACGTGGCCCTAACCCAAGTGGGTATATCTCATACTGTAGATCTATAATAAGGTGAAGCTGCCCCTCCACAGTTCATAGAAAATGCATCCCACTACAAGAAAAAAGGACTTTAGCCTCAGTTCAAAAAAGTGGCAAAAAGGTTTAAAAACCGAAGCTAAAGCCTTTTGCCTCAGTTACTCAAACCGAGGCTCCAACCCCCGTAGCTAAAGGCTTTAGCCTCAATTTTAGCAACCGAGGCTAAAAGACCTTTTATAGCCTCAGTTTTTTCAATTGAGGCTAAATCATTTTAGCTTCGATTGGCTCAAACTATGGTTAAATCAAGTTTTTAGCCTCCATTTTTTCCAATTGAGACTAAATCCAGATTTTAGCCTCAGTTGCCTCCAACAGAAGCTAAATCTATTTTTAACCTCAGTTCTCAACAACTGAGGCTGAAGCCTTTAGCCATGGGAGTTGCAGCTTCGGATTGAGTAACTGAGGCAAAACCGAGGCTAAAGCCATCTTTAGCCTCTGTTGGCATCAACCGAGGCTAAATTCAATTTTTAACCTCTGTTCTCAATAATTGAGGCTAAATCCAGTTTACAGCCTCGGTTGATGCCTATAGAGGCTAAATCTATATTTGGGCTCAATTTCTACCAACTGAGGCTAATAATATATTTAAGCTTCAGTTACAAACTGAGGCTAAAAGTGTTTCACCTGTTCAACTGTATAATCATACATTCATTCACATTAAAAAATGTTCAATTCAATCAATCCGAATAGACACAAAAAAAAACAAAAAACAAAAAACAAATACAGGTATAAGTGCGACAATAATCCTATAAATGCCTATTTTCTGCTATTAAATTTTTACAGCAATGTACAAAGCTTTCGCATCGATCTCATTGGATGTGTTGTGAGCTTGACCATTGCATTCACCATCGGCGGATTGGGATGATTTAGCGTCAATGAAGAGTTCGAGCATAGATGCCACTTCGTGTCCATACAGTTGGGCCACCAATTCCTGTTCCAACAAATCACTCAATATATGCACCCTGGCTGCTAGCTCTTCACACTTGGCTTGGCACAAATAAGAAGCAAAACATTAAAAAAAAAAAAAAAAAAATGAAGTAAGAGTAGTGTAGTTTTGAATCTTAACATCTCTCCATAAATTCTAATTAGACACTTCAGTATTGAAGCTAGGACTCAGAAAATTGTGACGAACACAGAGGAAGCTATCTATGGCTTCAGTATTTTGATATATGGTCACAATACATGTACCATACACATTAGAAATGGATTCTTACACTACATCTTCAGTGTCATGCCAAAACATTGTGCCTGTTGGCGTGGCATACATTCATTAAATACTTTCATTAGCAGCCATGCATATGTCACACTGGCACCACAACAGTTCATCGGGTTCCACGAAGAACATGTTGGTCACCGACGAACCAAGTCGGTCGATGAATATGCCAGCAGGTACTACTCAACAGAGGAGATAAGGGAAGAACTTAAGTTTTCTAAGGAAATTGTCCGTTCAAGGAGTACTCGTTTGTTTGCATGTATAACAGGTGTGTAGCTATAATCTCCTGTTTGCGTAATATAAATCAGGTGAGCACAAGATTGCCCAGCCTTTGTCAATCAACCATGATAATTCCTGTTTCGAATGTTAGCAAAATAGGATTTCATAAGAAAACCACAAATCGCTGGGACGAGCTGATATGATGATGATGGTTCACCCCATCACTCCAAACATTAAGTTCATGTACAAGCAATATAATTGATGGAGGAAAGATGAGTGTGGGTACCTGCAGCAAGGGATTCCTGCCCCAATAAGCACTTCAGGGGATGTGACAGTGGTCTTTTCTCCAAGAATAGCAAAAGTAACCGCATAAAATCAAAACAATTAGAAAGCATTTGTTTGAAGTACCAGAACATAGTGTAGAGGTGCATGTGGGCTTAGAAAACACGTTAAAAACACAATGATAGCAGGGGAATTACCTCTCCTTTAGGCTTGTACCAGGATTGTTGCAATTGTCATATTTCAAGTAATCGACTTCCTGAATGGAAATCAAATAATAGATAGCAAGAGAACATCAGTAGATCTAATCAACAATACATAAAAGCTAGAAGTAAAAACTCATCTAAGTGGTTTTAACAAATCCTTAGAAAATCAACCATACCCATGCGGTGAATTTCTTCACATCCTGTTCTTCGTACCCAAGCGACCCAGGCATAGTCTTGCTGCATGTTTGGCTCCTGGAATCATGAACCATGGTTTGAAATTCAGTAATGGTGGGAAATCCCAGATTAACAGTCAAGCTCATATTGTGAATTCTACCTCATGCTTATCTGACATTGGTTGCTAGATGGGACCCACATGGCTACATGCTTTACTGATGTTTGATTTGTCCATCTATCAGGCGATATTGTGCAGAGACGAAAAGAACAATCACATATATTAGAATTCTGTTCTTATCAATCTTCTTACAATTCTTTTTTTAAGACTTTGGCGTTGAGATATAGCACATCTATAACCAAAACTGGCATATCCAAAAGAAAATAAATGTGAATTAAGCATTGAATAGATACGAAAGAAGAAGACGAGATGAGAAAATACAAATGCAGTTCCACACACAAATACAGTCCATCCAAGTAATGGAGAATTGCTAATTCCACACACAAATGCAGTCCATCCAAGTAATGGACCCATCTATCAAGTGTGCTCCACTGTGTAGATGCAATGACCGAAGAATCAGACTGGTCCAGACATCAGGTGGGCTGCATTGTGTAAGCAAGTGAACGGATGATCGTCATCCAAAAAATATACTGATTGGACAATTCTAATATATTTATTATTGACAAAATCAATTTTGTAGATTCACGGCAGTATGCATCAGATGGACAGTGCAGATCTATACACCTAAGTGTCTTTGGTTATGGAAGAGTTGCCGGTGTTTTATAGCACTTAATAATCATTTGATGGTTGATATCTTATGGTCCACTTAATTTTTAGACCGGCATGAGAATACGGTAAAAAGTGGATGCCACTAAATAACGGAGTGACTAAGGTGCCGTTTGGTAAATTGAAAAATAAGGTTTGAAAATTAATTAAAGTACTTGAAACTTAAAGTTTCAAATTTTTGCATATATAAGTACTAAAAAATCTATTTGGTAACTTGTCATGAAAAAAGTAATGATATCTGAAAATAAGTACTTTTAAAAAAAAAACTTATTTTATAAATGTTGTTACCAAAAAATGTCAACAGATGAGATGAGGTGACCTCGAACTGGTCGACAGACGACATGGGTGGAACGGCTACCTAGGGATGGTGCATGACACCGATCTCTTATTGGTGAGCCGATTGGATCCGGAAGATAGATCCTACATAGCACAAAGAAGGCTATGAGGGTGGTCAGGGACCGGCCGTTAGTCCTTTAATGCCTAAGTCAAATGAGTTTGACAGCCAAGAGTAGGTGATAACTCTTTTGGGCAGATAGGTTTGCGTATTATAGTCATCAGATAGTGATCGTAGGCTACTATCGTGGCCATGATCATGGAAGTGAGACTTGCTGGGCGGCATGATTTTCAGAGGGGTGGCTCACGCTGGTAACGGCGGGAGATGTGCCCGTCTCCCCCAGACACATCCCTGGACCTCCACTCGTGTTATGGCAAAGACAATCCAAGTCGGTCCGCTGGTAGTTACGACTGAAGCCGAGCTTTAGACAGCTCAGCTGTGTTAGTAGACAGCCTGAACTAGGTCTGTCTTTGATGTATCCAAAATGCCCTTCATCAAGGCCGATCTGTTGCCGGCTAAGCTTTTGTCATCAGCTCTCTTCATGCCTACAGCCCGTCATGTGGGTAGTCACAGTGACCAAGCTAGAAGACCTAGGCCTGAGCCTATGGGCCCTCCTATGCCCTGAGGCCAGCTCGGGTTTTACCCATAACAGAAGCCCCCCTGTTCTCGAGTCTAGCTAGTCTAGCTCAGGAGTAGATCGGAGTAGAAGAGTTGTCTTGGTATCCTCGTACTTTCGTTGTAACTACCATCAACATTAGAGGGTGGGAAAGTTGTATTTAACGGGACGGTTCGAATTTTGAAGCGTCATCATGCCAGGCGTACAGCGCGGCAGATTTTCCTTGCTTCATACAAATGGAACGATGACACGTGGCAGTGATGTGTCAGAGAGGACATTTCCTATCAATTATGTGGCGGGGCAGGTCAAACGTCGCATCAATTCGCCTTTCGGGGCCATGTCCTGCTGACACGTGGCGCCAACACATGCTTGGTGCTGGCGCATAGTAACTTTAAAAGTCGGACTTAGCGTTTTCGAGCGGATTTTCTCCTTCCTCCGCTCGTTCTTCTTTCTTTCCGGTTTCCCTTGATTGTTGCTGATGCACTTGAATCATTCATCAAGCTTCCAACCTTCCCCATCAATCACGTTCTAGAGTGCAATCTGGTACATTCATTCCTCCTTGGGCCCACCTGTGGTAGGACCATCGTTGTCCTCCCTTTCTTACTCTTTTTCCTTCGTTTTCTCCCTTTTCTTTCCAAACTGAATGTCAGGGCCGGGAGAATCCAGTGATACTTCCCAGACATTGTCTATCTAGCGGGAATCAATCGGAGAATCCCTCCAAAGTGAAGTCCAGTCTGTCCCACGAGAAGCCCCGAACGAGATATTGGACGATGATAACTTGTCCTCTTTCATGTCGGGTGAAATACCCTTTATTGTCCCGTCAGAATGCCAGTCTAAGAACCTGACCTCCACCTCTGGTCCCGCTTGGGTATCTAGCTTCACAGCTGATTCTATTAGGTCTAGGATGACCAAATCTGACCTGAGCCTACTCAGGGGGGAATATTGTATCCCGGGTCCTATTGGGCTCCATCTTCCCGGTGAGGACGAGGTTCTGAGCCGACCTCGGGGAGACGAGGTCGCTTTATACTCCACGTTCTTTGAGTGTGGATTATGACTCCCTCTTCACCCCGTAGTAAGGGAGTACCTGTCGATGGTCAACTTAGCCCTAGGTCAACTCACACCTAATGCTTTGAGGATACTCTTCAGCAACATTGTCCTCTGGCAATAAGTTAATAGGGCCGACCCTATCGCCTCGAATTTAATGCACCTGTATTAGCTGAAGAGCCACCCTGACTCCAAGGGTTGGTACTATATGTCGTCTAGGTCAGGTAGGGGTACACCTCTGATCGGCGATCTCCCCTCTTATGTTCATGGATGGAAGGAGGAATGGTTTTTGGTGACCAAAGGTTGGGAGGCCCCATGAGCTAAGGCCGGATCCCGACAGTTCAGGGTTCCTAATAAGTTCTCCTTATCAGGTCGAAGGGTAGCATTGATACATTTATTTCTGATTCATTTTCATTTTGAACTGAGCTGACACATGGTGTTGATTTTCCTTTTGGCAGATAGGGAGAAGTGGCCCGATCCGACCCCCAACTGTTCAGGCAGATTGAGGCGGCACGGCAGCTGGACCCAAACTTCCAGAGTGCGAAGGTCCTTTCGTTCGAGTCCTTGTCTAAGGCCGGCGTTAACTCAAAAGGTATTTACTTAACCAACCTCTTCTTCCAGAACACTTTGTGAGGTGATTTATTTATTCAATTTTGCTTGATTTTCTTTTCAAACATATCAGCTCCCCCTTTTAAGCGGAAATTTGCCCTCATCGCCGACGAGAAAGAGCTTTTTCATGCCTCTAAGAAGCAAAGGGTGGTCTCGAAGCATCCGTCTGGCCAAGCTCCCATCATGTCCACACCTCCATAGGCGCAGGCCCCTTCGACCGAGGCTAGGGTGGCCACCACCACATCTGAGGACAGGATGGCTGTCAGCCCCCCCCCCCCCCCCCCCCCCCAAAAAAAAAAAAAATACCGAGGTTGTCGACATGATGACCCAAGCTGAATTATATCCGAGGGAGGCCGGCCAATCCATAGAGACGAGCCCACAAGCCCCCTAGCCATCACAAGCCCCTCAGCCCACACACCGCACATTTAAGATCCCTCCCCACCTATATAAGCTCTACAAGTGGGCATACAGGGTGTTCCCCGAGCATGAGGTGGATGCCTTTATAAGGGTTCCTGAGGACAAAATCCTCGAGTCCCTTGGGGTTTACGAGGCCAAGGTGAGACCATTTTCCACTGCGCAATTTTTTCATTTGGCCCCTTCAAGTTTTGTTCAGAAAATTCTAACTCCACCTTCTTTTTTATAGATTTCCTTTGGCTATCTGGCCCTTAAGGAGACAATGACAAGGGATAAGGGGACGATCATCAGGCTGGAGGCGATGATGGCCGGGGCCCAGAAGGCTTCAGAGGAGGCAAAGAAGGTGGCGGATGAGGTGGCGAAGATCCTAGAGGTGCGGGAAAGGTAACTCATGTCTTTATGGGTCGAGCTAGCAACCAAAAAAGGAGAGTTAGCCACCAACAGAGCCGAGCTCAAAAAGGTCGAGGAAGCGAGGTTGAAAGAACTGGCCATCATCCGAGCTAAGCTTGAAGAGAGGGTATCCGAAGCTGACAAGATGTTCGACTTCAGGTTCGAGAAGTGCCGATACTTGATTCAAACTCAGTGTCCAGAGCTAGACTTGACCTTCTTGGATTCCGCATATGCTAACGAGGAGGGCCAAGCTGAACTGACCCAAGAGGAAGCTCCATCAGCTACAGAGGTTGCCCCTCAGGTCGGATCTTTCGACGCTGGGACTTCCCAGGTTGAGCCTCCTTTCGCTCCTTAGAATTTTTCCTCTCTTCTTTTGTTAAGTCTCTTCTGCCTGAATAGGGCTTTGAAACTCTTTTCTTTTTATTTTGTATGGATAATGATTGCCCCTTTTGGGGTTATATTTTTTAACTAAGCCCTGCTGAAGCTTTTTCTTTTTGCTCATCACTTATTTGCTTATCACTTGTGCATCAAATCTGTCCATTTTTCTTTATTATGCTTGTGATTGGATGTATATTGTGATGGCATGTATCCCCCCGATTCGTAGACTGAGTGATTGGCTTATGAGCACAAGGGCCCTGTTTCCTATGGCGACCTACCATGGTCACTGTGGCTTAGCGAGTTTTCAACCTCTTTAGCCGAGCCGCACCCTGAGGTCAGATGTGTCCTCATATGTTTGGTCATTACCTACCTTAAACCCATTGGGGGTTGAACTTCGGGTTTTTAGCCCTGTCCGACCATCCTTTGCGAATACTTTGACACAATTGTCAAAAAACCGCTTTTATTAATCCCGTAAGCTCAACTTACATCGGAACGTTGTAGTTTTGTAGACATTTTTTCCATCGAGCCAAACTGACTATGGGTAGTAAACCTTAAGATACTCGGGGTTCCATGGGTGAGGTAGAGGTCGTCCTTCCATGTCTTTAAGACAGTAAGTACCTGGCTGAACTGAGCTCGTGACCTCATAGGGGCCTTCCCAGTTTGGGCCGAACGAGCCCGAGGTCTTTTCCTTGGTTTGTTTAGAGATCTCTCGAAGGACGAGGTCTCCTACTCGAAATTGTTGCTTCTTTACCCTCGAATTGTAGTACCTCACAACTCGTTACTGGTACTCTGAGACTCATGTTCTAGATGTTTCTCTTGCTTCTTCCAGTAGACTGATGCTTAACCACATTTGGCATTCATTTTCTCCCAATTGGAAATGACCAGTTCGATTGGATGGCATTCCTATCTCAACTAGGACCACGACTTATGCCCCAAACGTGAGGGAGAATGGCGTCTCACCCATTGTGGACCGAGCTGTGGTCCGATATGCCCATAACACATCAGGAAGCTCCTCGGCCCACATTCCTTTGCATTGGCCGAGCTCAGTCTTCAAATGTCCCTTGATGATCTTGTTGAAAGCTTCGACCTTGGCCGTTGGCCTGCTGATGATGAGAAGAGGAATAAACATTCTTGATACCGAACCTCTTGCAGAACTCCCAAAACTTCACATTATCGAATTGACGCCCATTATCTGTGATGATAGTGTGAGGAATTTTGAATCGGCACATGATGGATTTTCAGATGAAATCAGTTGTCTTCTTCTCCGTGATGGTGGTCAGGGGCTCGGCTTTGGCTGATTTCATGAAGTAATCGACCACAATGATCATGTATTTCACTTGCCCTTTGATCATAGGGAGGGGGCCAATGATGTCAACTCCCCATTGTGCAAACGATCACTGGCTAGACATAGGGGTGATCTCATTTGGGGTAGGTGAGGAACTGGAGAGAATCGTTGGCATTTGTCGCACATCTTAACGATCTCTCGGACGTCCTTCTAGATGGTCGGCCAATAGTAACCTTGTCAAATGACATTGAGTGCAAGTGCTTGGCTCTTAGAGTGATTGCCACAACTTTTGAAGTGAACTTTTCTGAGGATGTAGTCAGCCTCGTCCGATCGTAAGTAGCGAAGGCATGGGAGAGAAAACCCCTTTTTGTAGAGGGTGTACCTAATCATGGTGTATCAGGCTGTCCTATACTAGAGTCGTCGAGCCTCCTTCTTGTCTTTGGCAGCTCTCCATGCTGCAAGTGATGGATAATAAGGTCCATCCAAGTCGGCTCGACGTTGACCAGACAGTCTTCCTTGGAATCTTCCCGAGGAATGCTTTGTTGAGGAAGGAATTCAATGGGGATTGTCCTAGCGACCTCATCGTCGACTGCGGGATGCCAATTTTGCTAGGGAGTCTACATTGGTGCTCTCCATCCTCAGGACCCGTACGACCTCATAATATTCGAAGTGGTCAAGGAGCTCATGGGCCTTGGCTAGATAGGCGATCATCTTTTTTCCCCTTGCTTGATATTTAATGGTTACCTATCCGACCACTAACTACGAGTCATTATGCACCTTCAACCTCTAGACCCCTATTACCAAGGCGAGAAGGATTCCGACCAGGAGGGCCTTGTACTCAGCTCCATTGTTTGAGGCTCGGAAACCGAACCTCATGGCATACTAGACTCTCACCCCATCCGGAGAGGCCAAGATGTGGCATGCCCCACTGCCTTGAGAATTAGAACAACCATCAATGCACAGAGACCACATCGGCCAAGGCGCGTGCTGCTCAGATGAACCTTCGACATGCTCTATTTCATCGGTTGAATTTCCGGTGACTCCTAATTGTCGAACGAAGTCCAGACATTTGACAAACTAGTGAACTCAGCAATTAGGTCGGCCATGGCTTGCCTTTTGATGGCAGTGTGCGGCCGATATTGGATGTCAAATTGGCAGAGTTCGATAGCCCATTTCACAAGTCTACATGACGTCTCTGGCTTTTGGAGGACTTGCCACAATGGTTGATTTGTCAATACCACTATTGAGTGTACTTGGAAATAAGGCCTTAGCCACTTGACCAAGGTGACCAAGGCTAAAGCCAACTTCTCGATGCATGGGTACCTTGTCTCTGCGTCAAGCAGGGCCTTGCTGACGTAGTAGATCAGTCATTGCGTTCCTTGGTCGTCTTGTATCAAAGCCAAACTGATCGCCGCAGGCGAGACTGCCAAGTACAATAACAATTGTTCGCCTTGAGCGGGCTTGGACAGCAGTGGTTTTGACCCGAGGTATGCCTTAAGTTCCTGAAAGGCTTGCTCACATTCTTCCATCCACATTGTCTCCTCTCATCCTCGCAATTGTTTGAAGAAGGGGAGGCATCTGTCCATAGCCTTGGATACGAACCTTTTGAGAGTCGCGACCCATCCCGTGAAGCGTTGAATCTCCTTTATGGTGATGGGCGAGCTCATCTCAATTAAGGATCGAATCTTTTCTAGATTCGCCTCTATTCCCCGCTGGTGTACCATGAAGCTGGTGAACTTTTCTGAGCTGACCTCGAAGGCGCACTTACTCAGGTTGAGCTTCATTCGGTATTTCCTTAGAATGTTGAACATTGTTCGGAGGTCCTTTATATGGTTTTCCGACCTCAAGCTCTTGACGAGCATGTCGTCCACATAGACCTCCATTAACTTACCAACCTGGTCTGCAAACATACAGTTAACTAAACGTTAATAGGTGGCCCCCACGTTCTTGAGTCCGAATGGCACACCTTGTAGCAATAAAGGCCACAATCTATAATAAAGGTCGTCCTCTGCTTGTTCAGGGCGTACATCTTAATTTGATTATATCCGTAGTATGTGTCCATAAAATTGAGGATCGCATAACCTGACGTGGCGTCGACGAGCTGATCTATACGGGGCAAGGAGAAGTTGTCCTTCGGGCAGGCTTTGTTAAGGTCGGTGTAGTCTACACATACCCACCATTTTTCGTTGGCTTTTTTAACTAGTACGACGTTGGCGAGCCAATATGGGTACTTGACTTCCTCAATGAAGTCAGCCTGAAGTAATTTGTTGACTTCTTCATTGATCACTGCATATCTTTCGATGTTGAAGGGTCGTCGCCAATCCCTGGCATGTCCTGATGTGACCAAGTGAGCACATCAGCATGTTCCTTCAAAAAAATGCCGAGCTCCTCGCGGAGTTCGGTACTGAGCTGAGATCTGACCCGAACTACTTTGGTTAGGTCATCATCCATGACTAGAATGGTGAGCAAATCATCAACAGCCGAACCTCTCTCCATGGACTTCTCCCTGGGATCCAAGGAGGTTGCGCACGTGATTGTGGAGACATGGCCTTTGCTGTGTAAAGACAATTCATAACAACATCGGGGCCTCCTGCTGGTCACCTCCGGATACTCCGATCCCCTCATTAGTCGGGAACTTCATCGTCAGGTGATAGATAGAGATCGTGGCCTTGAGGGCTCTGAGGGAGGGTTCGCCGATGATCGCGTTGTAAACCGATGGTGTGTTAATGACGAGGAAATCCACCATTATCAACTTCTAGTTCGGCTCTTCCTCTACTGTACCAGGAAGGGTAACTACCCCTTCTGGCATTATACTGCCCCCTATGAATCCAGTCAAGGGAGTCTTGACGGGTGTGAGTTGTGATCAGTCGGTCTTCATTCTCTCAAAGGTTGTAGCATTTAAGATGTCAACCGGGCTTCTGATGTCGACCATCATTCTAAATAGCTTCTTATTGGCAACTACCATAGAGACTACGAGTGAGTCGTCATGAGGATGGAGAATCCCTTAGGCGTCCTCCTCGGTAAAAGTAATCGTGCGAGAGCTGACCTTAGGTATTTTGGAGGGTTGGCTCATAATGTTGATAGAATGCCCAGGTTCAGATGTCCAAACCTGACGTGCATACACCTTCTGAGCATTGTTGGAGTCTCCTCCGTTGGCCCACCGAAAATTGTGTGGATTTCTTCCATCGGGTTGTTGTCGATCTGCTCCTCTTACGGGTCATTCCGAGCAGTCGCCCTATGGTCATCCTAACACTGGGCAACATATTCTCGTAGGAAACCCTACTAGACGAGGGTCTCCATCTGCTACTTCAGGTCAAAGCAGCCTGTTGTGTTGTGACAGTGGTCTTTGTGGAATAGAAAGTATTTTAACTTATTCCTTATGTTTGGATTGGTTTTGATTTTTCTTGGTTGACTGAACATCTGCTTGTCCGTCACCTCCATGTACACCTGTTAGACAGGCATATTTAATGGCGTGTATCGCTCGAACTGACTGGCTGAGGCTTTAGCTCCTCGGGGGGGCATTGCCTCGACTAAACGAGCATCGATCGTCTTTTTGTCGCTTAAAGTTGGAGTTGTCCTTCTAGTTTTTCCTCTTTGAAGAGGACCTACGAGCGTTGAACAACTCCTTTGCATTGATGTGGTTCTATGCCCGGTCCAAGAATTCAGCCACGGACTGAGGTGGTTCTTGACCTACCGACCAATGAAACTTTTTATCCCTCAATCCCCCAATTATTGTGTGTAACATCACGTCTTGCAATAAGTTTTCGACTTGGACTGCTTCAGTGTTGAAGCGTGCGAGTTAGTCCTTCAGGGATTCATCATCCCTCTGTCTGACTGCTGTGAGGTGGGTGGAGTTCTTCCTCAGGTCAGTGCTCCCAATGAATTGCATTGCAAAGGCCCGATTGAGTTGTGCAAACGAGTTGATAAACCTTGGTTTTAAGTTCTAAAACCAAGTCCAAGCTATGCTCGTCAATGATAATGGGAAGGCTTTGCACATTATGTTATGGTTAACGCCAAGGAGTTCCATCCGAACTCGAAAATTCTCCAAGTGCTCTATGGGATCTCCCACCCCATTATATTGCTTGAGATGAGGCACTTTGAATCCTCTCGGGAGTTGTTCTGCTTGGATATCGTCGGTGAATGGAGATTTCGCTGAGTGTACTAGGCACCGATGGTGATAGGGGCTTTCACCCTCTGCGCCCATTATAGATCGCCAACACGTTCTCTGAGCTCCCTCAGTTATGCTTCTCATGGGGAATATTGTCATCTATACGACGGGGCCTTGCTCTGCTGAGCCGAGTGGCGCTCTTCCAGCCCATGCTGCAAATCATTTGCTAGCAGGTCGGCTGCGTGGCAAACTCTTGTGGTAGTAGCTCGGCTGGTAACATCGTCCTCATTTGGAGCTTGGCTCTAAGCTAGGTCTTCGCCGGTCAGCTCGGGAAGGTTCTCTCGCCCTTTGAGAGTATGATAGCAGGTGAGCTAAAGGTTGAGGTGGCAGAGCCAAGCCAACCAATCCAGCCAGGAGATTTCTGATCTCATTCAACTACTGGGTGAACCCTCTGAACTGTTGATCTAATCCTCCCCCATTTACTCTTCGACAGCGGATAGTCGAGCCCCACGATTGCTGGACCTTGGTTGTTCACTCTACTGAGTGGAGCGCGAGGATGACCCTCCAATCCGGAGAGCGGGTATTTCGGGAACACCTTCCTCATCATCATATTGGGGGTCATGAGACGGCCCAGCCCCCATTGGTGCCTTCCCCTTGTTTCTCCTTCCTCCATCCATTGGTGGTTTGACCAAGGAAGTTTCTCAAAACGGGTTGAGAAGACGATGAAAACCTTAAGACTTAGTGAGAACACGACTTGATTGTTATTTCCCACAAACGATGCCAATATGTTGTTGCAAAAAATTGATCAACAGGTGAGATGTCGTGACCTCCAACTGGTTGACGGACAAGGTGGGCGGAACAGCCACCTAGGGATGGTGCGTGTCACTAAGCTCTTGCTGGTGAGCCGGTTGGATCTGGAAGATAGATCCTACATAGCACAAAGAAAGCTAGGAGGGTGGCCGGTCCCCCACCATTAGTCCTTTGATGCCTAAGTTAGATGAGTCTGACAGCCAGAAGTAGGTGATAGCTCTTTTGGGTAGATAGGTTTACATACCTTACAATGGAGGCGAATGCCTCTATTTATAGCCATCAGAGAGTGATCGTGAGCTACTATTGTGGCCATGATCATGGGAGTGAGACCTACTGGGGCGGCGTGATTCCCGGATATATGGATCACGCTGGTAACAGCGGGAGACATGCCCGTCTCCCCCGGACACGTCCCTGGACCTCCGCTCGCAGTTATGGCAAAAAAAGTCCAAGTCGGTCCATTGGTAGTTACGACTGAGGCCGAGCTCTGGACAGCTCGGCTGTGTCAGTAGACAACCTGAGCTAAGTCTATCTTTGATGCATCCAAAATGCCCTTTCGTTAAGGCCGATCTGTCTCAGCTCGTCTTTGGGTCTGTAAATGGGTCAGTGGACCCAATGGGGTACCTAGACCCAACCCATTTAGACCCGACCCATTTGTTAAATGGTACGGGTCTGGGTCCAAGAACAGACTCAGTTGCTAAACGGGTTTAGGTCTAGTTTCCTTTATATTAGGCCTAACCTGACCCGACCCGAATACATTTAGTAAGTGGGCGGGTTTGGTCTATGTTTTAAGGGACCCATCCAGCCCAAACCCATCCAGACTCGGTTTTAAGCCTTGTAAAAATGCTTGCATACTAGATCCAGACCCAGACCCAGACCCATTAGACCCGACCCATTTATAAATGGGTCTAGGTGGATCTCCCTCTACCAGACCTGGACCCATTTATAAATGGGTCTGATGGGTTGACTCGGACCCGACCCAAACCCGCCCATTTAGTAAAAGGGTCTGGGTCTAAAATTTGGACTCAGGCCCATTTAGTAAATGGGCGGGTCTGGTTTTGGCTAAAGCCGCCCCAAACCCAACTATTAACAACCCTACTCGCCTTTTGTCTTCGGCTCTCTTCCTGTCTACAGCTCGTCATGCGGGCAGTCACAGTGACTAAGCCGGAAGACCTAGGCCTGAGCCTATGGGCCCTCCTTATGCCCTGAGGTCAATTCGGGTTTTACCCATAAAAATAAACATAGATAAAAATTGTCTGAAAATCAGCAATTTATCATATTTGCCTCTATTATCTCAATTTCTATCTTTTTTAGAGTATAATACGAAGATTATTATTATCATGCAAGCAAATTTAGCATACATATGCACCATCCAACAAAAGTTTAATAATTTTCCCACCAAGTAAAGCCAAGTGATGGTCTAAATCTTTTATGTTTGCAATGTGTAGTGACATGAATTAATTGTGTAAGGAGGCAAGTAGATATACTCGTCTCAAGGATATGCAATATATGTTTAGGTTTTCAGTTTCTCTATTGTCTTTTGTTCTATGATCAAAGCGCTCGGTAAGATGGGTCACACCATTAATGGACCATGAACCATATTTTTCTTTTTAGAATCATCACAACTCTTTAATTGGTGTTACTAAGGGACAAGCACACCAAGTGAACCATATGAACCATCTTACCCGTTGAATATCAACTGCTCTACAAGTGAGACAGATAATGACTATTACCTAAAAAGTTCCTTAGATTAGAAGATCAGTGCCCATCACGATGTTTATTTTCCATCCAACTTATTCATAAGGTCACACAGACTTGGATGAAGGGTAAACACAAAAATCATCATGTACCCCCAAGAAGTTCTAAATGGTAAGCATTCAATTCCACTACTTTTTGTGGTGTGGTCCACTTGAGTTTTAGATTTGCCCATTTTTAGGCTCATGCCCTAAAATGATCAGGCAAAATAGATGGACGGTGTGGATATAACACATACATCATGGTGGGCTTGCAGAACTTTTCTATGTCATCACACTACAAACCTCGGTGGCATTTTATACACTATGCAATCTGCATTCTCCACTGAACCACCATCTATGTGTTTTATCCATGCCGTCCATCTATTTTTAAAGAACATTTTATGGCATGAGCCAAAAAATTAAGCAGATTTAAATCTTAAGTGGACCATTATGGCATGAGCCAAAAAAATTAACCACATTCAAAACTTAAGTGGACCACACTATAAGAAAAGAGTGGAGATTGAATGCCCACCATTAAAAACTTCTTAGGGTTTACTATAATGTTTATTTTACATCCATCTTGTTGATTAGGTCACACAAACCTGGATGAAGGGAAAACATAAATATCAGCTTCAGACCAAGAAGTTTTGAATGATGGGTGTTCAATCACCATTGTTCCCTATGGTGTGGTCCACATGAGATTTGGATCTGTCTCATTTTTTATTTCATGCCCTAAAATGATCTTGGAAAAATGGATGAACGGTGTGGATAAAATATATACATCATAGTGGGGCCCACAGAGACAATGTCAATAGGTAATCGACATGCCGATTGAAAGTGGAAGGATGATGATTTCCTGGGAAAGCCTTTTGCAGGAAGTTCCAACAACTGGAAGCTAGGTGGGGCCCACTATAACGTTTGTGAGAAATTCACCCCATCCATATGTTTTTCCATATCATTTTAGGATATGAGAACAAAAATGAGAAACTCAACTGGTCCTCACAACAGGAAATAGTGAGGATTGAACGTCCACCATTGAAACATTTATAGGATGGTAAAAGCTTTGATAAAACTAATATTTTTGTGTTTTCAATTCATCCCAGTAGGAATGACCTTATGAATGGTATGGATGACATATAAACATCATGGTGGACCCAGGGAGGTTTTAATGGTTAGCATTTCTCTACTCGCTATTTCCTGTGGTGTAGCCTACTGTGTTTTGAATATGTCTCATTTGTTTCTCTCATGTCTTAAATCGATATGGCAAAATAGATGGATGGGGTGGATTTTACACAAGCATCACGATAGGCCCCATTATCTAAAGCGGAAGGCTTTGGCAGGAAATTGGCATCCAATTGGATTGCCTAGCTACATGGCACCTCTATGGGTGGGTATCGTGTTGATGTGACAAAGTTTTGTGTCCCATCATGATGTATGTGTTAGATCCACACCGTTTAATCATTTTTTTCATATTATTTTAGGTCATAACTATAGACACCCCACCCCAGGCCAACAAGCTAATCAAGTTGGACGAAATCAACCTTAGTTCAAACCAACCAAACCCAATCAATCCAGTTAACCTAGTAAACTAGATTCACCTAAACCGTAACCCTAAAATTAAATCCAGAAAAAACCTAACCCTAGGAAGAACCTAGTCAAACCCAATTGACCCGCCGAATAAACCCATTGAGTCAACTCACCCGGTCAGCTCACCTAATCAACCTACCTAGCTAATTCACCTTGTCAAATCAACTCTAATATATACCCCGAACCAAACCCATATGGCCAAGCCCATTCAGAATTTGGAGCAAAATAGCAACCCAACATCCTTGGAAGTAGAGCCAACACACATGTAGGGGAGCCCACCTGCTAATTTAGGAGACTCCGTTTGGCACTTGTGGCATCCAAGATGCCGCCATCCATGTGGTAGGTCTCCTGTCTTGACAGGAGCTCTATACATGTGGCTTTTCTCCATTTGCACCCTCTAAACATATAGCACTATGAAAAGACTCCAACGCCCCTCCCTTACACCCGAAATTATGGCACATGCTATTCAATCCATCCATTAAGATTTTGCCATGTGGCAATCTTAAATTCAAGACATCCAAGCCCTTTCTGATCCTGGATTTTTCAGGAATTATTAAAAACTGGGGCTTAGGGTCTATAAATAGCTCCCTCCACTTATCATTTCAACTCACATCTCCATTTCAAAATTCATAAGCCTTTCATTTTCCTTAACTTAGCCATCTCATCCCTCCACTAAGAAGAGGAGAGGGCAATAAGAGTGAGTCCAGCCCAGTCAAGCCCAAAACCCTAGCTACTAGAGCAACCAAAGCTTCAATCCAAGCCACTTGATCCGACCCTTGTGACATTACCATCCACCCAACTTCTAATTAGGTTAATTCATTTAAGCATCATGCAACACATATTCCCTTTTTTTTTTTTGTTCATCCATGCGAAAACGGATGGACACATAAGCATCCGCGCGTTTTCTGGAGAAATGGATGGACAAATGTCGGTTGGTTCAATACAAAACGAAATTTCAGTAGGAATCCATATACTGTGAGTCCCATAACTCCTCCTGTATTAAAAGTTATAGCTGATTTACGGTCCACCTTCTTTTGGTCCATCCATGCGAAAATCATCAATTTTTGTCGACTTTTCCTTAATCTTTTTTCCGGTCCATGTGTGATAGGAATTAGTGTGCTTGATTCGTGCCCTTTTATCAGGGGGTGTGATAGGAATGTGCTTGATCTGTGCCCTTTATGAGGGGGTTCCTGTCCTACATCAAAAGGGGATATTCGGTGAAATTATAATCGAATAAGGTGAGTAGTGTACTCTAAGGCTTTGATTATAATGGAGATTTTTGTCGCTTTGTGAAGTGATTTTTTTTTTCCCAAAGAATTTTTCACATAAAATATTTTGTGTTTTGTGTGTGATTTTTTTATTGGTTTAGTTATCTTCTTTATTATTATTATTTTATTTTGGTTTAATGTACTTTTGCAAAGTGCATGGATCAACCGTGTTAAATATGAATTTCTAACACCTAGGATTGATCTAGGTTTACTGTTGGTTTAGTATTATAGCCAGTGCACTCACAACAATATCTACAAACATTGCAGTGGCCCCACCTAGCTTGGGAAGCCTCTTGCATGCAATCAGCGTCCGGCTGAGATTATCACCTTTACTTTTTCCAGTGGGCCCCATGTGGTAAATGTAGAGAGCTGGCATGAATAGAGGATGCACTCAGCAGCCGTCAAAAGGGCACACCTTTATCCCAAACCAAACCGTCCACATTGTGGGGCCCACTAAAATGGTTCATGGGAAATCGGATTGCGTACTGAGTACGTTTTTTTAATACTGAGAAAACTCTGTTGGCCCACTGTGAATGTATGTGGTTTATCCACGCCGTCTATACGTTTCCCCCCTCATATTAGGTGTTGATTCCAAAATTGAAGCATATAGAAAGCTCAAGTGAATTATGCCACAGAAAACAGTGGGACTAATGATTTCCACCGTTGAAACCTTCCTAGGGCCCACAGTGATGTTTATTTGTCACCCAACCTGTTCATAAGATGACACAGACATGAATGAAGGGAAAAAACAAATATCAGCTTGATCAAAACTTCTGTGGTCTTCAAGAATTTTTCAACAGTTGACGTTAAATTGACAGTGTTTTCTGTGGTGTGGCCCACTTGAGATTTAGATAAGGCTTATTTTTTGGCTACAGACCTAAAATTATCTGTTAAAATGAATGGATGGAGTGGATAAAATTTATAAATCATGGTAGGTCCCGTAGAGTTTACTTAGTAGTTAGTATGCTTAGCGTAGCGTATTGAGTAACTCAGTACGCAATCCGCTTCCGGTCCATAGTTCATAGCCCAAAAAGCCACATATTCAACAAAGAAAATGCCCATAAAACAAAGTCTCTGGCCCATCTGCAGTCGATCCCATCACACTCCGCCCGTGCATGAAACAACCTCTCCACATCATCATCATTGGGGCGTCCAAGAGCACTCAAAGTTTTGGTCCATCATGGCCCACAAATGGACCGCCAGTGACAAATGTTAGACAGATGCGCAATCCATCCTACACGGCTTCGGATCGACCGTGGTTGGTGGATCCCTAACCGTGGGGGCCCACAGTGATGTATGTGCTTTACGTCTCTGCCATCCATCCGTTTTGAGAGCTCTTTTAGTGCATGATCCCAAAGGACGCGGATTGCCTGCGAAAGGCTTTCTTAGGCATCTCCTGCGCTCGGAATCTAAGTGGGGGCCACCGTGATGTTTGTGAGAAATCTACACGGTCCAACCGTTTTGTGAGATCATTTTAGGCGTTGAGAAAAACAATGAACGGGGATCCAAGACTCAACTGGGCCGAAAACGTGATGATTGAATTTCCACAGTTGAAATATTCGTGAGGCCACAGAAGTTCGGAATCAGGATAATATTTGTGTTTTCAGTTCATCTCAGTAGGAATGACATTATGAACGGTATGGATGGCATATAAACATCACTGTGGACCCCATAGAGGTTTCAACGGTAGGAATTTCTCTACCCACCTTTTGCTTTAGTGCGGCCCACCTGAGTCTTGGATTCAGTTGATTTTTGGTCTCAACACCTAAAATGATCTCACAAAAACGGTTGGATGGCGTAGATTTCTCAAAAACATAACGGTGGGCCCCACCTAAATTCAGAGATGCCTGCCAAAGGCTTTCAAGCGCAATCCGCGTCCAAGAGAAAATAGATCCAAATCTTAGGTGATCCACCACAAGAAATAGTGCCCATTGAATACCCTCCATTAAAAACTCATTGGGGCTACCTGAATGTTTATTTGCCATCCCACCTGTTGATAAGGCCTCAAAGATCTGAATGAAGGGATCACACAAGTATCAACTTGATCCAAAACTTTTGTGGCCCACAAGAAGTTTTTAATGATCAATATGTGGTATGGTCCATCTGAGATTTGGATTTGCTTCAGGTTTTGGATCATGGCCTAAAATGAGCTGTCAAAATGGATGGACGGCATGGATTTAAGACACAGACATCACAGTGGACCCCATAGTCAGGGATCCACCTACAGCTACCTGATACACCACACTAGCAGGGAGCGGCTTAGGTGTAGGCCTGCACACAGGTCGAGTTAGGTCAGGGTTGGGCCCAACCCTGGACCGAACCTAAATATATTTAAAGGTCCGAGTTTTGGTTCGGGTTGTGACCAAGTTGGCCTGACCCAACCCTAACCCTACCCTACTTGTAAAAGTGTTAACCATAACCCTACCCTACCCTATATGCTAAATCGAGTCAGGTCAGGTCGGGTTAGGACTATGTTTCTATGGTGTGGTCCACCTCAGATTTGAGTGAGCTTCATTTTTAGTATTATATCCTAAAATGATCTTTCAAAATAGTTGGACGGTGTGGATTTAAGACACATAGTCAAGGGACACCCACCTTGGTGGTTCCCAGATGTCACCTAATCCGTTCCCTGTGAGTGTGAGATGAGCGCAGCTTGGGTGAGAGTCGGTGAGACCCGAAGCCAACCATGTGGGTGAGACCCTAACCATGAGGCTCACCTCGATGTATATATTGTAAATCCATGCCGTCCATCTATGTTTCTAGATTATTATAGGACATATTCCCAAAAAGGAAGTAGATAAAAGCTTTAGGTAGACCACATAACAAAAATCAGTGGTCATTGAACTCCCACCATTAAAAGATTCTAGACTCCACCCTAATATTTATTGACCATTCAACATATTGATAATGTTATATAGATATTTCTAAAAGCAATAAAGTAGTATAAACGGGGCGGTTTGAGTCGGGTGGAATGGGTCGGGATACATGGGTCGGGGTACGGGTTGGGTCGGGCGGGTTTGGCATATACCCTAAACCGTACCTAAATTAAAAACGGTCCAGCCGCATCTACTTGGGACCGGACCATTTTCTCAGTCGGGTCAAGACGGATCGGGTTTCTACCGGGTCGGGTCGGGTGGGTTGGGCAAGTTAATGGGGCATATGTGCAGCCCTAATTAGGTGAGACCCCGGATCTAGGGAGCGGATTGCCTATGACACCAGCCACAGGATATCTCTGTGGCTGGGGCTATGTGGGATCCACAGGGATGTCCATGACAAATCCACTATGTCCATCTGTTTTGGGAGACCACATTAGGACAGGATTTTAAAAATAAGGCAGATTCAAAACTCACGTGGGCCACACCAACAAAAGAGTGGGAACACCAACGTCCACCAGTTGAAACCTTCCTGAAGTTGACCATGATATTTATGTGTCATCCAAACCGTTCAAAAAATTATTAACACTCAAATAAACTATAAGAAAAAGTATCATCCTCATGCAAAACTTTTATCATCACTAAGTGTTCAATATCCATTGTTTGATGTGGTATGGCCCATTTGAGTTTTGGATCTGCATTATTTTTAAAATCCTGTCCTTCCAAAACATATGGATGTAGTGGATTTGTCACGAACATCCCTTTGGATCCCACACAGCCCCATCCACAAGGATTTCCGTGACAAATCCACTACGTCCATCTGTTTCAGAAGTCCACGTTAGTATAGGATTTTAAAAGTAATGCAGATCCAGAACTTAGATGGGCATACCACACAAAACATTGGGTATTGAACACTTAGCAGGGATAAAAGTTTTGTATCAGGATGATACTTTTTATTACCATTTATTTGAGTACTAATAATTCTTTAAATGGTTTGGATGAGGCATAAACATCATGGTCAATTTCAAGAAGGTTTCAACAGTGGACATTAGTGTTCCCGCTGTTTTCTTGGTGTTACCCACCACCTGGGTTTAGAATCTGCCTGATTTTTAGAATCTTGTCCTATTTTTTTCTTAAAAACACATATGGAATTAGTGGATTTGTCACGGACTTCCTGTGGATACCACACAGCCCAGGCCGCAGCGATATCCCTGTGGCCAGTTGCAGGTGTTCGGATCCTGCCAGGTGGGTGGGACCCTGACTGTGGGGCTCACAGTGATGTATGCCTCTTAAATCCACACCGTTCAACCATTTTGAAAGCTCATTTTAGATTATGATCCCAAAAATGAAGTTGACTCAAATCTTAGGTGGACCACACCACATAAACAGTCGTGATTGAATCTCTACCATTAAAACCTTCACGGATTCCACCAGAATGTTTATTTTCCATCCAACTTGTTGATAAGGTCACAAACACCTAGATGAAGAGATCACATAAATATCATCTTGATCCAAAGCTTTTATGGCCCACAGGAAGTTTTTAATGGTCAATCACCTCTGTTTCCTGTACTATGACCTATCTGGGATTTGGAACTGCTTCATTGTTTGGATCAAACCCTAAAATGAACTTTCAATACGGATGGACGGCGTGGATGTAGTCACATGTATAGGTGGATCCGGGGTCTCACCTAATTCGCTATCACCAGATAGCGGGACCCACTGAGAAACCACACCACTTTCCTTTTCCAGTACCAAAATCTGAAGTATCTGCCGCTGGGTATTATTTTTAATTTTTTAGGGGTGAATGCAAATGAAAAATAAAACTGAAAATTACAGGTGCACTGCAGGAGCACTAATCTTCCATGGCCGTGCAAGCCTGCAGGCGATCAAAACCGTTCAAGAAGCAATTCCCATCATAGATAGACAATGGGCAGCCCTGAAAACTAATAATTATGAAAGGGGAATGATAATAAGCAGATTTTGCATAGAAATCCTATGCAGTTCTGTTGACAAGATAAAGGTGGTAAAAGTTTCTGGTGATCAGGACTGTTGATCTAGTGGGCCACCGTGTGGATTGGATTTAGGTCCAAATCTCATTGATTGGGAAACTACTATATCTAGTTGTGATTTTTGCCATTTATGTTCATTGGATAACTACGAGCATAAATACCCTTGATTTTGGCCACATGGTGGCCCACCGGAGAAAGCAACTGCATAGAATTTATTTAAGTATTCCGCTGGTGTGGTGACGTGGTTAGATTTGGTTAAAGGGCCTTGTGACGTCGGAAAGGAGCTACACTTTTTTAAAGGTTTTTCAACATCCTAACCGTTCCTACAAGGCTAAGGTCGACAACACCACGTAAAGCAGAGTTGGATTTTTTTTTTTTAAGTCAGTCAAACTCCTGCCAGTATTGAAAACTTCCCAATGCACACCGTGATGGTTATCAGCCATTCAATCTGCTCTTAAGATCGTCATAGACAGGAATGAAGTAAAAATACATATATCAGCTTGATACAAAACTTCCATCTCATGAGAGGTTATCAATCTCCACTGCTTGTCGTGGTGTCCTCTCCTTGAGCCTTTAATTGGCCTCTTTTTGGGGTTTATGTTCTGTAGGACCCTTGCCGTTTCCGTGCTCCCGCACGACGTTCTTCTCCCTTCCCCTTTCCTTTCGAGAAAGAAGGAGATGAGGATGCGTGAGTGCGAAATCGCCGTTTGTGCCACTGGCTTGCCTCGTTCTCGAGGGCTTCGTTTGGTTGTCGTGTTAAGCTGGATATGTTTAAGTGAGTTTATATAAGACCAGAGTCGCCACTAGCCAGTTACTTCGAATCTACAGTCGGCTAGACCCCGTAGAAACGTTAGAGAAGGGAATCCGAAGATTCCTTCCTCTAAAATGACTCATGTTGATCTGCAGGTCAGAGATTCAAGGTAAGGGATCACGGTTACAGGGTGGGAAGAGGTTAAGCACCCCACACACTGCCCGTACCGAAGTACGGTCTCTACTTCACAGAATCGATCGAATACTTGAAAGTCTAGTTTAATCCTCGTATATTCTCATGGATGACATGATGCATGAATGCGGGTCTGAACAGTAAGAGTTTCTGATGGGCAGGTTCCAACAACGGGCAAGCCCAGAGCGTACGCTCGAACTGACAGGTGCTTAATGTAAGACGTATGCAGTGTGCTTGAATGATCAAGGTGTTTTATGGTGAAGCATGAATGCAGGTCTGAACAGTAAGAGTTTCTGATGGGCAGGTTCCAACAACGGGTAAGCCAAGAGCATACGCTCGAACTGACATGTGCTTAATTTAAGACATATGCAGTGTGCTTGAAGAATCAAGGTGTTTGCGGTGAAGCAGGGGGGTTGGAAGAAAAGTAAATGTTGCACTTATGCTAGATGCAAATGAGATGATGCTGGAAAAGAGTAGCTGGGTGGACGGAGGTGTCGCAAGGATTGACTTCGAGTGGCTGGATCAAGACTTGGATGGCTTGGGAGGCTTGGACCAGTGGTCAGGCTGGGCTGGACCAGGGCTAGGCTCTCCTCACTCGGGCTCTCCTTGGTGGAAAAAATGGGCTAAGGATTGGAGAGGGACTCGGGACAGACAGAACTTCACTGGACTCGAAGGGATGCTGAAATGAGAAGGGGAGGGGGGTATTTATAGCAGCGGGCAGTGGCATTCCGCGTAAATATTTTTGGGCGGCCTGCTATGGGCCGCCCGTACGACCGTTCCTCGATTTCCAGCGAGGTACGGTCGCACCCTCGGGGCTGCTGCTTGACTCGCTGGGTCGACTCAGTGAGTTGACTCAGCGGGTCGACTCAGTGGTTTGACTCGACGGGTTGACTCGACGGGTTGACTCGGTGTTTTGACTCAGCGGGTTGACTCAGCGGGTTAACTCAGCGGGTTGATTCAGTGAGTTGACTCAGTGAGTTTGACTTTTTTAGGATTTTTTGACTGGCTTTTCTTATGGGGGTTTTTCAGGGTGATGTTTAGGACTGGGTTGACTGGGTTCAGGCTTGAACTGGGCTATGGAATGGGGCTTAAAAGGGTGAGTTTGGCTGAGTTTGGACTTGGGATTTGGGGGTTATGGTCCTCCATTCAACCAGCTATCTCCACCAATAGTGTAGCCGAAGGTGGGGTGTCTACATATTCTAAAATAATGTGTAAAAATGAATAAACAACATGCATAAAATCAGTGAAGCTTGAGTGGATGAACATTTTTAGAGCTCATTTTAGGTATGATGCAAAAAATGAAGCGGACCCAAATCTTAGGTAGACCACACCACAGGAAATAGTTGTAATTGAATCCCCATCATTAAAAACTGCATGGATTCCATCGGAATGTTTATTTGCCATCCAACCTATTAATAAGGTCAGAAAGACTTAGATAAAGAGATCACACAAATATCATCTTGATCCAAATCTTTTTGTGGCTCACAAGAAGTTTTTAATGATCAATTACTATGGTCCATCTAGGTTACGGATGGACGACGTGGATGTTGGAAGAGCCTTCAAACTGTGCTCCCTGAATTGTCACCGACTGGTTATGATCGGTCAGTCGTGTTACGCGGTATCTTGTGCAATGACGCATTTTTTTACGCTGTTACGCAGATTTGCGTAAGATGTTTTTATTTTCGAGACATATATATATATATATATATATATATATATATATATATATATATATATATATATATATATATATATATAAGGTGTCTAAGGCTTTCTAAGTGTGTTAGGAAGATGGAAGAGTATTTTGAGAGAGAGAGAGAGAGAGAGAGAGCTTGGGTTTTCTCTGTTTTTCTTGCTTGTGGGCTACCAATCTCTGTAATCTTCTGGAATAATAGTGGATCGCTTTATGCCATGGTTTTTTACCCGTTGAGGGTTTTTCCACGTAAAATCGGATTGTCTTTTGTGATTGAATGCTTGTGTGGTGTAATTACATTGTGTTTCTCGTTTGATCGTATATTCTGCTGTGTTTGTTAGGCTTTTCGCTTCTACTGCCTACGTCCGTATTCCTAACAAGTGGTATCGAAGTTAAAGTTGGGATGGAGTAGAATTCGGATCTAAGACAAGAAGATGTAATCAAGTACAAGATTCGATATAGAGAAGTTTTCTAACAAAAATAACTTCAAACTATGGAAGATGAAGATTGAATCCCTCCTAGTACAGCAAGGGCTTGATGAAGCTCTTGGAAAGTGACCTGAGGCCTTGAAAGATAATGAGTGGACGAAGCTCGACAAAAAGGCTAGAACCTCGATTATGTTATGCCTTACGGATGATGTCCTCTATTACGTCACGAAGGAGAAGATTGCGGCTGATACTGATGACGAAGTTCGAGAAGGTTTATGCCAAGAAATCTCTAGAAAATCACATGTATCTGTTAATACAATTGTTTACCTTGAAGATGGCTGAGGGGACAGATGTTGAGTACCACTTAAGCCCATTCAATCGGCTAGTTTGCAAGTTGGTGGAGATAGATGAGCTGATAAAGGATGAATATCAAGCATGCATCTTGCTGAATTCTCTTTCATATTCATATGAGTCATTCAGGGACTCTGCGTGCGTAGGAAGGGATATCATCAACGTTGAGACTATTATCTCTGCTCTTCAGCCAAAGGCGATGAGAAAGAAAAGCGGTGACGTGGGTTCTAGTTCTTCCTGAAAAGCACTGATTATGAGGGGAAGAAATTCTGAGCATGGTGGGGAATATTTTAAATCGGGATCTAAGGCCAAGGGCAAATAGAAAGCCAATGTGCTGTGCTGGAGTTGTGGTCAGGAAGGCCACATGAGAGGGGATTGTCAGGATTCTAAGTTAAAGCAAGAGAGGTATGAAAATTCTTCTGGAGAGGGAGCCAATACCATAGAGGACGGTGGCGATCTTTATGAAGTTCTAACTATATCCGACAAGGGATCTCACGGTAAAGAGTGAATCTTGGATTCAATGACTTCATGTCACGTTTGTCTTGACTGGAGTTCATTCACGACATATAGAGAGTATGGTGGTGAATTGGTGTTTGTGGGCGACGGCTACGCTCATAAAGTGATGAGTATTGGTACGGTGCACATCAGGATGTTTGATGGGATCGAACGAGTCCTGAAAAATATGAAGCATGTCCCCAAGATGAAGAAGAATGTGATTTCTCTTGATAATCTTGAGGCGAAAGGGCGCGTGTTCATCGGCAGCGATCGTTGTTGTAAAGTGATGAAGGGGGCACTCATGTGGATGAAGGCATAGAGGTGTCAACATTTTTACAAGTTGATCAGGAGCATAATTTACGGTGGAGTTGCGGGATCGACAGCGAGATCCACGGTTGCTCGTATGTAGCAAGTGCCCAAGGGTCACATGAGAAGAGCGGAAAAGGGCGTGAAAGTGCAATGTTAGGGTTGATGGAGGCACGAGAAGCGATGGAGTTATGATGAAGATGAGATGATGAAGAAAGCAAGTATGTTCTGATTTGACGTTTGAAGCCTCAGTAGAGTTTGTTGGAAGAGCCTTCAAACTGTGCTCCCTGGACTGTCAATGATCGATCATGACCGGTCGTACAGTGGGAGCTGACGGGTCATGACCGGTCAGGTGTGTTGAGGCAGACATGTGATTTTCAATGTATTTCTCCTTTGGACTGTTTTTGGGTCGGTCCGACTGGTCGGCCGTGTTACGCGATATCTTACACAGTGATGCGTTTTCTTATGTTGTTACGCTGGATTTGTGTAAGATGTTTCTATTTTCAGGATATTTGCTATATATATGACATGAATTCGAACTTAGATGGTATCCTAAGGTATCCAAGGTTTCCTAAGTGTGTTAGAAAGATGGGAGAGTGTTTTGAGAGAGAGAGAGAGAGAGAGAGAGAGAGAGAGAGAGAGAGCTTGGGTTTTCCCTATTTTCCTTGCTTGTGGACTGTCAATCTTTGTAATCTTCTGAATCATAGTGGATTGCTTTGTGCCGTGGTTTTTTTACCTGTTTAGGGGTTTTTCCACGTAAAATCGGATTGTTTTTTGTGGTTGAATGCTTGTGTGGTGTGATTGCATTGTGTTTCTCGTTTGATCATATATTCTGCTGTGTTTGTTCGACTTTCGCTTCTGCTGCCGGCGTCCTTATTCCCAACAGTGGATATAGTCAGATACATCACAATCAGTGGCCTCACGATCAGGGTCTTGCGCATCTCAGTGGGTGGATATGAGGATCCATTGAAGCTGCTCACTTATAAAACATATACATCTCAGGCCAGGCCTCATGAAGCCCCTAACATGAGTATCCTCATCCCTCACCACCGGGCCTCACTCTCTAATTAGGTCAAATGGATTCTAATTGACTTTCACCCGCTTACGGGCACAAGCCAGTTTAGTTGGACAATTCTACCTTTCTGGACAACACCAGGTCCATAGCTCAAGTGTTAGACTGAGTGAAGATATATAGCCTCGTTTTAGCACCGAGGTCATGTCATCGATCCCATAGTGGGGGTGGTTAACATTGTGATGTGACTAACAGAGATAGGTGGGTGTACTAACAATGGGGTGTGTGAACTAACCCCCCAAAAAATGTCTAAAACCATAACAAGATCGTCAAATAATGTAATTTCTTTATTCATGATACATATAAACTGAGGCTGATTATTTTTGTACAGTTTAATTTGATTTATTTTTACGCCATATCTGCAAATTCGAAGTGCTTGACTGTCATCCATCACGCCCTCGGACAGTAGCCACGGAATTTATTCACCTGGAGAGTATTTATGTACCAGTGGACTATGGCATTCGTACTCATGCACTTCCTAAATGTATACTTGTTATATACCCAACTCAACATAAACCTTTCAAATTATAGGAACCATTTTAGATGGCCCATAATTTCAAAATCAAATTGATTGGAGAACTCTAACCTTTGATAAATAAACATCAATGTGTCATATTAGGACCGTTGAATGGTTTGATTTCACCAATTTTCTTTTTAAAGATCAGTTCAGTATAATGTTTGTTGTTTTATTCATTAAAGTGGATTCCATGATTTGTACGGATGGTATGTGTCATATGCGTAACAAATCTACATTTCCTAAACGCATGTGTATGAAAAATCATGCTCTGCCAGAGCATTAAAACTTTTCTTTCAGGTTTAACGTTTAAACCACTAAATTAAGACATAATCAGAGCACATGATTCCTTGCCCCTGTCCTTCTGTCCCATTCAAGCACAAGTGAAAGAGCTCTGATACTCTGACGGATTAACAATGTTGATACGCAGGCACTGAGAAAATTTACGCTTGGCATATATTTAATTCAAATTCAACCGTCTAAATAGTGGGCCTCTATTTAGACAGATCATAAAGCAAAACATTAATCATCGGATATTTAACTAATGGTTGAGATATCAACCGCCAAATGTCAGAATTTTCAGCCAACACATATATTAATCAGATGTTAGAATCATTTAATAAATATTATTATCGAATGGAGATCTATCTAGGTGAATTAGAAAAAATTCAACGGTTTATCTTGAGTCGATATATTCTATATGTACAACTTCTGAATGCCTGTTTATCAACCAATATAATCTGCCCGAGTAGCAAATAACTCGACTAAGCAGAAAGCGCAGCAATAGCGGCATAAAATAAATGCATGCGGAATAGTCTGATACTCTGTCAGAATTAATGGTTCATACACGTCCACTCGTAATGTGGACACCTGGAAGATGATAACTCAAATCAAACCGTATGAATCATAGTAATAACTATAGATAGGTAATATTCCTGAATTCAGATTGATAAAATGATTCTAACTTCTAATAAATAGAAAATTTGTTTGGGTACGTAGATCAACGACTGATCTTCATTTTAACCATCCATTAGATGTCCAACGAGCTGGAGAAAAGGTGGTATTTTTTTGTTTATATTTTCTTTTTTTGTGACCCATGCATGCCAGGTATACAATTTATGAGTGCATGAGTATGATCACAACACTCCGCCAGAGTATGAATCTCCCTCTCTCTCTCTCTCTCTCTACAGAGGGCTTAGAGGAGGAAAAGAGCAAGAAGTGGAAGTGGGTTCTTCTCATCATCTAATGCTGCTGCACAGATGATCATATCAGCTTTTGCTACAATGCACAGACATTGAACCCCCCGTCCCCCCCCTCTCTCTATAGTGAGTAGAACAGAATGAAAAGAAAAGGGTATGTTGCGCTTTTCATCATCTTCATGTTCTTCCTTGCTAGCTTTTCATCAGTTTCAGCAGCTACTACTTCTCCAGCAAGTGAGTTTCAAAACCCCACAAAAATCCCATTTCCTATTTCTTTTCTTTTTCAATTTCTTTTTTTTTTTTTTTTTGGTATTCTTCCAGCTGAAATCTCTCCTCCTTTTTGTTCCCCTTTTGGCAGGATTTGTAAGTGGGTTTTTCTCCAATGCATTTTCTGCTTTCTTGAAATGGATCTGGTCATTATCTGCTACAACAAAAACAGGTAGAAAAATCTGTTAATATCTACAACAACCAACCTCTTTGATTTGCATATACCCATTCTTCATTTTGAAAATTGGGATAGTACATTTTTGTACTGTTTTTACTATTTCAGTTCCAAAATGGGAAATGGGTGCCTGCAAACTGAAGAGGGTGGGTATAGATAGTGGCTGCCCAGAATTATCAGTACCTTCAAATGGAGATGTTTGATTTGTTTTTTTTTCTTCTTCTTCTTTTTTTTTTTTGCAGCGGTTTCGGGCCGTCCTGTGTTGAAGTTCGAGAGCGGATACACTGTAGAGACAGTGTTTGATGGAAGCAAACTTGGGATTGAGCCTTTCGCTGTTGAGGTGTCGCCAAGCGGAGAGCTTCTGGTGTTGGACTCTGCCAATAGTAATATTTACAAGATCAATCCGCCACTGTCGCGATGTAAGTGTTTTTACCCCCTATTTATTGCTGGTTCTTTTCTTTTCTTTTTCTTTCTTTTTTCTGATCGGTTACGTTTCTTCAAAACCCGAAACCCACTTGCATTTCTGAATACCCAAAACCCAGAATTCACAGTTTCGATTGATTTTTTATTTTTAGTTCTAATTTCAGCAAATACCCAAAACCCATATAGCTGAGATTGTCCTTTTTCTTTCTGTTCTGGAATTGACAGTCCTCTGAATGTCATCCACATTATATGTAAAGAGGTATTATATAATGCTCTGGTTGGAAGTTTATGGAGTATCCATTTGGGTTTTCAGTTTCTACAAGCAGGGCCCATGGTTTGGGGACCCAAACAATTGATATTATGGGCCCCAATGTGGGTGGCCATATGAAACCAAAAATAAAAATCTCCCAGACTGCAAAGTTGCAACCTTCAATAAGGTGGCCAACAAATAGTTGGTTCAGAAAGAAATGACAGCAATGACTCACATTCAACCAAAACAAGGGTACATTTTCAATAGCCAGGATGATTCCATCTGGGTGATTTTTGACATACTGATGTCTATATATCAACGGTCTTGATCACTGAATCATGCACTCTGTTAATACAAACTGACAACCCAAACATAATATACACGCACTTGCGCAGGGCATTTTATGATACCTTGTATCTAAAATCTATGGTTTTTTTGTTTCCCTGCATCCCTCACATTATCTAATACCTCATATCTGAAATCTCTGGCCTCCTATCTCTGAACATCCCAACCATTCTATAATACCTTTTTAATTTATGCCTGTTCCCATATTCTGCAGAAAATCTAAATACATTTCTGTGGCCTTTGGATAATCTTTTCTGCAAAAAAATCTGAGAAGCTTTGGAACAAATGACCCTTATTAAGCTCTTCTATATACACCAGACTCCATCCTTTCAGAATTTTATGTCCTAGTTTAGGAAACGTTTGGAATACCCTGGAAATTGGGTCCATCTGGAATGCTTTCCCAAATTTTTATTTCATCTGTTTCCGATAGCTCTTAAAACGAATGAAATTGTTGTTTTGGGGCAGAGAAGCAGAAAAGTGATAGCCTGTCCATTTGGGTGTCTTTTTCCATTGCCCCAAATGCTCCCCATTGCCATATTCAATCAAGTGTCCATTTCGGTGTATTTCCAAACTCACCCTTAATTTCTCTTCTCATTTTATTATTTTGGTTTCCACTAAACCCAACCCATTTCCTAATATATGGGAAAAGTGCAGATAGCAGAACGAAGCTGGTTGCTGGTTCAGCAGAAGGTTACTCTGGGCATGTCGATGGAAAGCCAAGAGAAGCAAGGATGAATCACCCAAAGGGGTTTACAGTGGACGACCGTGGAAATATTTATGTTGCAGACACCATGAACATGGCAATTCGGAAGATCAGTGATACAGGTAAAGCCAATGGGCTTACTCAAAACCATGGAAATTACCATTACAAGGTGCAATTTCAATCCCAGAATACTATCTCAGTCCCAAAATGGATATGGGTGTATTCAAATTAAAATGGTCGTGGAGATATCAATTCCTCAACATGATTCAGCAGGGTCCCATTTTTGGCTGGATCAGTCCACAAATCACTTGGACTGTTTGATCCCACCTATCTGATGAGTTTGCCTTCCCTCTTCAATGCTGATCATTACCAATATTCATTTCTAGTGTCCATTTATAGGTCAATGATGGGACATTGTCTTATTATTGACGGTTTTCTACTATGACCGACCCATTGTCAGAATCACCCAATGAACTGGCCTAATCATGGAGTGTTTTTGTCTCCTATCCCATTCTTGTGGGAGCTCACGGCAGTTGAGATAAATGGATGAGGAGAGTTTTGGGATTGAAATTAGGTATGAAAAGAAGAATAAATAAGGAAAGAGGGAACAAATAGAAGAAAGGAGACGTAATTAGGGAATAATTGGTTGTATTAGTCTCAGTAGACTTTTTTATTTTCGTTTTTTGGATTATTAGTTTCACTGGACTGACACTATCTTATTAATGTAAGAGTGTGTTGCTCCACATGAGTACAAAATATGCGTGGTACATGGAGAAGAGAAAATAAAAATGATATGGTACTTTGGATGACTACATGACTCTATAATCCATATATATCGCTACACTTCCCCTCAAGTTGGAACATAAAAATCAATTATGCTAGCTTGTGACATGTCTGATGGAGCCAATGGAGTGAAGGCTAATTCCTTGGTTATCTGGTGTTTGCTCTTCTGACTTTTAATACAGCATCTCCTTTGAAATCAACTTTTCACGAAGCAAATGGCCTAAATTGGCTAATTAAATTCATGTTTTTTTATAATCAGTTTGATCTCCCAATCCAATTGGGGGCAAAAACCTATGAGAAGATCTTTGGACTTGCAACAACCTCACCTTAACCCCAGAAACATTGAGATATTCAACTAGAATTAGAAGTTTTGACAGAGCATTCTATTTCAGACCAATTTCTAGGACTAAGGATTGTGATTTGGAATGACTCGAAATACTTGTTAAGCTAATATCTATGTAGACCAATATACTTCAATATGCATTTAACATTCATGATATGTTGGACTGGGGGAAATATGAATTGCAGCCAAGGTTGTCAAAGTAGTAGGATCTACAATTTAAATTTTATCGTATACGTATATGATGCAAATTGTATCCCCAAATAGCAAATCAACGTAGGAATCATATAGAATTGTATGAATATCATGGACTGCATAAAGGGGGCCCAAAATTACTTAAAAAATCAAATTATTCCTTTTTTTTCCTTGCCTTTACACTTTTGCTCTTAAAATATGTAAAAAGCCCTCCCACAGGCACCTGCACCACAAGGAGTGGTATAGAGTGTTCTCAGCCCTTTGTGCATTTAAATGGGGAGCTTAAATTTGTGGAGAAAAAAAAAAAAAACAGAAAGTAATGAACTCTAATTTGCAGAGAGCATCAGAAATTGGTCAAAGGCTTTACGGTTTGGGAATCAAGAGATGGAGATATCGCATCTCCAAATTTGTGGATGAGACTCTTTTGTTGTGCAAGGCATCCATAGAACAAAATGCCATCTTAAAAGGCATATTGAGATGCTTTGAAGCCATTCAAATGTGTTCAATAATGGTAATGGTGGCTGTAATGGCCATAGCTGTTACCTTTATGATACACGACATAACACTTTTATTTTCTTAAAACCCAAAACGGCCTGTAACGGCCTGTATGGACCATTTTTCCATAATAGCCATTACATAACCATTTTTGCACACCATGAGTGATACTGGGTCTTTGGATAAATCTTAAAAGGAGTGCAATGGCAAGAGTTTCAATAGAGGAAGAGAGAGAAAATGCATTGCAAGAATGTTTGGGGTGCAAACATATGGACCTTTCATGCACACATTTAGGGCTTCCTCTTGCAGGCAGCTGAACATTGCGGTTTTTTTTTTTTTTTTTGGGGAATCCAATTATAGAAAGAATAGAGAAAAGCTAGCCAATGGTAAGGATTTTATCTGTCTCTTGGAGAGAGAATCACTCTCACCAAGGCCACCCTATCCAACCTTCCTGCATATTTTCTCTTCAAAATGCTAGGGGTGGCGGGATCAAAGATAGAGAAATCACTAAGGAACTACCTATGGAATGAGAAGAAGGGAAGAAATTTCACCTTGTAAGCCTATAAGAGAAGGGGGATTGGGAATATGTAAGGTGAAAGATCAAAATTGGGCCTTGTTAAGCAAGTGATGGTGGAGGTTTGGGGAAGAACTGGAGGCGTTATAGAGGAATATCATAGCTGGGAAGTATGGGATGATGGTAAGGGAGACCAATGAATGGAAAGGACTAAGATTGGCTTAGTTGAGGACAAGAAGATCGAATGAATGGAGGCCATTCAAATTATTAATAGAAAAGTCACTAGCGTCGTCAACAAATTGGAGTCTCCTTTGATGAATCTCCAAGTGAGGCTTGCAAATACTTCAAAGAATTGGAGGAAAGGGATTAAATGAAAGATAGGGAGATTCCAAAAGACATAGAATGCAAATAGCCAAAAGAAATTAAAAGGAGGGCAGGTAAAAAAGACCTAGAAGGTTGGAGTGGATGGTGAACAGAAGGAAGGTACCATGAAGATGCCGTCCTTGAATGTCAGAGGTTTAGGGTCCTTAAAGAGAAGATTGGTAGTTAGAAATATGATCAGAAGATATGGTGCGGATATTATTTCATTCAAGAATCTAAATGGGACGAGGTGATCGAGGTAACGTCTGCGAAATTTGGGGCCAAAGTTTGGATTGGGCAGTTATTCTTGCCTCAGTTCTTGGAAGGGCTGAGCAGAATTTTATCAAAGGCAGAAGAGGTAGGGCTGATCAAGGGTTTTCAAGTGAGCAAAACAATAGCCATTACACATCACCGATTTGCAGATGGCACTTTTATGTGTGATGCAAGTGTTCAGCAGGTGCATAACCTCAAAGGCATTCATAGATGTTTCGAGGGACTGCCAGGGCTAAAGGTAAATCTTAGCAAAAGCTTATTGGTCGCTGTGGAGACAAATGGGTAGATCTGTTGGCCTCTTGCCTCTCAGATGCAAGAAAGGGGTCTCCCCATCATGTACTTGGGCCTCTCCCCAAGCCAAGGTCGCAGCACCTACAACTCAAGTGGCCTGTGATTGAGAAGCTCAAGAGGAGATTAGCTGTGTGGAAAAAGAATTATCTATCTTTTGGGGG
This sequence comes from Liriodendron chinense, assembly GCA_003013855.2. Classification (NCBI taxonomy): domain Eukaryota; kingdom Viridiplantae; phylum Streptophyta; class Magnoliopsida; order Magnoliales; family Magnoliaceae; genus Liriodendron; species Liriodendron chinense. The sequence goes on from PVNU02002850.1 coordinate 257,430, forward strand.
CCACATCACATTAATCAAGGCTGCATTTTCCAGCCTTCCTGTTTATTTCCTCTCCTTGTTCAAAATCCCTTCAGTTGTTGGCAGGAAGATAGATAGATGCAAAGAAATTTTCTTTGGGATGGCAGAAGTGAACAGAAAAAGATGCATCTAGTGAAATGGAATGAGGTCTGAAGCAAATGATCGGCTTGGGTTAGGATGTATCAGAGAAAGAAACTGGAGTTTGCTTTGCAAATGGTGGTGATGCTTTGATCCAAAGGAGAGTCTGTGGGAAAAATTATAGGAGATAAATATGGCCTCGATAATACTGGTAGAAGGGCAGTACGAGATTTGGAGTGCCATTTCCAATATGGGAGACTGCAACTATGCGTGTGGATTCCTGCTGAGGGCTGAAACTAGCTTCAAAGTTATTTGTGGCAGCAGGGTTAGGCTTTGCAAAGACACTTGAGTGGGGAGTGGGGTAGACCTCCCTTGCTGAGAAGCACCAGGATCTTTACAAGGTGGCAGTGCGCAAAAATATTTCTGTAAAACACTGTTACGATGATAGGCGGCAAACTCGTTTGGGACATCACATTTAGAAGAAATCTGAAAGACGAGGAAATTCCCTGTTTCATTGAGCTCATGAAGACCTTGGATCAGCTCACAGCCCTTAGTAAAGGTGAAGACTCGATAGCATGCAAGTGGGAGCTGTCGGGCAACTTGATGGCAAAATCTTTCTTTCAGAAGCTAATGAAGTCTGTGGAGGACCATTTTGCTTGCTTCTTTTGGTCAACAACTGATCCCCCTTGTGTTGTGGCATTCATATGGACAATGGCCAAAGGTAAAATCCTCACAATGGACAATCTCCAAAAGAGAGGGATCTCCCTAGTGAACAGATGCGTGATGTGTAAAAAGCATCTCAAGCTTTCTGTGGTATGGCTTCTTCAATGCTTTTGGATTTGCTTGGGCCCCAATAGGTTGGCTTCTTGACCTTCTTCCTAGATGGAAGGTGATGCGGACATCAAGCCCTTTAGGGTTTATCAGCGTAGGAGGCGAGTGACACCTGTATCTTTATGGCTCGATGATGGCGGGCCTGGATCGTTCGTGACGACTTGAGGAGCATTGAAGACCTTACACATGTAGTCCGAGACATTTGAAAAGACCCCACCTTGGGAAGACATGTGTGAGTTGCTTGGAGGAGATGATCGGACCGTTGGATCGTGATGATGATGTGATCGGACCGTTGGTTCGTCGTGACCCACTTTCATCACACCATCATTGGAGCCCATTGGACATCTTAGATTTGAGTTTATTTTATGCATTTTTTACTTATTTGAGTTTTGGGTTAGTGTGGGCACGTTTTTTTTCATGTAAATGTCTTTTTTTGAAATTTTGTTAGTAGGGGTATTTTGGTAATTATGCTAATTCCGAATTTTATAAGGGTGTTGCCCTAAACCTTTTTGATTAGTTGTTGATTTATTAAAAAGAGCAAATCTTTGGTTGCCTCCTTCCTCTTTCCCTCTCTCATGGTGCTTCTTATTCTTTCTTGATCTCATTCTTCTCTTTTCTTCTTGTGCCCCTCCAACTTCTTCTAAGGTAAACTTGTTACTTCCTCTTTCTCTATTTCTATTCTCTCATAACTTTTAGATCCTAGATTTGAGATTTTATCCAAAATCCCTATTTCTCAAATTCCAAAATCCCTAATCCGAGAAATCCCTCGGTCCCTCGGACTAGTGATTCACATTGGGTATTTGGAAGAAGACCATGCAAGATCGGGAGGTTCCATCCCTCGCCGGGTCCAACCTATGCATTATTTGAATTTCTTACTTCGTGATTGTGATGATGGCCCGCTTTATTGCATGCCTCTTTTATGCTTTTCTTAATTTATGATGATAGGTGATGAATTTTAGATTATTATTGCTATTTATTTCCGCTGGATTACATATGTTCATGAGCATGCATTACGATTAGGGCTGTCCTGCATCAGAAGGCCTCCTATTCAAGCAAAGAGGAAATCTTCTTTGGAATCTCCTTCCTCTGGATTTACGTTGCGAAATTTAGTTGGAGCATAATAGGCATGTTTTCAACGATGTAGAAGTAGTACCTGAGCACCATAGCCGGAATGATAAAAGGGAACCTTCTCACATGGGCCTCTAACCATAAAGCATTTAACAGCATTGCTATTGAGGATATGGTTAGCAACTGGAATCGGATTCTGTGGAGCAGGCCTAAGAAAATGTTTGTAGCAAAGTCGAAGATCAAGGAAGGTACCACAAGTTGGCGGTTCGAAGTTAAAGAAGGCATTGGGGAGTCCTACTCGATAGTAGTGGCAAAGTGCATCTCACCTTCTCAGGCCCAGTTCAGAGTAACTCAAGCAAGCAAGTAATAGAATTGGCCCTTCAGGAATCTCTGCTCATCCTCCAGAAGCGCTATCGCAACCAACTAGTTAGAATGGATGTAATTCACTAGATTTAGGAGTGGATGTTGTGCCTTGGGCCATGATTTTAAGCTGTCAAGGGATTAAAGCCGTTGCTGCCGGGCTAAACACTTCATTTGCCCTGGCTCCGAATGGTGTTAACTCTGCTGTTTCAACTTTGGCTAATTCAGGTGCATCTTGTCGTGCCGTTTGTATCGGGAATTCCATCCCCTTTAAGATATTTCTCGTTACTTCTCAAAAAAAAAAAGAAGAAGACAGATGAACCACTGTTAGAAGAGGATGTCTTGTAGTGTCATATGAACCACTGTTAGACAGATGAACCACTGTTAGAAGGTTGAGCTTGAAAAGAATATGAAGTAAGAAGAAATTAAATGGTGTTAGAGATCTAGGCAAGTTTTTTTAAAAGAAGGCGGAAAAACTTTCTTCCATGACATCCTAGGAAATGCTCAAATAAGGCTGGTGGGGAAACCTACATCACAAAAATCTACACCGATTCGTCAATACTCCATGGAATTTCATTATTCAACTTCCTAGAGTAGTAGAGTTCTCAAATTATCATCTGGATCATATAGGTAGTACCACAAATGACCTGAAAAGAATCAGCTTGATCCATCAAAACCAGAAAATCAAAATGATTATTTTTAAAAATCTTTCTCTAGATCTGGTTTTAAAAAACAACTTAAGAAACTTACCAAAAATGTTCGAACAATCACCATTATGCTTCTAAAATCAAGACCTAATCAGAAGCCATGGTTGTTTTTTCCTTCAATGTAACCGCCAAACATACAATGGTTACGTCATCCGTACAGCTGATGATGTCAGCAGTGGCCCCCACCTTGTGTGCCTTGGAATAAGCTCTGATACTGAGTTGAGACGAGTGGATGAGGAGAGTTTAGGGGTTAAGATTCGGTAGGAAAAGGAGAAAGAAGCAAAAAAGAGAAGAAAGGAGATATATTAGGGAGTATTGTATTAGTCTCATTACACTGGCAATATCTTATTAATAATAAAAGGAGTATAGTACTTCACATGACTACACAATATACATATTATATGAAGGAGAATGAAAATGATATGATATTCCACATGACACAAACACGCGCGCGCGCGCACACACACACACATTGAGAGCACTAAACTATCCGAATTGTTTTTCATGGAGTTTTTTCAAATATTCAGCTGAATGTCAGCTGTGCGAGTGGCACCTATTTTTGAGTTCCAATAACCATGTGGAACTTATTATTTCCCTTTGCTATGTCATCAGTTGACTGCTTCTATTTCTGTGATCATCAGAAGATTTTGAGATCTATTTCCACTGCAGATTTCAAAAGCTATTTGAAGTTCATCCAATCAAAGAACTTCCATGCTGATTCTTCTATTCTTTTGTTTCTCATAAACACTTCTATGCTTAAGTAATATGAACATATTAGATGCAGTTCCTAGATTTACTTATAATTTCAAATAACACACAAGATGAACTTCATGAAATATGAAAGTTCTAATTTAGTCTTTTCTCGTACAAGACTAATCAATTCAGGTTTTCTTTTTATTAATTTATCAGGAGATATTTTTGTCTTTTTTCTTTTATGAAAGGTAACAGAAACTTTATTACGATAAGATAGAAAAGAGGTTAAAGCCCAAGAAACAAGGGAAAGGGATGGGGAGGAGCCATCCCAAAGCCTGCACACACACCCAATTACATCAGAGAGACCTAATCACCCAATAGATCTTCCTTCTTACATAAATTGAGATCGACCGCCCAAGAGATAACTTTTACCCTTGGTTCAGGAAGGACCCATTGGTGCAGGACACATGATTTAATGCTAGTATGCAACGTGGAGATTATGAAAGAGTCCATAAAGAAATTCAATTAACAAAAGATGTTAACCCACCACGTAATTAAGAATAAACAACAAGAAATAAAATCTGATTTAACATAAATCACATGCCCGCATGCTAAGAAATCACATAAATCAATTAAAACTAGGCACAATGGAAGGATAGAATTTCCAATTTAGCATAGGCACGTTTCCACACTCAAAAGGGCTGGCTTGTAGGTCTTAGGATTAGGGTTAGGAAGGGGAAAATCTGAAATTTGGGAAATTAGGGTTCATGGGAATTTAGGATTTTGGGATTAGGGCTTTTATAATTGGGGAAAATAGGAATTGGGGCTAAATTAGGGAATAGGATAAAAGACTTAAATGATTTAGGTATTAAGAGATGGGAATTGGGGTTTTGGATATAGGAAAATTAGGGATTTTAGGTTAATTGAAGGATTTGGGGATCAAGGGTTTGGGAATTTGGGGAAATTGGAATATTTGGGGTTTTAGATGATGGGGTTCGGTTGGGGTTGAAGTTAGATGATGAAAAGTTGAAGAAAAAGATGAATTGGATGGTTTTGGATGGGAAGGGAAGAAGAAAGATGAAGTTTTTAATAAAATACCTCTTTTGATATAGAAAAGAAGAGAGAAGGAAGATGATAGATGGAAGCTTCGCACTTTCGTTGAATGGAAATGGAATCACACCACCCAAAGCTCCAAATACATGGAGTATTCTTCAAATCACATGAAGAAGAGAAAAAACAGAAATTTTTTGTTTTAATCTAAAGGCCATTAGAGCTCCCCCCCCCCCCCCCCCCCCCCTCTTTTATAGTCTTAAGTGCAAAAATTTACAAAAAAGCGCTCTCAAGAAATATTTCTTAAAAAAAATTCCTTAAACTAGAAAAAAACATAATATAAAGCTCATATAAAAGGTTCAAACTGTAAATAAATTAAATCTTAATAAAAACTAAAATATATAAGTCCTAAAGTGTCCACGATCGAGGTGGGCCATGATCAAAAGTGGTCGAATGGCCCAATACGCTCAATTTAATGGTCCGATCGATGCGTGCACTCAATCCAACGGTCCAAACTCCTAAAGAATGCATCCCACATGCATCTTCCTAGTGTGGGGTCTTTGAAGATGCATCAAATATATGTGGGGTCTCCAAAACGGTCCACTCGGGTCCACGTAATGGTCTTTCATCCAGAGGGAAACAGGTGATGATCTCCTCGTTCTCCGGTAAACTTTTAGTGGTGCTTTGATGTCCTCATCAGCTCTCCTCGGCTGAGAAAGATTCGCCTCTGGCGAAATAAAACTCCGATAACGCTCCAGAATGTCAGGTTTAAGTCGTTGAAGCTCTGTCTTTGTGATCCACATACTATTTGGCTTTGGCCTGCCCTTCACTTGATGAGGTACTCCTGATAACCTCCATGTCGTGTGGAAACCACTCATTCATCCCAGATATCCTCTATCATTTCTCTCTTGGTAGACGTGCATGGCAGAAGAGGTAGATGTTGGGAAGAATAGTCGGGTATAAGCCAAGAGTCAAAGGACAGGTCAGGGGCATCATCATCAAAGTTCATGTGAGGGTTAGGGGAAGGTCCATGAAATGGTATAAGATCTTCCACATTAAACGCGGAATTGATACCCATGTTAGGTGGAAAATCTATCAAGTAAGCATTCAGACCCAGTTTTTTCAAGATTTTATACGGTCCAGCGCTACGGGCTTGTAAATTTTTTTATGGTTCCCTGTGGAAACCTTTCTGAATGTATTCTAATAATGACTTATCAGCCACAACAAACTCTTTAAATTTACGGTGTGAGTTAGTAATTGTTTTGTATTTTTCATTACTTATATTGACCCTTTTTCTAATCTCCACATGCAAGTCATGAGTGGGGCTTACAAATATATGTGCAGACTCTAAAGGACTATGGAACGTACAAATATATGTGCAGACTCTAAAGGACTATGGAACACTGACATGGGTATGACATCTATAGGGGTCCTAGGCTCATCTGCTTGTCTTTCCAGATCTGCTTCCTCTTCAGGATTCATTTGACCATGACGAAGGTTTGGTAGAGTCAACGTGTGAATGTCCCACACGAGTGTAGGCTCATTCGGTATGTCCTCTAGAATAACAACACTAGACTCCTCCAATACCGGACTCACCTCTGGTGGTAACTTTACACTACCCTTAGGTGTAACCTCAGGTGGTATCTCCATAATAACCTTAGGTGTGACCTCACTTGCCACGTGGGCATACACCATCAAATTAGCTGTAGTCTCCCTTTTAAATTCTTTGGCATTTATTATAGGGGGAGATTCAAGTTAGAATTTCCTCACATCTTCAGGATCACGTTTCTTGATGTCCTTTTTTAGGGTGCTTTTGGTCAAGAGAGGATTCAACTTTATCCTCTTACCCTCATGCATGAATGTGCTCACATTTGAGCGACCATATATCATTACATCACGATCAAATAATCAGGGCCTGCCCAAAATGATGCGACCTACATCCATAGGCATAACATTGCACCACAACAAGTCTGTATAAGAACCAAACTGTATAGGCACAAGACATCGCTGAGTAACCGGCATAGAGGATGCATCAACCCATGAGACTCGAAAGGGTTGAGGGTGAGGTTTGGATTTCAAACCTAAACGGGATAATGTGCTTGCGGAGACCACGTTCGTACAACTACCACTATTTACGATCACCTTGCAATTCTTTTCGCCGCATATAGCGTAGGTGGAGAAAATCATAATCCTGCGCCAATCATCACTTTCTATAGTCTGGCCTAAGGCATGTCTAACGACTGCAAGTGGCGCTGTCTCAACTTCTTCAGCTTCACCTCCTGCTTGAGATTGGGCATCTTCCCCAATGTCGAGGTTCGCCTGAAGGGAGGCTTCAAGTTGACTAATACGCGCATTGGTCGTAGTTAATTGAGTAGCAATAGTCCTGTTGTGCGCTTCAATGGCCGTCAAACAATTGTTAATAGTGTTAAGGGCCTTGGCAATCTGCTCTAGATTCATAGTGGGAAGTAGACCAAAACCACACCCTGTACTGAGTGGGCATACACAAGGAAACTCTAAAGGGGAAACCTAGATCCTGGGGTGATACTATGGCAAAGACAAAGACTAACCTAGACACCAAATTGAACACACTAGAGACAGCAAGTCTGAAAATTCAGCAAGCCGTTAACCTAAAAATACTACTCTGAAAATTCAGCAAGAGGACAACTTGAGATCACCGAGCTGAAAATTCAGCAATGGTATTATCGGAAAACGTTAACTGAAAATTCAGTAGTGGGACACTCCAAACTAGAAAAATAGGCAATATGATCCTAGACTCTATATGCGATGGATGCGCTAACAATCCTAGATTTAATGAATATGATAACCTATACTAACATCCTAGGCTTTGATGCCAACTTTGATGCAGGACATATGATTTAATGCTAGCATGCAACGTAGAGATTATGAAAGAGTCTATAAAGTAATTCAATTGACAAAAGATGTTAACCCACCATGTAATTAAGAATAAGCAATAGGAAATAAAATCTGATTTAACATAAATCACATGCCCGCATGCTAAGAAATCACATAAATCAATTAAAACTAGGCACAGTGGAAGTATAGAACTTCCAATTTAGCATAGGCACGTTTCCACACTCAAAGGGCTGATTTGTAGGTTTTAGGATTAGGGTTTGGAAGGGAAAAATCTGAAATTTGAAAAATTAGGGTTCATGGGAATTGGGGATTTTGGAATTAAGGTTTTTAGAAATTGGGGTTAAATTGGGGAACATGATAAAAGGCTTAAATGATTTAGGTATTAAGAGATGGGAATTGGGGTTTTGGATATAGGAAACTTAGGGATTTTAGGTTAATTGAAGGATTTGGGGATCTAAGGTTTGAGAATTTGGGGAAATTACAATATTTGGGGTTTTGGATGATGGGGTTCAGTTGAGGTTGAAGTTGGATGATGAAAAGTTGAAGAAATAGATGATTTAGATGGTTTTTTATGGGAAGAGAAGAAGAAAGATGAAGTTTTTGATAAAATATCTATTTTTGGATAGAAAATAAGAGAGAAGGAAGATGATAGATAGAAGCCTCGCACCTCCATTAATGAGAATGGAATCACACAACCCCAAGCTCCAAATCGCATAGAGTATTCTTCAAATCACATGACGAAGAGAGATAAAAACAGAAAGTTTTTGTTTCAAAATAAAGGCCATTAGGGTCCTTACAAAAATGCGCTCTCAAAAAAGATTTCTTAAGAAAAACTCCCTAAACTAGGAAAAAAAAACATAATATAAAGCTCATAAAAAAGGTTCAAACTGTAAATAAACTAAATCCTAATAAAAACTAAAATATCTAAGTCCTAAAGTATCCACGATCAAGGCGGGTCACGATCAAATACCCCGATACGTGTAATCTAACGGTCCGATCGACGCGTGCACTCAATCCCACAGTCCAAACTCCTCAAGAATGCAGCCCACATGCATCTTCCTAGCGTAGGGTCTTCAAAGATGTATCAAATGCATGTGGGGTCTTTAAAATGGTCCACTCAGCCCACTTGGGCCCACGTAGTGGTCATCCATCCAGAGGGAAACTGGTGATGATCTCCTCCTTTTTCGGTAAACTCTTGGTGCTCTGATGTCCTCATCACCCATCTCACTGGGATCAACTTTGTTGTTTACGGTATGGTTATTCTACTCTCTACAATTACCACAAATTGACCAAAAAAGAGAGACCATAAAACCTTCTTACTTCTACTGGCATTTCCCTCGATTCAAGTATCTGAATCAAATCTCTCATAGTACCAAACATTACCCGACCCATGCCAGAAAATTTTGGAAAATCTGTCCAAAAGTTCATGTTAATCATTCTTCTCCTCCAAAAATAGTCAATGGTTAGAATCATGTTCATCACCACTAGCCATCCAAATGCAAGTATGCAACCACCCTGGGACGGCCGTGCCAAACCAGATCCTCTGGCCTCCAGGAAGAAATAGGGGAGGATTCACCACAAAGATCCATTGTAAGATTTGACAAATAACATCCCAGAAGTCTGATTCCAACACCATATGTACTGAGAACAAGAGGCGGGAAATTCCTTTTTTTTTTTTTTTTGGTCTTTGAGGGGGGGAATTCCCAGTTTGATTGCCCAGGGAAAAAAATTCCATCATTTCATTTCCCCTTTAGATTGCTGCGGAATTGAGAAGAAAGACCCCACCGTTCTGCCACTCATCAAACTGAATCATTGGGCTATCGTTGGCCAATGATAGGAGACCGCTGCATAAGAACTGGTATAGTACTGACTACTGACAGAAAGAGGAGTTACGACTCCAATTTTTTTCCCAAAATCTGATTACGATGCCATCTTCCACCTCTAACACGAACACGGATTGCATCTGACCAGATCTGTGTGGGGGCCCACCGTGATGTATCTGTTTATCCACGCTGTCCATCCCTTTTCTAAGATCATGTCAAGGTATGGGCCCAAAAATGAGAAAGATCCAATGCTCTAGCGAAACACACCAAATAGTAAGCTTGGGTTGCATTAAATGCACAAAGCATTATATGCAAGATTCATCTCTGGTGGTGGAGGTGGAAATGCAGCCGCAATAGGTTGTGAGATGGGTGGGATTAGTGGGGATTGTAGGACTACGGGTGGTGTAGGAGCTACACCATAGGCTGGTTGGGTGGTGGGTAAATGGGTAGGTCCTACAGGTGTTGGTGGTGTATAGGGTGATGGATGAGGCTGAGCATACATGAATTTTGGATAGGTGGGAGAGAGATTTTGATTGATATTATATATAAAAAAACATCATCGAGGAATCGATGATGTTTGTGCATTTAATGCAACCCAAGCTTACTATTTGGTGTGGTCCACTATTGCGTTGGATCTGCCTCATTTTTGGGCCCATACTTTAACGTGATCTTAGAAAAGGGATGGACGGCGTGGATAAACAGATACATCACAGTGGGCTCCCACACAGATCTGGTCAGATGCGACCAGGGGTTGGACGCAATCTGCGTCCCTCTAACACAACCCTACCTGCAAAATGATTGATCCTGCTGGCCATAGCCTTCCAAATCCCTGATGCCCCATAAAGCAAGGAAAGAAGGGTAGGCCATACTCCAGGATAAGCCCCATATTTGTAGGAGGCAATCCACTTCCAAAAAACTGTTCTCTTCTGCACCAAACTCCAAACCCACTTAACTTGCAACGCTTAATTCACTATTCTTAGATCCTTGATCCCCATACCTCCAACGCTGCTGAGATTGGCAAACTTCAGGCCACCCCACCAGATGAATCTTTTTTGTTTCTACCTTACCACACCACAGAAAGTCCCCTTGAGATTTTTCCAATAGGATTAATGACCTCAACAGGACATTCGAAGGAACATGAAATAGAGTGTCAAATTTGAGAGAGCCGCTTTGATGAGAGTTATATGACTTCCAAAGATATTTTTACAATTCTCCACGTTATGAAGCAAACTATTTTTCCTGCCTTTAGTTTACAAAACAGTAATCTGTAAAAGGTGTGGTAATGTTATTTCTTTATAATAATAACTACCATACTGTAGAACGTTGCCTACCATATAAAAGCAAACTGATTTTCAGAGGTCTGGTAGTCGTAAACATGTGTACAAGGCCAACATTTGCATGCCACCACATGCCAACAGGACACGGTGGCATGATACCTAGGCCTTCCATCCATCAGGTGGGTGCCACTCCTGCTGTGTAGATGCCCTAGCCCAAAAATCAGAGCAGTCCAGTGATCAGTTGTCTACAGTTATGAAACAGATGGATGGCTAAAGAAACTGGCCAACTTTTCCATAGTCGTCCATATTAATCTAATACTGTGGAGTGACATGATGAGTGGACTGGCCTTCTTTGTGCCAGGGCGTCCACACTGTGGAATCCACCTAATGAACACTCTGGATCTTGCACCCATATATAGTTGGGCTACCTTATACACGTGTAGGATTAGCAAAGACCTAATTATCAGGCTGGGGGCTGAAAAAGTACTTTGATGACTCTATCAGCCTCTCTGAAGCTGAAGAAAGACAACCATGATCAGAAAAATAAAATGCCAGAAAAGAGAAATCTTTGTCATAGTATGAGTTGCATTGTCTTTGTAGGGGTTACAACAATTGCAGGAGGGAAGTGGAGCAGAGGAGGGGGACATGTTGACGGACCGAGTGAAGATGCGAAATTTTCCAACGATTTCGAGGTCATTTACATTGGAAGCAGCTGCTCTCTTCTGATTGTAGACAGAGGAAACCAAGCAATACGTGAGATTCAGCTCCATTTTGATGACTGTGCCTACCAATATGGATCTGGTTTTCCTCTAGGTATTCCATAACTGATTTTGTTATCCATTATTTCATTAATATCTATATTTGTTGGGATTGGAGATGACAAAGTGGCATGTCTAAACTGCTTTTGCAGGGATTGCAGTGCTTGTCGCGGCGGGGTTTTTCGGTTACATGATTGCATTGCTGCAACGCAGAGTGGGTACCATTGTTTCATCTCAAAACGTGAGTACTCTTATGCTCCGTTCTTGTTTGGGTTAGACTGTTTGGGCATTTTCCAACATTCTTAGATGGTGTTCACTTGTACATGTGCCATATGCTCATCCTTACTGTGCAATTCATGGCCATCAAATGCAAAATTGAATAGAAGAGGGTTTGTGATCCAAAGTCGACGATTGACATTCTTCATCATCACAGTCTTGTCTCCATCTGATGCATATTTATATACAGTAGCAGAGGGAGTTTTGAAACTGCATTAGGAGCATACTGAAAGAGGAACTCTCCTAAGGGGAGCTCATATGGCCCCCTAAGAGAGCTTTCTGCACAAGTTTTAGGTGGCCCATCCACAGTAGGCCCCAGGGTGATCCATGTCCAAACATTCATACCTTGTTTGAATGTTCTTTCAAGTTGCAACTAGGGTTTAAAATGTAATGGGCTCTGACTCTGATATGCAGGGAATTTTGTCACAACAGTTAAAGAGTCAAGAATCCCATCATACATCAAGCTTGGTAGCTGAGCTGGTTAGTGTACCAATGGTGACAGGGTATGACCCGAAGTCAAGTCTTTCCTTGGGTATTTGGTGAGTCCATGGCCCCTGCACCCTATCAAAAAGAGTGCCACTGAAATTTAAACAAAATACAGGAACTGCCTCCAAAGGGCTTTTGGGGAGGCTCTTGATCCAACCTGGGTTCGGCAGAGTGGGTTGCATTGATCAATTATAATAATGGAGGGGGGTTAGGTTTAAAATGCTTACATGGTCTGATCGTGAGTGGAAACGCAAGCGTAGAAGAGAACATGCTTTATTGAAGGAAATTAAGACTCATCTATAAGATGCTGGCATAAGGATGGCTTTTCATTTAGTCGAGTGGATATAAGATGTACATGAGATATTCACAAGTGTGCTATCTCTTTTGATCTTGTTCATGGGAAGCAAATAGTTTTTTATTCCTCAAAGCATGGGTTAATGATGTAGGACGAGTGAAAACTAGCCTAGGATGATTATGATGAGATCAAAATACGTAATAACCATGCAATCAACATGTAAACCCAAACAAATTCACACCACAAAATAGAAATTTCAGATTAACAACTAGATGGTCCTAGGTTAGTCACATGCACCGTGCATGAAATATAAAATGCTTCAAGAATGGCCCACTTGGAAGATAGAACTTCCAATCTAACGTAGGTAGTGTCACATCCACAGGAATAATCAAGGTACCGTTAAATTCAGATTTTGGGTTAAAGGTTTTGGCTTAAAATCAGAATTTCCTAAGGAGTTTTTGGTCTTTGGAATTGGGGTTTTGGAAATTTTAGCGTAGGGTTAAGGAAAATTGGAAATTTAGGTTTTGGTGAATAGGATTAGGGATTTAAGGTTAGGGTTTTAGGGATTTAAGGCCATGGGAAGGCTGAAATTTGGGATTTGGGTGAAAGGAGTAGTCAGATTTGAGAATTGGCGTGGGATTAGGTTAAGTTTAATGGATTCGGATGGGAAAAGGTTAAGGTTTTGGGGGAAAATGAATTTTAAGGTCACGTGGGCCTATGCCGAATGAAAATGATTCAAGGATTGAGGGTTTTGTTAGGTTGAATGGGGAAGAAGAAGAAAAGATGGGAGATTGTAGGTTTTAGGATATGGGTTGAAGAAGAAAGAAGGTGTTTGAGTACCTTGAATGGAAAATGAGAGAAGAGAAGTTATAGAATCCACCACTAAGCTAGATGTTACCCTTCCACAATGTGATTGGAAGGGAGAGTTTTCTCACAAACCCTAAAGAGGATAAGAAGAAAACTCTCTCAAGGAAGCCCCTTTTCTCTTGCTTTGCTCAAACGGGTTGGATGTTCCCCCCTGGCTTTTTATAATAAAACTTTAAAAAAATTACAACATGCTCTTACTTAAAGTTCAATGGGTCATACTCAAAACTAGACATCCAAATCAACTAAAAGTAATCTAAACCGTCCAATAAATCCTAAAAATAACATACAATAAAAGAAAAGAAAAATCAAGGTCCAAGGGGCCCAGATCTAATAGATTTGACAACCCAATCGCCTGATCAAGATGATCCAACGGTCCAATGGACCCAAAACTAAAAACTTATGCCTAAGAACTCCTAAAAAGCAACACACGTGCACCATTCCGATATGTCTTCCTGATGCACGTCCAATGCATGTGGGGTCTTCAAGTTGGCCCCACCTAGAAGTCATCTCCTATCCATAGAGAAAGTTGTGCTGATGTCAGTGGTCGCCTCCATCTCTGGTACACTCGAGTAGGTCCTCTGATGTCCCCATCAATTAAAAACTTGAAATCTCTACTCGATTTGAAGGCCTGTGGAGTCAAAACAAAGTGTTCTCTTGTTTAATACTAAGTCTCAATAATATTTAATATTTGACATATATAAATATTCAACTTCCATTGTGTTTTTTTCAAGTTTTTTGGGTTTTGTTGAGTCGACCAAGTAGACCGAATCGTGACCAAATTGAGACTCTCTCTCTCTCTCTCTCTCTCTCTCTCTCTCTCTCACACACACACACACACACACACACACACACAGAGGGGGCATTTGGATCGTTACTTAAGATAAGCTACTTATGCCTCAAGTAGCGTATCTTGATTTCTACTTATTAAACAGAAATGATTAAGTAACTTTAAATAAAAAAGTTACTTAGAAGTGATAATAAACCAAACTTACTTATCTCAAATAAGTTACTTATCTACTGCTGTAGGTAGAAAAAGTAATTTATTTGGTGATATCTAAAGATTTCCCCCCCTAGTGTGTGAACTCTGCCTCAGAGGAGGTATGTTTTGGACATATACTTTTGACTGGGGCTTCTGATGGCCTCATGTATTTTTCATATAAATTACTAAAAGCTACCATTGCCCTAACCATGGTTGCAATATGCATATATCTCCATACATCAGGGCTAGTTCAAAATTTTTGGAATGGTAATAGTACCTTCACAAAACAGAAATGGAATACAAGTCTTTTCTTATGATCCTAAGCCTATGAGCTAATCTTTTGATGCAATGAAATTTTCTCCACGCTATCCTTATTTATATCTAAACCATGACTCTTATGGGGCCCACGATGTGGACAGTCTGGAGAGTTGCCACCATCTTAGAAATGGTGGAAGCTCACGTAGATGTCTAGCCCTTGTTTTCATCTCCTTTCAAAGATGAAATATAGTTTATTCTAAAAATCTGACTGATTCACTAAAAAATAAAAGAAAAAAAAAACAAAAAGAAAAAAACACTTGCAGAATCTTCCTGCTGATTGAGATTCTTTTTTCTATTTTTGCTTATTTTCTGTCAGTATATGTGTTCTTCATGAACCATGATAACACTAGGACACAAGCAGAAATTGGAGATGTATCCTGTCTTGTCTTGAATATACTGGTTTATCCCAATAGGGTTTAAATAGAGGACTACAACGAGTATACAAGGTAGGTAGCCGCTATACACAGAAGATAATAGAAATTATAATCCCCGTAATGAGGATGAGCTATACATGAAAGAATCTATATAGCTATCACCATGGTCTTCTTCTTAATGAAGAAAATTTCACAAAATCTTCGGATACTTTGTTCTTAAGCGACCAAATCATCAATTTTTATTGTAGACGGAATCAATGGCATTTGAGAATTCTGTATTCCAAGGCTCTGTTTGTACTGGAAACCTCCTGCAATCAATTTTTCTTATAATCAGGTTTGGACAGGAAATCTTCTGCAATCAGATCTCCTTATAATCAGTTTTGGACAAACCCCGCCACTGCATCGGATTTGGTTTGTTGATATGTAGACCTTTCCCCTGCAAATCACAACCTGAATCTCATGTGGCCGACGACGAGGGGCCCGTCGAAGACTCAAAATCCTGATAATAAGAAAATATTGATTACAGAAGATCGCCTGTCCGAACAAAGTCTTGCAAGGACACAAGTCATGAATGACCCCTCGTTTTTTCCCCCTGTTTTGCTCTCTTACAGGAACCTATAACTCCTGCAAAGCAAAACATCCCTCCCAGTCCATATCAAAACCCACCAAAATCATCAGTCCGACCGCCACTAATTCCAGATCCTGCGAATGACGAACTGTTGAAACAAGAAGGATTTTTTGCATCTCTTGGGAGGCTTCTTGCCAACACCGGTTCATCTGTAACAGCTATTTTTGGTGGATTTTTTTCAAGTTTCAGAAGAAAGCCACAGAACAATCAACATGAGCACCAATATCAGCATCAGCGATGGCCAAACACTTGGCCAATGCAAGACAGTTTTGTCATACCAGACGAGGATGAGCCGCCTTCTCTGGAGACAAGGACTCCAACCCCACGGAAAACCTACGCATTCATGTCCAAGGACCCTGAGAAAACCAGCCAATTCCGGCTTGGGCGGTCATACTATAATGGGTGGGAGGGTGATTCTCAAAAGCAGCAACCATATCAGCAACAGCACCATCGGCGTTATTACTCAACGGGGGCGCGCACATACTATGAGCAGAGCTGCGAAACAACCAATGAAATTGTGTTTGGAGCAGTTCAAGAGCAGGATGCGAGACATGGGACAGTGGAGATTAAGCCTGTAGATTATGGAGATCTCGTATATGATCATCACAACATGCGGCCTCGCGTAAATTACATGGGTTTCACCCATCAGTATTGATTACTACATGAAAAAGAAAAAAAGAAAAGAAAATTGATATATCTTGTTTTCTTCTTTTGGTCTTGGGAATTCAGGTAAAAGAAGCATCAATATGGTTTTCTTGAGGAAAGGAATGGAATGTATGTAGTAGGGAATGCAGCTTATGCTTTGATCCCTATTGGGTTTGTGTGAGGATTTTTTGTTTTGAAATTTACTGCAGTTTTGATTTGATGAGGTAATTTCTTCCTTAAGTTCCACAACATTCTTTCCTTCCTTAAGTTCCACAACATTCTTTCTTGCAATCTTTCCGTGCTATAAAATCATCAGAAGTTGTAGTTATTAGCAAAAAGAAAAGAAAAGAAGAGGAGGAAAAAAAAAAAAAGGGATAGAAAGACTGGAAATGGTTAGAAATAGTTTCATTTTGAAAACTATTTCAAGCAAGAGAGACTCTTCTATTTGGTTTGTAAAAGCTAGTTAATAAGATTGCTGATGAAACTGTCTGCCAAACGAAACAAGAATAAGATGATTGTGCTTAGGACTTGTTCTGCATCACAGGTCGAAAGGCCTTGGTGCAGTGGTTATTCAGTGGAATGTGTCTGTGATATGGCTGACAAAGTGAATGTGCCTGTGATATGGCTGACAAAAGTTCACTTTGTACACGCGGATTGCCCGAGCTTCCTGCAACGGGAAGCTAGGTGGGGCCCACCGTGATGTTTTTGCCCGTCTATTTTGCTAGATCACATTAGGACATGGGCCTAAAAATGAGGCATATCCAAAACTCAAGTGGGCCTCATGACAAGAAACAGTGGGTAGGGAAATGCCTACAGTTGAAACCTCCCTGGGTATTCCATCCATATCGTTCATAAGGTCATTCCTACTGGGATGAACTGAAAAGGCAAAGATACCAGCCTGATGCAAAACTTGTGTGGCCCAATTATGTTTCAAGCGGACATTCAATCCTCGCTGTTTCTTCTCGGGCAGCCCACTTTTTTGGATCTGCCTCATTTTTGGGCCCATGTCCTAACATGATCCGGCAAAATGGATGGATGGGGTGGATTTCTCATATACATCACGGTCAGGCCCCACCTAACTTCCGGTCGCACAAAGTTCCGTACACTTTGTACATGGAACAATCAATCATGATTGCACTTTCAGGTCTATCTAGTGACTCAAGTCAGGTTGTCTGCTAAATTACAAAGAAACTCGCAACGGAAGAAGGGAGATCTCTCTATGTTTATAAAAAGAAGAAGAAGAAGAAGAAGAAGAAGAAGGAAAACTAGCATATATACTTTAAAATAGACCAAACTAAAAGACCAAATCTATAAGTAACCTTTAATCAAGGAATTTGATGTTGGAAATCCGGTCAGCGGAAACACAAAAGAGATTTAAATAATCACCACACGCCACACAGGCAATCAACGCAAAGACAATCCATTTTTACGTGGAAAACCCTTGTGGGAAAAAGCCACGGCACAAAGCGACACCTCCACTATGAATTTTAAAAGATTACAGAGCTAATCTACCCACAAGCAAATTCCAAAGATGAACAAAATACTCTCAAACTTTACAATCCTCTCCCCAAGCCCTAAACATGAATTAGGACTCCTTGGTATTGATTAGGATATTTCCAAGCACGATTAGGAGGTGTTTATATAAGCCTCCAACCGAAAATAGAAACATGTTACGCAAAACTGCGTAACCATGCACTACACCGCCTGCACTTGTTGACCGGTCGCAGCCCATGGCTGACTGGTCTCTGGCGATGTAAAAACTGTCTAGAGAGTTTTGCTTAAAAAACATTCTGTCTGCCTCAACTAAGATCGGTTGGAGCCCCTGCAGACCGGTCGGCTGACCGGTCTGAGACTCCCAGAAACTGTCCAGAGACTGCTGTGTTAATCTATCCAACCGGCGACCGGTCGTTGGACTCTGTTTTTGCACATTTTGAAGTCTCCTCCAACAATTTCCACCAAGGCTTCAAAACATTGAACCACATTCCCTTTGCTTCGTAAATCAATTCATCTTCAAACATAGTGTAGTCGCTTCTCGTGCACCATTGCGTCTTCATTCAATCTTCGCTAATCCCAGATAAGTTGCGCAGAACTTGAACTTCTCTGTAGGAACCACTTTGGTGAGCATATCCGTCAGATTCACGTTAGTGTGAATCTTCTCCAGAATAACGTCTCATTCCTCAAGCACCTGTCGGATAAAATGGTGACGCACATCAATGTGTTTAGTATGAGAGTGATAAATAGAATTTTTAGCCAAATTTATATCACTAAAGCTATTATAATTAATCGGCACAACCTCCTGTTGAAGCCCCAACTGATTTATTATCCCCTTCAACCAAACAACCTCCTTAGAAGCTTCTATTACAGTCATATACTCAGCTTCAGTAGTGAAAAGAGACACTACTGCCTGAAGCTTAGAAATCCAACTAATCGCTCTACCTACTAACAAAAACGAGTAACCTGAAGTTAATCTCCTACAATCCATACTACCCGAGTAATCAAAATCGACATATCCAATCAACTTGTCCTCTGGCCTTTTGAATGTCAAGACGTAGTCTCGCGTACCCCGAATGTATCGAAGTAGCCATGGTTAAACATGAATCTACTAACAACACTCATAGCCTGTGAAATATCCAGTATAGTACAGACCATGACATACATTAAACTGCCCATAACACTTGAATAGGGCACATGAGACATAACATGCTTTTCTTCAACTGTCTTCAGACTATTCAGAAGAAAGCTTGAAGTGAGCTGCGTGGGGAACACCAACCGGTTTGGACTCGTCCATCCCATACTTTATCAACACCTTCTCAAGGTATTCTGCCTGAGATAACCACAACCTGCTTCTCTTCCTGTCTCTATGAATATCTATACCAAGAACCCTCTTTGCAACCTCCAGATCCTTCATCTCGAATGTCCCTGAAAGATGAGTCTTCAATACATCGATGTCAGATATGCTATGACTGACAATAAGCATGTCATCGACAAATAACACTAGTATGAGAAACTTTCCATCACTCAGTGTCTTGAAATAGACACAGTGATCATACTCGCTCCTAGAAAAGCCTTGACTCATCATGAAGGAATCAAATTTCTTGTATCACTGCGTAGGCGACTGTTTGAGACCGTACAATGATCTCTTCAACCTGCAAACCTTGTTCTCGGCCCCTTGCACTATATAACCTTTTGGCTTTACCATGTAAATCTGCTCTTCCAATTCCTCATGCAGAAAAGCAGTCTTTACATCCATCTGTTCCAGCTCGAGGTCGTATTGGCCAACCAGCGCTAACACGAACCTGATAGATACTTGCTTCACAACCGGCGCAAAAATCTCATTGAAGCCCACACCTTCACTCTGAACATACCCTTTCGCTACCAACCTTACCTTATATCTATCTTGTTTCTTTCAAAAAATTCACTTGCACTCAATCGCTTTTTGGCCCACAGGAAGCTCCACAAGCTCTCAAGTCTCATTCTTATATAGAGAATTTATCTCGTCTTGCATTGACGTCTTCCACTTTTCAGCATCTATATCCTATAGTGCTTTCTCAAAGCTTAGACGGATCCCCCTTATCTATAATAAGGGCGAATGCAATATTCGAGTCATCCTATACCTTGCTGATAACTTGTAATTTCTAGGTGGGTTTCTTCGCACAAGTGGCTACTCCACCTAATCCCGCACCTTTGTCTGCGCGCATCTCAGTATCGGCTCGTGTCTCATCTCTGTCATCCTGTGTGTCAACAATCTCTGATTTTTCTGATTCTTTTGTAGTATCCTTTCGGAATAAAGAACACTCATCAAATCTGACATCACGGTTAAAAGTAATTTTTCATGTGATAGGGTCATATATGCGGTAACCCTTCACACAATCATCATAGCCTACAAAGAGTCCTTTTCTGGCCCTGTGGTCTAGCTTATCTCTCTCAACTGACAGTACATGAGAGTAAGCCTCACAACCAAAGACCCGTAGACTTGAGTAGTCTATCGTACGACCACTCCACACTTTCTCAGGGATTTTACATTTAATTTCCATAGAGGGTGACCGATTTATCAAGTAACAAGTTGTGTTAATGGCTTCAGTCCACAACTCTTTGTCCAACCCAGCATTACTAATCATGGACCGGGCTCTCTCCAAGAGAGTTCGATTCATCATCTCTACCACACCATTCTGCTCTAGTGTGTTGTGTGGCACAATGTGTTGTGGCTCACGATCCCCTCCTCCTTACAATACACGTTGAACTCCCTGGAAGCGAACTCACCTCCATTGTCGGTTCTCAAAACATTCGGTTTCTGCCCTGCCTGATTCTCCATCATGGCCTTTAAATACTTAAAGGTCGTGAAGACATTTGATTTATTTTTAGGAAATAAAACCAAACCTTCCTGCTATTGTCATCAATAAACGACACGAATTTTGATGACCCCCCAACAGAAACTACGAGTGACGGCCCCCATACATCAGAATAGAGATATTCAAGCAACCTTTTACATACATGTTTCCCCCCATTAAAAGACAACATATATTATTTCTCATACATGCAATGCTCATATATTCTAAAGTCTATGGATTTAAAAGAGGGACTCAAAGATTGTTCAGAGAGTACATTCATGCCCCGCTCGCTCATGTGGCTCAAACGGGCACGCCACATACGTGTAGACATGAAATCCACTACAGTCGCTGTAGCTCCACCTACTAAAGTACTCCCAATTAGCCTGTAAATGTTTCCATACCTCTTCCCATTCATAATTACAAGGGCCCCCTTTAAAACTTTGCAGAACCGATCAAAACCGGTGAATATGCACCCCATTGCCTCGAGTGTACCAAAGGAAATCAGATTTTTCCTCAACCTAAGAACGTGCCTCACTTCCGTCAAGGTCCGTTCGATCCCATTGATCATCTTGATACACACAGTACCAATCCCTATAACCTTGTAAGCGTAGTAATCGCCTAAAAATGTTGAGCCTCCCTCATACTCCCTATAAGAAGTAAAGACACTCTTATCCAGGCACATGTGGTACGAAGCTCCGGAGTCCATGATCCACTCATCGCTGAGAGATCCCATCTTTGACGCCGTCAAGACCTCGCACACATCACTACCGCCTTCTCCAGCTTCAATTGTATTGGCCTCCCTAGAGGAATCTCCTGACTTCTCCTTCTTGTTCTTAGGACTCTTGCATTCCTTCTTCATGTGCCCAGCTGGCCACATCCCCAACACTTCAACTTCCCTTTGCCTTCGACTTGGATCAAGAACGTGACGATCCTTCACCCCGCTTCGAATTCCTCCCCCTCATAACCAGTGCAGTCGGAGGAAGAACCAGCATCACCACTCTTCTGTCTCATCACCTTCGACTAAAGGGCTGACACTATGGTCTCAATGTTGATTGTTTCTCTACCCACGCACAACGAATCCCTGAGCGACTCATATGAACTCGGAAGCGAGTTCAACAAGATCAAGGTTTGATACTCGTCCTTCATTTGTTCACCAATATCGAGCAACTTGTAAGTTAACTTGTTGAAATTGCAGATGTGGTCCTCCACATTGGTCTCCTTCGCCATCTTCAAAGTGAAGAGCTGTATCATCAGATATATGCGATTTCTAGAGACTTCTTCGCGTACACGTTCTCTAGTTTGGTCCATGTCTCTACAGCTGTCTTCTCCTTCATGACGTTATTGAGGACGTCATCTACCAAGCATAATTGTATAGGGACCATAGCCTTCTCGTCCATCTTGGTCTACTCATCATCATCCATGTCTTTCGTTCCATTTCCAAGGGCATTCACGATCCCTTGTTGAGTTTGGATGGCTCACATCTTCGCCTTTCATAACTTAAAATTGTTTTTGCCCAAAAACTTCTCTACGTTGAACTTCGTGCTCGATGTCATGAGATTGTCTCAGAAAATTCTCTTCTTCAACTTTCCAACGATAGCTTTGATACCACTTATTGGAAATCGGGTCAGCGGAAGCACCAAAGAGATTCAAACAATCACCACACGCCACACACGTAATCAACGCAAAGATAATATATTTTTACGTGGAAAACCCATGCGGGAAAAAACCAAGGCACAAAACGACACCTCAACTATGAATTTCAGAAGATTACAGAGCTAATATACCCACAAGCAAATCCCAAAGATGAATAAAGCACTCTCAAACCTCACAATCCTCTCCCCAGGCCCTAAACATGAATTAGTACTCCTTGGTATTGATTATGATACTTCCAAAGACGATTAAGAGGTGTTTATATAAGCCTCTAACCGAAAATAGAAACATGATATGCAAAACCGGGTAACCACGCACTACACTGCCGCACCTACCGACCAGTCGCTGGCAGTGTAAAAACTATCCAGAGAGTTTTGCCTAAAAAAAACTTTGTATGCCTCAACTAAGACCTCTCGGGCGACCAGTTGGAGCCCCTTGCAGACCGGTCGGCCGACCAGTATGAGATTCCCAGAAACTGTCCAAAGACTGCTGTGCTAATTGCTACAATCCAAAGATTGCATACCCAAGTGCAGGTAGCGAAGTAGTAAAATACTCGGTAAGACCGAAGTCGATCCACGGGTATTGGGGTTAAGAACACTTAGAGGAATTAGTTTAGATGTGAGAGATGAAATTTGAATTATCCACGAGAGTGGAGCAAGTTGTGTGTGGTGAAAGACAAAAATAGAAAAAGGGCTAAGGCATTAGGGATCCACCTTTAATTCATCTACAAGGTTTAATTCTTTGGTCCAACTATAACTCAACTGGAATCGAATAAAGATCCGTTCCAATCGAAAGATAAAACGGTTAAACCACTTGCATATTTCATAAAAGATGGTGATCTAAACCGATTGATTTGACCATGAAGCACTCGTTAGTTGATCGCAGGAAATTCCAAGCATCCACTATGCCCGGAGTCGACAATGGAACAAGGAATTGTACAGATCAACAACTTTGCCAACAAGTCAACCGATAAGATCACAATTCATACGATCAAATGCATACTTACAAGATAGGAGGCTTTGATTGACCGATCCAACCGTTAAGATCTCGTCTATCGATCGCAGGGAATCCAAAGCATCCAATGTGCCCGGAGTCTACAATGGATCAAGGGATTTTACAGAGCGATGATTTTACCTGCACTAGCTCGATGACCGTAGGGAATCCAAAGCATCCAACATGCCCGGAGTCGACAATGGATCAAGGGACTTTATCAATCATGAACTAGCTAATTGGTGTGTAAGGGATCCCAAGCATCCAACCTGGCCGGAGTCGACGATGGATCAAGGGGCTTACACAACAATAGCATCCGCCGAGGTGGATAACCGAACTAATCAACCAAAGAGAACTCCAACATTCACACACCATTGTTGAATTAAAAGAACCAAAGCTTGCAAATTTCTTCGAAGGCTTCACCCCTAGCCTTAGCTAGAGGCTTAGCCAACCATGCTACAATGGAAGACTAAATTCTCAACAAAAGAAAATTCTACACTACTCTACACTAAGAAAGAAAGAAAGAAAGAAAGAAAGAAAACTAAAGAAGAGAAGAGAGGAGTTGTAGAGAATTGGATGGGATTTGAGGGATGATTGAGAATGAGGAGTGGAGCTCCCTTTTATAGACTTTTGAGAGGCTCCCAAGCCTAGGTGGCACTCCAAACCCAAAGCAGATTCTTTTTTAGGTTCGAGAATGGAGTTAGGCTTGGAGTGCCCGAAGCAAACTTTTCTTTTAGGTTTGGGCTTGGAGTTAAGCTTGGAATGACATGTGGCAAAAAAGTACTCCAAGCCTAGGTGGCACTCCAAACCTACAGATTTTTTTTTAGGTTTGGGAATGGAGTGAGGCTTGGATGATGAGGTGGCACTTCCAAGCCTTACACATGTGTTGGGAAGAGAGCTAGAGAGAGAGAGAGAGCTAGAGAGAGAGAGAGAGCTCCTCTCTTGCAGGTTTGGGAGATGGGAGGCTTCTCCATTGTTGGCATTGATGGTGCAGCCCACTTTGCTGGATGATGGTTTGGACGGTGGTGGATCTGCTAGTTGTTGTGCATGGGCGTGGGCTCCACATGGATGGACTTTGCCTCTGTTGGGTGCTGATGCACGTGTGGATGACAACACACGTGTGGAGCTGAAGAACCGTCCATGGATAGATGGAAAAATGGAGATGATTTCCACTACTGCAGCTGCTTGGACGGCTGGGTGTAGTTGCACGTGCAAGTTGAGATGGTGTGATGTTGAAGCAGCTGGGACGCTGGATGAAGGTTGGACGATTGCTGAAGGAGGAGGGCTGATGGACGTTGCTTGGACGGTGGAGGAAGATGAACGGTCCACTTGATGCTGGCCTTGATGGCCTTCATTAGCTGGACGTTGAAGCTGATCATGGACGTTGGAGATGAAGGTGGGCAGCAGTTGATGGGTGGTAACGGTTGATCTTGTCATCCAGCCCTGCACTTGTGAAGATGGAGACCTGATGGACGACTGGTGGATGCTGGTTGAAGGTGGTGAACGTCCACTGCTGCACGTGCAAGGGTAGATGGTGAGCACGTGTGGGCCCATCTTTGGACGGCTGCTGCTGGAGATTTCTGGGCGGACTCTTCATTGATGGATGCTGCTGATGATGGCCGTGTCTAGCAGGTGGATGATCAGTAGCTGGACGATGGACTTACTGTGATGGAATGGACGACTGCGATGGACAGACGTGGATGGCTGAGATGCAGCACTGCTGCTTATGCTGGGTGTTGTAGGCCTTCATCAGGTGGACGACTGAAGATCACACCATCAGTTGTGGGTTCCACCTTGGACGGCTGCTGCTGGATGGTGAAATGGAGAAAAGTGTCCATTGCTGGACATTCAATAGCTCCACATTGATGGACGGTCTTGATGAAGTAGCTGCTGGATGGTGATGATGGGCCGAACCTTAGTAGCTTGATGCGACTGTTGATCTTGCTGCAGTGGCGGTTCAGATGCAGCACATGTGTGCTGATGATGGATGGTCATGGAGTTGTCCAGCAGGTGGAGCTGATGGACGGTTTGCTGATGTGCTGCACGTGTGGGCTGGCCATTGGATTGGTTAGACGGTTCATCCAGCAACTGGATGAATGGACGGCTGGAAAGAAGATGTGGTGTGTGGCCTACCTTGCAGCTTGGACGTCCACTGGATGGACGGTTGAATCAACACGTTGGTGTGGCCCACTGGATGGTTTGGATGAAGGTGGAATCTTCGAATGGTGGATGCGATCATGTTGGTCCTGGGCTGCTGAGATTGCCTACCGTGTGATGATCCTAGCCATTGATGCGGTGGATGTCTTGGTGAAGTTCATCTTGCATGCTGTGGGGTCCACCATAGATGGATAGTTGATATGTTTGCCACATGCAAAGGATTGAAGATGTCTCCACTTGTTGCTTGATGCACAGCTGGTCCCAACTATAGACATCCAATCTTGACCGTTAAAACTCGTGTGATCTCCAAATCACTACCATCAAACATGCACATCTCGGACTTCCAATGAGTGGTTGTGGTGCGGTCCACCATAGAATATGATCCATCATTTGATCTTTACGGCCCGATTTTCTTCATGATCACCACATATTTTATCTTGATCACTTTAGGGCCTTTAATCGTCCTGATTAGCTCGGATCTTGTCCAACCTCTCCTGATCACTTGAACCTTGAAAATTCACCTAATGAGGGATAATTACCCGGAAAAACAATGATAATGCCCTTAACAACCAGGGTTAATTATACAATATTAGGCACTTATCACTAATCTGTCCAACCAGCGACCGGTCATTGGACTCTATTTTTGCACATTTTGAAGTCTCCTCCAACATTTGAATAGTGAAAAAATGGCTAGTTAATAAAGAGAGGGAAAAAATATAATGAGGAGGAGGCTAGCAAACCCATCAAGTGTAGGTTGGGCTCAGCATGCATCCGTGTCACATACTTCCCAATTTCTCATATGCATAGTTCTATTACAAGGCTGAAGAGCATGTGTAAGTACTTCTAATTATAAAGGTGCAAAACTCTCCAATTCCATGTTGAGCTGAAGGAAGTCTTACTTTTACTTGCAAAACTCTTAAAGCTAGAATACCCACGCAACTTAAAAACTATACTATAGGAGCTATTTTGAAACATCTTCAACATGTTGGAAGTAGCAAACTAAAAGATCACTGTTACTGAAACCTTTTGGTTTCCCAACAATTTCAACAATAATTTCTCAATAGTTTCAGCAACCTTTGAATTCTCAAAGGGTCTTATTGAAAGAGTTGTAACAGCTGAACCTTTGGAGAAATGGAGAGTCATTGTAACCTAAAATCTGTCTTTATTTCTGTCATTTTTCAGTCACGTATAAAGTCTATATAAGGGTGTGCTATGTAGTCATTTAATCATCACTTGATCAGAAATCCAGTAATGAGAATATCTTAGTTTCTTCCTTTTCTTGTGTGGTTATTCAGAATTTCTCCTAAGGCTTTGTAATGCCTGTTAGTGCACTTGTTTGTGCACCTTGGTTGTCAATTACGTGAGTTAATGTTTCAGTCAGTCAGTTGAGCCCAATGAAGAAAAAGATCAAAGACATGAGAAGGCAAGCTGCATTAAGGACGGAAGAAACAGGTAAATATTGTGCTTTGGTGAACCCTAGCCTTTAACTTCTCTTAGACCATGTAGTATCTAAGCCTTATCATCTAGTTAGCTTATGCTTAAAAGTTATAATTTTTAACTTCTCATAACCTAGAGTGAATGTCCAAATGATCAGCTTGGACCTAAGTGTTTTGAGTTCAAAAGTCTTGAAAGAAATAGGATGCAGAAAGTGTATTTTTAGGATGATCGATCCTATCGAGCATACCATCGATCCTATCAAAGGATTAATCAATTCTATCGATGGACCTATCGATGCTATCGAGCATCAGTCCAGCAACTGAAAAAACCTTTTTGGATAGTTCATCGATCCTATCGACGGATCTATCGATGTTATTGAGCATATGTCCAGCATTCTGAAAATTCTTTGGACAGTCCATCGACCCTATCGATGAAAGCCTTGATGATATTAAGCATTTGTCCAGCAATCTGAAAATTCTCTGGACAGTTCGTCAAGCCTATCAATGGAATCGTCGATCTTATCGATGAGTCCATCAACCCTATCGATGACCCTATCGAAGCTCTCTGTCTAGCAATTTGCTAATGTGTCTAGACACTCCTTCGATCCTATCGACGGTCTGCTCGAGCCCATTGATCTAGCCGTTTTATGACTGTTTTCTGGCCGTTGGAGCTTAAAGGCTATATATATGGGATTCAATTTTTGGGCTTGAAAGATGGTTTTTAAGCTCTCATTTGTCCCAAACATTGGTAGATCATATCCTAGCCAAAACCATTAAGGTTAAGCACATCTCATGTGATTAATTACATGATTAAGAGCATTCAAAGCTTAATAATGGAGTGTGCTTAAACACATCCAAATCCTAGGCTTTAGAGATCATTTCCATAGTTAAATCTCCTATCCTAAACAACCCTAGGTGTCCTTTTTGGTGAATCCTTCCTTCATAGTAAAATCCTTCATATGATCACCATAGTTGAGGTTATTGTATCTAAACCTCACAATGTTGGTTCTCTCTAATCCGAATAGTTAAAACCTTTTAGAGTAACCTCCTTCCCTCACATTGGCATCCATAGTCACATCATTTGAAGGTAGTTGATCGAGAGAGTAATCGATGAGAGACTTCAAGCGGAGAAGAAGCACCTCATTGGCGCATCAACAGGGTTTAATTTAACCAAGTAAGGGTTTATTTTGTGAGTTCATTTGTCTTGTGTAGAGATTGTCCTTGTGTAGGACATAGTTGTCCTTGAGTAGGACTGTGTGTCCTTGGGTAGGACTTGTGGAAGTCCTTGTGTAGGCCTCCGACATGGGAGAATTCATGTATTGTTCTTGTGTAGGATATGTGTGTCATTGTGTAGGATTATTGCAGTCCTTGTGTAAGAGTTAACCTTGTGTGGGTTGTAAAGGTTTATGGTGAACCTCATTTAAAACCATTGTGATAGTGAAATCCAGCCACTCAAGGGGTGAGTGGATTAGCCGGGAGTGGAGTGGATTCATTGTCGAACCACTATACATCGTGTGCAGTGTGGTGAATGTTTCTTATCCATTATTTTGATTGATTGCTGAATTCTATAAATGACTTATTGAATGCACACTACATGCTTGAGAAAATGCCTACAAGATATTCTCCATTATATGCTCAACTAAATGTTTAGGATAAGTATGAATATCAACTGTTTGATCAAATGCTTTCATTGCATCTTCTTGTAGACTTCACTTAATTTATCTCATAACTCATAGTCTACATCATTATCATAAATTAGTTACCATAATAGGAGGATATTTTACCTTGGATCTTATGCCTTGCATGTGCACAATTGGAAAATCATATTGTGTTAGCCATACCTTCAAGCTCCTCATATAGTGGTGAAAACCGCAATTTCAAAGCCAACAAAGTGGTATCAGAGAACTGGTCCTAGGTGCCAATTTCATAGTCGAGTGAAGATGGCCACCACTATTTAACCCCAAATTTTGAAGTTGTCAAAAGACAACTATGAAAATTGGTGTATTTAAATGAAGGCATTGTTTGGGTCGCAAGATCTTTGGGAGATAATCACCAATGGGTATGTAGAGCCAACTATCGAGCAAGAAGTTGCCTACACTGCTGAGCAAAAAGCTACCTTCAAAGATCAAAGAAGGAAAGATAAGAAGGTGTTGTTCCTTCTCTATCAAAGTTTGGATGATTCAACCTTTGAAAAGATCGTCGAAGCGACATCAAGCAAGAAAGCTTGGGAGACTCTGAGCTCCATCTTCAAATGTGTTGATCATGTAAAGAGAGTTTGTCTGCAAACTCTTCGAGCCGAGTTCGAGGCCACTCACATGAAGGAAGGTGAGAATATTTCTGACTACTTCTCACGATTACTCGTAGTCGTTAATAATTTAAAAAGAAATGGTGAAAAAGTTGAAGACGTTCGGGTCATTGAAAATGGGCTACGATCCCTCAGAACCAAATTTGAACATGTGGTTGTGGCTATTGAAGAATCAAAAGATCTGAAAAATCTTTCTATTGATGAGCTGATGGGATCGTTACAAGTTCATGAGCAACGAATGCAAAAGAATTCTAGCTTTATGAACATAGAACAGGCATTGGAGTCAAAATTGACTCTAAATTAGCGAAAGCCAGGACATGAAAATTCATAACGAGGTGACCATACATATGGAAATCGTGAAAGAGGCCGAGGGCGAGGAAATTATCAAGGTTATGGCCAGAACCATCAGAATTATACTAATTTCCATGGAAGAGGAATTGGTAGAGGTAGATCCATGCGTGGTCGTGAAAGTACAAGAAATATTCAATGTCACAATTGCAACAAGTTTGGCCATTATACCTCTGATTGTTGGAGCAAAGTGGATCAAGATGACCGATCCAATGTGGATGCATTACAGCACAAAAAAGATGACTCTACGCCTCTTCTTGCACAAGAAGAGGCATGTGATCAACAAGATGTGTGGTATCTCGAATCTGGTGCGAGTAATCACATGTGTGGAAGGAGCTGTTCGTGGAACCGGTAGAAGATAGTTCGTGGCAATGTGAGTCTAGGAGACTCATCAAAAGCTCCCGTGAAAGGTAAAGGGAAAATTAAAATTTATCAAAAGAATGGTGTGCCAGAATACATCTCCAATGTGTATTATGTGCCTAACATGAAAAGTAACATACTTAGTATTGGACAACTCCTAGAAAAGGGGTATGTTATACACATGGAGACTTGCTCTTTCTTTTAGAGATGCGCAGGGAGACGTGTTGCATAAGTTCAAATGGCGAAGAATCGTATGTTTCTACTCCAAATTAAAACGAAATCTGAGAAGTGCCTCTATGGACTCGTGAAGAATGATTTATGGAGATGGCATCTTTGCTTTGGGCATCTCCATTTCAACGGCCTTAAACTCTTGTCCTCATCAAGCATAATACATGGTTTGCCTGCTATCGAAGCTCCAGAACATGTGTGTGAGGCCTGCACACTTGGCAAGCAACAAATGAATTCTTTTCCAAGTGGAGTGTCTCGAAGAGCAAAAGAACCATGCAGTTGGTTCACACTGATATTTGTGGCCCACTTGAGACATTCTCTCTTGAAGTAATAAATACTTTATTACCTTCATTGATGATTTCAGCAAAAAACTTTGGGTGTAATGCATCAAAGAAAAATCGACCGCTTTCACTGTCTTTAAAATTTTCAAAGCTCGTGTTGAAGGGGAAAATGGCCACAAAATTAAGGTACTCAGATCTGACAGAGGTGGAGAGTACACCTCAAATGCATTTCAAGATTATTGCAGGGAACAAGGCATCAATTAGCAACACACTACAGCCTACACACCACAGCATAATGGCATTATAGAATGAAAAAATTGTACCATTCTCGACATGATGAGGGATGAGGACCATGCTTAAAGAAAAAGGATTGCTAAATAATTTTTGGGGAGAGGTAGATGCATGTATTGCCTATCTACTCAATCGATGCCTCGACAAATAGCGTTAGGAACATGACACCATAGGAAGCGTGAAACAGCTACAAACCGAGCGTGATGCACCTAAGGATTTTTTGGTGTGTCACCTATGCTTAAGTTTTAGAGGCGAAACGAAGGAAGCTTGATGATCGTGGTGAAAAGTGTATCTTCATCGGATACAGTGAAGAATCCAAAGCCTATAAGCTCTACAATCCACTAACCAACAAAGTAGTAGTGAGTAAAGATGTGGTCTTCAATGAGGAAGAAGCTTGGAAATTGAATGAGGAAGAAACGACCAAAAATATTCAAGTCGAAACAGAAGAACAAGAAGAAAGGCATGACCGTTAAGAGTAAACACCTGTAACACCCTCTTCGGCTCCATCATCAGTACATAGAAGTCCAGGAGTACATTCCATCTCTCCTGAAAGTACTCCATCAAGTCAAAGTTCAACCGGCTCTTCCTCATCTATAACACCAGTCAAGATGAGGAGCTTAGCAGAAATCTATGAGCAAACAGAAGAAACAAACCTGTTTTGCTTATATGCAGATCATAAGCCACTTTCATTCCAAGAAGCTATAAAAGAAGTAAACTGGAGGAATGCTATGAAGGAAGAAATTCATGTCATAAAAAAGAATAATACATGGGAGTTGACTATGCTTCCTCAAGGCCAAAGGACTATTGGCCTCTAATGGGTGTACAAGATCAAGCGTACAACTGATGGAGAAATTGATTTCTATAAAGCAAGTCTCGTGGCTGAAGGCTACAAACAAAAGTATGGGGTAGACTATGAAGAAGTCTTTGCTCCTGTTGGTTGTCTTGACACTGTGAAGATGATTATCTCCCTTGTAGCCTGATAAGTCCCTAATATTGTATAATTAACCTTAGATATTTAGAGTACTATCATTGTTTTTTTGGTTAATTATTCCTCATTAGATGTGTTTTTGCCATTCAGGTGATTAATGGAGGCTGAAGGACATATGAACCAATCAGGGCATTTTAGGGCCTAAAAGTGATCAAGATTAAGTGTGAGACAGTCTTGCAGGAAATCGAATCGTAAAGATAAAAGGATGGATCATATTCTTCGGTAGACCGCACCACAACCACTCATTTGAAAATTCAGGTTGTGCATGATTGTGATTGAGCGATCACATAGGTTTGAAAGGTCAAGATTGGATGTCCACATGTAGGGCCAACCGTATGTGCATCAAGCAAGTGGAAACATTTGCACCATCACACGTAAAGTGACCAGGTCTCAGCCCTCACATTTGCCAGCATGGAGAAGGCTTCAACCTTCTTCACACGTGTTAATGTCTAATTCTGGTAACAGGATCCTCCAGACCTTCACCCTCCCTTTAGTAAGCTCTCCTGTAGACTTGAAAACCAAAGAAGATAAACTAAGGGTGGCCGGCGCTTGGCCAATGGCCCTCTGAAGCTTAAGTTAGAGATGATTTGATAGTAAGGCAAAGCAGGAGATCTAGGCTTAGAAATTGTGTACGTTTATCATCTATGGAACCATATATATATATATCTATATATACAGATTCAGATGATTCAGTCTGTTACGCAAGCTGTTAAGATCATTACAGATTTAGGGGGACAAGAAGCTTATCCTGTTAATATTTAGATAAGAGAAAGATATGGTCAATTAAGATGTCTAGCTGGTTACGTTCCTTGGTGAGGACCCCTCGTACTCTAGGGCTGTAAATAGGAACGAGCAAAAGCCGGCCTATACGGGCTGCTGGTACTATGAGACGAGGAGGTCCCTAGCAAACGACCAGTGACCAGGACTGCCCAGATTTAAGCATATCCTCATCAAACGACCAAAGAGCAGGGCTGCTCGGATACTGAAGGTATCCCCACCCGACGACCAGCGACCAATCCTGTTCGCATATTCAAGAATATATATATAGCCGTGTCTACGTGATATGTGAGTTGTGACCATAAAGGCTCACTGGTCGAACGATCAGGTTTTGCCTTTATGAGACCAAAAGGTGCTCGCGGGTCTCAGGTGTGAAACATCTTCGACGACCAACTTTACGCTATAACAGATGCCCCCCAAGTCCTTCGCGTTGAGAAGTCTAAGCGAATGACTTGTTTGTCTGCACTTGTAACCGCCTACTGCGTTTTTTGGAGGAGAAGCCGTACATGATTGAGCCCTCATTTATGAGCGCCAGCTTTCCGCAACTTTTCGGCTAGAGATAAATGAAGCGGCGCCGGCCACGTGTCTCCGAAGTTAATGACCATCCCCATTCGACTGTCGTGCCAAACGAATGACTGCAGCGTGTAACCCAAATCCTGAAGGAATGATTGCTTATAAATATACGAAGCCTGTGGAGATTTCTTCATTTCTTCATTTCAGGATTTCAAAAGTTCTTCTTCTCTCTTTGCTTCCATTTCCCTCAGGTGTCCCTGTCTTCCTCTGGCGTAACTTTCATTCTCTTTTTTCCTTCGAGGTATTCTACTTTCTCCATTTTATCCTTTGAACAACAATGGTGAGAGATTCCGATGAGGAGACTGTCCCTTTGGGGGATGCAACTCTGGATTCTTCTTCCTCCAACAACGCAAGAGTCCCTGCGGGGAGGTATTCTGCGTTCGGATATCCTTTAATAATGACAGAGGAACGGCTAACTGAGTTACGGAGAAAATATTAGGTTCCCGATTTCATCATTTTTCGGTTACCTGGAGAGGGAGAGACTCCGAATTCCTCTCCTTCAGGCTGTGTAGCCTTGTATGATTACCTTTTCATTCTTGGTGTGTGTCTTCCCCTTCACCCTTTTATTCGTGACGTACTCCGTATCTATAAAATTGCCCCTGGACAACTCATTGTCAATGATTGGAGGGTGGTTCTGAGTGCTTTCGTTCTCTGAAAGCAAGCCGGCAACGGAGATTTGACTGTCGAGGAGTTCCTTAGAATGTTCCAGCTCAAGAAAGCTCCCTCCAGCGAGGGCTGGTATTACCTGTGTTACTGGCACCAACATAATTATGTCTTGTGGAAACCCACTTCAAATTATCCCGGATGGAGGAAACTCTGGTTTTTTGCCTCCTAGAATTAGGAGTCTGAGGTGGGATCCACTCCTGGGGGCCATAACATGAGTTGCTTCTTTGGTGAAGGTGGTTGAAACTCCACTCTGCCATGATTTCTGTAATAATCTTGAAATGTTATTTACCCGACTCTGCTCGTATTCGCAGGTATTCCGACCGGGGAAAAACCGAGCTTAAAAGGGGGGATCAACGAGAAGATCGTAAAAATTTACAAGTTATCAACCCGTGACAGGAATATTGAGTCATGTCTCTCACTCTCCCGACTCGCCGCTTCCGGACTGATATCTCAGGAGGAGGCTGCTATGGCGAATGTAGGAGAGAAGAGAGGATTGTTACCCCGCCTGAGGGGCACCGACTCGAAGAGACAGAAGAAGACGTCGGCCGGTCCATCTCACCGGTCTGGTCGGTCGGGTGAGCCTGCCAAAGCTCACAACCACGTGAGCCTCTTCCTAAGCCCGCAACAGATGCTCCTGTGGTTCCTCTTGAGCCACTTGTCATCGATATCGTTGACAATTCCCCGAGGAATGATGGAGCGGGGTCAAGTTGCCCCCCGACTGAAGAGCCTCGCGAGCCTGAAGTGCTCGCGAGTTGATTCCTGCTCGCGAGCAACTTGTTGCTCAAGATGCGAGCTCTATTGGGCTGGTCGTAGCTCAACCTTTCGGAGTTGGGACATTCACTGTCCCAAGTCACTTGCACTCGATTTGCAAATTCTTGTTCGACAACATCTCCCCTCAAACTTTTGGCACTCTTCCCGAACCCAGTCCCGATGATCTTTCCCTGGATGCGGGGGTGAGGATGATCCAGGTAAAAGTACTTCGATTTTGACTTATTTCTTGCTTTCTTTTTGTTGGATTTTTTTGTGGTCATCTGATAATCCTTTTACTCTTCAAACAGGGACTGGACCTCATTATACGGACGAGATGTGACATCCTCGCTGCTCGCCGTATCATCGATGAGGCCGAGTGGAAGAGACTCGCACTAGAGAAGGCGGTCCAAGGGAGGGACCAAGTCATCAAATCTCCCAAGACCTTAATCGCGAAGATGAATGAGGAGAGAAAAATCCTCATCGAGAAGGTCCAGGTCTTGACCGACAGGTATTAGGCCTTGGACACAAACTTCGCAAGGCTCGTAGTGATGAAGGAGAAAATAGAGAAAGAGAGAAAGATTTTCCGCCAAGATAAGATCTCTCTGGAGGAGCAGCTTGCTGAGAGTAGGTTGCGATTAAGAGAAGTCAGCAACAGCTTGGAGAAAGAGCAGTCCACCCTCGCGCAGCTCAGAGACGACTCCATCCATTGGGAGGAGGAGAGAGTGGCCTATGTCAAGATGTTATCTAAAGAGGGACCCCGAGATGTCATCGAGTTCTGCACTTCGCAGCTATATGACGACGAGTGATACGAGTCGTACGACGCTGGTCGCGATTTCGCACTGAAAGTAGTGCAACGGATATCTCCATCATTTGATATGGGAGAATTTGAAAGGGTAGCAACCATCGTAGTTGCAGAGGAGAGGGCAGCTGTTGAAAACGAGGTGACGGAGACTACCCAAGCTGCAGAGGTCCCGGAAGCGGGCCCTAAGGTCGAGAGTGGTGCTCCTCCTCGAAGTGATGCGCGGGGATGATCATCTCTTCTCTTTTCTCTTTCTTACTTATGTAAATTTTTGTCGATCTTCTGTTGTAAAATGGTCTATATATTTCCCTCAATAGAATGAAAGTGTTCTTTTTTATATTATGGCTTCTTCATAGTGATAGATGATTCATATGTTGAATGCCTAAATACTTAACTCATGAATAATGAGTTAGGCTCAATCCGGGGGTCTTGGTGACCATGTCCACGTAGAGATAAACTGATCTATCGATTGAGGCTTTGGCTCTGCAGTAAGCAAAAGTTTCGGTCAAGAGAATGTACATATTCTCTTCAAGGCTATTCGTGTCCAACTAATGGAGTAGTGACCAAATTTGCGAATCATTTGAACATTCTAAGGAAAGAAGACCCATATTTAGATGTTATTTGAATTTACATCGGGTTATGGAAAATATTGAAGCAGATGCTCTACGTGCCAAGGGCGACATAGGGGTCTTTCTCGCATGTCTTCAAGATAGTATGTACCTAGTCGCACAATTCTGATAACCCGATAAGGGCCTTCCCAATTCGGGTCCAACGAGCGAGCTGGTGTTCCAAGGTTTTGTCTAAGGACCAAATCGCCGAGCTGAAAAGCTCTAGGTTTGAATTTTGCGTTACGATAGTGAGTTATACGCTGTTGGTAAGCTACTGCTCGAAGTCGGGATGCGTCCCTTCTTTCTTCCAAGAGATCGAGATGAAGCCTCAGACCCTTTTGATTGCTCGTGGAGTTGTAATGCTCAATTCGATATGAGGGTACTTCAACTTCGACGGGAACAACTGCGTCAATGCCGAATGCCAAAGAGAAAGGAGTTTCTCTAGTTGACGTACGAGTTGTCATTTTGTAGGCCCACATGATTTCAGGCAGAAGCTTCGGCCACATACCTTTAAATTCATCGAGTTTAGTTTTCAAGTGATGTTTAATGATCTTATTGACTGCTTCAACTTGTCCATTAGCCTGGGGATGATATGGGGAGGTTCGAATACTTCGTATCTTCCATTTTTTGCAAAACTCCGAGAACGAGGCGTTGTCGAACTGCTTCCCGTTGTCGGTGATTATAGTGTGGGGGAGCTCATAACGGCATATGATGTTTCTCCACGTGAACTTAGTAGTCTGCTTTTCGGTGATTGTGGTTAGAGGTTCTGCCTCGACCCATTTGGTAAAGTAATCAACAGCTACAATTGCAAACCTATTCTGGCCTTTTTTGGTGGGCAATGGTTCGATTATATCAACTCCCCATTGGGCGAAGGGCCAAGGGTCGTCCATCGGCGTCATTTGCTCGGATGGTACATGGGGGATTGGAGAATATCGCTGGTATTTGTCGCATTTTTTAAAAAATTCGATTGTGTCCGCCTTCATGGTGGGCCAGTAGTACCCTTGCATCATTGCTTTATATGCTAAAGATAGTCCCTTAGGATGGTTACCGCATGCCCCCTGGTGTATTTCATCAAGAACGCAGTGTGCCTCTTCTGGATGGAGACACCTTAAGTATGGTAAAGTAAAGCTTTTACATAGTAAAATTTCATTTTGTAAGGTGTACCTGGCAGCACGATAACGAATTTGTCGCACAGATTTTTGTCGTCTGGGAGTTGTCCGCTTTTGAGGTAAAGGACGATGGGATCCATCCAACACGGAGAGGAATGCACTGCGGCTACTTGTTCTGGGGCGAATTGATCAATATTCGGAATATGGAGATGCTCGACAGGAACAGATCATGTTAAATCAGACTCTAGTTCGGAAGTTAACTTTGCCAGGAAATCTGCGAGCTTATTCTTCTCGCGAGGAATGTGAATTATTTCATATTTGCTTATCTTTGCGAGCAGGATAAGTACTCGAGATTCGTATAAAACGATTCGCTCTTCTTTTGCCTCGAATTCGCCGAGCACTTAATTGACTATGAGCTGAGAGTCACTGTGAACAAGTAAATTCTGTATCGCGATCACATTCGCTAGTTCGAGGCCGCCGATCAAAGCCTCATATTCCGCTTCGTTGTTAGAGACATGAGTGTCGAAGCGTAAAGCATATTGAAAATGTGATCCATCAGGAGAGATTAAGATCAAGCCAGCTCCGCTACCGGTGGCGCATGAAGACCCATCCACAAAGAGCGACCAGGGGGCCTGGTCGATGGTCAGTAGAATCATTGCTGGAGGTGGAATCTACTGAGGTCGAATACGTGAACTCAGTGATGAAGTCAGTCACGGCTTGGCCCTTAGTGGCAGGTTCTTGAACAGAACGAAATGTCGTGCTTACTGATCTCAATTGCCCATTTAGTCAATCGCCCTGATACTTCAGGCTTTTGAAGGACTTGTCTTAATGAATGATTTGTAGGTACCAATATGGGGTGAGCTTGGAAATATGGTCGTAATTTTCGAGCTGCGGTTACTAAGGTGAGAGCTAATTTCTCCATATCAGAATATCGAGTTTTGTCATCCGCCATTGCTCGACTAATATAGTAAATGGGCCTCTGGACCCCAAAATCTTCTCTTATTAATGTGGCACTAACGGTCGTGGAAGATATAGATAAGTAAAGGAGTTATTCAGTGTAAAACAAGTTTGGATAGGATAGGAGGCGTGCTCATATATTGCTTCAGTTGTTGAAACGCCTCCTCGCACTGCTGAGTCCATACCCAGTTGGTTTTTGCAGTAGCACGGAGAAGCTTAAAGAAAGGAAAGCACTTATCGGAGGCGCGAGAAATAAACCTATTCAATGATGCAATGCGACTAGGCAATCGTTGGACATCTTTGAGAGTGGATGGAGACTTCATTTCGATCGAAGCTCTTATTTTCTCGGGGTTCGCCTCAATCCCCCAGTTGACCAATCATGAAACTAAGGAATTTTTTGACAGAGACTCCGAAGGCACATTTCTCCGGATTTAACTTCATCTGGTACTTTCTCATTAGGTCGAAAGCTTCTCGGAGATCTATGAGATGATCATTTGCTGCAACGCTTTTCACGAGCATGTCGTCGACGTAAACTTTCATATTTCTGCCAATTTGTGCGGCGAACATTTTGTTGACCAAACGCTGATAAGTGGCTCCCGCATTCTTGAGACCAAAAGGCATTACTTTATAGCAATATAAGCCTCGATTGGTGATAAAGGCAGTGTTTTGACGATCGGGCGGATGCATCATGATCTGGTTGTAACCAGAATAGGCGTCCATAAAACTAAGTAGGCCATGTCCTGCTATTGAATCAACTAATTGATCGATGCAGGAGTTGAGAAACTATCCTTTAGGCACGCCTTATTCAGATCGGAGTAGTTTACACACATCCTCCATTTACCATTGGCTTTACGGACAAGAACCATATTCGCGACTCATTCCGGGTAGTCAACCTCTTCGACGAAATTGACGGCTAATAATTTTTTTAACTTCAGCTTTAATCACCATTTGCCTTTCTGCGGTGAATGCTCGCCGACGCTGGTGAACAGGTTTATACTTCGGGTAGACATTTAGACGATGGACCACAACAT
Organism: Liriodendron chinense; assembly: GCA_003013855.2. Classification (NCBI taxonomy): domain Eukaryota; kingdom Viridiplantae; phylum Streptophyta; class Magnoliopsida; order Magnoliales; family Magnoliaceae; genus Liriodendron; species Liriodendron chinense. Next base: position 296,467 of record PVNU02002850.1, read on the forward strand.
TGGGGTCGATACCTGGCATATCTTCGTGAGACCAAGCAAATATATCTTGATATTCGGTTAGAAAATGAGCCAGATTTGCTCGAAAGACATCGCTTAAAGAGGACCCGATATAAGCCTTTTTGGGTGGATTATCTTTGGATAAGTGGAGTTCAACTGTCTCCTCCCCCGGGGTACCTGATTGATGAGCATCTTCCCTCAGGTCCAACATTGTTGCTATCGGGAGCTTCGCTAAATCTCCTGTAATTGCCATAATAGGAGCTGCTTGAGCATTTTTTCGATCTTGTACGGTGATTTTGTAGCATGCTCGAGCTTCTTTCTGATTCCCTCGTACTACCCCGACTTCGCTTGGAGTAGGGAATTTGATGCATAGATACAGGGGGTGTAAAGCTGCTCCTATTTTGGTGAGAGAGGATCGACCCAAAATAGCATTGTACGCTGATCTTCGATCAACCACAAGGAAATTAATGAAGACTGTGGTATTGGCTGGACTTTCTCATTAGGTGATAGGAAGGTCGATGCTTCCTTCTGGCGTTACAACTTCACCCCCGAAGCCAACGAGGGGAGTGGAGATGGGCTTGAGTAAATTTCTAGCAAGTGTCATTTTATTGAAAGCTTCCAAGTAAAGGACATTAGTGGAGCTACCTATATCCAACATAATATGATGAGTTAAATAGTTTGATACCTTTAGTGCGACCACAATGGAGTCCTCGTGAGGGAAATGAATCCCCTCAGCATCTTTAAGAGAAAAAGAGATTGGATAATGGCTAGGATTTGAAGTATCAGATGATTTTTCCAGCCAATAAATATGTTGGGGCTTCTGAGACGCCTTGCGAGCATATGCTTTTTTTGAAGCTTGAGAATCTCCCCCGCAAGCTAGACCTCCAGCAATGATCCGAATTTCACCAGCGGGTTCCATATCATCCCTGGAGGATGATGTTGAGGCGACTTTTTTCTTCGTGATTGGGGTATTGATTCTTTTAAGCGACCGATCTTGTCGCGCAACGTAATCCCGAAGATGTCCCTTCTGAATGAGAGCTTCAATGTGATCTTTTAGGGATATACAATCTTGGGTGTTATGCCCATGATCTTTGTGGAAATAGTAGAAATTTCTCTCATCTCTTTTTTCAGGATCTAACTTGATCCTTAGAGGCCACTTCACATAAGATTTATGCTTTATCTTCATTAATACTTTCTTAGGAGCTTGATTGAGAGGTGTATAGTTATGATATTTACCGGAGTAAGGCTTCTTAGGTGAACGATCCCGTCGATCGCGCCGGTATTTCTTATCAGTGGAAGAGATCTCCTCAGACTTACGTTTCTTCCCTTGTATACCGTGACGGGCCAAAGCAATTCTTCTGCATTAATGTATTTTTGAGCCTTGGCTTGGAATTCAGTCATGGTCTTAGGAGGGTTTTCATCTAGGGCGAATCGAAATTTCTCGCTAGTGATTCCTACTATAAGGGCGGTGAGGCCTTTGTCTTCAGTATAACCTTCAGTCTGGATGGCTTTTGTAGTGAATCGAACTGTGAACTCCTTAATTGTTTCCCCATGCTGTTGCTTTAGATCGTTAAATAAGATTCAGGCTTTTTAGTACGGATGCTCCCCATGAACTGAGAGAGGAAGAGATCCGATAATTGGGAGAAAGATTCAAGAGACCGAGGTTTTAGGCCTCGAAACCATGTACGTGCTGCATCGTTTAGAGTCAAGGAAAAAGCCTTACACAATTTCTGAACCATATCCTTCTAACCCCATGAGAGACCTATACGTCTCAAGATGTTCGAGGGGATCGCTGATACCTGTATACAAGACGATGCTAGGCGTTCGATATTTTCTAGGCAAAGGAGCCTCCATGACCTCGCGAGTAAAAGGAGGTTCAGATCGGTGGATTGATGCAAAAGCAGCAGGTGGAAGGTTAGATCGATAGCGTTGTTCCATATCTACGAAACGATCCTCGATTCTCCTAAGATCTCCCTCCCAAGGTAAAGTGTAACTCGACGTTTCGACACTAGATCCCTGAGACCGTTGTTGCCGAGAGGTATTGGAGTGTACAGATTGTGGAGGGGGTGCTGGAATTTGATTGCCGAGTGGCATTCGATTCGAAGGAGGATTTCGCTGAGTTCGTGGTTCATCTGCAGAATGTCTGGAGGCTACTGGTACAGATCGCAATGGCGGCCCATCAAAAGGCCGCTGCGGTTCAGGAAAATGCTGATCGGACCGATTAGATAAGGTTTGAAGTCCAGCTTTGAGGGTAAGAAGTGTCTCTCCGATGAAATGCATAATATCATCGTGACTGCCAGATATATCGTGAAATGAATTTTGTGACGACAGGTTGGATTCTACCGAGGGAATTCCCGTCGAAGCAGTCTGAGGGAGATTGGATGCTGGTTCCGGGATGTCGGGCGGAGGTAACATCTGCCTTAAAGTGGAAGGATGAGCCGTCTTTTTAGGAGGCATAGTGGGAGATAACAATCAATGATGATAATGGATTGAATTCTTAGAGAGTCTCTTCCCACAGACGGCGCCAATTCGTTAACGTCTAATTCTGGTAACAGGATCCTCCAGACATTCACCCTCCCTTTAGTAAGCTCTCCTCTAGACCTGAAAACCAAAGAAGATAAACTAAGGGTGGCCAGCGCTTGGCCGATGGCCCTCCGAAGCTTAAGTTAGAGATGGTTTGATAGTAAGGCAAAGCGGGAGATCTAGGTGTAGAAATTGTGTACCTTTATCATCAATGGAACCATTTATATATACAGATCCAAATGATTCAGTCTGTTATGCAAGCTGTTAAGATCATTGCTGATTTAGGGGGATAAGAAGCTTATGTTGTTAATATTTAGATAAGAGGAAGATATGGTCACTTAAGATGTCTAGCTGGTTACGTTCCTTGGTGAGGACCTCTCATAGTCTAGGGCTATAAATAGAAACGAGCAAAATCCGGCCTATACGGGCTACTGGTACTATGAGACGAGGAGCATCCCCAGCAAACGACCAGCGACCAGGACTACCCAGATAAGCATATCCTCATCAAATGACCAAAGATCAGGGCTGCTCGGATACTGAAGGTATCCCCACCCGACGACTAGTGACCAATCCTGCTTGCATATATATATATATATATATATATATATATATATATATATATATATATATATATATATATATATATATATATATATATATATATATATAGCCACGTCTACGTGATATGTTAGCTGTGACTATAAAGCCTCACTGGTCGAACGATCGGGTTTTGCCTTTATGAGACCAAAAGGTGCTCGTGGGTCTCAGGTGTGAAACATCTTCGATGACCAACTTTACGCTATAACAACACGTCCAACAAGGTGGGCCACGCTTTCCACAGTTTCAAACCAGCTATAATGGACCCACTGCAATCTCAGTCGTCCATCAAGAAGACAACAGTAATGGGTGACCACCTCATCCAACACCTGCAATGAAGATCAGATCCTTCATCAACAGTTAGCACAACAACTCATGAAGGAACTCCAATCCACCGGCCATCTTCAAGCCAAGGACCACACGTGCAAGATGAAGGAGTTCTCAGCTATCCACATGCATCACACGTGTTGTACATCACCACAAGATCCGGTCGTTCATCCACCTCCAGTGTGATTAGGTGGACCACACCATCCATCCACTCCATCAAGCTACAGTGAACCCCACCATCAAGATCATCCTCCACCTCAACCGCCCATCCTTTAGTAGGTGGGGCATCTACAATTGCAACCGTCCATTCATCAACCACCGTCCATCCTCCAAAGCTATCACACATGCAACCTCTCATCACTCACCAGTCATCTCTACCTTCCATTCATCCATCCATTAGCTAGTATAGTTCCAAATGTCAGCAGCCAATGGAGGGTCCTTCATCAGCCAAATCAACGACGAGCAAACAGCTCTAATCTAGCCATCAATCGTCCACATGAACAACGATCCAGTACCATTCACTCACTACTCGTGTACATTAGTAGTCCAGCAGGTGGACCACCGGATTAATGGTTAGGATAATCAGAAGTGCTAATCATTGGTTGAAGGAGTTCCTACGTCCTAGCATCTCACAGCAGTTCCAACTTATCAACAACACCGTTCATCATCTGGAAGCAACCCACCTTCAATGAACGGTCGACATTGTCCAAATTCTCCATGAGGACCCAGTCAACTCCAACTCATGTGGACCCAGTTAACTCACCTAGTTATCTTCCATCCTTAGGCTAAGCAAATGCTCTCTCCATTCCTCTTCCATCCATGAGCTCCAAACCAAAAAGAAAAGTTTGCTTTAGGCTTGGAGTACTTTCCAAGACTAACTCCTAATCCAAACCTAAAAAGTAAATCTATTGGCTTAGAAGTGCCACCTCATCATCCAAGCCTAACTCAATTCCCAAACTAAAAGAAGAAGTTTGCTTAAGGCTTGGAGTGCCACTTAGGCTTGGAGCCTCCCAAAAAGCTATAAAAGGAGCTCATCTCCTTCTCATTTGAATCATCCCACAATCTAAGAGTTCTCTCTTCTCTTGCTTTCTTTTCTTTCTTTCTTTCTTAGTGTAAAGTAGTGTGGAATTTTTTTTGTAGAGAATTTAGTCTTCCATTGTAATATGGTTGGCTAAACCTCTAACTAAGGCTAAAGGTGAAGCCTTTGAAGAAATTTGCAAGCTTTGGTTCTTTTGGTTCAACATTGTGTAGTGTAAATTTTGGAGTTCTCTTTGGTTGATTGGTTTGGTTATCCACCTCGGCAGATGCTATTATTGTGCAAGCCTCTTGATCCATCGTCGACTCCGGGCACGTTGGATGCTTGGGATCCCTTGCACACCAATTAGCTAGTTCATGATTGATAAAGTCCCTTGATCCATCGTCGACTCCGGGCACGATGGATGCTTTGGATTCCCTACGGTCATCGAACTAGTGCAGGTAAAGTCATCGATCTATAAAATTCCTTGATCCATTGTAGACTCCGGGCATATTGGATGCTTTGAATTCCCTGCAATCGATAGAAAGATCTTAACGGTTGGATTGGTCAATCAAAGCCTCCTATATTGTAAGTATACATTTGATCGTATGATTTGTGATCTTATCGATTGACTTTTTGGCAAAGTTGTTTATCTGTATAATTCTTTGATCCACTGTCGATTTCTGGGTACAGTGGATGCTTGGGATTCCCTGCGATCCTCATGGTCAGATCAATCGGTTTAGATCACCATCTTTTATGAAATATACAAATGGTTTAACAGTTTCATCTTCCAACTGGAATGAATCTTCATTCGATTCCAGTTGAGTTATAGTTGAACCAATTAATCAAGCTTTGTGAACTTATCAAAGGTGGATCCCTAATACCTTAGCCCTTTTTCTATTTTTGTCTTTTATCACACACAACTTGCTCCACTCTCTTGGATAATTCAAATTTCATCTGTTCCACCTAAACTAATTCCTCTAAGTGTTCTTAACCCCAATCCCTGTGGTTCAACCTCGGTCTCACTGAGTATTTTACTACTTCGCTACCTGCACTTGGGTGTGCAATCTTCGGGTTATACCACAGCCCATCACAGTTGGATGTGAAATCCGCATTCCTAAATAAAATACTCGAAGAAGAGGTTTACGTTGACTAGCCTGAAGGCTTTGCAGTGAAAGGGAAGGAAGACAAGGTGTATCAGCTTAACAAAGCCCTCTATGGGTTGAAGCAGGTTCCTCATGCCTAGAATGCTCGTATCGATAGCTATCTTTAAGAAAATGGCTTCTCCCAATGTCCATATGAGCATGCACTCTACATAAAGAAGAATGCTCATGGAGATATGCTCATCGCATGCCTGTATGTTGATGATTTGTTGTTTACAGGAAACAGCCATTCGGTGTTTAATGAATTCAAGAAAGCCATGTTTAAGGAGTTCGAGATGACCGATGGTGGACTTATGTCTTTGTTTTTGGGCATCGAGGTGAAATAACAAGATGGCGGTATCCACATATCTCAGAAGAAGTATGGGAAGGAACTTCTTGAAAAGTTCAAGATGGTCGATTGTAATGCCGTGAATATGCCTGTAGTAATGAGCCTGAAGCTGACAAAAGAAGGAGAAGTAAGAAACATGGACTCGACTTTATTCAAGAGTCTAATTGGAAGCCTAAGGTACCTCACAATCACAAGGACGAATATAGTCTACGGCGTTGGGCTAGCTTTTAAGCAGATACATGGAAGCACCAAAAGAATCACACTGGCTTGCTACAAAAAGGATCCTCAGATATATCAAAGAATCTATAAAATTTGGTCTCTTCTATCCATACAATAATGAAGCAATGTTGTATGAATACTCAGACAGTGATTGAGGAGGTGACCAAGATGAAATAAAAAGCACCACAGGATATGTTTTCTATCTCAGGTTGACTGCCTTCACATGGAACTCAAACAAGCAAAGTGTAGTCGCTTTGTCCACGTGTAAAGCAGAGTACGTGGCAACATCGTCCACAGTCTGTTAGGTGATTTGTTGCGAAACCTACTAAAGGAGCTAAAGCATCCACAGTCAGGATCCACGTCATATATGTGGATAACAAGTCGGCAATTGAGCTCACAAAAAATCCAATGCAATATGGTAGGAGCAAGTATATTGATACCAGGTATCACTTCTTAAGAGATCAAGTGAAGGAGAAAATATTAAAATTAGAGTACTTTCATACTATTGAACAGGTGACAAATATTTTCATAAAGGCACTACCAACTGATGCATTTAGACAACTAAGGTCGATGCTCGGAATGAAGCTGGTTTTGATTTGAAGGAGAGTATTGGAAGTAGCGAACCAAAAGACCACCATTACTAAAACCTTTGGTTTCTCAATAGTTTCAACAAAAATGTCTCAACAATTTCAGTAACCTTTGAATTCTCAAAGGGTCTCATTGAAAGAGTTGTAACAACTGAACCTTTGGAGAAATAGAGAATCATTATAACCTAAAATCTGTCTTTATTTTTGTCAGTTTTCAGTCATGTCTAAAGTCTATATAAGGGTGTGCTATGTAGTCATTTAATCATCACTTGATCAGATATCCAGCAATAAGAATATCTTAGTTTCTTCCTTTTCTTGTGTGGTTATTCAGAATTTCTCCCAAGGCTTTGTAAAGCCAACACAACAATCCCTCATCTCAAAATACAAAAACAATTGAGCCAATAGTGAAAAGACATGCATAAATAAAGGTATCTTACATTCAAACCTTTATTAGTGAGGTATTTCATAATTTATAAGGTCTCTACTGACTCAGTCTTGAATTAAATAATTTTACTAAGCGATTGAAATATTTCATACATTTTCCAAATCTTAGAGTTACAAAATAAAAGCATGCATGTTACAGCCATGTACTAATTCTATTTTAATGAGTGTTCTAGAGAATTGCTCATGTTTTCTTTGGAAGCAATCTCACTTCCATGCTGATATAGGTGATTATATCAAAGATGCTATATAACTATATATCATACTATAATAATTATAGAGTTCAATAAGGATTTTTTTATCTAGCTTTCATACGCTATAGATATTGCACCACTACATCTTTGAGATGGGTTTGAGATGCGTCTTTGAATTGAGCACAATCACCTTATCACATGTTGACTCTTCTCATTTTGAACTTACGGATCTCCCATGTAACACCCTGGCCCTCCAACACCCAGGCGTAGAATGTCACCAGGTGTTACCTTAAAATTCTTCAATTGAGTACGTGCACACACACACACACTCTCTCGCATGCTCGCGAGTTCGGAACACGGGGACTTAGAAGAGTAGGAAATGAAACCTAGGTTGGAGGATCCGGGCCTAAGCAACGGTTGCGCAAGAACTTCCTACACTAGGATACTTATAGGAAGCCAAAACCAGCCTTTAGAACTCTTGCAGGATAGGGAAAGCACATTGTCAGTCCGACAGACAAATATCGACAATTTGACTGGCAGGTCGCATAAGTCACTTAGCGCCACACAATTTGGGGGAAAGTTGGGGAGACGATTCCTACCCATTTGTCTCTTATTTGGGCATTTTGCCAAGCTCTAGAGGAGAGGGGGGGAGTTGGGGAGACGATTCCTACCCATTGAGTTGCATCCCTCGCCTTTTGGGGTTGTGAAACTTGCTCTGTGTCGTTTTTCAATTAGAATCCCCTTTCCTTTATTGCTGGGTAATAAGCTTTCAAGCTTTACACCTTTATTTTTCCCTAATTCCCTAGTAGGTTGAAGCTGTTCGGGTGAGAAAGCCCCTACATTCTTCCATATCTTAAAAATCCTATCGTTAGGGTTTGTGCATTTTAGAACTTTTGATCCCTATCATTGATTAAGGTGATCCCTTGTCTCATGAGTACTATATTTTGGCGCGACATCATGTATGCGTTAGTTGTACACCAATTTCGAGCTCCGATTCGAGGAATCGAGTTAGGCATTGTCTGAATCAAAGTGGGTAAGCCCTAATCCTTTGATTGTTGCTTAGTTAAGTTTTTATTCCAGTTATTAACCATATGATTGTACTTTAATTTAAGGTTGGAGTGTTTTCCCCCAAATTCTCGACATTGAGGCTGCATCCGAGTTAAGGGCTTTTAACTCTAAGGTGGAGATCTACCATTCAAGCTTTCCCTTGGCATTTTTTTGTCCTGGGATAGTGTCAATGTTGGATAGTCATGATAGTTGCATCGGATTTATGTGATAACTTTTGTAACTTAGGTTGCATGTGTTATTTTAGGATAATGTGAGCGCCCTCCCACACTTACATCCATTTGGATAGTCGGCCGCACAAATGTGTGAATGATTTGTTGGTTTACTTTTGTTTCCTTGGTTGTACAATACTTTTTCCGAAGTTAATAGAATGACATGCTCAAATGATTGATATGTTTTAGGGAGTCGCCACTAGCTAAAATAAGGCTCTTGAATCCACGATTGGCTAAGATATTCTAAAATTTCCTGGCCCTAGTGACTCCTAGATTGATCTACACCGTGGATCGTGGGTAAGGGCCTCGGTTATGGAAAAGGAAGGTGTTAGGCACCCTTTTCCACCCGTGCACAGCACAGTCTCTACTTTACAGGCCTATACGGCATGTTAGGGGATCCAGAGAAATTTCCAATATTTCACAAGTTTCTTAAGACTTGGGTAGGTGAGAATAATAAATTGCTGGAGGAAAGTAATAAAGTAACGTAACAAGTAGGGATAAGCCACACTTCGTGGGCTTTTTAGGGCTAAGGTTGGCGGAAAGAAAAATAAAATTAAAAAAACACAAGTAAGGTTTAAGCCATATTTCTGTTCGCTCGCCTCAAGTGCAAGGCTGCGATGTAGTAATAATCTCGGTAAGACCGAGGTCGATCCACAGGGAAGGAGGTAAACAATTCGAACTACTCTAACAACTAGAATCTTAAGAGGTTTGTGGAATCGGGTTTAAACATGAAACAGGGAAAATCTGATAATGAAAGGGTAACTAGAGCATCAAGGATCCACTTATAGCTCTCCTTCGATGCATAATTCGCTATGGTTTCCCAATTACACAACTAAAATAAAAATCAAATCCTATCTAGTCGAATGATAAAGCAGTTATAACATACAATCTGTCATATGTGTGATTTATATACATGATTCCCTCAGTTCAAGTTAGGACTTGAGCACACTCAATTGCATAGGTCAATCCTAGTTCCAATAGGTTAAGATCATAACCATGATAATCATCAAACCCTATCACGAAGCTAAACTATATCATGATTTGAACTTCATTCAAGTCATATGAACAATCAACACATAATTCAGAATTTAGAACAAAAAGGTAGAACTTTGGTTTGAAGTTCCCACATGATGATCCAAGTCTAGAGCGTATTAAATCCGATTCATCGGAGCGTACAGGTCTAAATCCATGCAAAACAATTAAGAAGTAAAGCAATTCTTCCAAACATCCATGAGTCATCATAAGACTAAGAAAAACTACTTAGAACTTTATTCAGACTTTTAAAAACCATTGTTCTTCAATAAATCCAGCTTAAAACCAAGAAAACGAATTAAAACATTTAGGTAAACTTAATTGTTTTGCATGGTTCTAGACCTGTACGCTATTGGCTGGTCCAACGACCTCTGTAGTGGCTCCACTGAACTGGTCTTAACCGGTCAGCCTCCTATTTTTCTTCATTTTTCTTCTTTCTTTCTTCCTTTTCCTCCTTTCTTTCTTCACCATTTCTTGCCCCACCTTTGATCCTCATCAAAGGGCTCCTAATTATGCTCTTTTGAACAGTAATTGTGTAAAGTATCTTTCTCAATCCTACATCCACAAAACAAACATTAGATGAGTCCTTTAAACATGCATACCATGCATATGTATGATGAATTGGGGTTAGATATGTATAAATTAGAGGCTTAACACACCCCCCAACCAGCATTTTTCTAGTCCCGAGCAAAACATGCGTGAAACAAGTTTCATTCTCCAAAACCCTACTTTTCTTCAGAAACTATGTTTTTATACATTTCAAGACATGCAAGTACGAAAATCAGCAAAACCGTGTGATAGTAGTTGAGACCTTAAACTTTCAAAAACATAACAAGTGTTCATATGGAATTCCCACTGATTGATTGATAAATAGAAGGATCCAAACAAATTTAACCTACTGTGCATAGTGAATGTTCATCTCATGATTTTCAGGGTTATCTTTTTCATAGATCAACTAAATTAGGGATCTAAGGTGTACAAATCAACAACAAGCCTATAACAGGAATTTGCCTTATCGTCCTTCCGACGACTTTCACACTACGTCCCATTTTCGGCTTTGGTTACGAGTAGACCATCCCCCGGTTGGTAATAAGTAGCCCTTTTCAAAATTTTCCACCATATTTTCAATCATTCCCATATTTTCATCCTTCATTTCCTTTTCATACACACTAGACAGGATTTTTAGAAATTCATATCTTTCGTTATTTTCCCATGGACAAGGATGGACAAAGTACCCCAGCTTGGTTTTTCAGCACCTCAAATCTAAACCTAGCCAATCCACAAATGTACATAATCCTTTCAAAACATGAGAATCGTGTAAAGTGAACTAGGTATTCGAGTGTTTCAATTTTTCTATTAATCAAATCAATAGGGGAATCCAATTAGAAAATCATCATGTTACAAGTCCTTTAAGAGTTTTAAAATCATCTCACTACATCTTTCTTCCTTTCATACTTACGACATCCCAAGTGCATACAAACGTGGTTTTCCAAAGGAGTTTTGAATTTCAGAAAAATAAAAAAACTTCTACATAATTGTTCGAAATGTCACAAAAGCTAGTAGATTCATCTAAGGAATCTCACCCCCCAACCAAAATCTTACATTGTCCTCAATTTAATAAGATATGCAATATGCATGACATGAGAGCAATGACATAAAATAAAGGAGAGTGAGAACGAGAGTACCTGAGGTAGCAAGTTGATCAATTCTAGCATCTTCCATCGTCTCGATGAGACTTATTCAATCCTAAATGTAGAAAGAAATCCTAACCTACCTACCTACTTTTGATTAGTTCGATCGACTACATGATCAAATTTTAGCAGGATCTTCATGAATTTCAATAGGTTTCTCATGAGGACCATCCAAAGTCCTGCTCGAATGTACACATGGGTGTGTTTCTTCATTAAGGTCCAATCATAGTGTGCACCACACGCATGTAAGAAGGAGATAAGAGGAGCAAAAAGATATCTCCTCAAGTTCTGAATTGGGTTGTAATTTATTAAAAACGGGTCCTCCTAATCAGAATTTTCAATGGGCTGAAGAACCCATGATGGTGGAGAGACATTCATTAACTATTCTTTAATTTGGGTTGTCTCCTCCACAAATTCAAAATTGCACGGTTGTTATAGGCAAAATGGTGGAGATAAGATTTCACGCAGAAGTGCCCATTTGACTCTCGAGATCATCTAATCAAGAGTCACAGAAAGGGTAAATGCGGAGTGCCGGTTCGACTCTCGAGATCGTAAGCTCGGGAGTCGTAGAATGGATAAGTACGGGATGTCCATTCGACTCTCGAGATCATCTGATCGAGAGTCGAATATTGGATAAGTATGGGACACCCACTCGACTCTCGAGCTCACCTGATCGGGAGTCGCAGATTGAAAAATACGGAGCAGCTATTCACAAGTCTCGAGTTCTCATAACCGATAGTCAAATATGGCAAAGCTCGATTCGCGAGCAGACCTTCGCACAAGTCGTTGAAAGACGTTACGTCTAAAATGAGCGAGTACTTGGACTCGCGACCACATTCCAACATGCGAGCAGCTTTCCTGCGGCAACATCTCTTAGCCTTCAGTACCAGCACCCGATTCCCGTCGAGCAGCTTGTCCAATCCCTCTGCGACACCAAGCAGGGCTACACCCAGTTCGGTAGTTTCCGTCCCGTCAGCGTCTCCTTCCTTTTCGCCGGTTATCACTCCAACTACGGTTTCCATGAGTAATCAGCGCTACTATTACGCTTACCAGCAGCCTGTATAGGGCGATTTTGGGCTTATCTTCCCCGCTGATTCCGGATCTCAAGGGATTGCTATCAAGAGACGTGATTGCCGAAGTAAGTAATTTGGTTAGATCTCGTCATTAAGGATAAGGATCTTATCCCATGAAATCAGTAGAATCTCGTATCGTACTTGAGATCAGCGGGATCTCGATACAGATTGAATCGCTTCGGATCTATATAAAGGGATGACTCCATTAGGAGGAAGGTACACACAACATTCAATCTCTGTCCCGTTTTGCTTGGCTTCTCTTCTTCTTGCTTTGGCTTGACTTAAGCATCGGAGGGCTAACGGCTGGTCCCCAGCCACCCTTAGTTGCTGTCTGCCTTCTTTCAGGTTTGGCGGAGGGAAATCTCTGGTGAAGAGAAGGTGAATATCTGGAGGACCCAACTACAAAATCTGACGTTAACAGTTTGGCGCCGTCTGTGGGAACGACTTGATTGTCAAAATCAATCGTTTTAACCATCGATCAAAATCCTCAAAATCCTTCGGCGATGCCTCCTAAACAGGCCGTTCATCCTTCAACTTCAAGACAGCCACCACCTCCGCCCGATGAGACGGAATCTGTACCTGCACTTCCACCTGATCCGACGAACATCCCTCAAGAAGCCCCTAATATGCCGTCAACAAACCCATTACTGGAGGCTTCTGGAAATCAAGACGATGTCTTACGTTTCCTCGGAAACACCCTTCTGACTCTAAATGCCGGAGTCCAAGCGCTGTCAAATCGGCTTGATCAGCATTTCCCCGAACCTCAGAGACAAGCCCCCGAAGGATTACCACCACAGCCCATACCAGTGGCATCTAGACATTCTATGGATGAACCACAGGTCCCACCACTTGGCAGCCATCCCCCTGTACCGTCTCAACATTCTATACATTCTAGTTCGTCTCGACAACCTCAACCGCAGGGCTCCACCGCCGAAACATCAAGCTATACCCTACCATGGGAAGGAGATCTCAAAAGAATCCATGATCGATTTGATGTCATGGAACAACGATACCAGGCGAATCGGCCATCTGCTGTCACGACGGCGATACATCAATCCGAGTCCCCTTTCACCAGCGAGGTTATGGAAGCCCCGTTACCTAGAAAGTATCGAACGCCTGTTATCACCCCGTATACAGGTATTGGCGACCCTCTTGAACATCTAGAAACATACAGGTCCCTCATGAAGTTGGAGGGACATGGTTCAGAAATCATGTGTAGGGCTTTTCCCTTAACATTGAAGGAAACAGCTCGTACGTGGTTCCGGGGGTTAAAGCCTCGTTCCATCAGTTCCTTTTCCCAGTTATCGGAGATATTCCTTTCTCAGTTCATGGGAAGCATTCGCATTAAGAAGCCAGCCTCCCATCTGATGAATCTGAAACACAGCATGGGGAGACAATAAAGGAGTTCACAGTACGGTTCACCGCCGAAGCTTTCCAAACTGAGGGTTACACTGAAGAAAAGGGTCTTACAGCTCTCATTGCCGGAATAACGAGCGAGAAATTCAGGTTTGCCATAGATAAAAGCCCTCCAAAAACTATGGCAGAGTTCCAAGCCAAAGCTCAGAAATATATCAATGCAGAAGAAGTCGCATTGACACGCCATGGAGTACAAAGTAAGAAACGCAAGCCAGAAGGAACCTCTTCTACAGATAAGAAATATCGTCATGATCAGCGCGATCGTTCTCCCAAGAAGCCTTACTCTGGTAAATACCATAACTACACCCCTCTTAATCGGTCTCATGAAAAAGTTCTAATGGAGATTAAACACAAGCCATATGTAAAGTGGCCCGCAAAGATCAAATCCGATCCTGAGAAGAGGGATAAGAGCAAGTTCTGTTACTTCCACAAGGATCATGGGCATAGAACCCAGGACTGCATCTCTCTACGAGACCATATCGAAGCCCTTATTCGAAAAGGCCATCTCCAGGATTATGTTGCTCGTAAATCACCAGAAAGGATGAAGACCTCATCTCGTCAAAAGGAACCGCCTCATCATCAAACCTACCAAGAGGACGCTGAGCCCACGGGAGAAATCCGCACCATCGTCGGAGGACCAGCTTGTGGCGGTGACTCTCAAGCTTCAAGAAAAGCATACGCTCGAAAGGCGTCCAAAGAACCCCAGCAGATCTATTGGCTGGAACAGTCGTCTAGCTCGTCAAAAGCCAGTCATCCTCCAATTTCCTTCACCCTCGAAGATGCAGCAGGAATTCACTTCCCTCATGAAGACTCCATCGTAGTCACATTAAAGGTATCGAATTATCTAACTCATCGAATTATGGTGGATACAGGTAGCTTAGCCGACATTTTATATTTAGAGGCTTTCAATAAAATGGCTCTTGCCAGAAACCTCCTCAAGTCAGTATCGACCCCCCTCGTCGGCTTTGGAGGAGAGGTAGTAACACCTGAAGGGAGCATCGATCTCCCAGTTACTTTTGGAGAAAGTCCAGCAAAAACCACCGTCTTCGTCAACTTCCTCGTGGTGGATCGAAAATCAGCATATAACGCCATTTTGGGGCGCCCATCTCTTACTAAGGTCGGGGCAGCCTTGCACCCTTCATATCTGTGTGTCAAATTTCCTACCCCAAATGGTATCGGGGTCGTGCGAGGAAGTCAACAAGAGGCACGGTCTTGCTACCAGATAGCCCTCCAAGATTGAAAGAAGGCTCAAGCGACACCCGTCATGGAGATAACTCAAGGTTCACCCGACGTTGCCCCCACTACCTCGTTGGATCCGAGAGAAAATGCTCTGAAGTCAGGAACTCCGGGGGAGGAAACAGTGGCAATTCACCTGACCGAAGGCGATCCGTCTAAGATCGTGTACATCAAGTCCTCCTTAACCAGTGTCCACCGTGAAGATTTGATCCTTTTCCTCACTGAATACCAGGACGTGTTTGCTTGGTCTCATAAAGATATGCCAGGCATCGATCCCAATGTCATCGCACATCGTCTCAACATTGACCCGAAGCATAAACCCTTACACCAGCGTCGACGTGCCTTTACTGTAGAAAGGCAAATGGCAATCAAAACTGAAGTTGAGAAGCTACTTGCGGCTAATTTCATAAAAGAAGTTGACTACCTAGAGTGGGTCGCGAACGTAGTTCTTGTCCGGAAAGCTAATGGCAAATGGAGGATGTGCGTCGACTATTCAGACTTGAACAAAGTATGTCCCAAAGATAGCTTCCCGACACCGCGGATCGACCAGTTGGTCGACTCAACAGCTGGACATGCTCTCCTCAACTTTATGGATGCTTATTCTGGTTACAACCAGATTATGATGCATCCACCTGATAGCCAGCATACTGCCTTCATCATGGATGGAGGACTATATTGCTACCAGGTGATGCCGTTCGGTCTTAAGAATGCAGGGGCCACTTATCAACGTCTTGTCAACAAAATATTCGCTGCTCAAATCGGTAGGAATATGGAAGTTTATGTTGACGACATGCTCGTGAAAAGCATCGTTGAAGATGACCACATTTCTGATCTTCGAGAAGCCTTTGATCTGATGAGGAAGTATCAAATGAAGTTAAACCCAGAAAAATGCGCGTTTGGAGTGTCTGCAGGGAAATTTCTTGGGTTCATGGTTGGCCAGCATGGAATTGAGGCAAATCCTGAAAAGATTAAAGCATTGATAGAGATGAAATCCCCTGTTACTCTGAAGGACGTCCAGTGTCTGGCTGGTCGCATCGCATAATTGAACAGGTTCATCTCGCGAGCGTCTGACAAGTGCTTTCCCTTCTTCAAACTCCTTCGTGCAACGGCCAAATCTGATTGGAAGTGGACACCTCAGTGTGAAGAAGCTTTCCAATAACTGAAGCAATACATGAGCGCTCCTCCCATTTTATCTAAACCTGTAGCACATGAGCAACTCATTCTTTATCTCTCTGTGTCCACTACGGCCGTTAGCGCCGCTTTAATAAGAGAAGATTCCGGGGTACAGAGGCCCGTCTATTATATCAGTCGAGCAATGGTTGATGTAGAAACTAGGTATTCTGATATGGAGAAGCTGGCCCTAGCCTTAGTCACGGCAGCTCGAAAACTGCGACCATATTTTCAAGCCCACGCTATTTTAGTACCGACTAATCACCCACTACGGCAAATCCTTCAAAAGCCTGAAGCTTCCGGGCGCTTAACTAAATGGGCGGTCGAGATCAGTGAGCATGATATCTCATTCTGTCCTAGGACCGCAGTCAAGGGCCAGGCCGTGGCTGACTTCATCGTCGAATTTACATATTCTTCTGAAGATAATATAATGACCAGCGACCAGCCTCCTTGGTCACTCTTCGTGGACGGGTCGTCGCGGGCCACTGGCAGCGGAGCGGGCCTGATTTTAGTGGCTCCCAACGGGTCGCATTTTCAATATGCTCTGCGTTTCGAATCACGCGTCTCCAATAATGAAGCAGAATATGAGGCCCTTATTGTTGGCCTCGAACTGGCCATTGTCCTCGCAGTCCAGAATTTGATAATTCATAGCGACTCCCAGCTCATTGTCAACCAAGTTCTTGGTGAATTCGAAACCAAAGAAGAAAGAATGGCCTTATACAAGTCTCGCGTCCTCATCCTGCTCGCCAAACTGAAGACTTATGAAATAACCCATATTCCTCGCGAGAAGAACCAACTTGCCGATTCCTTGGCAAAGCTCGCCTCTGCACCAGAATCTGAGTTATCGCGTTCGATCCCCATCGAGCACCGTCAAGTTCTGAGTATCGACCAAGCGACTCTCGAGCATGTAACATTGATACATTCATCCTCATGTTGGATGGATCCTATCATCCTCTATCTCCGAGACGGATACCTACCAGAGGACAAGAAAGCTGCAAGGCAAATTCATCTTCGGGCTGCCAGGTATACTCTACAAGACGGAATATTGTTGCGCAAAAGCTTTTCCTTGCCTTATTTGAGGTGTCTTCATCCAGAAGAAGCACTTCGTGTTCTAGACGAAGTACACCAGGGGGCATGTGGTAACCATCCCAGGGGGCGATCCCTAGCATATAAAGCGATGAGGCAAGGATATTATTGGCCCACTATGAAAGCAGATGCCATCGAATTTTCTAAAAAATGCGACAAGTGTCAACGATATCTACCTATACCTCATGTACCATCCGAGCGGATGACCCCAGTTGATAGCCCTTGGCCTTTTGCTCAGTGGGGGATCGATATCATCGGGCCCTTACCCATGGGAAAGGGACAGAATAGGTTCGCGATCGTGGCGGTTGATTATTTCACCAAATGGGCCGAGGCAGAACCATTAGCCAAGATTACTGAGAAACAAACTACTAAGTTTATATGGAGAAATATCATATGCCGTTTTGGACTTCCTCATACTATAATTACCGATAACGGAACGCAGTTCGACAACGCAGCCTTTGATGAATTTTGCGAAAAATGGAAGATACGTAATCTCCGCACTTCTCCATATCATCCTCAAGCGAATGGGCAGGTCGAGGCAGTGAATAAGATCATAAAGCACCATTGAAAGACCAAGCTAGGTGAATGTAAAGGGGTGTGGCCAGAACTTCTGCCAGAGGTATTATGGGCCTATAGAACCACGGCTTGTACATCAACAGGTGAAACTCCTTTCTCCTTAGCATTTGGTATTGACGCAGTGGTACCAGTGGAAATTCAAGTGCCCTCGTATCGGATCGAGCAGTATGACCCCGCAAGTAATCAGGAAAACCTCCGACTTCATCTCGATCTCTTGGAAGAGCGAAGAAATGCTTCCCAAGTACGAGTGGCAGCATATTAACAATGTATTGCTCGTTATCGAAATGCTAGGGTTCGGCCTAGATCCTTCCAACCCGGAGATTTGGTACTAAGGCAGAATCTCGGAGTTCCTGCTCGTTCATTGGATCCAAATTGGGAAGGCCCGTATCGGGTTATTAGGGTTGTGCGACCCGGTACTTATTATCTTGAAGACATGCAAGGGAAGCCCGTACGTCGCCCTTGGCACGTGGAGCATTTGCTACGATACTACCCCTAGATTCAATGTAGTTTATTACAACATTTTATGAATAAAGTGAAGGATATCTTTTGGTCGCTACTCCATTTACATGGACCTGAATAGCCCTGAAGAGAATGCATACACATCCTCTTGGCCAATTGCCTACCCTTGGTAGGACTGAAATCATTACCAGTTGGTTGCTTCTCCATTCTATGGATTAAAAATAGCCCCGAAGAGAGCATACGTGATCTCTTGACCAACCTTCTGCCCTTGGTAGAATCAAAATCTCAATCGATAGATCAGTCTATCTCAACGTGGACACGGTCACACGACCCCCGGATTGAGTCTAATTCATTTTTTCATGAGTTAGTTGCTCGCGATTGATGAAAGGGATCGCATTTCCAGAATGCGAGCACTGCAGCTCGTCTCAAGTTATGGGGTCGTACACCCTAAATGCGAGCAGCGCAGTTCGTGTTCGAATTAAGGGGTCGCATCCTCTGATGAGTCAACATGAGACCAACACAAAGCACAAATGAAAGATAAAGAGAAAACAGCAACAAAACAGTAACACTTCCAAAAATATCTTTTCATTGATGTTTAAACGATTACAGATACATGATCGCGAGTACAAGAGAGAAGAAAATAAAAGGAAATCAATCTCTTGGAGGAGGAGCCACGCTCTCGACTTCAGGGCCCGTTTCAGGAGCCCCTCCAGCCTGCGTGACTTCAGTCACTTCGTTCTCGGCAGCAGCTTGTTCTTCTGCAGCTATGATGGTAGCGACTCGACCGAATTCCCCCATATCGAAGGATGGGATCATTCGTTGCACTACTCTTAGTGCAAAGTCTCGACCAGCATCGTATGACTCATATCGTTCATCGTCATATAGCTGCGAAGTTCGGAACTCGGAGATTGCCCGAGGACCTTCCTCCGAGAGCATTTTTACAAGGGCGACTCTCTCCTCGTCCCAATGGATCGAGTCATCCTTAAGCTGTGCAAGAGCGGAGCGCTCTTTCTCCAAGTTCTCGTTGGCTTCCTTGAGCTGCGACCTGGTCTCCACAAGCCACTCCTCCAATGAGATCTTGTCTTGGCGAAAGATCTCCTTCTCTCTCTCCGCCCTCTCCTTCAAGTCGGCGGTCTTCGCGAACTGGGTGTCCAAAGCTTGATACCTTTCGGTCAACGCTTGGACTTTCTCTATGAGGATTTTTATCTCCTCATCTCTCTTGGAGATCACTGCCTCACGGGACTTGAGGAGTTGATCTCGTCCCTGGACCGCCTTCTCCAAAGCGATCCTCTTCTCATCTGCCTCATCTATTACGCGGCGAGCGGCGACGATGTCTCGCTTCGTCCGCAAGATGAGGTCCAAGCCCTGCAAACAAAAAAGAGGGGTGAGAAAAAATACTTAAGAAACCCCAAAATAATAAAGTTTGGGCTAGGAGGTTCTACCTGAGCCATCCTTATCCCTGCCTCAAGGAAGAGGCTCTCGGGGCTTGGCTCGGGAAGAGAGCCGAAGGATTGGGGCGGGACGTTCTCAAATAAGAATTTACATATTGGGTGGAGGTGGCGAGGAACAGAATATGTCCCACTACCGGAAGGTTGGGCAACGATCAGCCCAGACGGCTCGCGAGAAGGGGCCATCGTCTCGCGAGCAGGTCCCTGCTCGATAGCAGGAATCAGCTCGCGAGTAGGAGCTGACTCACGAGCAGGAGCCATCTCTCGAGGCTCTGTTTGCTCACGAGCTTCTTCAGCTGGGGGGCAGCTGGACCCTGCCCCATCTGGGGAATTGTCAACGATATTAATCACTGGCGGCCCGGGTGCGACCGCCAGTGAAGGAATAGCGGGCCCTGCTGGAGCCCCCGCCCTGCTCGCGAGAGGAGCAGGCTGATCGTTACCCTTTTCGATGGATGGGTGAGATGGACCGGCAGATGTTTTCTTCTGTCTCTTGGAGCTCGTGCCCTTCAGCCGGGGCAGCAGACCTCTCTTCTCTCCGACCTGCGTCATCTCGACTTCTCTTCTGGGTATTAAGCCCGCTGCTGCAAGATGTGAGGGAGACAAGCAAGTCTCGACGTGCCTATCACCAATAGGCACCTTGTACACCTTTACGATTTTTTCGTTGATCCCTCCTTTCAAATTCGGTTTTCTCAAGGCCGGGATACCTGCGAGCACAAACAAGGGTCAAATGAAGTAAAACCCTAAAACCCTAATTGAAGAAAAACTGCACAATGCGGGATTGTGCCTACCTTCACAGAAAAAAGCGGTTTACTCTTGGGCCCCTGGAAGAAGCAAATTCCCAGTTTCCGGATGCATAAAACCAGCGCTTCCTCCAGCCGGGATAATTCGATGAGGGCTTTCCCAACACAAAGTTATCCCGGTGCCAATAACACAGATAATACCAGCCTTCGCTGGAGAGTGCCTTCTTCAAGCGGAACATGCGGAGGAACTCATCAGCTGTAAGCTCCCCGTTCCCGGCTTGAGCCCAAAGGACGAATGAGCTTAGGACCACCCTCCATCCATTCACGATAAGTTGCCCGGGGGCAATCTTATAGTATCGAAGTACATCCCGGATGAAGGGATGGAGGGGAAGGCGAACCCCCAGAATGAGTTGATACTCATAGAAGGCCACACACCCTGGGGGAGGGGAGTCTGGCGTCTCTCCATCTCTGGGCAACCGGAGAGCGACTGAGTCAGGGATTGAAAATCTCTCCCGCAACTCCAGCAGCCGGTTCTCCGATAGAATGGAGGGATATCCAGCCGCTGTATACTGACCTGCCGGAACCCTTGCGTTACTAGAAGCAGAGGATTCCGGGGTGGCATCTCCTAAAGGAACTGTACTCTCCTCAGAATCACCGCCATGGGGTATTTAAGAAGAAAAAGAAAGAAGAAATACCACAGTACGAGAGGAAAGAAAGAGCACCAAAGGAGATCGAGGAAGACACCAAGGAACTCCGGAGGAAGATGATTGAAAAGCAAAGGAGAATTCTGAAACTTCTGTGAAAATCAGAAGATATGGCGGACTCCGTATATTTATAGGCAATCATTCCGCCGTATATGGTAGCACGTGGCGATCTCTCGTTCGACACAGCACTCGAGCAGGCACGCCCATTAAATACTTGGACACGTGGTGAGCGCCTCTTCATTTTCTGACTGCGGAAAGGCTGGCGCTCATTAATTCCAGCCTAATCATGTACGGCTTCTCAGTAAAGGCAAGAGGCAGCCGCGCATGACAGCAAGCTAAGTCCTTTCCTTAAGAATTCTTGGCGGCAAGGACTTGGGGGGCATCTGTTATAGGCAAAATGGTGGAGATAAGATTTCACGCAGAAGTGCCCATTTGACTCTCGAGATCATCTGATCAAGAGTCGCAGAAAGGGTAAATGCGGAGTGCCGGTTCGACTCTCGAGATCGTAAGCTCGGGAGTCGTAGAATGGATAAGTACGGGATGTCCATTCGACTCTCGAGATCATCTGATCGAGAGTCGAATATTGGATAAGTGTGGGACACCCACTCGACTCTCGAGCTCACCTAATCGGGAGTCGTAGATTGAAAAATACGGAGCAGCTATTCGCAAGTCTCGAGTTCTCATAACCGATAGTCAAATACGGCAAAGCTCGATTCGCGAGCAGACCTTCTCACAAGTCGTTGAAAGACGTTACGTCTAAAATGAGCGAGTACTTGGACTCGCGACCACATTCCAACATGCGAGCAGCTTTCCTGCGGCAACATCTCTTAGCCTTCAGTACCAGCACCCGATTCCCGTCGAGCAGCTTGTCCAATCCCTCTGCGACACCAAGCAGGGCTACACCCAGTTCGGTAGTTTCCGTCCCGTCAGCGTCTCCTTCCTTTTCGCCGGTTATCACTCCAACTACGATTTCCATGAGTAATCAGCGCTACTATTACGCTTACCAGCAGCCTGTATAGGGCGATTTTGGGCTTATCTTCCCCGCTGATTCCGGATCTCAAGGGATTGCTATCAAGAGACGTGATTGCCGAAGTAAGTAATTTGGTTAGATCTCGTCATTAAGGATAAGGATCTTATCCCACGAAATCAGTAGAATCTCGTATCGTACTCGAGATCAGCGAGATCTCGATACAGATTGAATCGATTCGGATCTATATAAAGGGATGACTCCATTAGGAGGAAGGTACACACAACATTCAATCTCTGTCCCGTTTTGCTTGGCTTCTCTTCTTCTTGCTTTGGCTTGACTTAAGCATCGGAGGGCTAACGGCTGGTCCCCAGCCACCCTTAGTTGCTGTCTGTCTTCTTTCAGGTTTGGCGGAGGGAAATCTCTGGTGAAGAGAAGGTGAATATCTGGAGGACCCAACTACAAAATCTGACGTTAACAACGGTGTTTCCACAAATAATGGTAAAGAGTGTAAATCAGTGGAATGTTGTTCTTCAAGCACCGACACTGTGTCTAACAAAATGTCCAACTCCATAATCATCTCATCATCCAAATCATAGGTGTGGGTCATGCATTCCTCTAGGAAATCGAGAGAGTCGGATGAATGGTCCTCGTTCTCCCTAAGTGATTGAGGAAAGTCTATTTCAATGGCAAGGAATTCCTCCTCTATAGAGGGGAGGTCTTCCAAAGAAAAATTTTCAGATTCAATGGTAAGCACATCATCTAACATTGGTTGATTTAAAATTTCAAATTGTGCCACCACATCATCCAAAGAAACAGAATTTTCAGTCAAAGGGAGATCTTCAACAATAGAATTGGTCATGTTATGTTGGTGGGAGGACTCAAAGAGATCCACTTGGGCCATCTCTCTGGTAAGAATATCTTCCGGCGACTCATAATCATTCGGCCCTTCAGAAGAAGAAATCATGGACTCACAATCATCCATGGAACCCTCATTGTGGTTAATCAAGATATCACTTTCAGATTTTGTAGATTCCTTGGGTTCATCAACCATCCTTGAAATCTCTTCATCATTCAAGTCAGAATAAGTAAAATAGATAGTTGATTCACCATAATCGATGATAATGTTGGGATCACTGAGATCTACATCCCGTAAAAGTTTAGTCATCAAATCGGAATAAGGTTGGGCTTGGATGGCCTCATCCTCATTGTTGGGGAATGATTCTGTGTTCCCAATGTCAGGTTCACGATTTTGAGATGGCGAGAGGTTTTGTATGCATTGCTCAGTTATTTTCATAAACTCTCGCAGTGTATCCTCAAGTGTTCGTGTCGGTTGCGACTCATGAGAAAGAAACTCTTAAGGATAATTGTTGACATCTATGGTTGTCTCATCTTCCAAGTTAAAATTTTAATGCTCTCACCAATTTAGATTATGCATGTCATATGTTGGGCTTTTATACAATAGTTGATATGCGTAGCCATACAAGTGATCATGCATTGTCTTAACCGGTGGAACATTATTCATCTCTTTCTAATACTCTCCTATCATCCTACCCGATGAAAGGTTATAGACATTATTCTCATTCCGGTAATCTTGCAATTTCTTACGTGGGGGAGTATTAGAAGTGGATTG
Source organism: Liriodendron chinense (assembly GCA_003013855.2). Taxonomy (NCBI): domain Eukaryota; kingdom Viridiplantae; phylum Streptophyta; class Magnoliopsida; order Magnoliales; family Magnoliaceae; genus Liriodendron; species Liriodendron chinense. The sequence continues at coordinate 320,366 of PVNU02002850.1, forward strand.
AGTCTTAGGAAGATAATCATGCTTATAATTGTTCCAATCATAATGAGTTTGGATTCCATAGTCTGACATCTCATCTTCTAAAAGGTATGCATAAGCACCACTCTTCCAATCAGCCATAATGAGATTTTAAGGAGTTGAAACTACCCTAATCTAGAAAGAAGAACAAAAAGAAGTAAGGGAGATGGAGAGATGTTACCCGTGAAGGTGAGAACTAAGTCAGTAACTAAGTTCCTACCAAACACAAAAACAGAAAATTATTAGTAATCTAGAAAAAATCAGAAAACTACTTTTAGAAAAACTAGAAATCCTATCTAAACTAAGACTACTCTATAGCCACTAGAACAATTAGAACCGTTTAACCTCTTTCCCTGGCAACGGCGCCAAAAACTTGTTCGCTTGCCTCAAGTGCGAGGCTGCGATGTAGTAATAATCTCGGTAAGACCGAGGTCGATCCACAAGGAAGGAGGTAAACAATTCGAACTACTCTAACAACTAGAATCTTAAGAGGTTTGTGGAATCGGGTTTAAACATGAAACAGGGAAAATCTGATAATGAAAGGGTAACTAGAGCATCAAGGATCCACTTATAGCTCTCCTTCGATGCATAATTCACTATGGTTTCCCAATTACACAACTAGAATAAAAATCAAATCCTATCTAGTCGAATGATAAAGCAGTTATAACATACAATCTGTCATATGTGTGATTTATATATATGATTCCCTCAGTTCAAGTTAGGACTTGAGCACACTCAATTGCATAGGTCAATCCTAGTTCCAATAGGTTAAGATCATAACCATGATAATCATCAAACCTTGTCACGAAGCTAAACTATATCATGATTTGAACTTCATTCAAGTCATATGAACAATCAACACATAATTCAGAATTTAGAACAAAAAGGTAGAACTTTGGTTTGAAGTTCCCATATGATGATCCAAGTCTAGAGCGTATTGAATCCGATTCATCGGAGCGTACAGGTCTAGATCCATGCAAAATAATTAAGAAGTAAAGCAATTCTTCCAAACATCCATGAGTCATCATAAGACTAAGAAAAACTATTTAGAACTTTATTCAAACTTTTAAAAACCATTGTTCTTCAATAAATCCAGCTTAAAACCAATAAAACGAATTAAAACATCTAGGTACACTATAAGTTTCACCTCTTAGCTCTAGCTAAGAAGTTAGCTAATGAAAAGCATAAAAACAAACTAGAACTAGAAGAAGAAGAAAACTAGTTGTAGGAGGCTAAGAAGCCAACCAGGTCTTGAATCCTTTGCTCCCCACATTGCTAGATGGATTAGGAAGAGGTTGTAGGTGTCCTTTTATAGCATAGGAGTGTTGCCGACTTGAAAAATCGTGGAACCTTGAAGTCCTGCTGCACTTGGGAAACCAGGATTTCGAAATTAGAAAGTTGCCGAAAAAATCTGCAATCTGTTTGCATGGGGCTGTCCTTTGACAGTCTAGAAAACTTAAGGGGGGGGGGGGGACCTGTTGGCCGATCGGTCTTGACTGATTGGACCAAGCTGTTGGCTGGTCCAGCGACCTCTGTAGTGGCTCCACTGCTAGCCGACCGGTCTTGACCGGTCTGGCCTTCTTGACCGGTGAGCCTCCTATTTTTCTTCATTTTTCTTCTTTCTTTCTTCCTTTTCCTCCTCTCTTTCTTCACCATTCCTTGGCCCACCTTTGATCCTCATCAAAGGGCTCCTAATTATGCTCTTTTGAACAGTAATTGTGTAAAGTCTCTCTCTCAATCCTACATCCACAAAACAAACATTAGATGGGTCCTTTAAACATGCATACCATGCATATGTATGATGAATTGGGATTAGATATGTATAAATTAAAGGCTCAACAATTTTGCAAGCTTTTTAGGGCCTAGGTTGGCAAGAATAATAAAATATGTAGCACTAAGCCACATTTCACAAGCTTTTTAGGGCCTGAGTTGGCGTAAATAGAAATGAAATAAAAAGCATAAGCAAGGTTAGGCCATACTTCGCAGTCTTTTTAGGACCTGGGTTGGCGAAATCTTAAAGAAAGTGAAAGCAAAGTAAAAGGTGTGGGGGACTAGATGTGGAGAATGTGTAGGGAATGTGTGAAGTGGAATATGGTCTGATTCGAGATGTGAGAGGAAAGGGGAAGTCAAACACCCTTTTTCAGAAAAAAGAAAAAAAAAAAGAAAAAAGGGATGATTAAATGTCCTAGATTCCGACCCTACTCATTGATTTGAGCGTTGTCAGCTTCTTTTGACTTATCAATTGAGAGGAGGGAGAATAGAAAGCATTTCTTCAGGGTGTCATAACGTTGGCATCGGTTAGGTTATTAGAAGCTTTGAAGTAAGGGCGGGGGTCGGTCTATCAGTAGCTGAACTCGAATGTTTATTAGGGCAGAACTCTAGCGACCACTCCTTCCAAGGCTCTGTAATTACCGTGGATGCTTTCTTTCTAACTGACCCTTCTCTCTCTCCCGAATTTTCTTCTTTATCTCACAGATTTTTTTATTCTTACAGAATTCTCTCTACTCTCTTACTGGCCATCCCCTTTTACTGGCATGGGCCCTGGTTATATAGACAAATAGCATTCGTACGTTATGGTTGTAGGTGCGTTGCAGGAGCGAGCTGGACTAACTCATTGGGCAACCCACAGGTGCACATGGTGGGTAGGAGTTGGTGGGACCCGGTTACAGAGGTTCGTAATCCATATCCGTGGATGCGGTTTCAGCACCACCATATTTAGGTGTGTTAAAGTTCCGTGTTCGTTAAGCTTCCAATTCATACATATCTAACCCCAATTCATCACATTATATACATGGTTTCCATGATTTGTGATTGTAGGAATGAGATGGTGATTTCACTGATTACAGGCTAAAAAGAGTACTTTGTACACATTAAAGATCAAAAGACCAAGTGCCAAAGGATGAAAGAAAGAAGCAAGGGAGAAAGAGAAGAAACAAAGGAGTGCAGAAACGACAGCACTTTAGACTGGTCAGCGGACCGATCGACCAAGGCACACGACCGCTCGCACAACCGGTTTGCACTTCAACAGAGACCCCACCATGTTGCAAATCTCACTGGACCAAAAACGACCGATTAGCTACCATTCAGACCGGTCGAGCATTCAACAGAGGGGGTTAGAAATTCCAGAAACTTTTTGGACTTTTTCCGCGTTTTACGACCGGTCGTCGGACAGGTCGTCCATGAGCTCAGACCAGTCATCCGACCGGTCGTCTACGTAACAGAGCTTGTTCTACAAGCTCCGATTTTCTCTACGCAACTCTGTGATTTCTTGCGCAATCTGGAATCTTCCGCACTATTCTATAAAAGGGCACCTAAAGCCTCGTCTAAAGGTATCCTAGAAGAGATTGGAGGTCGTGGGAAGTGGAGAGCATCGTGGAGCATCCACAACTCCGTCGATTCTGGTTTTTCTAATTTTTTTAATTCTTTTATTAATCTTTTCTTTTGGATTCTAGTTGTAGTATGACAATGCTCGGCTAGAACCTCTCAGCTAGGGCTGAGAGGTGGAGCTTGTAGCCAATTTCATGTTTAATTCGGTTTGATTCAAGTACTTTCACTTTAAGTTTGGATTTTGAATGTTCTAGTTCGAATAAAGTTGATATTTTTAAGAGTTTTATGAGAGTTCATGTGCTCCGGACATGGATTCCATGCAATTCTCTGAGATTATCATGTTTGGCTTGATTAGATTCGAATTATGGTAACCCTTGAGCATGCCATAGTCCATAAGCATGGCTGTTACTCCGAAGGCTATGATTTTGAATGCTATATGATTGAATGGGACTAAAACTTGAAAGTCTAACTTAAGTGGGGTTGAATGTACTTCAATCCTTTATCTTTCAATTAGATGAGAGATAGAACTTCGAATCTAGTTGTGTTTTATACTTGGATTGAATGGATTAATATGAGATTACCACAAGTGGATCCTTGAAAGCCTTAGTTCCTTTAAATTACAGATTTTACAAGTTACTGTCTTGAGTTAGTTTTCTTAATTGAAATCTCAAATTATTCCAGTTAAAGTTGTTGGAATAGTTTAGAACTATTTATCCAATTCCCTATGGATCGACCTCGGTCTTACCGAGAATTATTATTACATCGCAGCCTTGCACTTGAGGCGAGGAACAAGTTTTTGGCGCCGTTGCAGGGGATTTTAGATAAACGGTTCTAAATTATTTTAGTGGTTGTAGAAGTAGAAGTAGATAGGTTTTTCTGATTTCCTAGGACTAACAAGTTATTTTGTTTTGTAGGAATTCTTCCATAGTTCAAGCGAATTGGGTAATATACTTCTAACTTAGTATTTATTACAGATTTTTAGATTTTTGTTAATTTCTATTTTAGGACTTAGGATTAGTTTAGATCTTAGTTGTGTGGTTTATGTCCCGTTGGGAACGTGACCACACCAATCATCTCTAATCCGAAGGTGGTCTAATTGAACCATTATCAGTTCATAGACGAGTCCGAAAATACTAAGAGCTTTGTGATAATTTGGGGAGTATGGATCAAACACCTTTAAGGAATCCTCCCCCCTACTCCAACTACGAACGTAAATCAAGAGAGAGTAGGAGAGAATGAGGTGCACAATGTTCCTCTAATGAGATCTTTACAGGACTACGTACCTACAACCGGTCAGTACAACTACACCCTCGTGCATGGTCTTACCACCAACCGGGGGAAACATTGATATAAAGCTGGGTGTGATTCAACTCTTACCAAAGTTCCATGGGCTAAACTCTGAGAGTCCATACCTACACTTAAAGGAATTTGAAAAAATGGTGGCTACTTTGCAATATGCTAATGTTTCAGAAGATGCCATCAAACTTAAACTTTTTACCTTTTCATTGAAAGAAAGAGCCAAGAGTTGGCTCCACTCTCTTAGACCACACTCGATAGGGTCATGGAATGAGTTGACTCGGGAATTTTTGAAAAAGTTCTACCCGGCTTATAAAATGAATACTCTTCAAAGAGCTATAATGAACTTTTCGGTTAAAGAGAATGAATCATTCTTCCAATGTTCGGAAAGGTTTAAAGACCTCTTACTTGCTTGCCCACATCACGGCTACGAAAGCTGGCGAATCATAAACTTCTTCAATGATGGATTAAGTTCCAACATGCGCCAATTCGTAGAAATGATGTGCAACGACGAGTTTATGAGCAAAAATCCAGATGAAGCTTGGAGTTACTTGGATATGTTGGCCAAAAATACCTAATCATGGGATTCCTCGGACAAATCTAGTAATCCTAAGCCTCCTCAACAAAAGGAAAAAAGAAGCATCTATATTCTTAAAGAAGAAGATGATGTGAGCGCAAAGATGATGTGCAACGGCGAGTTTATGAGCAAAAATCCAGATGAAGCTTGGAGTTACTTGGATATGTTGGCCAAAAATACCTAATCATGGGATTCCTCGGACAAATCTAGTAATCTTAAGCCTCCTCAACAAAAGGAAAAAAGAGGCATCTATATTCTTAAAGAAGAAGATGATGTGAGCGCAAAGATAACCAGCCTCACAAGGAAGATCGAGGTCATGGAACTTAGTAAGAGTGGAGTTTTAAAGTCCAATGAAGCTATTGAGAACATATGTTGAATTTGCGTCACTAATATACACTCTACGCAAGATTGTCCTACAATTTCTGCTTTTCAAGAACAAGCAAACGCCACATATGGTTATCAATGGCCTTTCAATGGACCGGTGAGTAACACGTACAACTCGAAAGAACCACCCAAATTTCAGTTGGAAGAATAATCCCATGGGTAATCCTACCAACTCTCAAGGAGGGCCACCCATGCAAAACATAGCCCTACCTCAATTCTCAATGGAGGATACCCTAAAGGCATTTATGTAAGGGCAAACGCAAATAAACCAAACAAATCAACAAATGTTCCAAGAGCTTAAAGTCTCAGTTGATGAAATTAAGGGACGCTTGAATGATAGGGAAGGGACCTTTTCAGCCCAACCGCAGCCCAATCCAAAGCAAGTACATGAAGTAAGCATCCCTAACTCCCCAACCAACATGTGGAGCAAGCCAAATCTGTCACCACTCTTAGAAGTGGTAAGCAAATTGACAAATCTATTCCAATGAAGGCCGACAAGCCTAATGATCTGGTAAATTTTAAGGATGAGGACGGGTCTAACTCAGCCCCACAAGAAACGGAACGCGTTTATAAGCCCGTAGCACCATTCCCTTCGAGATTGGTTGCTCTAAAATCTCTCCCAAACTCTCATGATATTTTAGAGATTTTCAGACAAGTCAAGATAAACATTCCATTGCTTGATGCCATTAAACAAATTCCCTTTTATGCCAAGTTTCTAAAGGACCTATGCACAACCAAACGCAAATATAATGTGCAACAAAAGGCCTTTTTGAATGAGCAAGTGAGTGCCATTCTCACTCAAAAGAACCCTCTAAAATTTAAGGATCCCAGTAGTCCCACAATTTCATGCATCATTGGTGACTATCGGATTGAACGTGCATCGCTAGACTTTGGGGCAAGTGTAAATTTAATCACATATTTGGTATATGAACAGTTGGGTCTTGGTGAATTAAAACCCACCAAAACCATGTTACAACTCGCTGATAGATCCATCCATGTACCGAGAGGGATTGTTGAAGATGTCTTGGTCGAAGTTGATAAATTCTACTATCCGGTAAATTTCTTTGTCTTGGATACACAACCGGTATTGGATGCTAGCACTCAAATACCGGTGATTCTAGGCCGCCATTTCCTTACTACATCAAATGTAATAATAAATTGCCAGAATGGGGTAATGTAATTGTCCTTTGAAAACATAACATTAAAGGTGAATGTATTCCACTTGGGCAAAAGGCATAGGGATGTTGATGATGATGAGCTCTTCGAGGTAAACATGCTCGAATCTTTTGAAGAAGAAGAGCTCCTCCAACTTGAACCACTAGAAAGCTTGGAGACATGCTTGGCACATTTCGAGGATTCCAAAGACCCCATCATTAGTGAAATTATGCAAGCATTGAATATTGAAAAACCGTTAGTTGGTACTAGCCGGTGGAGGCCCCATTTTGAAAGATTGCCACCAACCACATCAAGGCCTCTACCATCTAACATCAAACCACCGAAGCTTGACCTTAAACCATTATTATCCGAGCTGAAATATGTATATTTGGGTCAAGAAGAAACATTCTCGGCTGTCATTGCCTCTCACCTAGGAAAAGACCAAGAGCTCAAATTGGTTGAGCTACTCAAAGAACATGGGGGAGCCATAGGTTAGACAATAGCAGACCTCAAAGGGATAGACTCTTTGGTTTGCATCACCGTATACACCTCGAGGAAAATACAAAAACGATTAGACAACCACAAAGAAGGCTAAATCCAAACATGATGGAGGTTGTCAAAGCCGAAGTGTTAAAACTACTAGATGTGGGTATCATCTACCCCATCTCGGATAGCCAATGGGTGAGTCTTACTCAAGTTGTCCCTAAGAAGTCCGGTATTACCATAATAGAAAATGCCAACAACGAGCTTATACTGACTACAGTGACCACCGGTTGGCGTATGTGCATAGATTATCGGAAGCCAAACACGGTCACTAGAAAGGACCACTTCCCTCTCCCATTCATGGATCAAATTTTGGAGCGGTTAGCGGGTCACTCCTATTATTGCTTCCTTGATGGTTACTCTGGTTACAACCAAATTAAGATAGCCTCGGGAGATCAAGAGAAGACTACTTTTATATGCCCATTTGGAACCTTCGCATACTGAAAGATGCCATTCGGGCTATGTAATGCACCCGCCACATTCCAACGTTGCATGTCAAGTATTTTCTCAGACATGGTGGGTGAATTTCTTGAAGTTTTCATGGACGATTTTCCTATTTTTTGTTGTACTTTTGAAGAGTGCCTTAATCACTTGAAGTTAGTCTTGACAAGGTGTGAGGAGAAGAACCTTGTTTTAAACTGGGAGAAGTGTCATTTTATTGTACAAAGAGGAGTAGTCCTAAGACATATCATCTCATCCAATGGAATAGAGGTAGACCGGGCTAAAATTGATATTATTTCCAATCTACCACTACCCAAGAGCATACGTGATGTGCGGTCCTTCCTTAGACACGAGGTTTTTATAAAAGGTTCATAAAGGATTTTCAATCATATCTCTAGACCCTTATGAAACCTTCTCCAAAAGGAGAACCAATTTGAGTGAAGTGCCGATTGTCAATTAGCTTTTTCAAAGCAAAAAGACATGTTGACAACCGCTCCTATCATGCAACCACCGGATTGGTCCATTCCTTTTGAGTTGATGTGCGATGTGAGCGATTATGCTATTGGGGCGGTGTTAGGGCAAAGGAAAGACAAGAAGCCCCACGTTATCTACTATGCGAGCAGGACCTTGAACCCCGCCCAAGTCAATTACTCGACTATGGAGAAGGAACTCCTAGCCATTGTTTTTACCTTGGACAAGTTCAGGGCATACTTGATAAGATTCCAGGTCATCGTTTACACGGATCATGCGGCGCTGAAATACCTTCTTTTTAAGAATGATACTAAGCCCCATTTGCTTCGATGGATCTTACTCCTTCAAGAATTCAACTTAGAGATCAAGGATAAGAAAGGAGTAGAGAATGTGGTGGTGGACCATCTATCCTGCTTAGTTTTATCGAGTTCCATTGACGAATCACCTATTGAGGACTCATTCCCTGACGAGCAACTATTTGTTGCTATACATCCATTATGGTACGCTGATATTGTAAACTATCTTTTCACAAGTGCGATGCTGACTCATTGGACTGCGCAGGATAAACAGAAATTTCTAAGGAAAGTGCGTAGATTTTTCTGAGATGAACCTTTTACTTTTTAAATATTGCCCAGATCAAATAATTAGGAGATGTGTCCCTGATGATGAACATAATTCTATCATCTCCTTTTGCCATGATCAAGCATGTGGGGATTATATTTCCACCAAGAAAACCAATGCTAAAATTCTATAGTGTGGTTTTTATTAGCCTACTCTATTAAGGATACCCATGAGTTTTGCAAAGCATGCAAGCGCTGTCAAAAGCTCAGAGGATTGTCCCATCGAAATATGATGCCTCTTACCCCAATTCAACATCTCGAAGTCTTTGACTGTTGGGGCATTGATTTCATAGGACCTGACACGCCCTGAAATTCGGAACCCGAGTACAATAACCCAAAGCCCGAGTCTCAGGGTGTGAATTGAAAATTCGAGCATAGATTCCTTGAAATTCCATTCCACACATCTCATAACTAAAATAAATTCCCAAATATAAAATTTCTTTTCCACTAATGTCTTATTACATTGAATTTTACAAAATAAAACAAATCTGGCGCGATTGACGCTCGAGACCCCTTGAATACTCTCATTTGCCTATGTCTTGTCCTTCCTGAAAACCTGCAAGAACTGTGGTGATTTTGGTGAGCTAAAAGCCCAGTGAGGTCATTTCCATCACAGGTAACATTCCGGTTAATAAGAAACAGGATGTGAATCATCAACGGATAGAATTGTATGAAATATACAAAGATGAGGTTATAATTGATACACTTTATGATTTATTATAATTGAAATATGATTATCATGATGTTATGTATGTTATGATACGTGTGAGAGCAATAAACGTCTAGGAACTCGCTGCCACTGAACATTAGGAACCTGTCGCAAATCAACCATGCTCACCTAACCGGTACAGCGAGGCGGCAAATCAACCATGAACGCCAGTGAGCAAATCAACCATGCACCACTGATCCAACCGAGCAAATCAACCATGCTCAATAAGTGAAACGACCAGAACTCGCTGCCACTGAACATTAGGAACCTGTCACAAATCAACCATGCTCACCTAACCAGTACAGCGAGGCGGCAAATCAACCATGCACGCCAGGAGTCAAATCAACCATGCTCCTGTTCTGTCATGGTGTATAAATGTATGCACATGTATGTGTTTATGGAAGCATTCATCAAGCATACAATGCATATCAAAATTCAAGTCCAATCACACAATGCATGTGTTTACTTTATTTAAGTAATTCTTTATCTTGATTTAGTTATTTTCAATCGAGGAATTTGAGAAGGCCGTCGTGTAAGGTTTAGTATGTTGACAGGCTAACATTGTTACAGGAGTTATGTATTGTATACTATCAACCCTAAGTTGTTGTTTATCGGGAAGTTTGCGAATGATGACACGGGGAATCTTGAGAATACTACATGTATTTAGTGCTGCATGTTGGTTACGTCATATGTAACAAATCCTAAATCGAATTGTCATAGAATTCTAACATGTGCATTGAAACGGAAAACTTGAGAAGATTAATTAAATAAGAACAGGATAATTGGCGATGAACTTTTATGGATATAGAGATAGGACATGTACGGATCCCTTACCTAGGATTCCATGGTACGAAAGAACGTATAAAAATATACCTAAATTCCTAACTAGAGAAGAAGTCTTTTTAAATTCAACGCAAACAAGGAAGAATACTAAAGGATATTAACAGAGAAAGTTACGTGAGATGAATCACTCACTATAACAGGTCCTAAGCTCCAAATTGAGCCTGAGTCAACTCGGTTGAAACTTCTTCTTCCTTCTTCTTTCTTTCTTTCTTCTTTCTTCTTCTTTCTTCCTTCTTCTTTCTTCCTCCCTTCTTTCCTTCTTTCTTCTTTCCTTCTTTCCTTCTTTCTTCTTTGCTGGAGCAGGTTCTAGCAACAACAGTAGCAGGTTCCAGCAACAACAGCAGCCGTGAGGTGCGGACACCTTCCCACACACTACACACCCACACTCTCTCTCTCTAACAATTTTCTCTCTCTCCCTCTCTCTCTCTCCTTCCCTCTAACGATTTTCTCTCTCTCTCTCTCTCACAGCTCTCTTTCTCTCTGTCTTACGTTTTCTGAAGTAGGGGAACACGGCCAAGGGGGTCTTATAGCCCTACGGACAGTTGGGTAGGTGGGTGCGTGGGGAGGAGTTTTAGTTCAAGTTGGAGAAGGAGACCGACCGAATTTCGGAGGTTCTTTGCACAAGGGATCCGTTGGAAATCTAGGTGGGGTCCACACGGAGATTTGGAAGAGATCTGGCCCGTCCATGGAAGACAGATCAGACGATCTTGAATTTCTTTTGTTTAGACGGCGGCTTGAGGAGGTTTGCACGGTCAACGGATGACCAGAAGCTTTCAAAGGATTGGGGACGGGTAACGTACCAACATGATGGACGGTTTAGATCGATTAATGGGGCCCACGTGATGGACTGTTGAATTTATGCAAGGCGACAGCGTCGTCCGCTGTACAGCGGCCGACCGAAGAAGACGAAAAGTTTTTATTTTTTATTTATTTATTTTTATTTATTTTTTTTCGCATGAAGACCGTTGGGAAGATAAGTGGGGTCCACACGACCCCAGTACAGCTGTTCTTGTACGCCCATGCAAGGCGGAATGCGAGATCTTGGCGGTTTTTAGCCACCATTGATTGTAAGTTACGGACCGGCGTACACTATAAATGACGTAAAAGATTAAAAAAAACTTCATAGGGGACCTCTACTGTCGAGGGGAGGTCGGAATGGACGGCTTGGATTTCTCACTGGGGTCCACTATGATGGACGATGTGGATGGACAGAGACGGCAGCACCGTCCGCTGTTTACACAGCAGCAAGGAAGAATTCGAATAGAATTCTTTTGTTTTGGTTTTTTTTAACGTGCGTCTCACGTAATATTACTTTTACGCTCCTCTTTTCATGTGGGGTCTACTTGAGGTTGATCTAGACCGTTTTTTCCATCTAAAATGTGTACAACGCAAAATAAATCGCTGACAAGAAAAATGAGGCAGATCCGAGTGACGGCGGCCCACTTATGACCCGATTTCTGATTAGGGTATTTGTAGGATGATCGGATGGTTGAAATTTGACGTGTATGGTTAGATCGTGTCCTAGAACTAGTATATAAAGTTTCGTGTGAAAATGATTTCCAGAAATCATAAAACTTAAAAAGGTGGTATAACTTAAGTTTAACAATGGCATTTTCGTAATTATCATAAATTTACGAGTTTTGTAAAATCTATCACTTCCATGTTGTTCTAGGGTTTATTCTAAGCAACTTTAATAAAGAGACCATATAAAAATTCCCTATGGATGATTTATTATTAATTTATCAATATTTCAATTTATTTAAATTATCAAATAATTAACTAAATCATAATTTAAATTATTCTAAAATCCTAGGGTTCATGTTGAGCGATTTTAATGAAGGAGCCATACCATAATTTCTTAAGGATTAATTAATATTAATTTATTTATATTAAATTTATTTAATTTCTAAAATAAATAACTAATTTATAATCTAGATTATTCTAAAATCCTAGGGTGTTACAAACACACCCGAGCAGAATTCGTAGGGTCGAGAACTTGCTGGTCTAAGCATATGCCCTGAGACGGACACGATGTATGAATTAGATTTATAGACAAACATGTGTACAGGACAATGTACGGCGGTTCACATTGATCGCGAGATTCGAAATCATAATGGAAGGTTAGATCTTCCGGTCTAGTAACGATAGATCCTTCTAACGGTCAATTTGTTGACTTAGTTAAGTATACTGAGTTTTCAAAGGCCTTAAAGGGGTTGGAACGCGTATCAAAGTTCATACGTGTGTGTATACGAGTGAACAACACTGCCTAGAATTTAAGTTCTAACGTCGGAACATGCACTCGAGTACTTACTCGTGCGTTCAAATTTTCAGGGGTATTACAGGACCATTCCCTCATCTTTTGGACATGTCTACATATTGCTCGCCGTAGACTATGTGTCTAAATGGATAGAGGCAATTCCATGTAGAACCAACGATCATCGTACAGTTCTAAAGTTCCTTAAGGAAAATATCTTATCTAGATTTGGAATGCCTCGGGCCATCATTAGTGATGGTGGTTCTCACTTTTACAATAAGCCTTTCGAAGCCTTGATGAAGAAATATGGCATTAAACATAAAGTGAGTATCCCATACCACCCACAGACAAATGGGCAAGCTGAAATCTTCAATCGAAAAATTAAACAAATTTTAAAAAAGAAGGTGAGGCCGAATCATAAAGATTGGTCGCTTCGATTAGTCAATGCTCTTTAGGCTCACTGTACCGCTTATAAAAAGCCCCTTGGAATGTCTCCCTACAGGCTTGTGTATGGGAAGGCTTGTCACTTGCTTGTGGAACTTGAACACAAAGCCTATTGGGCAATTCGGGCATTGAATTATGACATTGACAATGCTAACTCGTTTTACAAACTCCAATTGAATGAGCTTGACGAGATACGGAACGATGCTTACGAGAACTTGAGAATTTACAAAAGTAGGATGAAGGCCTTTAATGATAAGCACATCTTCAGGAAATCTTTCCATGAAGGTCAGAAAGTGCTCTTGTACAATTCTCAACTTCATCTTTTTCTTAAAAAATTGAGATCTCGATGGACCGGCCCATATATTGTTAAAGAAGTTTTTCCTCATGGGGCTGTCGATGTAGAAAATGCAGTGAATGGTAACTGTTTGAAAGTGAATGGATAACACCTTAAACCATTTGTTGAGAAATTAGATTAAGAGGACATGTCCATCGCTCTGAATGATCCTGTGTATCAAGATAATTGATCTCCTAGTCTGACGGAGGTATATAGTAGATTAGGTTTAGTTTATTTTTCTGTTTTTAATTGTTCTCATAGATTTTGATACCGGAGGTAGACTTCCATGATCGACTCTCTTAGGTACTATCGTTCTCACTCTCATTTATTTTACCATTGCTCTCATGTTCATGCTCAGTGCATATCTTTGACATTGAGGACAATGCAAGATTTGGTTGGGGTTGAGATGAGATTCCTCATCTAGCCATTTGTGGACATTTTGAGCATTATATGTTGAAAAAAATTTTAAATTTTTCTGAAAATTCAAAACTCTTTTGGAAAACCTTGTTTCTATGCATTCGAAATGATACAAGTATAAGAAAAGGAGATAGAAAGTGATTAATGTTGCAAGTCTTGAACTACTTTTGATATAATAGTTTTATATATGAATTCCTCTATTTATATGATCGATAGAAAATTTGAACACTTTTATACCTACTTCACATTACACGATTTTCATGGGTTAAAAGGATTATGTAGATTTGTGGATTAGATAAACTTAGATTTGAGGAGTTGAGGAACCAAGCCGGGGTACTTTGTTCATCCTTGTCCATGGGAAAACAACGAAAAATATGAATTTCTAAAAATCCTATCTAATGTGTATGAAAAGGAAAGGAATGATGAAAATATGGGAATGATTGAGAATATGGTGGAAAATTCCAAAAAGGGCTACCATTACCAACCGGGGGATGGTCTACCCGTAACCAAATCCGGAAATAGGACATAGTGTGAAAGCTATCGGAAGGACGGTAAGGCAAATTCCTGTCATAGGCTTGTTGTTGATTTGTACACCTTTAAATTCATAGTTTAGTTGATCTATGAAGAAGATAGTCCTGGAAACTCATGAGCTGAACATTCACTATGCACACTAGATTAAAATTGTTCAAGTTCTTCTATTTATCAATCAATCAGTGGAAATTTCATATGAACACTTATTAGTTTTTAAAGTTTAAGGTTTTAACTTCTATCACCTAATTTTTCTGATTTTTACACTTGTATGTCTCGGAATGGATAGAAGCATAGTTTCTGAAGGAGAGTTCGATCTTGGAGATTTAAAGATGTTTCACGCTTGTTTTGCTCGGGACTAGCAAAATGCTGGTTGGTGGGTGTGTTGAACCTCCAATTTATACATTTGTCAACCCTTTACATCACATTATATGCATGATTTGCATGCTTAAAACACCCATTTAATGAATGTTTTGTTGATGTAGGAATGAGAAAGAGACTTCACTAATTTATGGCTAAAAGACCTATTTTGAAGCCCTTGGATGAAGACCCAAGGTGGGCTAAAGAAGGAAGAAGGGAGAGAGAAAGAGAGAGAGAAAGAAAGAGAGAGAGAGAGAGAAATGGAAAATTAGAGCCATGACCAGTCAAGACCGGTCGGCCAGCAATGGAGCCCCCTGTGCTGGACCATGGACCAGCTAGGTCTGACCAGTCAAGACCGGTCGGTCAACAGGTCAATCCCCCTCTTGTGCTCTCTGGACTCCCCCTGACAGGTCCGACAGGTCAAGACCTGTCGGCCAGTGTATTTTATTGCTGAAATTCAGCAGCTTCTCATAGAAGCTCCGAAAATCATGCGCTGCAGGAGTCCTTACAAGATTCTAGAAGATTCTGAGGTGGTGGAGCTTCCCCATTATAAAATGACACCTAGGGATCGAAGCTAAGGCATCATAGAAGAGTAGGAACTTTGTGGGAGGTGAAGAGGATTGTCGTGGAGCGTCTGCAACTCTCCCGAATCTGATTTTTTTTATGATTTTAGTTTGTTTTTCATTGTTTCTAGATAAAGCATGATAATGCTCGGCTAGAACCTCTTAGCTAAGGCTAAGAGGTGAGGCTTTTGGTAGTAATCATGTTAAACTCATTTTAATTCAAGTACTTTATTTTAAGTTGGATTTTAAGTTCTAGTTTGAATAAAAGTTAGTATTTTAGATGTTTTATGAGCGTCCATGTGCTTCGGACATGGATTCCTTGCAAATTCTCTTAGATTATCATGTTTAGATTGTTTAGATTCGAATTGTAGTAACCCCTGAGCATACCATTGTCCATTGGCATGGTTGTTACTTCGAAGGCTACGTATTTGATTTCGACGTGCTTCATTAGAACTAAAATCTTATTCTTCAACTTGAGTGGGGATTGTTTGTGTTTGAATGCTATATCTTCCAACTAGAAGAGAGATAGAACTCTAACTCTAGTTTTGTTGTGCTTGGATGAATGAATTCACATGAAGACTCCTACAAGTGGATCCTTGAGGCCTTAGTTCCGTTTATTACAGATTTTTACAACTTTATTGTTTTATCTAGTTTATGAATTTGAACTACTTAATTAATTGAATTTAAAGTTGCTGGAACAACTTGACTTAGTTTACCTAATTCCCTGTGGATCAACCTCAATCTTACCGAGATTTATTACTACATCGCAGCCTTGCACTTGAGGCAAGCGAACAAGCACTGGAACGGATAAATTGCGGACGTTGATTAGGAACTTGATTGCCACAAGGAATACGATTTGAAGGAGGGTTGGCTTGAAATTGTTTTTCGTCTAGAGACTGTCTAGAAGTTGTAGCCGCAGATTTAATGGTGGTCCTTCTGGAGGTTGTGCGATTCAAAAAAATGCTAATCAAACCGATAAGATAGGGTTCGAAATCCACCCTGGAGAGTAAGGAGTGTATCCCTGACGAAGCGCATAATACCGTCGAAGTCACCAAATATATCTTGGAACGGATTCTGTGCAGGAATGTTAGGCTTTGCCGGAGGAATCCCTGTTGAAGCAGCCTGAGGGAGGTTGGGTGTTGGCTCATGGATATCTAGTGGAGGCAATGTTTGCTTTGAGGTGGAAGGATGAGTCGTTTTCTTAGAAGGCATAGTGGAGGTCAGAATCGATAATGAGGACAAATTTAATAATCTTTTTCCACAGATGGCACCAATCTGTTAACGTCAGATTCTGGTAACAGGCTTCTCTCAAGTGTACACCATGCTCGATGTGGACTTCACTCATACCTGAAAGCCAAATAAAAGCTAAGGGTGGCCGACGCTTGGCCGTTAGCCCTTCGAAGCTTAAGTCAGGGATGACTTGATAACAAGATGAAGTGTGAAACGTGGATGTAGAGATCGTGTACCTTTATCATCTGTGCGGCCATCCATTTATACAGATCCGGGTGATCCAGTTTGTTACGCAAACTGTTAAGATTATTGGTTATTTGAGGGGATAAAGAGCATATCCCGTTAATCCTCAGATAAGAAGATGGCATAACCAATCTAGACGTCTAGTCATTCACATTCCTTGATGGAGGCCCCTTGTGGTACAGAACAATGAATAGAAACAACCCAAAGCCGGCCTATATGGGTTGCTAGTACTATGAGACGAGGGACGTCCCCAGCGAACTACCAGTGACCAAGGCTGCTCGAATTTGAGAATATCCTCGTTTGACGACCAGGGAGCAGAGCTGCTCGGATGACAGAGCTGTTCCCACCTGATGACCAACGACCAGTATTGCTCACATATTGGGAGTGTATAGAGGTCACAGGTCTATATGATATACAAGACGCAACCAGGTAAGCTCGTTAGTCAGATGATTTGGTCGAGACTTTATGGAATCAGAGGCGCTCGCGGGTCGCGCACGCGAATCAGTAAAAATGTTCCGGATTCGCGGGTCTTTAGACTTCTTCGACGACCAACTTTATTCTACAACAACATGCATAAGAAGGGTCTTTAATACTATAAGTCATGCATAATGTGTAATGAATCAGGGTCTAAATATGCATAATTTAGAGCTCAACACTCAGCTATCCTTCCCTGTGTATCCACCCTAACTGTGTGATTACTACGAGAAGAATGGCCATATTTCCAAATTCTGTTATAAGAAAATGTGGGATGAGGGTGTTATGCATTTGTCTTTGCCTAATCAAGGCATCTCCCGAGACCCCACTGATTCCACAACTACAAGCACTCAGGCCAAGGATGTCAGACCAAGCGAGAAACTCCACCGCCTACGTGTTTGTCTTGTGGGCGTTTGATGTTAAGGAAAGTCTACCCCATATGGTTCAAGGTATGACTTACATCAATAGTGTACTGGTATTAGTTTTGTTTAATTACGGCATTGTAATATCTTTCATTGATAGTGTCATAGTAGAAAAAGGTAGAATTAGAAATAAGATGCATACACTCTTCACTCGTTATAATGTTACTAAGGGGTAACTTTGTTAAGTCAAACAAAGTATGACGTGCGTGTCTCATATCATTAGTGGATCACGGGGTGAAGGTAGAATTAGAAATAAGATGCATACACTCTTCACCCGTTATAGTGTCACCAATGGGTAAATTTGTTAAGTTAAACAAAGTATGTTGTCTGTGTCTCATATCATTAGTGGATCACGAGGTGACTATAGATTTAGTGGTAATGTTGATCAAGTGGTTCAACATTATTCTCAAGATGGATTGGCTCTTCCGCGTGCATGCAGTGGTGAAGTGTCATGCTAAAATGATTACCATGACTATACCAGGATAGGATTCTTGCACATTACAAGGGAAGAATATGCACGAAGCACTTAAGCACCTAAAGGCTTTGTAAGAGGTGGATTCGGATGAGGTTTCTCTAAAATGGATAGTGGTTGTGCGGGATTTTCTTAAAGTATTTCAAGATATCATGGGGTTGCCTTCGATGCGGGAGGTCGATTTCTACGTTGACATCAGGCCAGGAGCCACCCCGATCTCTTTGCCACAATACTGGATGGCTCCATGTGAGATAGAGGAACTGCAAAAGCGACAAACTACTAAAGTAAGGGTTTTATCAACCCCAACATCTCCCCTTGGGGTGAACCAATTCTTTTCATCAATAAGGACAGGTTGAGATGTTTGTGCATAGACTATAGAAAGTTGAACCAACTGGAAGTCAAGAACAAGTATCCTTCACCTCGCATTGACGATCTATTCGATCAGCTTAAGGGCATGCGGTACGTTTCTAAGATCGATTTGTGGTCTAGATACCACCAGCTAAGAGTGAAAGACGAGGACATTCTAAAGACAGCGTGTAGGATGAAATATGGACACTATAAGTTCTTGGTTATGTCCTTTGGTCTTACGAATGCCCGTACAATGTTCATCGATTTGATGAACCGTGTATTCATGTCATATTTAGATCGGTTCGTCATTGTCTTCATCGATGACATTTTGATTTACTCCAAAATTCAGGAGGAGCATAAGGAGCACCTGAGAGCGGTCCTTAACACTTTAAAGGAGAATAAGTTGTATGCTAAGTTATCTAAGTGTGACTTCTAAGTGAAAGAAGTTAAGTTCTTAGGGCACATTGTGAAAGCTAAAGGGAGTGCAGTTTACCCTACCAAGGTGGAAGATGTATGGAACTGGGAGTAGCTCACTATGGTCACTGAAGTTAGGAGCTTCCCAGGTATGGCTCACTACTATAGGCAGTTTATTAGGGATTTTTCGAGGATTGCAAGGCCACTGTCACAACTGGCACAGAAAAATGCACAGTTTGTGTGGGATGAGAGCACAAAAGATGCATTTCAGGAGCTCAAGATGAGGCTAACCACAACCCCCATGCTCACTCTTCCAAAAGTAGGGGTGAGATATTTGGTGTATATAGATTCATCACAGATTGGCCTAGGATGCATGTTAATGCAAAATGGAAAGGTAATCGCCTATACTTCTAGGCAGTTGAAGATATGTGAAGGAAACTATTTGATGCATGATCTAAAACTTACAGTTGTAGTATTTACATTAAAAATATGGAGATATTATTTATATGAGGAGTTGTTCGAGCTACTTTGTGATCATAAGAGCTTAAGATATATATTTACATAAAGGACTTGAACATGTGCTGACGTTGGTGGATGGAGACGCTAAAGGACTTTAATTTTAATGTTTCTTACCATCCAGGGGAAGGAAATCTGGTGGATGCACTAAGCCAAAAGAAGAAGCATGAAATAATGACAGCCTCAATGGTTCAAGAATGGGAGATGATGAAGTTCGTTCAGGACTTCGACCTTTGCTTGACACTAAATAGATCAGATAATTATGTATTCCAGTTAATAGTAGAACCAAAAGTGGTGCACCAAGTTATTGGTTGATATGATAAGGATAAGTGGCTCTAGAAGATGAAAGAGAAATGTGAAAAGGGAGAAGCGCTCGATTGGCGACTTGGACAAGATGGCGCGATCCGATATCAGGGTCATATTTGTGTGCCCTATGTTCAGAAAATGAGGTGGGTTGTTATGCATATAGTGCACCTCTCCCAAATGGCTATTCACCCGTGTAATATAAAAATGTATAGGATTGTTAAGCGTCAATACTGGTGGAATAATATGAAGTGGGATATCATCGCTTTTGTGGCCCAATGTATGACTTGTTTGCAAGTGAAGGCCAAACATTACAAGCCGCCGGGTCTCCTCCAGCCCTTGACAGTACGAGTGGATTGGAAGTGGGATAGTATATCTATAGACTTCATATCTGGTCTCGCCAAGACTCAAAAGAAGCATGACATGATCCGGGTCATCGTGGATCGTTTAACGAAGACGGCTCGATTTCTGCCGAATTGCATATCCAACTCGGCAGACGAGCTGGTAAAATTATACTTTCAGTAGATTGTGCGCCTGCATGGGGTGCCTTTGAAGATCATTTCTGATCGCGCTTCACCTAAGCATTTGGAAAGCGATTGCATAAAGAATTGGGTACTATGCTCAAGTATAGTACTTCATTCCACCTCCAAACTTAACTCTTACTAGTTTGTACGAGCCCTATTGATAATACACTTCTTGAAATGCTTGATCAATCTTGATACAGCTTCTCTTAAGCTCCCCCATCTATGAAATGGATCTTCTTCAATTCCTACAATCTGTTACCTTGCAATGATCTTCATATGAGGATGCCAAGGTAATGGGATGGTGGTAGAATCTCATACAACTAATGGGATGGTTCCAAATGGAGATTCACCTAGATGAGCATTCTAAAGGATGATAGACAAGAGATTTACCTATATGATTAGTGTCTAACCACTAGATAATGCAGGAGAACATGTACATATTTAAGGTGAGCTTGGAATGCTCATATAGAGTGATGAATCACGAAGACTATGACATGAACTCAATGGATTATAGCTGAAAAAGTGTGGTTGAGAGTTGTATACATAGAGACTCCAAAATCATAAAAAAAATCCATCTAATTTGTAAAAGTCCAAGTGTCAAATTTATAGAGAAAATTCTCCAATGGATCATTAATGGCTAACTTTCTATTCGATCGAGTCGAATCGATACTATCGATTCAATCAACAAACCTTTGATTTTACTAGTTTGCTCGCTGGACAACTTTAGCCACTTTTGATTTGATTGACATGATCTATCTATTCAATTGATACAGATATGGTTTCATTTGTTTTACATTTCTAACTATCAGAAGCTCTGATCTCTATAAGCTCAGTTGATCTTGCTTATTTTTAAGTCTAAGGCTTGGGATGATGAATAAATTATTTTCCTATTAAAGTGAATCGTCTAAAGGTAGGTTGTTTTGGAATAATAGGGGTCTAGCGCTAGTTTCACCGAGGCACCCCAATTTTCATGTGTCTTCACGCCTTGATGCTGCAAACCTTCAAGCCTTCGGCTATCTTCGAGTCTTCTAATGGGGTCTCAAACGACTCAAGACACACTGACTCATATTATTGACAAACTGTAGCACTAACATATTGGAGTAATGGTTTATATATACTGTGCAAATCTGGGGTTAGATTTTATGGATTAAATGTTGTTCAAATGGCCTACTGAATAGAAAATTCAAATCTCAAATCGATTGCCCATTAAGATCGTATAGTTTAATTTAAATAAGAAAGATAACTGGCCCTCTAATGGCAAAATTAGAATTGGGCATTGTTTCTTTAAAAGGCTTGCAGTGGACAGTCTGGATTAATGGTCCACTCAAGCTTGTAGACGGTGTAAAACGAAGGTTTATCTTGATTTAATTTGTGTTTCAACAAGTTGAACATTTTGGGCATCTGCACGTTCATTGCCGAGAAAAGTAGGTATTCTGGTTATTCTAAATCAAATATTCCAATCAAATTTCAATCTTGTAATATGGTAGTGGGTTACACCGATTGAATGGTCTTTATCACTCAAAGTCTCCGACCTAATCTCGTTTCCATCGAACACAGAGGTAAATGTTGTCATGGCTAAAAATTCATGGGTCAGGCACATCCACAATACCCAAATTTTTGGATGTCGCTTTTAATGCAGAAGCGTAGTTATTAGCACAAATTTATTGGTATTAATCCAAAAGTAAAGATTTAAGCTAAACAGGTGAATATAGATAGTTTGAAGTTTAAGTGGTGTCATACCCCCACATTTATATCCACACAATCATCCCAATTATCAACCAAAGTCTCTCAACTGGAGTCTTGGTATATATATACATGTCCAAAAATAAATGTAATATAAGTTCGGAACCACTATAACGATTATCCAAAAGGGAAAAATTGAAGAAATGGGCATGCCTACAACTGTTCATAAGAAAACTAAAAATAAAACCTGATGAATATGGGGTCAATATAAGCAGCATCACTCCCTACCGCTTCTAAGATACCTATAACAAAGTGTTAATGATCTTCCTAGGCTAGTTGATTAATGCATGCAAATAAACATGAAATGCAAATGTTATATTCCGAATGTTAGTACAGTAGGGCTCTCCCGCCTATCACCATGATCCTTAGCAAACAGATGCACATGAAAAGGTTCAAAGTTGACATAACCAGGAGGGCAACCAGACACTTAAACACATATATGATGCATGCATGATTTCTAGGTCTTTATTAAGTCTGTATTCAACCAATAGTAATGGAGAAGCCAGAGCACCACAATTATGTCACAAGTCAAGCAATCAGGAACTACATGGGTCGTCTTCAAGGACCTCATTTCCATTAGGGTTCGTCAGCATAGCCCAAGACTTGACATGCATACAGAATGGGTTGTCACTCATATCAATGATAGTGGGCTCATCACCTAGCATCGACGCTCAAGACTCTCCCTAAGACTATCAAAATCAATACAGGTCAAAGACAACACAGTCACAATGTCACATGCCAACATGCGTAGCTCATGAGTTGTAACGAGTAGGTCATCTGAGACAAGGACGTGTATAGATAGTGAATATATAGTAATGAAAATCGTGGTATCTTGGATTTCATAGAATATTCGGTAACATTCACAAAACTATGATTTTCTCTGGAATGGACTAATATGGTGGAGTTGAATGAATGACGATGAAATCGGCTTAGCTAAGGCCGATCAGCCATGTTCCACCCAAATCAACTGAACGAGTCTGTGACAGCCCAATGTAAGGTAGGCAGTCCACACGTTAACAGTCTTGCATATACCAATCTCATACAAAGTAGGTATATAATCTTCTAAACATATTAATAAGCATTAAATCACATATAAATATTGAAATCTATACTTAAGCATTTCAACAAACACTTGGTGTACGAAATGCACTAATTCACATATTTCACAAAATCAATTCGAATATACCCTAAGTTTATACATCAATAATCATCATATTATCAATTTAACAAATGTGACACATCAATCATAAACATGGAATTATACAAATCATCAAATTAGGATGAATTCATCCCAAAACTCTAAATTTCATTATCTGAAATTATCAGTGTTTAATAATTGCTAACTTGGGCGAATAGTCCTTGCCTATGTTGGTGAATTCATACATTAACGACGTCTATGATTCAAGGGTTTAGGAAAAACTTCCTACCTGAAATTGACAAAAATCATATTTAGGGGTAAGAAACTCTAATTCAATCCCTAATTATTCAAAGCAGGGTGATACTCTACCTTCAATTAGTACTTAGCATTGCTCGGACGGAAGAGACGGCAGCCAAAATGAAGTTCTCTAGCAAAACCCTTTATCAAAAACCTTAAGGAACTCTTAATTTTTTTTATTTCAAACCTAATTCCCAATTGAAGCTCTATTTATAGAGTTTCTGAAAAAGCTGAGGTGAGCCTCACAACTCACACTCTTAGGTCTCGATCTTACCTGTGTGATTTGAGGAATGGTCTTGGACATCTAAGTAAGGTGAAATGTCAAGTCTACTAAGGTGAATGATTCCATTTAGTTTCGCGATCATAGGCACACCAACGAACGATCTAGAGCTCTTTTGGGCATTTCGACCATTTGTAGGGCAATTTTAATAATAAAATTTTATTGGCCTTTATAATAGGTTTGTAACAGCCAGAATTAGGCACACTTACATTATTATAAGGTATATATATTTACTCTCTAAGGGTAGTTAATCACACTAATACAGTTTAATATCGATAATACTCTCATATCTATTCAGGTCTAGTACCATCTCACTTTCCGAGCTATTACAAATGCAGTTTGATGCAGTTTTCTTTTAATAGCGGTTCTTGTTCCTTCATAATGTGTTACAGATGGTCAAGAACATTCGGATTAAGATTTGGATCTATTGAAAATCTTGGGTCATAAATTTCAAGCTAACATAATCGAAGAAAATAGTTCAATTTCTTGTTACGTGTTGAGGAGAATCTATTGTTTACGACAATTGAATATATACGCATTAACATGCTTCAAATGGCTAAGATCATTCCATTGGACAGCTCAAATTATTTTATGGTGACTTCTTGTTTAGTGTTTCCCTCTTGGATTCAGAATGAAATCCAACTTCGATTAGAAGAAAGAAACAGGAAGTTTCCTGTTTAAAATTGTTATTCTTACACGAGGTGTAATTTTGGTTTCCAACTTTGACACACGCGCACATGCGTGGGTTGTCTTGTGGAAGCCAGGTGGGGTCCACCATGATTCTTGTGAGAAATTTACTCCATTCATCAATTTCTCCAACACACGTTCGAACAACAGCTAAAAAATGAGGTAGGTTTGAGGTTCAGGCGGGCTGCAAAGTTCAAGAATCAGACAAGGACTTGCCTATCATTGATGATCAGTTTGGATCTTACGAAGAGGTTCTCTCTTGTTGTAATTTAATCAGCACTTTTAAAATAAGAAAATGAAAGGGGGAGTTCCTTACAAACATTGATGCCACGAACATAAGAAGGGACACAATTTCTGAATTTTGTGCACATGCACACACATGTTGGTGTATTTCACACGTGTTCATGTTTATAAGTGGCATGTAGGTTGGTCATAAGTAATGATGTTTAATGGCCCACCAAATATATGTTTCAAATTGTCCAAAGATGGTTTCGATTCTATATTCTTAATCAAATGTTTTTTAGTAGTAGGATTTAAAATACTTAGTTAGATTTTTCTTTAAATTAAATTTTGAATGTCCCACAGGTTTCTTGGACTGCCAAGGTGTAGATGTATGGATGGTTTCTTAAACCAATGGTTAGATCTTGCTCTTTTGGAGAGGGAGTGCACATGATAAGTTGTGCACACGATTGCCATAATCTTTTTTAGTTTTAGTGAGTGTAAGAAGTGTAGGATCCTTCTCTAGAACCTGTGGACTCTAGAAATAGGTATAAGCATGTCTCGATGTGAATTGTAAATTGATAGATTCGTTAGGAATTTTTTGTGGATCACAATGAGAGTCGTCGAATGATTTTTAGGCGACTCATCCAAGGGATATGATATGAAATTTAATGGATTATGGATCTTAGGAGTTAGGTCCCAAAATTAATAGTGTATGGTTCCATTAGTCCAACAAGGTATTGTTTAAAATTTTATCATGATCAGGTACCTAAAAATAGGTTTTTTAAAGCTCAGTGATGGGTATAAACATATACACCGTGGAAAACAGAAGAACAATCAATGGTACATTTCCAACCATAAAAATTGGTTTTCAACGGTATATAATACTTATCTATATATCAGGATCATGATCTAAAGTTCTGATTCATTCATGATTGGGCGTAAAGGTCTTAAATTATGTCCAATTTCAATTTCACAATGATGTGATGGTCCATATTAAAAATTAACAATTGGATAGCTTTAATCGTCTATAAGGAGTCTCCTTGTGGGATCGATGTATGATTGAGTATACGAGTTGATCTTGAGGTCAGTGGCTTAAATCTGTGATTAAGTTGAAGGATTGTATATGTCGATTTAGAATAAAGTTCAAATGACTAGTTCATCTTTATAATTATATCAATTTGAAGTGTTTACGTGTAATATCATATATCTCAATGAGTGGATTTTGATCGTATGTTAAGCAATCATTAGTGATGTAAACCTACATTGAGAAATCAATGGTTAATTAAAGTTGGATTGTTCTCAAACTTTATGGATACACTGTGGGTTGTCATAGCTTAAAATCAAACTATTGAGATGGGCGGATTGTGAATTATCAGGCGATGGTGTATAGTATAGGTCATTTGTGTTCCTACATACATATATATTAAATTAGATTTTCATAATAATACTCGAAGACTTTCAATACCCGAGTATTGAAAAGTTCAGGGTGTTACATCCTAGGCGTAAGATTAATATTAAAATCAACTTCACACTTAGGAGGTAATCATGGTATTTCTCGAAAAACCTCAGAAAATTCCATTACCACAAGTATTTAATCCATTGTAAGTTCGGCTGATTTCATCTGTTCCAATTCAACTAGACACTCGAATACCTCATACCTGTTAGTGCACTTTTCTGTGGCATACTAGTGCACCTTATTTGTCAATTACGTGAATCCATGTGTTGTAATGTCGATTGAGCTTTGGCAAGCTGAAGACCGAAGATTCAAGTGGACAAGAAGCATCAAGGAAGAAGAACAGGTAAATGAGAAGCCTTGGTGACCCTAACCTTTTGAACAAAAATACCCAAAACCTCTTAAATGACTTGGACAAACTAGGAATACATTTAGTCATTCTTATTAACCTTAGATCATATAGAAAAACATGATAAATTAATTTAATAAAAGAGGTGAAAGCTGTTGTAAACAAATCAGCCCAAACAGTAGTTTTCGATTAATCTCCAATCAATTGGACATTGGTTCTGATGGATATCCGATCAATCGGACACTGGTTCTAATGAGACTCTGATCAATCAAACACAGGTTCCGATCAATTGAAATTTGGTCTAGAGAATTTAAAAAATTCACTAGACAGATTTCTGATCAATCGGACAGTGCCTCCGATCAATCAGACTATGATTTCAATCAATCAAAATTTGTTCCATAGAAATTGAAAAAAAAAATCACTGAACAGATTTTCGATTAATCGGAAAGGTCTCCGATTAATTAGATGTGACCTTCGATCAATTAGATCATGTTCCGATCAATCGGAGACGCGCGAATCTGCCCCTTTTTTTTACTATTTGAGAAAAATCTATAAAAGTGGGGGCATTCGTTTTTGGGCTAATGAGAAGGATTTTGAGGAGATAGAAGCCACCATTGGTATAAACCATTAGAGGCTCTATTCTTAACTCATTGAAGTCATTCTCCTTGTGATTCATCACAAGCTTAGGGTATTCAATGCTCAAATGAGAATGAGCTTGTTCCCTCTTGATTTCTAGAATTTTAAACACCTTGATCATTGTTAAATCCTTTGTCTAAACACCACCTAAGAGTCCAAATAGGTGTATTCCTCTAGGAAACTCATTTCCTACCATTTGTAGAGGTTTCATCACCTCCTAGCACCTTGAGCATCTCCATCGGAGCATCACATGCAGGGTGGCTGATCTTGGAGCTGGAGCAGTGGCGACGCAATGGCATCAGCGATCAGGGGAGCACAATGGGAGCTGATTCGAACACAGGAGAGTGAGAAGAAGTAACTTGAAGTGGTGCACAACGAAACTCAAATTCGACAAGTAAGGTTGTCATTTGTTAAAATTCATACACTCTTTTTTCGATGAAAATTGAGTGTGGAGTTTGTTTATCAAACTCGAATTTAAGGTAATATGTCGATCCTTAGCTTGTTAGTTGAGCATAAAAGTCTAGGGTTGTTTGCCATTCCTTGGCATGTTTGTCGGGCCTAAACAAGCCACGAACACTGGTGTGAACGTGTAAATTAGGAGAAACCTGTAAACTCCCTAGTTGGGTGGATCCGAGTTAATACACCTTAGTTGGGAGGAACCAGATTTAAACTCCCTAGTGAATGTCGGTGTGCTCAAAGGGGAAGAGTACTTGAACCAGGAGTGGAGTACACCCAAAGTCGAACCACTATACATCGTTCTGTTTGTGATTGTATTTGAGCACATTTCTTATTATGCATTGTGTTTAATTATTTAATTATGAATGCTTAATTAGAATGTATGCTAGGCACTTAATAGGAACTTCCACATACATAAGATGTACTTTCACTTCTTGAGCAGACTTAAGTTTAGATGATCCACTCTCATATAGTATACTTAAGTAGCATAGATTAGGTGCTTAATTACTCTGATTATATGTTAATCTACGCTTGCTTAGATTAGGTTGCTTATTGCACATCATATACAAGTCTTGTGATTGGACCCACTTAGGCTTGGAAGCCAAAGTGTTCTTGCTTACTTAGTTTAATTTGATAAAACTAGTAAATAAAACTTTAAAAGGTCTTAATCACCCCCCCCCCCCCCCCCCCCCCCCCCCAGGACTTAGCCATCATTCTAATTGCTCTCTAAGCTTCCGCACGCACACACCTTTACAAATGTATTAGATCAAAATGCGTATTTTTAATACCTACTCCTACCTTGCAGTGTAAAAGGGGCTTGGTCAGGTACAGATACGGTGACTATCTTAGCAAGGCAATTCAAATTAGTATGAACATAGGAGAGCTAGTCCATCCTAACTATGACATCAAATTGTCTCATATTCATAACTATCAAGTCGTCGTGTAATTCATAGTTGGCTAGGGAAATAGAACATGCTCGATGTTCGCTTACCTCAAGTGCAAGGCTGCGTTGTAGTAATAATTCAGTAGAGACCAATATCGTCCTCAGGGATCAACCAGAAATTCACAAAACTTCTTCGAATAACTCTAATTAAAATTGAATCAAACTAAACTAATCTGGAATTTGAATATAGATGAACAATCTGTAAAGTTAAAGGTGAGTTTATCAAACTAAAAGAATACTAGAGCATCGAGGATCCACTTATAGCTATCTTTGATGTATAATTCGTATAGGTTTCTCAATTACACAACTAAAATTGAAATTCAATCCTATCTAGCCGGATCATGGAGCGGTTATGACATCAAAACAGTCCAATATATGTGTTGTTCATCAACATAATTTCCTCAATTCAAGTTAGGCATTAGGCACACTCAATTGCATAAGCAAATCCTAGTTCCAATAGATTAAGATCGCAACTATGATAAACATCAAATCCTATCGCTAAATCCAACTAATATCATAATTTGAACTTGATTCAAATCAAACTAATGTTCAACACATATCTCAGAATTTTAAAAAGATAGAACTTTGGTTTGAAGTTCCTACATGTAGATCCAAGCTCTAGAACGTATTGAATTCGATTCTTTGAAGCATACAGGTCTAGATCTTGCATAACAATTAAGAATCTAAGCTTAATTCTTCTAACATCCATGAGTCATCAAGAGATTAATAAAAAAACTAACTTAAAACTTCATTCAAACATAATCAAACCACTGTTCAACATAAAAATCTAAACTTTAAAATCTTAAAAACAAATTAAAACATCTAAGATAACTACAACCTTCACCTCTTAGCTCTAGCTAAGAGGAACAAAATATAAAAACTAAGCTAAACATGAAAATTAGAAAGATTCTAAGTAGATGGAGTTGTAGAACTCTGAATCCATGCTTCTCCACCTCCCAATGCTATAGAACTCTTTTAGGATGCCATAAGGATGAAGTAGAGGTGTCCTTTTATAGCTTTCAAGCTTCACCAATACAAATCTTCAAGAAATTGCGTAAACCTTTCACAGTGCTCAAGAAATATTGAAGTTCCGAATTTAGAACTTGCCGTTTTTGTAATTGGTCGACCGGTCGGACTGGCCTGGGTTTAGTCCAGTGTGAACAAGTTCCCCCCTGCTTTTATGGACGACCGGTCAGGATCGGTCGGACCCATGTAAGTCTCTTTCCAGCAACTCTAGTGGAATGGCAGCAAGGTGGTCGACCGGCCAGCTGACCGATTGGACCATGATTTCTGTATTTTCTTTCTTTCTTTCTTTTCTTCTCTTCTTTGCTTCTTCACTCCACTCTTCAACCTTCGTTCCTTTGATATTCTTGGTGCTTTAAGAGTGTCCTTTAACATCATTTTGGTGAAGTCTCTCTCTCGTCCTACAATCACAAAACCATGCATTAGATAGGTCTTTAAATGTGGAAATCATGCATAGATAGTGACAAAATAGGGTTATAATATACACATTTCAGAGCTCAACACTCGGCATACCCTACTTGACTCTATGAACTTTTCCACACAATGGACTATAGTGATGGGTGTATTTATATAACTCATTTTCAATTCTAATCTTTCTACCATAGAACAGGCAATAAATGATAGAGTAGCATTGATATCAAATAAGACAAAAATCGGAACTCCTTTAATAAAATTTGTACCTTCCACTGCCTTGAGCTCAACTTCTTCAGGGACAGTTGCTACCAAGGTGAACACACTAGATTAAAGATTTTTGTTTAGAGATTAGGCTCGCTGTTGAGGTTGTAAAGCCTGTGCGGGGTAAGTAGCTGCTTGATTTTGTGGTGTTTGGTTCCCTTGTTATGGGGTGAGGACACTTTCTGCCTGCATCTTTTTATAACATTGTCTAATATGATGGCACAGTTTTCCATAGTAATCGAAAGGTTTGGGTTAATTTGAGGTGGGGGTTAGTTGTGGTGAAACCCTTAATATATTCTCCTACATTTGTGGTGTGGCAAGTGTTGCACTACTCTTGCCTCCTGTTTCTTTAAAGGAGATATGCGCATTGGCAAAACACTCATAGTCCTTCTTTGCTCCTAAGGCCTTATCCACGACTTCTGATTATTTTGTGACGCATAAGCAACACAGCTTTGTTCTGTTGCATAGTTACATGCCCTCTTCAAATTTCTTACGATTGAAGGTTTCATCTTCTACTACATTCGACACAACTGAAATGTTTTAGCAAAACGGGTCTCATTTTATGAAAATGTCATTCTTCCTTGTTCCATCATAAGGAAATAGGCAGCCTTCTCTTTCTTGCACGTCTGTGGAAAGTACTTCTTATAAAATCGGTCCTGAAATTCCTCTTATGTCCAGTGACGATCCCATGGGGTCATTCTTTGCATACCTTCCCACAATATATCTACCTCGCCTTCTAGAGCAAAGGTGGTAAGTATAACCATCTGGTCATCGGTGCATCCTAATGGTTTCATTATTTTAATGATCTTATTCAAACAATGTTCAGCCTTCACTAGATCAGGCGCACCTGTAAGGGTTGGAAGCCTTAGCTTTTGAAACTTCTCAAATATATCTACTTCTTGCATCTACCTAGGTCGAGAAGCTGGCATAGCTATGGAATTGGTAGGTGTATTCGTTGAATACTTCCCAACATGGTTGTCAAAGACCACTTGTGCATAAGGGTCGTCATTTAGCCTAAAACATCAAGGGCGATGGTTCCTGATAGGGGCACACGGTGGAATTATGCCAGCAAGGCCTATAGGAGATGGCAATGGAACAAAATTTGATTCATGCTCAATTATAGGGCCATCCGATCTTACCAACGATACAGGTGAATCCACAAGGGTCATCTCGAGATGAAACATCAGGCAGGGGCACAAGTGTAGAGGATGTTTGTGGCCATTGGAACGTGGTCTAAGGGGTCATATCCTTCTGTCAAAGAGGAAAAATTTTATGGCGTAGTCATTCAAATTCTTTTAAAAAGTCCTAGGGTCAGCATAACACTTTAATCTATCCATCTACTTATCTCAAGGCCATTCTTTGCATACCTTCCCACAATATATCTGACAGACAACCATTACTTCTAGACTTTTCATTTTCAAACTGTGAGCCAAAGTGACCTAAAATTTGGAACTTAAGTCTTAACTAAGTAGTGGATCACAAAAAAAAATTTCAGATAAAAAAATCCCATATTTGATTAGGGTTGTATCTCTATTAAGGCGGAAAGAATCTTTTGTCTAGTTGTAGTTTTTATAATTTTCACACCATTGTTTGAATTTTTTTTATTATTCTGCAACTCTAATTGCCTTGAAATTTTGCGGGGTTATCCATATATATGTTTTTTACCTCCAGAAAAATAAAAAATAAAAAGACGTGAATTTGGTCGGATTTAATCAGAGACACTAATGTGGTCTAGATTTTCAGCCCAAATGGTGGAAATTCACTGAAAAATGAAAAAACTCCACTTCTGTTCGCCAACTCCAAGTGTATGGATGGAATGTAGTAATAATTCGATCGTGAGGCCGAGATCGTCCTCAGGAATTTTTGTAACAATTCTGAATATTAATAACTAGGGCTATCTAAATTTAGATTTATAATAAAGTGAGTGATTTCAGTAACATAAAAAATAACTTTAGAAAGAAATTCAGAAAATAAAAGCACTAAGGTGCCAAGGATCCACTTATAATCATCTACAATGCCAACTTCATCAATCTAAGTTGATAACATGATTAGAATCGAAGTCCTATCTCTATTCAATTGAAAGATAAATTCAGTTCAACCACAATTCATAAACCAATATAGAATATGAACTTCAATAGGTTGGTTCTAGATAGAACATAGAGTACTTAACTAATAGAATTACAAAGCATCCATCATACTCATGATGGATCTAAGAATTTCATAAATCAAAACTTTTCAAAAAGCTTAATTGATTAATCTCAGTAAATCAAAACATCTCATGTAAGCACAATCACAAAATATGGAAGATTAAACTAAAACTCGCAATCTTATTCAAATAAAAAAACTATGAAATTAACTATTAAAGCATACTTGAACTTGAATTAATGAAGTCTAAACATTAAAAACAACTATAAGCTTCACCTCTTAGCTCTAGCTAAGAGGTTTAGCCAACCATGAAGAAGGTGAACAAGAACTTCTTAAAAACAGAAGAAAATATAGAAAATTAACAATAGAAAACCCAAAATTTCAATATAGAAGCCTCCGCTTCTAATTCTTCTTGCTTCTTTTCTTCTAGGACTCTTTGGATATCTTAGGATGTGTTGGGATAAGCTTTTACATAGGAAAAATCCATAAAATTTCGCAGATCTGGAAGAGATCAAGACTTAGGAGGCTTCCTATGGCATCTAACAACGTGGGGAGCAAAGAGATGAAGACTTAGGAGGCTTCCTAGCCTCCTATAACTAGTTTTCTTCTTCTTCTAGTTCTAGTTTCTAGTTTTAACATGCTTTCTTTTAATTAACCTGTTAGCTAGAGTTAAGAGGTGAAGTTTGTAGTTTGTTTCAATGCTTTAATTCGTTTCTTCAAGTACCCTTTACTTATTTATAGATTTTCAAGTTCTAGTTTAAATAAAATTTGAACTTTTAGAAGATTTGTAAGAGTTCGTGAACTCCATACATGAATTCCTTTCAATTCTCTGAGATTACCATGATTGGGTTGTTTAAATTCGAATTGTAGTAACCCTTGAGCATGCCATAGTCTCTTAGCATGGTTGTTACTCCGAAGGCTACAAGTTCAAGTTCTATGTGCTTCATTAGAACTAGAAATCTGATTTTCACATTTAAGTGGGACTGTTTGTGCTTGAATGTTATATCCTCCAATTAGATGAGAGATAGGACTTTGATTCTAATTATGTTATGCTTGGATGAATGGATTGGTATTGAACTACTACAAGTGGATCCTTAATGCTCTAGTTCTTCTTATTTTCAGTTTTTCCTATTTTATGTGAAAAACTATTTTTCTAAACTTCTTAGATTTTAGTTATTAGAGTAGTTAGAATTGTTTACTTCTTTCCCTGTGGATCGACCTCGGTCTTATCGAGAATTATTACTACATCACAGGCTTACACTTGAGGCGAGCGAACAATATATAGCCAACACGAGGCTTAAATATCACTCAACATTTCACTCTTTCAATCCTCACCATTCACTTCAGTAAAAAAAATTATTTTTTAATTTCTGATAAAATCAATTTGTCTAAAGTAAAGCTTGACAAAAATTAGTTCATAGTATGACTATTGCTCAAGTAGAGGGTAATTCTCAAGAATTTCCAAATAAAGCATCAATTCTAAATAAAGAGTATTTCTATAAATAAGGTGCATCACCAACCTTTCCAAACAAGGACACATTTTCCAAATAAGGAAACTTTCTAATTATAACACGACTTTTCACATGTGGTATCATTCCTTACTTAAAGAAAACACTTTATAGATAACACAATATCAACATAACTTTCAAAATACAACACATGTCACATAACTTTCCAAAATAAGGTATCTTTTCCCAAATAGGGACTTTCCAAGTATAGGCATCATAAAACCTTACCAAATATGAAGTGCTTTACAAAATAACATAAGTTGCAAATAACAATTTTCCAAATATAAATCATAGATAGAAAAATTAGAGTAGAAATAATTCATCTTGGTTTAAAACCACTTACCAATGCATTACCACAAGTATACAGACGGCCTCCATCTTGAAATACGTGTAACCGCTAGAATCTTCCTTACATTTCTTGACAGCTTTCTCCTTGTCTTTCATTCTAAATAAAAAGTCTTCCATAAATAACTTTTCCACGTGAAAATGTTTCTTAATTACAAAAACTTAGATATTTTTCGTGGGTTTCTCCTCTATCTTCAAACCCACCATAGGTTTGACCATTGCATAGACGGTTCATGATAGAATCCTAAGGATTATTTACTTTATATTTGGTTTGGTCCACATATTTACCGTCCATGTTTTTCGGATCTACCTAAGTTAGTTATAGGATGTTGGGGTCTAAGTACACTTTTAGGGTTTAAAGCTAAAATTTAGTTGTCTCATTTTCGGGATTTTGGATCTACTTTAGAGTCCAACCCATTATCCTAAGCCCAACAAGGTAGTCCACTCAATTCACATTATTCGAACTAACATAGGTTCCTCTAAATTATGAACATTTGAACCTTTACGTAAAGTTATATTCATGATTATTGGCACATTAGTGGGCTCTGACCAAGCCATTAGGTTCATTAGACTGGCCTACCATGGCCTAACACAAAGAATCATGAGCTTGGTGCAGACCCAGCAAGCCAACCTTTATTTTCAAATGTCTCCAATATAATAGGCCCGCCCTAGTGTCCCATAATCATTATTATTTTATAGAAAAGACAAATTCTCTAAGTCAATAATATTATGAACTAATTCCCTCGAAAGATCAACCTATGATTATTATTTTTATTTATCGGTTAGTCCAATCAAATAAATAAATGAGTCGAGGTCCTAGTGGGCCATACATAATACCAATTTCATCCAAGAGGTCCGTTAGTTTAGTGATTGTTCATCTCAGATCACTACCCAATCAAATCTGATCATTAGATCAGGTCTACACCATTCAATCTTTCCAATCGTTAACACGTTAAATCAATAGTTCTATAGATTCATTCAACAATTTATATATGTTACAATTTTGTAATGAGTAATAATAAAAGTATTATGATAATCTTAAGGTACTTCAAATTTCCTAGATCTAGTATTTTATCCATCATCCAAACTTTGATATCAACCGTCCAGATTGATCATTATAATTACAAATCTTCAAAACAAAGTTTATAATTCTAATCATACATTGAAATCAAATTACAAATTATCCATAGATCTTTATTACTAAAAGTCAAAATCTGGCCATTGAATGGGTCATTTTGACATTCAACGTGGGCCATTAGATGACCACTAATTACATACCTTCCCTAGTTTAATTAATTTTGAGATTTTTTTTTTTTTATTTTCCTCCGAACATTATTTCTCAAAAATAATTTTACTGAATGATCAGATTCTAAAGTCAGATCAATCACTTTCCAATATGGCTAAGCCGTTCACAAAATATAGCACACTCTTACTAGCAGGTGTTAATTGGCACAAAATGATTTTTAATGCATAGCTTTTGGACAACAGTAGTGGTCTAATCCTGGATCATTTCCAGACACCATTCTCAGTCCCAAAACGTTGCTTCCTAAGGACAAAAAAGCAATCCTTCATTGGGCCATTTGGACGGTATAATCTGGCCGTCCATCAATCCCTTTTGTACATCCAATTTCCGGTCATCATGATCCAGATTTATTTCAAAGACTTGTGATTCTTTACAACAACAAAAAAAAAAAAAAATGTTCCAAACAGATTACCAAACAGCGTTTTCAAAGGATCTAGGAAGGGTCAGATTTTGATTCAAGGTTGGCATCCCAACGATAGGTCAAGGACAAGTTCTTCTCAAGGGTTTCAAGGCCTTTTAATCATGGTTTATTAGAATCCTTTTAATGGTCAGATGATAACTTCCACAGTTGAAGAAAATATTATATGTCGAAATCATCTAAAAAAATGATAAATTAAGATAACAAGGATACTTTACAGTAGGCTTTGATATTCTAATTTTTTTTAGCAAATCTCAGATCGTCAATCATCAAGAAATGCCATTGCCAACGGTCTAGATTGGACCATCGATTTGGGTCAGTTTGGATGGCCCATACTTGGCCATTTAATGGTCCCTATTTGGAAAATACTCCCAGATCGTTTTAGGATCCAGATTTGCTCAAAATCTGGAGGTTCTCTTGAAAATACTATTCCTTAAAAATGATGAATTATGGATGGTTAGATCTGGCCCATCTATCATCAACCATGTTACTTGTGGCCATCCACATATACTTGGATTCATGGCTGTCCAAGATCAAAAGTTAGCCTTCCTTAGTGTTTCAAATGGTCTCTAATCCAAATTAACACGGCCCAAATTTAGATAAGTTGCAACAACCAAATCTGTCCATCTCAACAATCCACCCGTTGTAGAAGTACATTGATACATGAGATCTTTGTGACATATAGACTTGCAACTAAATAAAACTTGAGGATTTTTATATCATTGAAAAATATTTCAAACCAATTCTCATCCACCCCATCGTCCATCTCTTACACCATTTCAACTTGTCCAAATCAGCCACTACTATCAAGCTTGTTGGACGTTCCAAATCTGGCCGTTCAATAGCTCTTGTTTGGGCGTCATTCCTTGGATTAGTGGCTGATCTAAACCATTTCAAAAATGCAATTTTTTTCACTGATGTTGATCATCAAATACAATATATCAAGACGATATTGGGTGGAACCGATCATGGCCAAAGTTCAATCTCATGCAATAATCAACATTCCAACCTTATGTAATAAGGTTCATTAGTTTCGTTTCTTTCATTTTCTGAAATGACCTACTGTACAACATGCTAAGAGAATAAAAAGGAAAGGAAAAGAGAATGGAAGCCTACCTTTCCATGCCTACAACACTCTCCCTCCCTCCCTCTCTCTCTCTCTCTCTCTAGTCCTCGCTTCTCCATTAGGTGTTTCTTTTACTAGCTGCCATTTGCTAATTTTAGACGTTAAAATCTATTTTCTCCCAAATTAGTGTGTGGTTTGATTCCATGCGTAACTGGTAAGTTTTGACTTGTCATGATAAAAAATTTAGCAAAATATAATTCATCCAAACTAGGTTTCTATCTCAAGACCTATCCTCCTCAATCGAGCCTCCTTTCCACTCACCTAGGTAACCCTTCTTACCATGCAAGAACATTTTTATGTATTTATATAACAATGAAATGAGAACTTAACTTAGATAATTTCATCCTACCATTCACTCTCTAGTCTACCAACCTTTGCGGTTTTGTATACATATATAGGAGGTGTTATTCCATATCTTGAAGAAAGATGAAATAGTTAGCTTCAACAATACACATATAACAATTTAGCAGGTTTAGATAACGATTCATCAAGTAATTTCACATGCAATCAATAGATAAAGAGTACACATACTTAACATGTTCCAATATTAATTTCATAGATATATGCAGGTGTTATCAACAAAATGAATGATATCAAGTAGTTCAGGGTAGCAGGTTATGTAAAAGAAAAAAAAGTTCATCTCTCTTTTTTTTTTTTTGTAGGATATTACAGTTGGTCCTCGATTGGATCAACAACTCCAACACTGCGTGTGGTGTGTGCGCACAAGTGTGACAGAACCGACTGTGCGGCTCGATGCTAACCGGTTCAA
Source organism: Liriodendron chinense (assembly GCA_003013855.2). Classification (NCBI taxonomy): domain Eukaryota; kingdom Viridiplantae; phylum Streptophyta; class Magnoliopsida; order Magnoliales; family Magnoliaceae; genus Liriodendron; species Liriodendron chinense. The sequence continues at coordinate 358,109 of PVNU02002850.1, forward strand.
CTTCAACCCCAAGCGCCGAAATGAGGCAAATATGTCATGCTCAACTGTATATAACCAAAACTTGAAGAAGTATGTTGCCTATTCATCCAATCGCTCAATAAGTTCAAAGAGATCAAGCGATTGATGGAGGGTAGGGTTCGTCTTTTGAAAATGGGTTACGCCTTGCCTTTCACCAGAAAAGACTTTTTCCTAGATATGGAACTGATAACGTTGAAAGACGGTCAAATAGATCGACTGTCAAACAAACAATTCCGTAGAAAGATAACTGATTGTATTGGGATAGATTGTCCAGCAGGCGAGGACCAACAACTACAACTAAGTTTCTCTAGTGAGCGTGAATGAGCGATTACAACTACTCTTAGACTATAAACTAAGATAAACTAAGGAAATAATAAATATAGTTTGTTTGTTTGATTGGTGCAAGACCCTTTCCTCTATTGATTGACTTCTTTATTTATATATTAGTTAGAACTATCAAGATCACTTCTTTACTCTGGCTATTACGACTGTTAAAAACTCCCGAAACCCTTCATCTTCTTGTAATAACTCGAACTCTCCAATGTTTACCTCGACTGCTCACATTCTAGGTGATGTGTTCCAATCTCCAACCGCCATTTGTCGCTCCAGAAAATCCTTTCTTTATGATTTCACAACTGACATGCATGCTGCACCACCTTCGTGCAATGCTGCATGTCTTATCCTCATTTGTTCCTCCGAGCTTGGTCAGAAATAGGATACAACACCCATTCAATCGTTAAGTAAAGGTCTTGGTTGACTCAAAATTTAGTTGTTGATATGTATGAGCTTTCTCCCACGTATTAGAGCTTAACACAACTCGAGCTGAAGCATTGTATTGAACACCTTTGACCCCAATAAGTTGAGAATTTGGTGGTTCAACTATCCATTTAGTCACTTGTAATAAAGATTAGGTGATTTGCAAAAGGGAAGGATTGTCCTTGTTTTTTTTTTTTTTAATGCTTTTCAATAAAAAAGACTTCTTGTTTTTCACCATGATAATAATAATTGATCAATTAACAACTCAACATAAGGTGATCAAAGTAAAAAATAAAAAGAAAATTATATTTATCAAAGACAAACACTTACAGACTAAAGAAAAATCTTCAATGGTCCCTTGACTTTGATGTAGTTGGCAATGTTGTAAAGCTAAGGTTGTCCTTACTTTAGCAACTTGAGTGTAGACAAATGGAATTATATTACAACTAAGCTAAAGTCAGTCCAGCATATAGAATAGATGGATTGGATTATGCTACACCTAAGCTAAAGTTGGTTCGGCGCATGAGAGTAGACTGAATTGAATTATAGTAAGAACTAAGTTAAGAACTAAACTAAGTAAGTAGTGTTTCATTGTAGAGTTGTGTCATATTAGGTTGGCAAAGGTTTGAAGCGCTTATATCTCTTTATTTATTTATAGAATTTCTAGGTAATTGCTCGAGAGAGAGAGAGATCTTTATAACCACTCTTCATATTTCTTGACATATAAATAAGTGTTTGAGCTGTAGGGGGCGCTTGGCGTCTCTACAAATAGAGCTTATTAGCTTATTTATAAAACAATAAGCTTTTAAACCGTTTGGTAAAAGTCTAATTAAGTGCTTATTTGTTTAGAAAGTAGCAAATAAGCTCTAATTGAATAAGTTGGGAAGGGGTTACTTTTTGAATTGGAGCTTATTTGGCTTAAGTGGGTAGATATCTCGGACTAATTTTTGGACAAGTTTGCCCTTAACCTTTTCAAATAATTCCCATCTTACCCTCTTCTCTTTTCTTTATAATTTATTCAAGGTAGGCCCACATGAACAACCCATAGTGAAGGTGGGCCTCATATGATGAATGGCCCATATTAAAGGTGGGCCTACACATGGTCACATCAAAGGTGAGCCCTACATGATGGATGGCCTACTTCAAAGTGTGGCCCCACATGATGAACAATCCACATCAAGCATGCCCTACTTGATGATGGTCCACATCAAAGAGGGACTCACACAATGGATGGTGGACATTAATGTGGGACCACATGATGGAAGGTTGACATCAAAGGTGGGCCCATATGATGAATGACCCATATTGAAGGTTGGACCCCACATGATGGACGGTCCATAGCAAAGGTGGGACCTACATGATGGATGGTGGACATCAAAGGTGGGTCCCACATGATGGACTATCCACATCAAGTGGGCCCCACAATATAGATGTTTCACAACAAAGGTGGGACCCACATCATGGATGGTCTACATCAAAGGTAGGACCCACGTGATGGATGGTGGATATTGAATGTGGGACCACATGATGGAAGGTTGACATTAAAGGTGGGCCTACATGATGAATGACCCATCTTGAAGGTTGGGCCCCACATGATGGACGCTCCACAGCCAAGATGGGCCTCACGTGATGGATGGTGAGCATCAAAGGTGGGTCCCACATGAGGGACTATCCACATCAAGTGGGCCCGACATGATAGTGGTCCACAACAAAGGTGGAACCCACATGATGGTCAAAGATGGGCCCCTCATGATGAATGACTCATATTGAAGTGGGGCCCCACATCATGGTGGGCCCACGTACTGAAAGATTCACATTAAAGGTGGGACCCCACATGATAGATGGCCCGCATCAAAGTGTGGCCCACCATGACGAAACATGCACATCAAGCGGGTCCCATTTGATGGATAATCCATGTCAAAGGTGGGACCCACATGATAGATGATGGTCATTGAAGGTGGGTCCGCTTGATGGTTAGTTGATATCAAAGATGGGCCCACATGATGAACGACCTATAATGAAGGTGGGCCCACACACAATGAATGGTCCACATCAATGTGGGCCCACATAATGGATGGAGTGGGCTTCTCATGATGGATGACTCACATAAAAGTGTGGCCCCTCAAAATGGACAGTTCACATTAAGTGGGCCCCACATAATGGATGGTCTACATCCAAGGTCTCTCATGATGGATGACCCATATCCAAAGTGGGTCGTATGATGGATGATCCATATAGAAGGTGCACCCCACATGATGAACGGTGGATATTAAAAGTGAGCCCCACATGATGGACAATCCACTTCAAAGGTAGGGCCCACACTATGGACATATCAAATGTAGAGTCCACGTGATGGGTAGTGGACATTGAGGGGCCTCACATAAAGAACAATTAGCATTGATATTGAGCCTCACATGATGAACGATCCATCCAAAACAATCATTCGGATTGCTCTTATATTAAAGTTGATGTAATCTTTAAAAATGACGTCAACTACCCTTTAAAAAAGCTCTTATTTGAAAGTTTTATCAAACATGCTTATTTTAAATAAGAGCTTTATTTTGAAGATTTTACCAAACTGAGCTTATTTAAAACCAGAGCTAAAACAAAAAGGACTTATTAAGCAGCTCTTATTCAAAAAGCTGTTATTGAATTAGAGTAGAGATGCCATACGAGCCCGCAAACAACTGTGGCTTATTACACAACGCTGTGTTTATTTGCTGTTTGTCGTGGGTTGGCCATTGATCATGCTCACATTTTAAGACCACACTTATAAGAGTTCTCTATAGGACATCACATATGGACAACTATTAGCCTTTCTTTCGCTTGAACGTGCATTGTATGCCTTGAAAATTGGCTAACTTGATATTGCGGTTACATTAGTTTATAGTTCATTGAGTGGTTTTGGTCGTAAGAAGTCTTTTTTAGATTTAGAGATTACTCATGACTTTTTAAATTCTGATTAAATTTGCAGCAACATAAAAGATAACCAGTTTATCACTTATAAAGATTTCGCTGACTCATGATATCTTTTTTGCCGATGGATCATCTTGGTCAAATTACAAACTAAAGTTTTACATTTAGCAGGTTAAAGTAAAAGATATGACCCCACGGGTCTTTATCGAACATTGGGCCATCCGTTATGGGAACCATAAAATGGATGGTGTCGATTCTATCATATCTCCTATTGGGAAAGGCAGGTTGCCTTGAAATTTAGCAGAGAAGGCTCCATTGACCCTAGGAGGTCCAATCCCACTCATGAGGTGGGCCAGCAGTCTGGCCCTAACCAAGCATCACAACCGATTTTAATTGAATGTCTACCTTAGCTCAATGTATTTATTATCCACATTTTCCTCGAATCCAGCATCAGAATCATCCTGTCCGTCCGATTTTCAGTAAGAAAACATTCTAGGTGGGTCCCACTTAATGAACGGACAAGATCTCGTGTGTGCGTGCTCCACATTGGACGTCCGACAGGCCGCGCGAGTAGGTTGTGCTGACCCTGGTTGCGAGTACGCTTGTTCTGGAGAAAAAATACCCCACAAACCATCTGCGCACCATTTCTCTCAGATCCAAATCTCTCTCGCTCGTTCTCGCTCTCGCTCTCGCTCTCTCGCAGATCTCTCCATTTCTCTCTTTCGTTTCTCCATCGCTCTCGATCTTCGTCCAGTTCGATCTCCACTACGATTCAGCTCGACATCGTATCCGATCTAAACTGTCGAGTTCTTGACGATTCACAACGGACTCAGTCATGAATCCCTTCTCCTCAGGAACTCGGTTGAGGTAAGAATTATTGTCTCTCTCCTCTCTCTCCTTCTCTCTCAGATCGAATACATAGCATTCCGTATTTCGATTTCAATAGCCATTAGATACAGCCAAAAAAAAAAAAAAATCTGAATATTCTTAGTACTTGAATTCCCTAGAATAATGATAATTTTTTTAAATTTCAGTTATGATTTTGCAAAATTGGCAATTTTCTCTTCTATAGATTGCATAGTTTCATCTTTTCGAGTAGCATTTTTGGGAGTAAAATGCAAAATTGCGATGATCAATGAATGAATGTCAGAGATCTCCATGAATGCATTTGATGCATGGAAATATGTATGAATGCATTTTATGCTTTCCATTTTTGGAAAGCATGAATCAATGCTGATTGTACACTCGAGATTCATGACTAACACACGGTGATCTCACCTGTAACTTTATTTATCAATTTCGGCCACGTTTGGATGAGCTTCCGTGTATGCAGATTGCAATCGGATTCATGTGTAAGGCCGTTCTAATGCCTCTCATATGTGAAGATAGAATGCTAGAGAGATGATTAGTTGTGTGCACTTCTGTAAAGTTGCATTTGGATGCACTGCTTAATTCAATTGCAGCTATTGGTTTAATAGAGTGGGATTTATGATAGTTTCAGTCACATAACTTTCAAGTTGGACCTCAAAGGAATGTAGCTGCAATTTGAGGGACAGTTCCTCATTATTGATACTAGGAAATACCATTGTAATTCAGTCATTTCCTCTTGATTGAATTGAATGCTTGCAGTTCAGTTCATTTTTGCATTCAAATGTGCCCCAAATGTTATCAATTCTATAAGGGCTATATGTGGCTTTGATGAGATGTGAGTTATTGCATTGCATAATGTATCATGAGTAGAGAACCCAATGTATTACAGGACTGTATAACTGACCAGATAATCTTTTGAACTCTGCATTTTCTGGAAGAACATTAGATCATGTTTAGAAGGCATCTAATGACTCGCCCTTACAGATGCTATCACATCAGCCATTGGTTGGAGTCTCGGAGATACTTTGGTCGAGCCATTTTATACAATAGCATTACATCAAACCAACTTCTCCTGCCAACCATTTCTGCTTATGTATTATTTCCTTCTTCACTAGAGTATTACTGTTCTCGGTTGAATTTAGGCGTCATAATCATCATCATCTAAGCCTTATCCCATATAAATGGGGTTGGCTACATGAATCTAGTTCCGCCCAGTGTTTTAAATAGCAAATAGCATGTAGTGTAGCGCTCACCCCTTTGAGGCATGAGGCGTAGGCTACACGCTACTAGATTTTTATTCAAGGCTGTGCTTGCTTACACCAATTTCATGATATTTTGCACCAAATTATCCTGATTAATAATGAAATTTAACAAAATTGAATGATATTTGGTGCAACCAAATGCAACCTAAAGTAATAAGAAAGGACAATGATTAAAGAGCAATGAAACTGATTTAATAATGTTACTTGTATATTTTACTAGCATTGAAAACATTATCTAATTTTTATTGAAAATAGAAAAATGTAACAAATCATTAAAAACATTAATTGATTTTAATGTTTTAGTGAAAAATAACTTGTAATGTAAGCTACATAACGTGTAGCGTATAGTCTCTATAGCGTGTAGCATATGCAAACTATCATGTAGCGTAGGCTACACACAACTTAAGCTATTTTCATGAGCTACGTAGTGTTAAGGCTAAGCTACGCCACGTAGTGTAAGCTACACTCGACATAGCATAGCTATTTAAAACACTAGTGCCGACCAGCGTGTTAAATAGCGTGTAGCATATAGCGTAATGTTTGGCCCTCTAAGTGTGTAGTATAAGTTACATGATACTCAATATTTTTTAATTAAAATAATAGAAAAATATGATAAAATTTACAAATTGCATAATTCCTATGAGTTCTTGACTGCGAATTTGGATCATCAACCACATATTTCCATGCAAAATCTCTCTCTCTCTCTCTCTCTCTCTCTCTCTCTCTCTCTGCCTTTAGACATCTTTAATTGTGGCATCTCTATTTATTTATTTATTGAAACATCACAAATTCACAATATAGACCACAATTTGGATGGTTTGGATTGATCTAAGTGCTCTATCCATGATTTGGACCACAATTTGGATGGTCCGGATTAATCTAATGTAGTGCCATGTGTGATGGGGATGAGTCACCACCATTTTAAAATAGGTGTTGAACTAAAAGAGAGGAGATTTCAGGTAGTATATGCTACTTGCGCTACACGTTGCGCTACGCTGCATGCTATGTAGCTTACGCTACATGCCTCATAGCTTACACTACCAGGGAACTACGCTACATGCTATGTAGCTTACGTTACATGCCTCATAGCTTACACTACCAGGGAACTACACTACCTGCATATGCTATGTAGCGTTTTAGCTACGCTACGCCCAACGCTAGTGCTACGCTGCATGCTATGTAGCTTACACTACATGCCTCATAGCTTACACTACCAGGGAATTACGCTACCTGCATATGCTATGTAGCGTTTTAGCTATGCTACGCTACGTAGCGTATGCTACGCACTACGCTACGAGTGCTACTGAAAACAATGGCCGCCATTCTGCTCTATCGAGGACAATGTAAGCATCATATATTGAGAATGTAACTCCTTAACCCCCTGGAACCCTTACTCTTCCTACCACCTATTGGGTCCTTCTGCCGCTTTGTCCTTTCCTTTCAAGATCTATGTGTGGTTGTTGGGACTAGTTATTATGACTTAATCTTATCCATTTGCCCAGTTTTCCCAATCTCTAACTGAATCTAGTTGTTTGTTGCTTTTTCCTTCTTCATGTCAGCCTGCATTTCTCTATTTTTGCTATTTCTTATTTTTGAAACATTTTTACACACTGCTGCATTGATGTTGAGTATTGTGAGATGTTCCTATAACTGTATCATCCCAAGAACTGATAATCATGATGTTAAAAAACAATTATGTAATGGCCGTTACGTAATTGTAATGGTGGAACCTGTTATGTAATACAAGACAGTAATGCCTGTTTTGAAAAAAAAAAAAAAATTGGCCCATAACAAGTGGATATGGGCTGATATGGGTCGTTACATTTTATTCCTTAAATTTTTTTTTTTTTTTGATTGACGTTGCGACCTGTATCATAATGGCCATTAGGTTGACTGTTGCTACACTGTTACTGTTATTGAACACCTTGCTCATAGTAGATATATCATGATTAGATGTAAGTGGAACCAATGAAAAATGTATTTCCCCCAATGCCACTTGAACTTATCTTCCCCCTTTTCCCCCCTTCCAGAAAAGAACTAATTGCCCTTTATGTTTTAAGCCCTAGTGGCCCCTTGTTTATTTTTTGATGCAACAAAACCCCTACTTTTTGTGATGTGAACTTAACTTCTGTGGACAACCTTCGAAAAATGACTGTTTGCTTTGAGGCAATTTCAGGTTTGAAAATTAATGCTGCTAAGTCGAAAATGTTAGGAATTCACATCAGTGGTCAAGATCTTGTGCCTTTTGTATGTAGGTCCGCTGACTTCCTGACGGACATACTTAGGTCTCCCGTTGTGCATTGGTAAGCCGCCAATTCATCTGTCGGCCAAGGATATTGAAAGAATAGAGAGGAAGCTTACGACTTGGCAGACTCGCTATATCTCTTATGGAGGTCGATTGACTCTGATCAAGACAGCCTTTGCAAATATGCGGATATACTTTCTCTCGCTTTTCAAATGTCCAAAAGCGGTTTTGCACAGGTTAGAAAAGATGAGAAGAGATTTTTTGGAATGATTCTATGGAGGGACGTTAGTTTCATCTCCTTAAATGGGAGGAGGTGTGTAAACCTGTTGAATTGGGAGGGCCAGGCATCAAAAGCTTGGAGCACATGAATACAACTCTTCTTGGCAAATAGATATGGAGGTTTGGAATGGAGCACGAGAGGATGTGGAGGGAGATCATAGCAAATAAATACGGGACGGAACGTTGTGGGTGGTTCGTTCATCGATCCTCCTTATATAGAGCCTCATCCATTTGGAAGGCAATTGTGCTAATGGAGCACTTGGTGCAAAGAGGGGTTGTTTTCTCTCTTGGAAATGGGAGTCATATCAGATTTTGGGTGGATATTTGGTGTGGGGATAGAGCGTTTCAAAAGCCTTTTCCAAGATTGGTTCTCATTACTTTCGATCGGTTCATCTCAGTCGCAGATTGTGTCCCCATTTATGGGGTTCCTTTGTTTGGAATCTGCCTTGTTGCAGGAATTCGATGGATGCAGAAACAGAATAGCTGGTTGGTTTGTTAGAGTGCTTAAAAAATATTTCGCTTTCCCTGCAGGCTTCTGATTCCATGGTTTGGAAGCTTCACCGATGGGGCAAGTTTTCCGTAAAATTACTATACAATATGAGTGCTACAATCGCTATTGATCGTGACCCGCCTCATCCTTTCCACCTCTGGTTTTATGGTTCCCCTCCTTGTGTTGTGGTTTTTGTTTGGTTAGTGGCGAGAAGGAGTATCCGTACCATCGACAACCTTCAAAGAAGCTCCCTCATTCTGCCAAATATATGTTTGATGTGTATGCAAGATGCGGAATCGATTGCTCATTTCTTCATTCATTGCCCGTTTGTGAAGAAGATATGGGACTATCATTTTGGTTTGTTTCGCACTATGTGGGCGATGCTGAAATCAGTGGCGCATCTCCTTTGGGCCTGGCATGGGGGAGGAATTGGGAAATCAGAAAAAGTGAGTTGGAGGCTTCATATTATGGCTCTCATGTGGGTTGTTTGGGGGGCAAGGGATGCTTCTTGTTTTCGAAATGAATGTTTGTCGGTTGAAGGGGCCATTAGTAGGATTAAAGGCCTTGCTTCCGAATGGGTAGCTTTTGTAATTTCAGCCTTGGTTGGGTTGGGGTTCTTTTCTTTTTCTTGTAGGCTTTCTCGCCTTTCGATGTCTTGTCAATAAAAGTTTCTGTAACATCAAAAAAAAAAAAAAAAAAAAAAAAGCCATACTTTGGAAACCAGTTCTTAGCCCCCCCCAACGATTAAAGAGAAAACTTTAGACCCACCAATGTTTTTACTTATTCTCAATCTACCTTCTTTTTACCCTTCTCCTCTTCCTCCCTCTCTCCTGAATTCATGTGAGTGCACTATTTGTGCATTTACACACATATATATTAATGTGCAAGGTACAAGCCGCTCATCAAATGGACCCCACCATGTAGATTTCTTGGGCTAATTATTAGGTCAGCTCTCTCATCTAGTGGGCAATACATGCAAAAAAGAAATGGGTGGTTAAATGAAATTTACTAACAAAACACATTTAGTGTATGTGTGTGGCCTAAAGTAGATTAGCTTAATTTGTACTCCATGAAACGGTCATGGGCCCTACTTGTTGGGTGGCTTGTATATTGCACTTTAGAATGGCCTAGTGTTTCTCAAAGGAGGAAGACAAGGGATTCTTTAGTTGCTAAGGTTTCCTGACATGTGTTGACGATGCATTGTTATTGGGATAAGTAGGGAACACAACCATGGGATCTGGGGTCATGTTTTAACCATCCAAAAAATTAATGTTATGGGCTTCACCATGAATGGACCCATAGGAAAAATCTCAGATTGAAATATTTCAAATTTTCATCCCTTTGATCTTCATTTGCATATGGCCATTTCATTACCCTTTTTTGTGTTTTGTTGATCCAGAGTTTAGAATCTTCCATGCTGGCAGTTAGTTTAGGAAGCGTTAGTGAGGGATAGTGTGTCCTTATCATCTTCTCACTCCCTCGAAATACCTTCTACTAAAATGAACTAAGTTTTTAGATGGATTAGTGGCTAAGTGTGATGTGATGATCTTTGTCAAGTCATTTTACAATAATGGAATGCTTAGGAAGGGTTTGGGAGTATCTTTTGTTGCTCATTTCAAATAAAGAAAATCGATTCCTACATTGTACCAAGTCCGGTTAATCGGATTAACCTGAACCTCGGACTACGTCCCGTTGATTGGTGAACGAGATTTTCGAGCTTGACAATCTCACACCGCTTAATTAGGGAAATAGAGTATCGGGTCCAACTCTCCCGGGGCTTAGGTGCCCAGTGGGATCTGGGAGCCAGCTTAGGAGGATGCACCCGGGGCTTAGGTGCCCACCCAGGCTTAGGTGCCAGGGGGACTCAGGTGTCCGCGACTCAGGTGTCGGCTGGGGTGGGGTTCACACGAGGACTCAGGTGTCCGGCGGGGTGAGCTCGGGCCACACTTTTACGGGGACGTAATAAGTGGGGGCCACTCCTCAAATCTTGTGCTCTGGAGAGCGAGACTATGGTTAAACTACGTCCCGTTGATTGGTGAACGAGATTTTCGAGCTTGACAATCTCACACCGCTTAATTAGGGAAATAGAGTATCGGGTCCAACTCTCCCGGGGCTTAGGTGCCCAAGTGGAATCCCGGGGCTTAGGTGCCCAGTGGGATCTGGGAGCCAGCTTAGGAGGATGCACCCGGGACTTAGGTGCCCACCCAGGCTTAGGTGCCAGGGGGACTCAGGTGTCAGCGACTCAGGTGTCGGCTGGGGTGGGGTTCACACGAGGACTCAGGTGTCCGGCGGGGTGAGCTCGGGCCACACTTTTACGGGGACGTAATCTCGGGGTATTTTTAGGAACGGGTTCACAATCACACGTCCAGATCCTCCCAAAACCTTAGATAGTAACGGCAAAGGGTTCCAAGAAAACAATTTCTCTCAGTCTAAGACGTACCTCGAGAGTAAAGAGTATTTACGTAAGTGTAGTCTATGTCTTTTCCACTCGGCCCATAACATACGTTTTAACTAAACCTCTTCCGAACACTCTTACACCTAACCCTGAAGTATCTAATTACATGAAACCTCCTAACCGAAGCCACAGATCACCTCTCAAACTTAAGCCTTACAGAGTCCAGTCGTTTTATGTTGAGACTAGGCTGGGTGATTTGCTACTGCTGCTCCTTTTTGTGTTTAAAGTGGAAGCTTTCAGAAAAATGTTGGAAAAGGTTGGGGAGGTATTATTAGTCAATGGCTTTAACTGGGCGAGGTTCAGTGTTCGAAGTATCAATATCGCTATAAGTTTTGTTGGCCGGTGATATGGAAACAATATCGATATCGCCGATAATATCACTGATAACTGGATATGTGGGAAAACATTTGAGAAACATAGAGAAAATGGTGGAATTTTTTAATGAAACTTTAGGAGATGCTAAAATACATATATTTGTATATTTAGGAATAAAAAATTGCAAAAAAATGCATTTATAATAAGTTTTCATTTAATGGGGGCCTAAAAGCATGTTCTGCTGTAAGAAATTAGTCTAATCACCCCATCCATCCCATCTATCCATCCAAACATCCATTGATATTTTAGAATATCGACAACACACATCATTTCACCTAGAAATTGTCGATGACCGGAAAGGAAACGAAAGATTGTGATCTCAATATTGCCCAAGTTCCGATAACGATAATATCATGGTATTATCGTCAACAAATTGAACTTGGATACAACCATGCACCCATAAAAAAATTGAAATGGAGACTTTTTTAAACAAAGTCTTGGCGATAATCAATACACTGACAACATTATCGAAATATCGGTAATACACTGGCAATACAAGCAACGCTTGGAATTTACCAGTAAAAAATATTGGCGATACATTACCGATTTCGATACATTAACAGTTCAAGCTAGACATGGAATTTACATAGTTGAAAATATTGGCGATAAATTAAGGTATTGATATATTGGCGATACTTAGCGATACATTGTTGACACCTGGAATTTCTGATACTACCAGTGTTATCGGTATTGTTGAGCTGAAGATAGGGATAATATTGGAGATAATTCGATTATATCAGGGATACTTTGAACAATGGCGAGGTTGATCTCCAGGTTTTCATTTGGAGTTTCCTATTGACATGATCATCTGCTGTAAGGGAAATAGAGAGTCAGCCAAGAGTCTCTGATGCATATTAAGGTGCTTTGAAGTAGTTCCAGGCCAGAAAGTAACTTATCCAAGAGCAAAATGCTGGGGGTGAAAAAAACAAAATAAAAAAGGAAGAAGAACAAGCTAGGGGCTAAGGTTGGATGAGAACAGAGTGAAGTAGTTGGCTTTTGTTATGGGCTGGAAGGAGGGTTCTTTTCCTTCAACTGATTTGGGTCTCCCTCTTTGTTTAGCATCCCCATCTAAGTTGTGTTGTGATCCGGTTACCGATTGTATGGAGAGAAGTTGGCTGCATAGGAGGGAAGATGTTTGCCCTTGGACGTCGGGATAACTCTCATCAAGTGGCTATGGCTAAAATGCTGGTGCACTTCATGTTACTCTTTTGGTGCCCTGGGAGGGTGATGAGCAGACTGGAATAACTTTAGATAGATTATAAGTATCCCATAATCTTTTCATCACATGAACATGCTGGATGCTATGCAAGCATATAATCCTATCATTATCCCACATACCGCTGTGAAAACCAAATGGTGGAACAGGCTAGCTCCTCTTAGCATTCAACATGCTTGGTTCAGCTATAGTGGTGATGCACTGATGCTCACTGGACTTTAGGGGCAGAAAATCTTAATATGTGCCGTGCATGAAGATTGCAAGCATATAGTCCTTAGGAGGCGTGTCTTTCTACAGAAAATTTGTTCATGGATAGAACTTGCAGTAGACAGTTAAAGTGAATGTCCTTTTGTCGCAGGACAACTAACCACTTGCTCTAAAAGCTTGAACTGATAGAGCATGGTGAATTAATCCCTTTATCTCATGGCCCAGGTTAAGCCCCACTTCACATGGGTCCCGCCTCGTGCCGAACCCTCCTTCGTGGGCCCCACTTCACATGGGTCTTGCCTCACACAAGTCACCCACCTCGCATGGGCCATTCGCCTCACACGGACCGCCAACCCCGAGTGTGCCCCTGCTTCACACAGGCTGCCCCACTCGGGTTCGGTGTGAAAATGCTCTTGCATTAATCACCCTGGTGAGGAGTCTCGAACATGAGACCTCCCGCTTTGATACCACTTTGACGCAGGACAACTAACCACTTGCTCTAAAAGCTCGAACTGATAGAGTGTGGTGAGTTAATCCCTTTATCTCATAGCCCAGGTCAGGCCCCATTTCACATGGATTCCCCACTTCACATGGGCCCCACCTCGTGCCAAACCCTCCTTTGTGGGCCCCATTTCACATGGGTCTTGCCTCACACGAGTCACCCGCCTCAACGGGCTGTCCACCTCACACGGACTGCCCACCCCGAGTGTGTCCCCGCTTCACATAGGCTGCCCCACTCGAGCCTGGTGTGAAAGTGCCCCTGCATTACCTTTTGCTATCCATAATGTGCATACAGTTGCCTTGCTCAGGAAACCATTAAGATCAAATGCGTGTTTTAAATCAGGAAGGACTGAATCACTGATCACTATTCTATCAAGATTGATATAAAGGCAACCTAGGCCTTTCAAGAAAGATAAGGAGCACCTAAGACCAAACTTTTGCCATTGGTGCTTCTGCTATCAATTATTTGGAACATAGATGCTCTTGTTGATTCTTCCTACATAAGGTTCTCTACTTCTTTGGTGTATGGCATTTCCGATATCAGAGTATAGATTGCCATAAAAGATTTATGTGTTTTGGGTAATGGTGGCTGCTAATGGACTTAAATCATTTAATTGTTTGACTCATTTCTTGAAATTATTCGGCTGATGTTTTCTTACTATTTTTTTAATTGCAGGGATATGATTCGGGCCATACGTGCTTGCAAAACTGCAGCTGAGGAACGTGCTGTTGTAAGAAAAGAATGTGCTGCCATACGTGCTGCAGTTAGTGAAAATGACCAAGATTATAGACACCGCAACCTGGCGAAACTCATGTTCATCCACATGCTTGGTTACCCCACACATTTTGGTCAAATGGAATGCCTTAAGTTGATAGCATCTTCTGGATTTCCTGAGAAGAGAATAGGATATCTTGGTCTCATGTTACTTCTTGATGAAAGACAAGAAGTTCTTATGCTGGTTACTAACTCTTTAAAACAGTATCCAAGGATTTAAGGAGTTTTTTTTTTCCCCTGAAAGATTGGATTTGAGCGGATTGTCTATTTAAGCAGATTATCTTTCTATATGTCAAGTAATCTGCTCGGTCACTGTTTTTCATTTATCTGTATCTGATACTAATCATCTCGGTGATAGTATTTAGAATTTGAGTCGCGTTATCTATTATTAGTATTTGTTTGAAGGTAACGCTACTGGGGATTGAAGCCTGGATCACTCACACACACTACACTGTCTCTACCAGTTCATCTTATGAGCGGGAGACACATTATTATTATGCTATGGAATCCTTGACACAAGTGCAGAGACCTCAATCACTCAAATCAGTATATTGTGGGGCTTGCCCTTTGTGCATTAGGGAACATTTGCTCAGCAGAAATGGCTCGTGATCTTGCACCCGAAGTGGAAAAACTGCTTCAGAGTAGAGACCAAAATATCCGGAAAAAGGTAATTCCTCTGGTGAAATGGGTTCCTTTGGTTTAGATGGTATATAGTCATCCTGCAACTAGTGTGTTGTATAAAATGAAGTATTCACTCTAGTGTGTTGGGTTCAAGCCTGTAGCTCAATGGGAGACAGCGCGCATTTCAACATTGAGGTCTTGGGTTCTAGCCCACAAACCTATTAGGGAAAAAAAGCAATGAAGTATTTGTGAAATCTTTCTTGTTTTTGTTGCACCGATCTGTCTTTATCTGTTTTGCATTTGTGGAATGTATTGACATGTTGGCATTGATGCTGGATACTCATTCAAACCTAAACATTAACTGGTTGCTACTGTTGGCTAATGCTGACGAGTATTGTGTTGAATGTTCTGGCAAGCGTCATCACACATTTTAATTTGGTTTTTCGTATTATTGGGAATTTGGGTTATTTCATTGCAATTTAGTTCCTGGGCGACTTGAATTCCTTTAAATGGGCATGCCATCGGTGGGCATTCAGGATTTTACCCTTATAGCTTGTTAACTGGGAGTTGCCTTCGTGATGCATATCACACCAGTGTTTTTCATATCATTATTGCGTAATGTATTGCATCCTCAGGATATGGATACATATTGGTTATTGCATAGGATATATCGGTTGTATTGTGTAATGCATCACTATTTTTGGGAAACATGGGGAAACATTGGGAAATTGGTCGAATTTTTCAATGAAACTTTAGGTATTGTTAAAAAAGACATCAATACACACTTAGAAATCAAAACATCACAAAGAACAAGTGTACGTAATAGGTTTCCTTGGTATGGGGTCCTAATCCATGCACTGTTTGATTGAACTGATTCAAGTACATTCAAAGTTTATTCATATAATTTATAAATGTAAGTAGACATGTATGGAAACACAAGCAGTACAATCAAAAGATAAAAAAGTAGAGAACTAGAAA
Organism: Liriodendron chinense; assembly: GCA_003013855.2. NCBI lineage: Eukaryota > Viridiplantae > Streptophyta > Magnoliopsida > Magnoliales > Magnoliaceae > Liriodendron > Liriodendron chinense. Next base: position 374,073 of record PVNU02002850.1, read on the forward strand.
TATACCTGTGAGTAATGTATGTGGCTGTGGTTCAAACTCATATAGAGTTGCGTGGTGGCTCAAAATAATCATCTCTATCCCAGCATGGCTGGGCATAGTACTGCTGCTCCACAATCCTGACAATACTATGCCTAGGTCATAGTAGAATGATACTACTGAAGATACTCTCTAACATAACGCTGGAATCATCTTCCTTGATTTAAGAAAATTTGGGAGAAATTTTGATTTTTCCCAATTTTTTGCAAATCAGTTCGTTTTCCCTCAAATCCCAAAATTAGAGTGTATGTGATGATGATTTCATCAAACATTTCTGAATACTCTGAAATGGGGGCCAATTGACTGTTGATTGAAGTGGAATTTTGAAAAAAATATTTTTAAATATTTTTTATTATTTAATTAAAAAATATTTTTTTTGAACAATTCCCAAATTACCAAGAATCACTAGATCAGGTTACATGCATGTTTGATTTTATGTTTGGACACAGATTGCAACCTGATTTGTCAAAAATTGGGAATTTTCTCAATTTTCCGCAAATTGGCCCATCTCTCCCAAATCTCGAAATCAAAGTTTCAAATCCATTCCTCTGACTAAAAGATAAAATAAACTATGTATTATGTACCTAAAGATTATAGCCCAAACTTATGACAAAGGCCCAACATAAACCCAAACATATGAGGATCACATGAGTGATTGTGGGTCCACATGTGTGGCCAGGGTGGTCCACATGTGTGGTCCTAATGCATCAACACTCTCCCTCAAGCTGGAGCATATATATCATGGATGCGTAGCTTGACAAAGAACTTGTCTAGATGAGTGTGACTTAAAGCCTTCGTAAACATGTCTGCCAATTGATCTTAGGACTTGACAAATGAAGTTCATATTTCCTTGTCAGCAACTCCCTCTAATGAAGTGACAGTCGGCTTTAATGTGCTTAATTATTTTGTGATAGATTGGATTGTTAGTGATATGAGGTGCCACGATTATCACGGTACAATCTCATAGGGGCATCCACAACGAACCTGGGCTCAGCACAGTAATGTCTTCAGCTAAACAAGTTCATATGTTGCATGAGCCATAGCCCTATAGTTTGCTTTTGCGCTAGACTGACTGACAACATTTTGCTTCTTGCTTTTCCATGTAATCAGATTCCCTCCTACAAACGTACAAAACTTATGGTCGACTTCCTGTCAACTGTCAAAAGGATGCCAACTCAATCTGCATAAGAAAATCGTTCTACTTGAAGATGTCCATTCCGCTTGTAGAGAATTCCACAGCGAGAAGTTCTCTTTAAATATCCAAGTATGCAAAGCATGACCTCCATATGAGACATACGAGGAGCCTGCATAAAATAACTAACTACATTAGCTGGATAAGAGATGTCCGATCGTGTAACTATTAAATTGATCAATTTGCTAACTAGCCAACGATATCTCCTTGGATCATCAAATAGTTCCCTTTCATCTATATTCAACTTTGAATTAGTATCCATAGGAGTTTCAACTGGCTTAGCTCCCAGCAGACCTATCGGTGCTAATAAATCCATCACATACTTCCGCTGCGATAAGTTAATTCCCACCTTTGATCTTACTACCCTAATAGCTAGAAAGTATCAAAAGCAACCTAAATCCTACGTGTAGAAGTGTTGTTGCAAGAACTTCTTTAACTGAGAAATACCTATACCATTAGTGTCGGTAACGATGATATTATCCACATATACAACTAACAAGATAATACTGGTCTTGTTCTGTTGAACAAAAATCGGGTGATTTGCTTGACCATGTTTCATTCCAAACTGAAGCACCTTCTTTACTAAATTTGTCGAACCAAGCACAAGGAGACTGCTTAAATCCACAAATTGTTTTGTTTAGATGGCAGGCTTTATTTGCCTCCTCTTGAGCAACAGAGTTGGGTAGTTGCTCCATATACACCTCTTTAAGTAGATCCTCATGAAGAAAGACGTTCTTCAGATCAAGTCGGTATAGTGGCTAGTCTAAATTTGCAACAATAGAGATCACCACACGTACTAAATGAAGCTTGGTCACAGGAGAAAAGGTCTTAGAGTAGTCAACCCTTAGAGTTTGAATGTATCCCTTCACAATCAGTCGAGCCTTTAAATGGTCCATCAAGCCATCGGGATTGTTCTTGACTGTATATATGCATCTGCACCCTACTGCACGTTTTCCTGCAGGGCACTGTTCAAATTATCTTTGATATTATCAAAATATTCTTGATATTATCTCTATCTCCAACTCAACGATAACGATAACACTGGTAGTGATATCGATAACACCGGTAGTATTAGAAATCATGGGTATTGGCAATGTATCGCTAATGTATCGATATCGCCAATGTATCACCGATATTTTCGACTGTGTAAATTCCAGGTGTCGCTCGTGTTGCCAATGTATCGATATCTCCAACGTATCGCCAATATTTTTGATTGTTTAAATTCCAGATGTCGCTTGTATCGCTAATGTATTGGCGATATTATCGTAATATTGCCAATGTATTGATATCGCCAAAAATCTGTTTATTATAAAAATTCCATTTCAAATTTTTTTTATGGGTGCATGGTTGTATGCAGTGATCAAATTGTTGACAATATTATCAATAACACAACATGGGTGATATCGAAACCACATTCTTTTGTCTCCTTTTCAGTTGTCGATGATTTCTCGGCAAAATATTGTGCACTTCCGATATTCTGAAATACCGATGGATGTTTGGACGGAAGGTGGGATGGATAGATGGGATTGATGGGATGGTTGGACTGGTTTCTTACAACAGCACATGCTTTTAAGCCCCTCATTAAGTGGAAACTTATTACATATGCATTCTTTGTGCAAATTTTTTTATTCCTAAATATGCAAATATGTATATTTTAGCATATCTTGAAGTTTTACACTGAAAATTTCCACCGTTTTCCCACATTTCTCCAACGTTTCCCAGCATATCCGGTTATCGGCAATATTATTGGCGACATCGATATTGTTTTTGTATCCCTGGCTAGCGAAACTTGTAGCGATACCGATACCTCGAACACTGCCTGCGGGTATCTTAGCTAAAATCCAAGTTTGATTGTGATGAAGTGCAGCCATCGATCACATTAAGATCCTCTTGGAAAGAGCGAGGAACAAACACAAAGGACGAAGACAAACCAAACTGTTGATTAGGAGATAAGCCATCAAAGGAAACAAAATTAGAGGTAGAATATTAGGTATAGGCACATATACCCTTAGGGAGAGCAATGGGAAGATCACATTCATTAGACAGTATTGGTGAAGACTCAAGAGAATGATCTTCATATGGGGTGGCGGGATTGATAGAGGACATGCTGGTATGCATTTGGTCACCTCTCTTGGAACATCTAGAGTAGACCTGCCACAGTGGTGGATCTGAACATTGCAAAAGAACTTTCTCTACAGATGAAGTTGTGTTTTGCACCATGGCAAGAGTGATTGAACCTTTTGCCAGTTGCAATGATCTTCCTCCCTCAGAAAAATATGGAGTACTTAAAAAAATCTAGCATCAATTGATAGATACTGTCTATGAGTGATTGGGTTATAACACTTGTAACCCAACTGAATATAAGAGTACAAAAGAAAAACACACTTTATAGTCTTGCATTCAAATTTACCCAAAAAAAAAGGTCAAATTGATGTATAAAGCATATACACCAAAGAACTTTAGGGCCTGTTTGATTGGAGGTAAATGAAATGAAATGAAAGTAAATGCATAATGATGATTTTTACACCTGTTTAATAGAGAGATGGAATTCCACCTCGAAAATGATGCAAATTTCAACCTCTTTTCAAAGCCCCCACCATGATGTATATGTTATATCCACACCGCTCATTCATCCTTTAAAATCATTTTAGGGCATGAGTCCAAAAATGAGACAAATCCAAAGATCAAGTGGACCACACCATAGATAACAGTAGGTTTAATGGTAGACGTAATTATTCTTATTGACCCACTTGAGCTTTGGATCTACCTCATTTTTGGGCTCTTGCCCTAAAATGATTTGGAAAAATGAATGGATGGTGTGGACATAACACATACATCATGGTGGGGCCCACAAAATTTTGGTACATAGCACACTACCCAATGTAAGACTTTTTGGGACAACATGCATTTCTAAGGAAATAAGAAGGTAAGTAATCATTACTTATTTACATTCATTTCATTTCATTTCTCAGCTATCAAACAGGCCATTAGAAGAAGTTGAGAACGGTTGACGTTGGGGATATATGACTGAAAAGGAGTTTTACCACCTAATATTGATGAAGGCATTCAATTCATGAGATAATATGCAATGAAAATTGTATCACTCCAAAAACCTTTCGGAACCATCATATTTAATAATAATGCCCTAGCAACCTCATGTAAAGGATAATTTTTACGCTTTGCAACTCCATTCTGCTGTTGTGTTTCTTGCACATGATGTTCGATGAGTGATGCCATGGGACATAAGATAGGAATGAAAATAGTTTGATGTATATTCCTTATCATTGCTAGATATTAGAATACACATTTTAGCATCAAATTGAGTTTATATTTGCATATGGAATTCTTTAAAACACATAAATACCTCAAGTCGATTTTTCATCAAATATATCCTTGTCATTCTAGTGCAATCATCTACAAACATAACAAAGTACTTGAAATCAGATAAACCGGGAACATGAAATGGACCACAAACATCTAAATATATCAAGTAAAAGGGTTTATCGCCTTATCCTCACATGAAAGAAAAGACACTCTATGATGCTTAACCTGCTAGATTCACACTCTAGCCTAGATACACATGACAAAGATGGGACAAGACTCTTTAAAGCAATTTAAAGATGGGTGAGCAAGCCTGGAATGCCACTGATGAGGAGAGACGTTGGTTCACAATGCAATTCCAGTCCTTTTGATTCCCCAATCGAGGTAATAGAGTCAATTTAATTCATGCTTTACACAAACCATCCTCCCGTCTTTAGATCCTGAAACTCACAATAGGAAGGATATAATTTTGACAGAACAATTTGGGGATTTGGTTAGTTTACTGACAGATAATTTAAAGGAAACTTAAGAATATACAGAACTGAAGATAATGAGAGATCTAAAGTAGGACAGACCGTGCCCAGTCCAAATACACAAGTTGATGTGCCATTAGCTAGTGTCATAGAAGAGATGGATGAGCACTGGACTAACTGAGACAACATACTACACTTACCAGTCATGTGATTGGAAGTGCTAAAGTCAATAATCCAAGGGACACTCCCGGAAGAAGTAAAGCAAGCTATACTTGACTGGGTAAAGTAGCGTAGAGGAAGAGGCATGGGTGGAGTGATCTCTCAGAACTTGGTATATTCTTCATTGGACGTAGTAATTGTGTCACTTGAAGTAATCGGCTCAGCAAGAGTGGCAAACTTGGACACATACTTTTTTTTTTTTCCTTGAAGAATGAATTGGACACATAACCTTCAAGACCATCGTCAATGAATGGACTTGATTAGCCCAAGATGGCTTTCCCAGTAGGTCCCAATATGTATCAATTGTGTGATTTTTGAGGCCGCTATGTGTGTAATGTCGATGACTACGACCACGATCACAGTCATCACCAGAATTTGTGCTATGACCAGTCCAAGTATTCCTGCCTCCAACATGACTTCCCTTTTAAGTTTCTACCTCCAAAGTGACCACCGTGACCACGATTGCCTTTGCTCCCCCATCTCCTCTGCCAGATGCAAAGATAAATGCAGACTGATCAGATGATGAGTAGCCCTATGTAGTCATACTAATTGCACACTGAATTTTGGCGGAAGCCTCTGTGACTGATGGGAGCTCACTTCCTCCATGAATCTTAGCTTTCGCGGGTGAACTCAGGTATGAGTCCAGAAAGGAATTTGGTGACACTGAAGTCCTCCATTTGCCTTTGTATCGTCTCAATGTCTGTTGACATCGGCTGATACACATTCAATTCTTTCCATTTGCCCTATAGGGCAAAACAGTACTCTTCCACACTCTTATCTCCGCGCTGAAATGAAAATGTTTTGTAGTAGCTCATATATACAAGTTAGGTTTTTCTCACCCGAAGACATCTCCTTCAAGTTATCCTAGACTTCCTTGGCAGTCTTTGAAGAAGATGACATTCACAATGATATGTGGCTCCGTATTGTTCATCATAGTCCATCATGGTCTCATTAGGTTTGGGAGAAGGTAAATATTTCACCTTTCTTTTTCCCATTAGAAAAGCCTCTACAGATGTAGCCCACCGTAGATAGCTGTTCCATTTAGTTTGGTCGATGTGATTTGGAGAGATCAACTCAGATGGAGACAATGTTATTCTTCGATTCATTCTTGGTATCCATCTTGATAAATGGAAGAACTTTGAATACACGCTAGAGAAAACTTTCAACTGAATTGGATGTCACATAAGTAGAAGGATGTAGATATCCACGAACACAATCAACTAGATCATTACCTGCTTTCGGGCTTTCTGTTGTATACACCTTTTTTTTTTTTTAATTTGTACTATCAACAACTTTAACGCATAATTTCTGTTTTCAAATCTGACTTTACCTTTCAAATCTGACTGTAGATCCAACTGTAGATGAGACATGGCCCACTTTGACCCATCACAAGGATAAAATATAAAAGTGGGCCTTACACCACTTTGTTTAACATGATTACACTACCCACTAAGTGCTGGTACAACGAAGAAAAGGGATTAGGTTCGATCAGCCTCAAGCATGTTAGGGTTCCCTATAAAGAAGGGAGAAAGATAAAAGGAAAGAGGAGAAAACCATAGAGAGATGAGCAAGGTAGCGGATCACTTACGATCTAATACCATGTAGTAAATGATGGAGAAGAGGAGAAGAAAAGAAGAAAAGGGAGAGGAAAAGGAGGAGATGAGTGAGCTTAGAAGCTCCGCATGGCCCTGAATCTCTTTTATTATAATTAGGGCAATCACTTAATACCAGAAAATTACAATTATATCCCTCTGACTAAAAGATAAAATAAACCATGACTTATGGGCCTAAAGACTATAGCGCAAACATAAGACAAAGGCGTAACATAAATCCAAACATATGAGGACTACATGAGTGACCATGGGACCACACCACAGGTCATAATGCATCAACAGGATCTAAATCTATATGTTTGGTTTCTTTTTCTTTTTATTTATGTTTTTCAGTAACAGCTCCTTAATATAGCTGTTTTTTACTTGATCAGAAAAAGAAGAAGAAATCAAATCAGAATCTCTGAGGCTGTAAATAAAAAAAATAAAGAAAAAAAGTCACAGATTACCGTTAAAATGATTCTATTTTTGGTGCGATATACTTCTATTCTTTTATCTTGTGCAGCTTTCTTTGTTTCACAAGTGTACTTGATGTTTTCTTTCGTTCTTAGGCTGCATTATGCTCTATAAGGATTATTAGGAAAGTCCCAGATCTGGCGGAAAATTTTATGACGCCTGCTGCTGCTTTACTGAAAGAAAAGCATCATGGGGTTCTAATAACTGGAGTTCAGCTCTGTACCGAACTATGCAAAGCCAGTGTGGAAGCTCTTGACTATTTAAGAAAGGTAGATTGACTATTGCAAATTACGCATGGTGATGTAGCCATATAAAATTATTTGCAAACATTTTTTTATTTATTATCCTGTCGAAAACTGTGCAGAGTTCACACTGTTCATAATGCAACTCTTGTATTGTGTGAATGTCATTTGGGGATTCAATTCCTTGGGCATGGATGTGCATGCATGTAGACATTCACCATTTCACCATTTCACTGCCACCTGCGGAAGCTCACTTCCAGGGTTCTTATCATTAACATGATGATGTGTGACTTGCCTGCACTTTGGCAGCTTTCTTCATTCCATGCATAAATGAAAGTGCAGACAAGTTTGCTGCTTATTTGGGATCTTTTAGTCTGTGATGTTAATTATTAAGCAGTTTAGCTCGTATGATCTTTTTCTGATTACATATTGAATTATTTTGACATGGTCATAAAAGTATACGGACAACTTGGTTCGAGTTCTGAAGGACCTCATGGGAAGTCCATATGCACCTGAGTATGACATTGCTGGGATTACAGATCCTTTCCTACAGATCCGATTGCTTAGGCTCTTGCGCATGTTGGGCCAAGGAGATGCAGATTCTAGTGATAGCATGAATGACATTCTTGCCCAGGTTAGTTGCCATGCCTGCTGATTATTTTTGGTTAGTATATTTGTTTTTTGGCTTTTGATGACCAGTGTCTGAATATGTTGGCAAGAAGACTTCTGTTTGTTAATTGTGGTTCAAACTGTGTTCACTTAACCAGTCGATGTTTTGCAAGTGGCTAAGAAGGATTAGTTCTTTTGTCTTTTCTTTTCTTTTTCATCCATTTGAACTAATATTCTCTATACATGCCTACGATGTCAAAAGTTACAGAAAAATTCAATGTAACATATAAGCTCAACTTGTCAATGATTTCCTTCAGTTTTGGAAGTCTAGATTTCTCATTCCAAGTTTTATTGCCAAGACATTTAGGATCATTATAAAACTTCCTACATCACCTGTGTGTGTGTGTGTGTGTGAGAGAGAGAGAGAGAGAGAGAGAGAGAGAGAGAGAGAGAGAGAGAGAGAGAGAGAGAGGGCTGGGCTCGGCTGGGGCGAATGATGAATGGTCCTATCCAATCACTAAGTGAGCCACCATTACAATGGTTTAAAGGCACTTGTTAATGGTTCCCTGTCAACATACATGTGTAGTTTACATATAATCATTGGATCTGGGTTATGTTTTAATCATCCAAACCGTTCATATTAAGCTTAATTGAGGATGGAGGTTGTCCCCCCAAATGTTTTAAAATTGGGCTATTAAAAACCTTTGACCACTTAAGCTATTTTCCTTACAAGGTCAGCCCTGGCCTAGCCAAGTCAATTAGGGCCAGGGGAAGGGCCAAGACATTATCATCCCATTAGGGCCAGGGCTTAAGGGATTAGGTTGGGCTTGGGCCACCACCACTATCTATATAACAGGCAAACCTCCCCCCCCCCTCCCCACATCTCTCTCTAAATTGGCACAAGCAACTGCAAACATTTTTAGTATTAAATGATATGCTTCTTTAGTTCAGAAATGGTCCTTTCCACCAAGTGGGCCCCACTTTTCTTTTGCAGGATCCAAGCTATTTCATCGGGTGTGCCCTAGCATGTATAAACGAACAATCAGATGATGTATATGAATGGTTTTAAATAGCGTGGAGCGTATAGCATAGCTTTTACCCCTCTTTAGTGTATAGTGTAAGCTACACGATTCTTACATTTTCTGAAGGAAAATAGTAGGGAAAAGCAGGGTAAATAATAAATATAAATATAAAAATAGAAAAAATTAAAAAAGGCCTCGGAAAAAAATATGCTTCAATTTTCAAGTAAAAGCTTAAAGCATGTTAAAAAACAAGTTATTTAAAGCTGACACAAATTACGTTCAAGCCATAGCCAATGGCATCAACAAGTTTCTAAGCAAGATGCCTTAGTTGGATGATCATCCTTGTTGGACTTGACAAGTTGGGTACTAGGTAATAAGATAGAAAACAATGGACATTCACCATAGAGAAGAATAAATCAAGCATATCCAATCATCACATGGGCGGTGGGCCACATCATAGTGGCCTAGGTGAAACATGCCTTCCTGAAACCAATGCACAACCACTCAAAGACCACCACTGTAGCATGGTGGCCTAGGTGAAACATGCTGCATATATGCAATCCAGGCTATCCCCCATTACACAACCATTTGTTTCTGTGACATTCTGTGAAACCATTTGTACGGCCTGGATAACATGACATTCTGTGAAACCATTTGTATGGCCTGGATAGCATGACATTCTGTGAAACCATTTGTACAGCCTGGATAGCATATACGCAACATGGGGACGGGTTTTGAAAAGGTTCTCACATGTTCTCATGAAACCAGGTCTTAGGTGAAAATTTTCTTATATAGGTAATAATCTCCTAGGAACTGGTCTGTAAATAGCTTCCATGAAAATTCATCCCACATGATGTGTGCACATCTGCCAGATTCACCTCATGACACCCTTAGGGCCAGAAATCAGCTGATCCAAAACTTAGCTGGACCACAATAAAGGGAACAAAGTTGGAGAGGACGCCCACCTTGATTTTCATCAGGCTCACCAGAGTTGCAAAACAGCCTGTTTTTTTCCATGACTTCATCCAACCAGATGACGGGTTTGTTTGGCCTGGATTAAAAAATGGTTATGTAATGGCCATTGCATAACAGTAACGGTGGGAATGGTTATGCATTACGGGGCTGTAATTGCCGTTATGGAAAAATGGTCTGCAATGGCCCATTATGGGGCCGCTACAGTTTTTTTTTCTTTTTCATTTTTGTTTAAATTGCCATAACGGCGGTTACAGCCCATATCTTATCGGTAATTTGGTGGCTGTCACGGCCACTGTTACCGTTATTGAATACCTTGGATTAAGAGTAAAAAGAACCCCTATATCTTGTGTTCTTTTTTGTCTATTTATATTTCCAATTGTTCCTGCACTCAAATTTTTTTTGCATTCGCCTCATCTACCTTTGCATTGTGATTAAAAAGTGGCACTGCGCTGTTGGTTATTAGATACCCTTCAGTTGTTGTTGCATTTATCTTTTTTTGCGTTGTCATTACAAAGTGGCACTGTGCTGTTGGTTATTAGATCCCCTTCAATTCTAACCACTATGCCATTGACGTTGGAGGTGATAAAGGTTTCGAAGCTTTAATTATCAGTTATAAGTAATATGCTATTTTTTTTTTTTTTTGAAAGATATTGTAAGTAAAAAGAAAAGTCATATGCTTCATTGATATATATACTGCTTCTTCTATACATCTCTTGATGTTGTTAGATTACTTCAGGTGGCAGCAAAAACCGAGTCGAACAAAAATGCAGGGAATGCCATACTATATGAATGCGTGGCAGCTATTATGGGCATTGAAGCTAATAGTGGCCTACGCGTGCTTGCTATTAATATTTTGGGAAGATTCCTGTCAAACCGTGACAACAATATAAGGTCAGATTTCTTTCTGGTGCCTATCATCCTAGGGCACAATTGGCTGCTGTAGGTTTTTTGGTTTTGGATGGATATGCCAATGTGGTTAGTTCATTACTGTTGAAAAGTCATTTTTGTGACTGTGGGTTGTTGAGACTGCAGAGTTGACCTTTTAGTGGTTAGTTGAATATCTCTTGCCATCCTGCACATGAGATTTCTTGTGAAATTTGTACAGTTCGACTAATTTGTCAACAATCAATTAAAAAATTATAAAAAAACAATTATCGATAAAAAATGTCAGTAAAACCTTTCAAAAAGAAGGAAAAAGAAAAAGAAAAAAAAAGTCAGCAACATTCATTTAAAACTTTGTTGGTGCTTAATGGGCAGCGGATGGAGGCAAACTAGGAAAGAAAAGGGTGGAGGATGGTGTTGTTGGCATTAATGTGGCAGTTTGGGGAGAAAGGAACGACTGATGCTTTTGTAATAAATTCAAGGCGTGTACAGGGTTCCTTAGCAAGGTCGTTATGCTGTTTCGGGATTGGGCCCCATGAGGGAGGTTTAGGGGTGCAGCAGGGGGTTGCTTTGTTGTTGTATTTTAGCTTACGGCTGCTGTAGTTTTTTCTTAGGTTTTTGCGTGTATTGTTGTTTTCCTTTTTTTTTTTTTTTCCGCTTCTCTTGTTTTTTTATCCCTTGTTTTTCTTTTATTTAATAAAGCATCATCTTTCAATTTATTTATTTATTATTAGTATTATTATTATTATTATTTTTTGGTGCTACGAGTATTCTGTGATGGTCGAACATTTTATATTTCCTTCCTGCTGATACCTAGTAAAGCCCTGGACTTCCAGTATCAGATAATGGGATATAGATATGGGACATGGCTTGGATATGTCCATTGCTGTATCTTACTGTCTTCGTAGCTATTCAGATATCATTTGCAAGATAGCATCTACACCAAATCATATACTATGTTTATGTGTTATATTGCAAAGTTATACAACTATAATACGAAATGATAAAGAGATGAATATTTATGTGTCTTACTATCTTTGAATATATTTTAGCGCTTAAATTTTTTACAATAATCTCATCTTTAAGATTATGTGAATAGCAATAGCTTTCCCATATGTTGGAGGTGTACTCACAACCACATCTGTATGCAAGTTTTTCTGGATGCTGCCAAGTTGTACTAATGCTTCTGTACCCGTAACTGTGTCCATATCAATGTCAGGGTATCATGACTTGTACTGTTGATGTATCTTAATTCTCCTATGAAAGGGTGTCATCTCTTTTCAACCTCAGAACTGTCAAACTGCATATTTTGTTAATTTTTTCTCCTTTTCAACTTATCAATTTCTGAATCTCGTTCTTGGTGCATTCCTCTTAGAAACTTAGGTTTTGTCCCCTGGACAGGGTTCAGTTTACCTTGTTATTGTCTTTAATGAAATTCTTTGCCTTTCTAAAAAAAAAAGAAGTTTAGTGCTGAAAACTTGAAGTGCTGAATTGTTTTTTTGAAATAATTTTAGTCAAAAGTGAAAATAAATTTTAATGCACTACCACTTTCAGCAATCAGCCTTCAGCATTAAGTGAAGGGAGGGGAGCTGAAAAAAGATCCATATTTTCAGTCATACTTATTTTAAGCACTTAATAATCTTGATTTTTCTAAATGATCTGAATTGTATAAGTGCTGAAAGTAAGTTTTGAGAATTAATAATTTGCTGTGAGATTTTATTTTGACAAGGACCTCTATCTTTAGCTGTCTCCTGTTTTGCAGTCTGCTTCCTTCAGAGTTCATATATTTCTGTGGATGATTTCATGCCATATTCATACCATCTACATACATTATATTTTTTCTTCCAATTGGCATGTTTACTTCATCATTAGGTTTGTTTCATTTAAATCCATTATTTCCAGTTGCCGATCAGTTCCTATCTGTGGTTGCTGCTTGAATCACAACTGCGACAATTTTGCTGTCTTCATTTTGATATTAAGTTTTACTGTCTTGTCTGGGGCTTGATCTTTGATCACAACGAGCAATCCTGCAATTGTCATGATAGAAAAGAGCCCAATGGTCTTCCAGCAGCAGAAATGATGTGGAGATTTCCACGTAATCTCTTTCCTGTCTCCTTATGTGATGTAGGACGTGGCACATATACATTCCTAGCATGGTTGGACCAAAACAAGGTGAACCGTAAATTGGCCATAACTTTTGATCCGGGTATCATTACGGGACTCACAATTGATCAAGCGCTATGCCAATTCAAAAAAGGGATTGTAGGAAAATTTGCCATCCTAATCATGCTAGGACTCCTTTAGTAAGGTTTATCTAGATTTTCTATTTTGGCCAAATTTACTATTTTAGGTAAAATTTATTTTAGTTGAATTAGGACTCTTAATTATGGTAAGGAATTTGCTATTTTTGGTAATTACAAATTAGGGTTTATTTTTCTTATTTATTAGTGATGTAATGGAGTAATCAAAGACAATTACACATTATTTGAATAAAAAATTAATTGAATTTTACCTCTTTTTTCTTGTGGATTCAAGAAAATACCTTTGTGGATTCAAGGTTTTTATCACTTGAGGAAGATGGTGATTTTTTTCATTATCACTTCACACCCTTGCCTGCGTCTGTTTGTATCAGAGAGAGGCTTTTCCTCTGTTCAATGGCATCTAACCAAGGTTTGGGCAACAATCCCATGGACGGTGCTCCAGGGGTTTATCCTTTGACAACAACGTTTGAGGCGACGCAACGGGAGAATTTGCGAGCCATGCAAGGACTGTAGGCAACGATCGACCACATGATGGAAGCCTTCGAACGGACCCTTGTTCGTAATAATGAGCAACATGAGATTGACGATGGAGCTCACAGTCATCATGTTCGTGGTGTGACATTAGTGATGAATCGTAGGCCACCATTCAATAATGGTGAATCGCAGGCCACCACTCAAAACGTGAGGAAGCTGTTGTACACGCCAAAGAGGAGATAGAGCTACAACGACACATCTTTTGAACAAGGCACACTGTGAAACAAAAAGTCTATGATGTGATCATAGATGGCAAGAGTAACGAGAATCTCATGTCAAAGTTTATGGTGGAAAAGTTGCAACTCAAGACAAAAAAACACCCCTTTCCATATACGATTGGATGAAGTAAGGAGGTTAGAGAGACAAAAGTAACTGAACAATGTTGTATTCCCTTTGTCATTGGTAAATATTATAAGGACGAAGTAATGTGTGACGTGGTTGATATGAGGGCGTGCCACATGTTACTTGGTCAACCGTGACAGTATGATCGTGATGCTATGCACAGAGGCCGGGATAATATATTTATTTTTGTTAAAGATGGTAGAAAGATTATCCTCGCCCCTATGGGAACGGAGAACCAACCCAAGACTTCTAAAGTGGAGGGGTGGTCTCTCGTAACTGAACATGATTTCGTTGAACAATTTGAGGAGACAGGAGAGATAAATGCATTCGTTGAAAAGGTAAAAGATGTGGAGCCCGTGAACATCCCAAAGGATTTGAATCCAATGTTGTAGGAGTTCAAGGCGATTGTGCCCGATGAACTCCATAAGGAATTGCCTCCCATGCGAGATATATAAAATTACATTGATCTTGTATCAGGGGCAAGTTTGCCTAATTGCCTGCATTACCAGAAAGAATGTGAGATCTTGTAGGCACAAGCGAAGGAACTGTTCCATAAGGGTTAAGTTAAGGAGAGCATGAACACGTGCTGTGCCAGCTCAGGAGTCTAACGCCAAGTATAAGGAAGAGGCTAACAAACATTGGTGCTAGAAGGTATTTCAAGTGGATGATAATGTGCTAGTTCACTTGCGCAAGGAGAAGTTTCCGACTTGACATATAAGAAGTTGATGAATAAGAAGATATGCCCTGTTCTAATCCTTAAGAAAATCAATGATAACGCCCTTGTTCTTGATTTTCTAGAGGACATGGAGATCTCAAGGACTTTCAATGTAACATACTGGTATGAGTATCATTAGTCGAGTTCGTTAGATAACTCGCGGATGAGTTTTTTTTCTAAGTGGAGGGGTCTGATGTAGGATGTGGCATAGGTACATTCTGAGCATGGCTTGGCCAAAAGAAGGTGAACTGTAAATCGGCCATAACTTTTGATCTGGGTATCATTACGGGACTCACCACTTATCAATCTTTACTATAATAGGCAATTTGGAGTGAACTGACCTGCTAATAGGCCATCCTGAGTGAACCGATCCACATAACGGGTTGTGTCGGTCCATTTCGCAAGAAAACATGCTTTGCCAAT
This sequence comes from Liriodendron chinense, assembly GCA_003013855.2. Taxonomy (NCBI): domain Eukaryota; kingdom Viridiplantae; phylum Streptophyta; class Magnoliopsida; order Magnoliales; family Magnoliaceae; genus Liriodendron; species Liriodendron chinense. Next base: position 389,385 of record PVNU02002850.1, read on the forward strand.
TCAAAAACGGGATTTTAGGAAAATTTACTATTTTTAGTTATTCCAATTTTTATCATTTTCCCTTATTTTTAGAGTTTTAGGATTTTTTATTTTTAGAAATTGCTCCTAATCATCCTAGGATTCCTTTAGTAAGGTTTATTTAGATTTCCTATTTTGGCCAAATTTACTATTTTGGGTAAATTTTATTTTAGTTGAATTAAGACTCTTAATTAGGGTTAGGAATTTGCTATTTTTGGTAATTATGAATTGGGGTTTATTTTTTCTTATTTATTACTGATGTAATGGAGTAATCAAAGACAATTGCACATTATTTGAATAAAAAGTTAATTGAGTTTTACATCTTTTTCAAACCCCACACCCCCCCCTATCCTTTTTTCACCCTCTTATGGTTTTTTAAATGTTAGCAATCCTATCCCTTTGTAACCGCTTAGGATGCATAAGATGTTTTCTTTGCTGGTCCAGTGCACTACTAAAGCAAAGGTATGCATACATAATACGCATGTGAGGTTAGTGATCGCTTGATGAGTGAGCTTGCTTGAGTTTCAAGCCAACATGTAGAGAGTGGTTCCGTATATGAATGACCCTAGATCTTTACAAGTACAATGTTTTAGTGAGCATGCAAAAATGCACCCTTCATCTAACATGAAGGGATGCTGTTAGCATTCCTTGTTCGTGTGGCTAATATCTGATTGTCATGATTTTAGGTCATGACATACGCATTGGGGTCACTTGATGAATGTCTTGGATCTTGAATAAAATTCTATATTGGCATGTCCTATATCTTTACATACACATGTGGTGCATCTGGTCCTACTAATCTAAAGTAAAAGAAAGCTCGACATCTTTTAGACATGGGTTGCCTCTGTGGTAGGCCTCTCCTTTGCTCTTTTATTTTACTTCCAACTTGTTTTTTTTTTTTTTTTTAATTTCAATAAAGAGGTGCTAGTGGAAGGGAAGAGGGTGGAGGAAAAAACAACTGTGTGTAATACAATTGTGGATTTTTACAAAAGCCTCCTTTTTGAGGAAAAGTGGACTAAGACTGAAACTGTACAACCTGTTCTTTGATAAAATATCGAGGGCGGAGGCGGAAGGTTTGGAAAAGCCCTTCTTGCAAGAGGAAATCAAGTGAGCAGCTGACGAGTCATGAAAGGATAAAGCTTTGAGTCTGGATGGTTATCCTATAGCCTTCGTTGAGGAATTTTGGGAATTAATTAAAAAAAGATTTGGTTGCTATTATAAATGATTTTCATAACACAGGTAAAATAGCAGGTGAATTGGGTGCTACCTTCATTGTTTTGATTCCAAAAAAGGTGTGGGGAGCTTGCGAGATTTCTGTCCGATTAGTTTGCTGGGTAGTCCGTACAAGATACTAGCAAAGATTCTGGTTTCATGGCTTAGGGAAGTGCTGAGTGGGGTGATCTCTAAATCGCAAGGTGCCTTTGTAGCAGATAGATGGTGGATAGTGCATTGACTTCACATGAAGTAATTGATTCTCGAAATAAAGGAGAGAAAAAAAAGAGGTTGTTTGTAAACTGAATATAGAGAAGACATGATTTTGTGGAGTGGGTTTCTTGATTATATGTTGGGTCGTATGGGCTGTGGTTAGAAATGGAGAAGCTAGATACAGAGCTGTGTAATATTGGCTAAGTTCTTGATTTATGCAAAATAATCCTGAGGAAAAGAAAAAGTGGTTGTTCGTAAACTGGATATAGAGAAGGCATGAAATTATGTGGACTGGGGTTTTCTTGATTATATGTTAGGTCGGTTGGGCCGTGGTTAGAATGGAGAAGCTGGATACATAGCTGTGTAATGTTAGCTAAGTTCTCGATTTTGGTAAATGAATCTCCAAAAGGCTATTTTTCGGTATCGAGAGGTTTGAGACAAGAGGACTTGCTATCTTTGTATCTATTTGTTGTGGTGATGGTGGCTTTAAGTCGTATGGTACAAAGAGGAGTGGATGCAGAACTTATAGAAGGTTTTAGGTGGTTACGTCAGAATTTCAGGTATCTCACTTATTGTATGCAGATGATATGATTCTATTTTGTGACGAGGATGTGTAAAAGGTGGACAATTTCAGGAAGATAGTTACCTTGCTTTGATGCAGTTTCAGGTTTAAGGGTGAGCATAAGTAAAAGCGAATTGTTGGGGATTTTGATGTTGAAAGAAGAGGTGGTTGAGTTTGCTTGAATCTTCAGATGTTGACTGGGATCATTTCCTTCGACCTATTTAGGTCTACTGTTATGCATAGATAAACTGGATAAACATTTGTGGGACAAGCTAGTAGAAAGGTTTGAAAGCAAGCTATCAAAGTTGGAAAATATGACATTCATCTTTAAAAGGAAGATTGACGTTGATAAAGGTGGCAATGTCTAATCTTCTGATCTATTTTATGTCTTTATTTAGATGTCCAAAGTCAGTGTTAATCCTTTTGGACAAAATTAGAAGTGATTTTCTTTGAAGAGGGGCCGAAGAGAAGCATAAATTCTATGTAAGGAGTTGGGAGGAGGTATGCAAGCCTTTTTTAAGAAGTGGGAACTGGAATAAGATGTTTTGAATTGATTAATCTGGCATTGTTGGGGAAAGGAGAGCTAGTTATGGAGACAGGTTATTGTAAAGAAATATGGAGTATAGGAAGGAGGAAAATGGATTAGAGAGTCTTTTGTATATAAAGCATCGGGGGCTTGCAAAGCAATAGAAGGAGTGAAGGACTATGGGGGGAATTTAAGCAGGTGGTTGGCTTTTCTTTGGGGAGTGCTACTGGCATTTGATTTTGGAAAGATGTTTGGATGGGTGAGAAGCCGCTTCAAGACGTTTTTCCAAGGTTGGCTACTATAACTTTGGATCCAAATATTTTTGTTGCTTGTTGTTTTTCTATTGAAAGGAATGAGGTGATATGGACTCCATTATGCAGAGGAATTTGTTGGAAAATGAAGTAGAAGAGATGATCAAGTTGCTAAAAATGCTTCAAAAAGGCAAGCTAGTGATGGATGAGAGGGACTCTATGGTGTGGATTAAAGCAAAATTTGGAAAACTCTTGGTCGAATTTTTCTATAAGTTTATTTCTGGGTCTTCCTTGGAAAGGGAAATCAGTCTTGCAGCTTATGCTGTGGTATTATAAAGCCCCTCCTAAAGTAGTGGCTTTGGCATGGTTGGTTGGAAGGTACAAGGTTCTAATGTTAGAGAATCTCCGCATGAGGAATATGATGTTGTCGAATGTATGTTTGATATGCATGCAAGATGAGGAGATGGTGGACCGTCTTTTTCTTCATTTTTCATTTGCTAGCGAAATATGGGGAAAGTTCCTTCAAGGTTTCGGCATTTCTTGGGTTATTCAGTGATGTACTGAAAGCTCCTTTCGGGCATGGCATGGGGGAGGCATTGGAGAGGAAAGGAGGCAATATGGTAGATATCATTGTTGGCCGGTATTTGGGCTGTATGGGAAGAGAGAAACAATAGGTGTTTTCAGAATAGTAGTTTGGTGTTGGAGGTCTTCATGAGTGCAAAAGTGAATGTATTGGAATGGGAAATGGCTTTTAAGGCGATAGGATAATTTTAACATTTTCCTTATTGTTTACTTTTCCTTTCCTTTTCTTTTTCCTTTTTGTATTTGTATTCTTTTGGCTTTGGCCTTGCTATAATAATTATCGCTTTTCGGTGTTTTCTTTTTTGGCTTGATGCCTGCTTATCAATAAAATCATTGCCTTTCAAAAAAAAAAAAAAAAACAAAAATTATTGCTTTTAAAAAAAGGGATTTTTACAAAATAGTACCTCATTAATACGGTATTTATATCATGGTACCTTTTTAAATTAAGTTTTCATTAAACTACCTCATTAATCAAGTTATTATCAGTGGGGTACCTTCTGTTAATTTTTCGTAACCTCCGTTAGTTGAAAGATTTTTTTCTTAAAATGACAAAAATGCCCACCCATAAATGAGGTTGTTAAGAAGAGATAAAATTCTAAAAAGAAAAAAATCCATTGGTTTTCTCCTACGCTGATTGCATAGGAACGTACTTATTGGTCGGTGCTATGTGGAATGATGATCACTAGTCCGAAGAATCAGAAAGTTTCTCGGATTAGGGATTTGAGAATTTGGAGGTTTAGGGTTTAGATCGATTCTCAAGGTTTAGATCGTAGGGAATAAACAAAACAGAAGTTTAGAAGGATAATAATAGAAGATGAAATACCTGGAAGAAGTTGGAGGGGCACAAGAAGAATAGAGAAGAAGGAGATCAAGGAAGAAGAAGAAGCACCATGAGAGAGGGAAAGAGGAAGGAGGCAACCAAAGGTTTGCTCTTTTTCATAAATCAACAACTAATAAAAAAGGTTTAGGGCAACACCCTTATAAAATTCGGAATTAGCATAATTACCAAAATACCCCTACTAACAAAATTTCAAAAAAAAGACATTTGCATGAAAAAAACGTACCCACACTAACCCAAAACTCAAATAAGTAAAAAATGCGTAAAATAAACTCAAATCTAAGATGTCCAATGCGCTCCAATGATGGTGTGATGAAAGTGGGCCACAATGAACCAGGCCATCACAACATCAAATCAACGATGCAACTAACATGTCTTCCGCAAGGTGGGCCTGAGTCCGCATCAGGCCCCAACATGATGTATGTGTTTTTATCCATGCGGTCCATTCGTTTTTCCAGATCATTTTATGGCATGAGCCTCACAAAATCTCAGGTGGACCACACCATAGAAAAAATTGGTGATCGAACACCCACCATTAAAAATTTACTAGGGCCCACCTACATGCCATCATAGCGTTTATTTTCTATCCAACTTGTTGATTAGGTCACAGAGACCTGGATGAAGTGAAAACAAAAATATCATCTTCATCTAAAACTTTAGTGCCCCCCCCCCCCCCCCCCCCAAAAAAAAAAAAAAAGAAAGAAAAAAGAAGGTGCTAGAGACCTCTTGGGATGCCTAACTGTTTTTCTATTGATTTGGAGTAAAGGATATATTAACCATATGGGCACATGTGCTGACTTGATTCACATGTAAGATCTATAATCACCCGATTGATCACTTGATTAGTGGGCTTGAACATCTTGATTGTGGGTTCCACTTATGAATGGCCTTAGATCCTACATGTATTAACTTGGTCTCAAGTGGTTTTAGGTCATATAATTGTTTCTTTGCTTTAGAACATCTTCAGGATAATGTATGTGATGGTTTAGATTTCAGTTTTTGGGTCATAATGGATAATGTTTTTTCCTCCAGACTCCATATTCATTTGACTTGTTGTTAATGCAAGACAACATCATTCACAGGGAGCAAACTGAAAAATCAAACTATTAGTAAATAATTATACTTCATCATCGTCATAATTGACTTGTCCAAGCTATTTGGGGTTGGTTTTATGAATCTTTTTTCACCAATCTATCATATCTAAGGTCCTATTTTTAGGTGAAAAAGTCTTTGTATTCCTTCTTTCCACCTCAATCCAACTCCTTTTTGGTCTTCATCAGTTCTCATCCTCTTTTCAGGCCCTTCAACTCTGATTACCATGGTGACTTCGAGTGTGTAGTGAACTGTGGTGAGGGACTTAGTGGATGGATGTTGTGTTGCCTTTGCAAAATTCACATGCTTCACACATGTAATTATGCTTGAATCCAAATAATAAGATTGTCAAAATACAAAGAATTGCTTACATGACTCATGTGGAATGTTGGAGTATCCTTGGTGCTTACTGCTTAGATGCTTTTAGCAAGTGATCTTTGGACTTTGATGCAGCCGGAAGCTCCAGAATGTGTGGCCATTAGGAGTTAGGACATTTAGCAACACATGCCAATCTAAAGCAATATAAGTATCATCCTCATCTAAAGCAACACATTTATAAGTGATAAAATATTGAGAAAACTTTTCATTCAACCAGAAGACAATTATGCGTCCAAAAGGGGCTATAAACAGCTTAACACAAAGACTATAACCCTAATAACATTGGAAATTACTAAGCTACCCCTAATTCAACACTATTCTCTATTGGTTCTAATTATTTACCCTCTTATTTAAAGCATAAACAATTAAACATAAATAAACAACTAATACTAATCCATTCGTTACGTGGACCCCTTTGGGCCTCTCACGTGTGAGCATGTGGGCCCCACATGTGGAGGCATGTCGGTCTTACACGTCGGATGATCTGCTTGCGTCAATTTACCCCCTTACTGAAAGAACTCGGCCTTGAGCTGTAGGATAAGGAATGACTTTCCATTGCTCTGCCTTCTCATAGTAGATCTTTTTTCATGGCACGGGCTACCATTGGCAAGTCCTTTGTGAACTTCTCTTACATCCAGAGAATGCCTTCTTTTTCTCTTTTTGCATACTTACATGTAAAGTGGTTCTTGATAGTCAACTGTGTTCTTCATTGGCAGTTTTGCCTTTCTGCTCACATTTCTTGGATTGAGTGCATGGTTGCTGCCTTCTTGTTCTTCACATTTCTTGGATTGAGTGCATGGCTACTTTCCATTGCCTGAAATGCCTTATCTGTCAGAGAAACAATCTCATCCTGTTGTCCTTTCACGAATCGTCATTCTTCATTAGCTTGAGATCACTTTCCCTCTCAGTCAGGCTCTAGATTGTAGATCATGGTTTTAAGTATCGGTTATGATACCACTGTCATGTCATGGTTCTAGGTATCGGCTATGATACGTCTGATATGTCATGGTTTTAGATATCCGTTATGATATGGCCGTATCACAATCGTATTGGCCATGCACGTGATGTGATATGATGGTGAATAGGTTGGTTATGAAAAAAATGGCTGTATCTACCTGTATCGGTCGATATGCCCCATATTGGCATCAATATAGGGCTGATATGGTTGATATATGCTGATATGGCCATTAAAAGGTCCTAGTTGGATTATTATTATTATTACTACTATTATTTTTCAACAGTTTTTCTTTTTACTTTTTCCATGCTTTTCTTCATTTTACCCATGGAGGAAGCTTAGAAACTAATTTTAGACTAGAACTAGGTCTATTATGATCAAAACTCAAGATTTGAGTGGGATTCGATGAATTGAAGCAAAGTGGGACTATTTGCAAAATTTTAGAAGAAGAGGTAAACCATCATTTTGTTTCCATTTTTCATCTTCTTTTTATTGTGTTTATAATGGGCCCTATGATGTCTCATTTGTATTGGATAAGGGCCTGTTTGGTTGACTTCAGCAGGTCAAAGTTTTAGACAACGTTCATTGCAAAGAATGGTCTAATACACCTTGAGTACATGTTAAAAGCACAAATTGATAGATTGGTGTTTTACATTTTCTTCTAAAAACTTTCAAATTTTTGTTTTTAAAATTGTTTAGAAATAAAAATTTGGCCAATATGGGCTAGTATTGTCTGATATGGGTTCGATATGGTCTGATACACCCGTTACTGATTCAATACACCCACTGGTACTGTAATTTAAAACCTCGCTGTACTTTTTAGTGAATTCACAACATTGCATGCAATGGTCATACATTCATGGAAAACCAAGTAGGAGGTGACAAGTTTTTATTAGATGAACGTCCATCATACTGACTTGGTGTAAAATTGCTCTAATGAGCATGTCACGAGGCATTGATAGGTAATTACATGATCTTGCCGCTTATTCTGGCAATCTGATGGGGTTGTAGTTACCTTTCTGCTCATAATTGTGATTGGTTAATCATTCTCTGTGAAACCATGCTCAATCTACTACCATGCTTGATGTGACCTCGATGGGCTTTTCATCACCTTATATGTGAAAGACATTTGTGCATAAACAGTCTTCCTTCTCTTCTTCCTACGGCACTATCAATGTGCTCTCAAGTCTCAACGAATACATATATTGGATTGCCATCATGTGGATGTGATAACTCAACATCATCTGCCCCTATTTGCTCTGCTTGATCTTCCTCATTGACAGCTTCTTCACAAAGCTTGAGGTTCTTTTGTCACACAGATGCAACTCTTGCCTCTACACTTGTTGCATGTGGCATTATTATGTTTGCCCTTTGATTTCTCTCCTATTTCCTTGGGACTATTATTTTGTGGGGCGTTTGGTTGTTGTATATGGTGATCAATTGATCATTGAAGGTCGTGGACGAGCACCCATAGTTCGAGACCTTGATTATCCTCTAGATTGCTAGTTGTTGTGTACATCTGTCATCCGTGTTTATTACCATCTCTTTCAAGATGTTCCTCCTGAGACCTCGGCAATAACGATCTACCTGCTGTGATTAATAGTTCAATTAAATCACAATTCAACATCAAATTGTAATGCTTCTGGTGTAATCAACATTTAGGTTACTCTGTGGTAGATTCGAAAGTTCTCTAAGCATTCTGGATCCAATACCTGACAGGAGGAGTTTCTGTTTCATCTTGGCCTTCAATCCCTCAGCTTAGCACTGTAGATCTCTTGCTACTGAGTGAGTTCATTTCAAGGCTGGTCCCTTCAGTTTCATTTCAATATGATGAGACATATCTTGACTTCCGAAACCATTTGGAAACCTTCAGAATAACTTTCCAATGACTCTACTCAGTTGTGGAAAACATTCAGGGTCAACCATAATCATATTGGGCATGCGACTGTACAAAATCTGCTTCCACAATAAGAAGTATATTCCAGGCAATCCAAGCACGATACTGGTCTTCCTTCAATTGCGTCCTCTGTTGATCCTCCATTGCTGTCTGAAGATAAAAGTCCTCTCGGTTCTCTTCTTTTAGCATCCATTGATGATGAGTAACCTATTGCTCTTCATAGGGGTAAACGTTCTTGTATTCAACATCCAGTTTCTCATTTTGACTACCGAAACCATTTGGAAACCTTTAGAATAATTTTCCAATGACTCTAACCAGTCATGGAAAACATTCAGGGTCAACCATAATCATATTGGGCATGCGACTGTACAAAATCTGCTTCCACCAAAAAAGTATATTCCAGGCAATCCAAGCATGATACTTGTCTTACTTCAATGGTGTCCTCTTTTGATCTTCCATTGCTGTCTGAAGATAAAAGTCCTCTCGGTTCTCTTCTTTTAGCATCCATCGATGATGAGTAACCTATTGCTCTTTGTAGGGGTAAACGTTCTTGTATTCAACATCCAGTTTCTCATTTTGTCTCCCTTACTGGATTTTCTTCTTCCTTTTGTACATTGCTTCTGCTTTCTCTTTCCAGGATGCTCTACATTATAATTGATGAAAACGGGCCATGGAAGAAGAAATGCCTTCTCTCCATCACATTTAAACCTGGACTTTAACTGATTTTACCTGTTGGAAAACGTGTGGTTGGTTGTGGATAGGTATATATTGTCAAATACAATCCTGATGGCTCAATTGAATGTTTAAAAGCTTGGTCACAAGAGGGTACTCTCAAGCCCTTGGGTTGACTATTCTGAGACCACCTCTCTTGTGGTGAAGCTTAACTCTTTGTGAGTTGTCATTTTGGTTGGCGTGAATATGGATTAGTCCTTATGTCAAATCGAGGTGAAAAATGCATTTAACATATGATGTGTTGTAGATATCATATGCAAAGTATGTACCAAACAGTCAAGCAAAATGTACAGCTATGGACCTATGGTCGTTTGTATCCATATTCAACTGAGCATCCTTCCATATCCCATACTCTTATCATATCATATCCTTTGATATCATTACTCGAGTAATATTCTGGTATTACAGCATCATGGTCTGGCCACTGAATGAGTACATCATGGTTGTAACAAATATGTAATTTTATGGATTCATTAGGATCTCCTTGTAATTTAGATCCATTTGCCTTCATCTTTAAATGGTTTTTTAGCATTATAATCCCCACCTGCTACTAACATAGTAGTTCACCATTACTTTTATTTTATTCTGATGCTTTCCCATGTTCTTCCTTTTTTTTTTAGTGATCTGCTCCTGATATGCTCCTAATAGATTGCTTATTGCAGATTTTGAACCAATGGCTGTTGGGGTTCTAGTGTTGAACATGGCACAAACTTAACCTTTGCTTTTGAAATTTGATTTTTTTTTTTTTTTTTTTCCTGATTTTAGTGTGGTTTATACTGGGGCAATGGTTCCTATAGAAACATGGTCATGATAACAAAGTGATTATGGTAGAAATATTCCTGCAGAAATATCCTCTCTTTAGACTGTTTTGTTGTTTCTTTTTAATAAAGTCCTTACAGTACGCTTAAGAAAAAAAGATTATGGCTGACGAATCATGGGATATTTTGGAATTGTATGTTGGCTTTTGTTTTCCAATATATTGTTATCAACACCCACACTGCATGTTATCATATCACATGTTCTGTTTTATTCTGATAGTCTTCATCATATTCATGGAACGTTCCTAACTCTCATATTTGGAAATCATGTGCTGCCAGCTGTTATTTTCCAAATTCTGTTACCTTTGAGGTCTTGTGGTACCTTATAGTTTTCATCATGCTTCCTCTTGTTGTGGTCCTTTTAGTTTTTTTTTTTTTTCATCTTTCTTTCTTTTTTTTTTTCCTTTTCTTTTCTTTTGTTCCTCTTTTAAAAAAAATAAAAATTAAGGAGCTGGTCCTTGTAGTTTTATAATGGTCTATGTATTATTTCCATGAATAAGTTTTGAGACAGACAAGATTTAAGTCAAGATCATGTTTGAAATCCTCATTATCTTAGAGTCTTGACACAGCGTCCTTTACTGCCAGATATGTTGCGTTGAACATGTTGATGAAGGCTGTTGCAGTAGATGCTCAAGCAGTACAGAGGCACCGAGCAACAATTTTGGAGTGCGTAAAGGTAGTCCCATTGTTATCAGGAACTTGTATCTGGGTCTTATTACTTCTTGGGTATGGGACCTGTTTCTGATATGGGAACCCATCTTCCAAAAGATGCAGGAAATCATCCTCAAAGTAGGATACCCACTTCCTACAAACAGGAAACGTGTTTCCCAAAATCAAGCAACCCAATTCCTAAAACTTGGAACCTATTTTAGCTATTTTCATTTTAATTTAAGACTGCTTTTAAGGCATTGTAGTGTTTTAGGAATTTTAGTATCTGGTGAGAAAGTAGAAGCATATGAACAAATACAATTAGTATGTTTATTTCTTTAATTCCACATTTCTTTTCTACAGTGATGCATTTTATTTTATTTTCACCTGAAGTTGTGCCAGTGGGAATTGTTGAGTTACTTTTATGTTATGTAGCTCAGCCAATATCATTCTTTTAACTAGCTGAGGAAGAATTTGCAAATTGATGAAACCGGGTGGACGAATTTTCCATCTCCAGGGAAAAACACTATTATCTCCTATCAGAAAAATTCCCAATTCTCCTTTTGGGGCTTCTACTCCCAGATAAAATTCTTGTTTGGACAATTCAAAAGTGGGAGAAGGCTTGCTATGCGTTCTCCTATTATCTTGATTGCCATGTCTTGTTGTACAACTTTCACAACACTTTTATGCACCTTTTATCTTGGGCTTCTTACTAAAACACTATATTTATGAAACATTAGACTTGTGTTTAGTAATTTGTTGATATTAGTTCAATAACAGAATATTCGAGCTGGTAGAAGTTTATAAGAGTACATGTATAGAGCATGCATTTCAAATCTTGTGACTATCATGGCTATAGTTGTATTTTCTTGGAGAAAAAAAAATTACAAACATCTTCAAAATGCTGGATCTGCTCACTAGCACAATTGTTACCCCTAATCTGTTTCCTGTTTTCTAGCAACTATGTGAAATTGCGTTGGTAGTCTAACAAGACACCCAACGCTATACGTGTGGATGCTTGGTGGAGCAGCCAAAATTATGGCCAAGTCCGAGAGAGAGAGAGAGAGAGAGAGAGAGAGAGAGAGAGAGGACATTTTTTGAAATTCTTTTCGCCTACTTAAATTAATCAGCAATTTATAATAAGTAAGCAAGAATACTTCGGCTTCCAAGCCTATGTGGGTCATCACAAGACTAGCAAATGATAAAGTAAATAAGCATCCTAGTCTACGCATGCATAGACTAACATATAATTAAACTAATCAAGCACTTAATCTATGCAACCTAAGTAGACTAGATGAGAATGGATCATATAAGTACAAGTCTACTCTAATTAGTGAACATATATCTTGTGTGCGAATATGCCTATTTAGTGCCTAGCATACGTTCCTATCAAGTATTCATAATTGAATAATTAAACATATAATGCTAAGATAACAATGTGCTCAAATACATCACAAACACAAGCATGTATAGTGGTTCGACTATGTGTCCTACTCCACTCTCGGGTCAATTACTCACCCCTTGAGTACACCGGCATTCACTAGGGAGTTTAAATCAGGTTTCTCTCAACCTAGGTGCTTTAACTCGGATCCACCCTACCGGGGAGTTTACTGGTTCCTCCCAACCTATACGTTTACACCCGTGTTGGTGGCTCTCCTTGGAGACTTGTTTTAGGCCCAACAAACGGGCCAAGGATCGACAAACGAATCTGAGATTTAGGCTCAACAAACGAGCCAAGGATCGACAAACGCCCTTAGACTTTTAGGCTCAACTAACAAGCCAAGTATCGACAAACGAACCTAGATCGAGTTTGATAAACAAACTCTACACTCAAATCCCCATGAGAAGAGAGTGGATGGATTCAACAAAAATTGACAACTCACTTGTCGGATTTGAGCTCTGTTGATGTGCCCCTTCGGGTTGCTTGATCTCCGCTCTCCCGTGCTTCAATCAGCTCTCCTTTGTGCTCACTAGATGTTGTTGTCGACGCGTCGCCAATGCTCCAGCTCCAACAATTAATCCACCTTGCATATAATGCTCTGACGAAGATGCCTAAGGTGCTAGGAGGTAGGTTTTAGATCTCTACAACTAATGGATAGTGGTTGCCTAAAGAATCTCACCTACGAGGATCTCATGATAGAGTTTAGATAGGAATTTGACTATCTAGATTGGTACAAACTCTAAAGATCAAAGAGGGACAAGTACATCTTCTTCATGAGCTTGGAATGCTCCATTTTTGTGATGAATTACAAGGAAGATGTCTTGCTAGGGTTAGGATTTGAGCCTCTAATGGTCTCCAATAATGGTGGCTTCAAACTCCTCAAAATCCCTTTCTCTGCCCAAAAACGTTCTCTCCCGCTTTTATAGATAAAACTGTAATGGTAAAAAAACGGGCAGAAAACGGCCGCTTCGATTGATCGGAATAACCATTCAATTGATCGCATTTATCTTTGATTAATTAAAAGCATCAATTCGATTGATCGGAAAATCTGTCCAGAGAGTTCAGCAAGTTGTTGGACATATTTCGATTGATCAAACTAAGTTCCGATTGATCGAAACATCAATTTTGATGTATCGAATTGACTTGTTCGATTGATCGAAGAACTTATCCAGAGAGTTAGCAAGTTGTTGGACATATTTTCGATTGATTGAACTGGCTCTTCTGATCGATCGGAGTCCTATCGAAATTGGACTGATGTATCGAAGACCTATCGAAAACTGCTATTTGGGCTGGTCTGTTTATAGCAGCTTGCATCTATTTTATTAGCCTAACTTATCATATTTTTCAAAGTGTTCTAAGGCTAATGATGATGACTAAAGGTTTTCCTAGTTGGTCCAAGTCATCCAGAGGTTTAGGGTGTTTTGGTTAAAAGGGTTAGGGTCACCAAGGCATCTCATTCACCTGTTCTTCTTCCTTGATGCTTGCTTGTCCAGTTGAATCTTCGGTCTTCAGCTTGCTAAGGCTCAACCGACATTACAATAAATGGACACATGTGATTGAGAAATAAGGTGCACTAGTATGCCATAGAAAAGTGCACTAACAATCTCCTCCTTTGTCAATTATGTGACAAAAACCTAACCTAGACCGTGTCATGGTCCATACCAATGACACTACTAAAACAATAAATATCAATGTAACTAAGCAATGCTCCTCTTGATTGCTCCCCCATAACCTGTCAATCCCTGCAACATAAAACAGAAAACTTGTTTTGGTGGGACTTGATCTTTCTCTCCCTTTTTGTCAACAATTGATAAACCAATCTCTCCTCCTTAATGATATATCAATTAAGTTTAGAGAATGAGAGATTAGAGTGTCGCAGTTATAACTATAAGTAGATGTTAACAATGAGAGTATTGGGTGCATGAACATTAAAACATGAAGCATGCATGGAACATGATCAATAAAAAAAATGTAACTATCTAAGCATAGTTGATCATGCATAATAGGTCATTTTAAGATAAACATTACATCAGATGACCAAGGCATAGATTAGCATACATTAATTATAAAATTCAGCAAGATTAGCTAATCTAAGCAGGGTGATAGTCTAGCATTAAAAGATACCAATCGAGACAGGCTAAACTATCATTGACGGGCTAACTGAGGCTCGAATCCTCTGATATGCCCCTAAGTACAAAATGAGGTTAAAATCCTCATATTTTCCTATAGTATCCTTTTCTAGCTACCCTTACTAACTATTTCTAGTTTGTTCATCCTAAGGGTAACTAATTTTCACAATTCCCTCATAAAATTCAGCATGAGGTGAGGGGTTAGGAACTCCGTCTCTTAGAAGGGAAAGTAGTCGGGATCCTCTCTTAGATTAGGGGGAAGAGAGTAGTGGTGGAAGCCATGAGAATTCTCACTGGTATTTGGTTCCATCACTAGTGGAGTCACTGGATTCAGATTTGGACTCCTCCATGTTATCCCATATTGCTGCCATAACCTGCTTACTTTTCGGCTTAGGCGCTTCTGGACAATCCGGGGTAATATGACCACGATGATCGCAATTGTAACATCAGATAGATTTGGATTTGGATGATTTCGCTTTGTATTTATCACTCTTCTTAGAGAGGTGGAGAAGAGGGTGATCCCAAAGGGCGATAAGAGTTGCTACGGTCTCGGAGAGTAATCTCAGAGAGGTGGAGAAGAGGCTGATCCCAAAGGGCGTGGGGGGTTTGAAAACGTTTAAAGAAGTGGTGCTCCACTCTAGAGACGAGATGGAGTCTGGGGTAGATTGTTCGCAGGTATCGTTGCAGAAGGTAGTGTGGAAGGAAGTGCAGGAAGATGGCCCCATGATTTGCATTGAAGAAAAGATGGTTGTGGAATCCCTTAGATCGTTTGAAGTTTGCTGTGTGGTGACAATAAAAGCGGTGGTAGATGAGGGGGAGATTGTTTGATGGATGTGTGACAACTGTGGGTTAAATTAAGATGAAGTGGTGGTGAAGAAGCTCTCCAAGGAGGTCGCCTATATCTCTTTCTGCTCCAAGAAGGAGATGGACAGTTTCATCATCTCATGTTATAGTCAATTAGACGATTCAGTTCGTGGGGTTCTACGCTGGGAAGAATGGTCGGCCTTCGGTTGGGAGGAGTTTTGGGTGTAGATGTGGGACCTTTTGCTAGAGCTTTGGATTGAGGAGGTGTTGTACGCTTTGGGTGATTGTGTGGGCTCGGTGATAGAGATTGATGAGCGTAGCTGGAACTACGAGATGGTTCGGTTTGCCAGAATGAAAGTCCGAAGGAGGAAGATCTTCAAGCTCCCATAGAAGGTGTGTATTTGTATAGGTTGGGAATCATTTGAGGTGAAAATTGAGGTGGGGATTTTGCTGGATCAAACAACGATGGAGTAGGATGATGGTGACGGAGCACGAAACTTGGTCCCCTGCGGACTTCCAAACTTTTTGCTAGAGGCGTGCTCGAGTGTTATTGGTTGAGACGACGGAGCACGGGAAGGAACTCTTCTCCCTCTGATACGTGGTGTCTTTCGCGTAAGAGAGGTGGAGGCAGATGGCTTTAATGAGAGGACAACGCCTCAATTGTTGCGGCAACCACATGGTTAGTCTCTCCTCGGAGGAGAGAATGCGGGGCAACTATTGTAGCCCTAGCAGTCCAACGACTCATCTCCAACGCGTGTGAGGATTGGTGCGTGCGAGAGAACGTGGGGCGTTTTCTCGCACAAGTGGCGATTTGGGGACACGTGCTTCAGAACTTAATTCCCCTCATGTGCGAGTCTATACGTTTTAGTCCTCTTCGTGGTTGAGTTTGGGGTTGCCAGGGGTTCCCTAGCTTAGTTCATAGAAACCTCTTGATCGATGATAAGGCTGACAGTTCTCTCTACTTTTCGAAGATGCCCGCGAATGGCGATATGCCATTTTCGTCTATGGGAGCAAAAGGAATGCCTAAGGATGATTCTTAGAGGGGTTCTAATTTATCGGAAGGTGAAACCGTTAAGAGTTCAGGTGGTGACTTTCTTTCTGTCCCTTCCCGTCAGTGTTCTGCGTAGGCTTTGGAGGGTGGACAAGACGAAGGTCAGTACATCAACCCTTTGGCTATCTTTGATGAGACAGGGGCAAAGGGTAGGTTAACTCGTCGTTGAAAAGCAAAGTGTTAGCAATTACGGGCAGAAGTGTTGGGAAAAAAGGTAGAAAAAAGAAATAAAAAGGGTGTCGATGGCTTGAGGGCTAAGAAGGATTAAACTGGGTACCAGGGAGATTGCTCGGATTGTGGGGGTTAAATTTTGAGGACAATCCGGGGGACTTAGTTGCGTTGTTTGAATGGGTGGAAGAAAGGGGGAGGCAGAATCAGGAGCAGTTGCAGCTGGATGTTCAAATCGAGGGGTCAATAGTGGGTATCGATCTCCCCGGAGCCCCCCCGGTAGGTAGATCTTATTGGGTTGCCGGGTTAAATTGGTTTGGTCATGAAGATAGTAGTTTGGAATGTGCGTGGGCTGGGGTGTCCTATGAAAAGACTCCAAATTAGGGATGTGTCTAAAAAATATAAGGTGCAAATGGTTGCGTTTCAGGAAACGAAATTGTAAGGGATAGATAAAACCTTGGTTGACTCGCTATGGAGTGGTCAAAATAAGGCATGGGAAGTTGTAGATGCAGTTGGGGCTTTAGGGGGGATATTGTTGGTGTGGAATTCGCAAAAAATGGTCTATTGAAGAATGTTTCAAAGGCCAGTTTTCTTTATCGGTGCGGTTTAAAGACATTTCTACAGGGTTTTGTGGGCTATGATGACTGGTGTATGGTCCAAACAGGCCCAATCCAAGGTAGAGTTTTTGGGAGGAGTTGGACGAACTACGAGCAAGTGGGCAGGCCCGTGGTGTGTGGGAGGGGATTTTAACGTGGTCAGATTTCAACATGAAAAATCTAATGGGGCTAGAGGTTACTAGGAGTATGCGTGACTTCTCGGACTGGATTTCAAAAATTGAGTTGATTGATTTTCCTATGGGAGTAGTTAAGTTCACATGCTCTAACGGGCAGACAAATGTGGTTCAGTCAAAGCTGGATAAATTTCTTCTTTCTCTTGATTTTTGTGGATAAGTTTCTGTTGGTGGTGTAGAGGGGGTTGCCTGGTCCGGTTTCTGACCATTGCCCAATTCTATTAGAATCAAATGAGGAAAATTAGGGACCCGAGACCCTTCAGATTTGAGCTTTCGTGGTTATAGGTGGAAGGATTCCAAAATCTTATTAAAGAATGGAGTTCTTTCCCAAATCGAGGAGTAGGGGCCAATTTATTCCAGAAGCTCAAACTCTTTAATGTGTGGAAAAAAGTTCTTGCCAGCCGAGAGATGAATCATTGACCATTCTCAACATGATTCAGGAGATTGATGTGAAGGAACAGGATGGTGTGTTGTCAGAGGATGATAGAGCATGGAGGGAAGTTCATGCGGCTAAGTACAATGCTAGGTTGAGAGAAGATGAGATCAAATGGCGGCAAAGGTCAAGGGCCCTATGGCTTAAAGAAGGTGATGGGAACACGAAATTTTTCCATAATATGGCAAGTGTGAGAGCTCGGGTTAATAATTAAGTCAGTGGTGGTAGAAAAGGAAGTGATAGAAGGGAAGGCCAATGTTTGTGCGGTAATTGTTAATTTCTATATAAAGCTTTCGAAGAAAGAAGATTGGTAGCGGCCGAATCTTGATTTTCTTCCTTTTGATTCCTTGTCGGTGGAGGCGGCAGAGTTGTTAGAAAGAGCCTTTTCGGAAGAAGAATTTTTAAATGCTTGTTTCTGAGTTGGGGAGAGAGAAAGCGCCTGGGCCGGACGGTTTTTTCGATTTTATTTTATCGAAAATTTTGGGATATTGTCAAGAAGGACGATGTCAATTTCATTAACGATTTTTTTTTTTTTTTTTGTTGTCTTAGGTGCTCTTCCTATCAAATTGGGAGCGACGTTTATAGCTTTGATTCCGAAGGAGGAGAGAGCGGAAAATTTATCGGACTATAGGCCGATAAGTCTTTTAAGAGGCCCGTATAAAATCTTGGCCAAAATCTTAGCTTCCAAATTCAAAGAAGCAATTGGGGGAATTAATTCAAAGTCCCAAGGGGCTTTTGTGATGGAGAGGCAGATAGCAGATAGTGTGTTGGTGGCTCATGAATGCATGTCATAGGAGGAAGGAAAAAGGGGTTGTTTGCAAATTGGATGTTTAAAAAGCTTATGATCACGTTGATTGGGATTTTCTGGACTACATGCTTCATCGTGTGAGGTGTGGTGAGAAGTGGTGGGCATGGATCCGTGCATGCGCGGCTTCGGCGAGGTTCTCGATTTTGGTGAATGGTTCACCGAATGGTTTCTTTTCTTCTTCTAGAGAGGTTGCGGCAAGGAGATCCTTTATCCCCCTACTTGTTTGTCATAGTGATGGAAGCTCTCAATCGGATGATTGACAAAGGGACGTAAGAGAAGCTGATTAGGGGTTTTGCTATTGACAACTTAGGATTTTCAGGTGACACATCTTTAGTATGTGGATGATACGCTTTTGTTACGCAAGGTCGATGAAGATCTTATAGATAATCTGCATATGATTATCTTAAGCTTTGAAGCGGTGTCTGGCCTCAGAATCAATATTTTAAACAGTGAGCTGCTAGGTGTGGGTCTATCCAGAGATGAAGTAGGGGCTTTTGCGGCCTTGTTTGGGTGTAGAGCAGGATCTTTTCCTTCCACCTGTCTTGGGCTCCCTTTGTGTATAGGGAAGCCTTCGATACGTGTTTGGGACAAGGTGATTGAGCGCTTCGTGAAGAAGCTCTTGTGCTGGCGGAATAGAGCTTTACCTTTAGGGGGAAGGATGAATCTCATCAAGGCCACAATGTCTAATTTTCCAGTCTTTTTTATGTCTTTGTTCAAATGCCCAAAGGCGGTTCTCAAGAAATTGGAGAGAATAGAAGAGATTTCCTTTGGAAAGGAACGGAGGACAAGTGCTGATTCCACTTAATGAAATGGGAGGAGGTTTGTAAGCCTCAGGAGCAAGGAGGTGCAGGGTTGAGAAGCCTAGAGAGAATGAATGATGCGTTGATTGGTAAGTGGGTGTGGAGGTTTGGGGTCAAAGAGGGATCGTTTTGGAGGGAGGTAGTGGGTAGAAAGTATGGGGTGGGTGATGGTTAAGATCAAAGAGGGATCTATCCAGTATACTTTAACCTTTCATTTGATAGCTGCCAATTTATGCATTCACAGTTAGGATCATCCAATCAACTTGACTTTTGTGCTATGCTCCATCCTTATGGGCCCCATGATTTATACAGTCTTGATTGAGCTGTAGCCATACATCTATGCTGATTGTCTGGTGAATGAGCTTCAAATTTAACTGTTTATGGGTTATTCATGAATGTGGTTCAGTTCTACCATGATGTTATCAGTAATTCCCATGAGCCAACGGCTCCATGTCGATGTTACGCAGGCATGAGTAAGTCTTTTACTATGCAAGCAGAAAAGTTGTAGACGAGTACAACATCCATATGTACATGTGTAGGTAATAAGGTAACACAGTCCCAAATTAGTCATGTATTCGGTTCACAATCATTCTTCTAAGTTTGATTGGAAACATAGCCCCACATTAGTCATATGAATTTGATTTAGAATCATTCTAGCAAGATTCTTTTGTACCACTTTTGGAGATTTTTTTTTTGGTGTCTACTCAGGCTTCATTTAAACTTCATGTGTAGTAGCTTCTTCTGTGAAGTCACTTGAGTGAGGAAAGCGGCAAACCAAGTTATTCCATAATGGTAACAGTGGCTGTAATAGCCACTGCCATTACAGTTACGATACGGGCCTGTAACAGCCATTATGGACACACACACATTTGGAAAAAAAAACTAATTTTGGCCTCGTAATGGGCTGTTACAGGGGCATTTTGTTTTTCTTCTGTAAAAGCTGTTATGGCCCCATAACGCATAATTATTACCACCATTACCATTATGTAATGGTCATTACGTAACTGTTTTGGAATACCTTGCAGCAAACATTACTATTTTTACAGTGTACTTTATTATTGGGTTTACTATCTCTTTCTGAAATGGGTGTAGGTCCTTTTTTTGCTGACAGTTCATCAGCATATCATATTTTGCTGAGTTGTGAATTGTAGTGAAAATATAGATTTGCTGAAATGGTTTCACTTTCGTTGATTTGTTTGCAGCATTAGTGACATGTAACTTCTGTTACAGTTACAACAGAGCCTTATGCATTGTTAATTACCTGAATGAATTGCCCTCTTCATGTCCTTGTTGTACTGGGTTATGACTAAGACCAAATCTTATTAACTATGAATTTAAAGTTTGTTTCCAAAACTTTCCAACTTAGAGTTTGAAGTTTATTTTTTCTTTGCTTCTGCACCTTCAGGATTCAGATGCTTCTATTAGGAAAAGGGCCCTTGAGCTTGTTTTCCTTCTTGTGAATGACAGCAATGTGAAGCCTTTGACAAAAGAACTTATTGAATATCTGGAAGTAAGTGATCCAGATTTCAAGGGGGATCTTACTGAAAAAATTTGCTCTATTGTCGAAAAGTAAGTGAAAAACTTCAGTGCTTTGTAAATTGTCGAATTTTTTTTTTTCCCTCAATGGCAATACTTACGAATTGTTTATAGGGTTCTATAGTTGCATAATGTGTCTGCTTTGGCACAGCGCGCACACACACAAAACACTTGCGAATTGTTTATAGGTCAAATCTGGTCCAACCTCTGGTCCAGTTGTTTGATCCATAACATCAATACGACATCCTAAATGGATAAAGTCAATAAATGAAGGATTTACTAGTTGATGGACGAACCGCCTCACCTAGATCGTTGGACCAGTTAATCTGCAGCTTGAACAATCTCTTTTTCAAAATGGGGATTTTAGTTACCCAGCTTATTTTGGTTGGTGGATATGGTTCGTTCCTGATTTAAAACACTGTTAATGGTGGGGGTCGTAGCATGAAACCTTGACAAAAGAACTTAAAATGCTCATGAAGGGCTATAGCCTTATTGCCCTAATTTGTTTATTGATGTGAATGGAAAGCGGTGCTTGATTGGTGTCAAACCAGGACCTGACCTAACAGATATTGTTTGGCCTGAATTACAGTATCTTTCTGATGATGAAACATTCTTCCTGCATGAGCTCCATCCGATGTAGCTTTTCTGACGATTCAAAAAGCATATGGAAAGATAAATAATTGCCAGTCTATGCATGCAGTCAAGATAATACTCAATCCAAAACTACTAAAAAAAAAACCTTTCTGGAAAAGTATGCAGGAACTATCATGGTAAGACAGCCTTTACAAATGAACCATCACAAAGAACTAGATATTCCTTCATAGAAAGTCTTCTTGAATCTTGACTATAAATCCCTTTCAAAAGCATTTATAGGAGATCTTTCTTGCGCCAATAATCCTCCTTTGATGGAAACATTCTAGAAGTATTTAGTTATTCGGCATATGTTACTAACTTCCACAATCATTTATTGAAGCTTTATTAAGTTGTAACCTAACTCAATTGAAGGGTTTCTACCTTTGTTTCCTGGTTTTAGGGCATGTTTTTCCAATTTTCCCTGTGGTACTTGAGAGAGATTTCTTATAGCCCACCCGTGTGGTCCAAAGTATGTAAGGAATTCAAGAGTGGGAAAAACAACTTATGTTCTTAGCTTGATAGACGAACATGAACTGTAGGGGTGATGAGAAGAGAGAATTATTATGCAACAGCTTTTCCTGCTTTTGCTTTTTGGCTTTTCAGCTTACAGTAAAACTTGCTAGCAAGCTGTAGTTTTTCAGCTGCCTCAAAAGCATCAATATACAAACCCACCCATGCACATATATGAAATTCATTGATTGTAATCATCTTGGTGATTGTAATCAACCTATGAATAGGCTATTAGATAGTTCTTGATTGTAATCAGCCTATGTAACAGTCTATTGCATTGTGCTTGTGGGAGATTTGTGCTGTCATTGTTTGTCCCAAGCTTGGATAAAGGGGGTTATGTCAGGTTGGCAGCTGGCTTCAAACTTATGCCATGAGTTCCAACATGACTCCAAATATGACAGAAAAGGATTTGTGTATCAGACTCGGATTAGTTGGGATAAGGCTTAGATGATGATGATGATGATGATGATGATATACACATGTATTACAATCCAACACTGGTACAATGTTCGATTTACCAAGCTGTACAAAAGAGTATTAGAGACTTTGAAAGTTTACTAAATTAAAAAAATGTTGTATAAAAATGAATAATGCATACGACTCGTTCTATTAGAGCATAGGATACTTCTTCTTCAGCGTGTTTGCTCTTTCTGAGCAAGTAATAATTATATGATACATGACTCCTCCGACATAGTTGTGCCATAAACATTGAGGTATATGTACCTACATGTAAAATAAGTGGGTTCAGGCACAGGATCTGTCCTGCCCTACTGGAATATCATTTAGTTCCTTCCTTTCTCTCTCTCTCAATCTCTCTCCCTCTTTTAAATTTATGATACAAGAGGTTTAGTTTAGTAAACAAAGAACACAATAGCCATAAACAACCTGATTTAAAAAAAAAAAAAGATTTTTGAAGTTCTTAGTTTCTTTTCATTTAATATCCAAGGCATACTTTGGAAGCTAGTCATTTCCAAACTTTGTGGTAAAGGATAGGGATTGATGCAAGGTGGGCTAGGGTGTTGAACTTTTGTGAAGCAATCATGAAATTTCTATTTTAAATATGATTTAGAAAACATGAATGCTCATAGTAGACCAACTTAGGAAAAGGTGGGTCATAAAAATTATTTGCGCAATGTGAGTGAGGGATGAGGAGAGCAGTGAGTATGCTTATTATTTTAAAAATGTGTTTTTGTTCTTAATATGTAATGGAGAGAGAAGTGAAATGAGAGAAACGAAGTGGAGAGAGAGGGGATTGCAATAGCCTTCACACTCCCCCATGCCTATTCTTTATTAGATTAGGGCTTCACTAATTAATGTAAAATTACAAGTATGCCCTTCACCCTTTTAAGTCATTGTAGTACAACAACCTATGGTTTTAGGACTTAACCCAACACATGTTTAGGACTAGAAACCAAACCAAATCACATAAGAATAGAAGTAGGCCCACTAGACCACACATGGGACACGCGGGATCTATATGGCCATCAACACTCCCCCTCAAGCTGGAGCGTCACGAATGCTCAACTTCACAAAGAAGCGATCTATATGAACATGGTTAGAGCCTTCCTAAACATGTCTGCCACTTGATCTTGAGACTTGATGAACAACATGCATATTTCTTTACTAGCAACCTTCTCCTTGTTGAATTGACAATCTACTTCGACGTTCTTGGTTCTTTCATGATAAACCACGTTTTACTTCTTACTATTCTATGTAACAAGAGTACCACATATGAAGGTACAGTAGCTCGTAGTGGACCACCTGTCTGGTGGAGAGCTAGCCTAGTCTGCATCTGAATACCGTTCTACCTGGAGATGGTCATTTCGCTTGTAGAAAATTTTGCGACCGGGAGCTCCCTTTAAATATTTGAGGATGTGAAGCATGACCTCCATACTTAGCTTCTGATTTGTATCCATGGGAATTTCAGCAAGCTTGGTTCCTAGAGGACCTGCCTCTTCGAGTAAATCCATCACATACTTTCGTTGTCATGAGGTAATGCCCACCTCCGTCCTTGTCACCTCAATAACCAAGAAGTATAAAAGGCGGTCGGCCTAAATTCTTTGTATAGAATTGTTGTTGTATAAACTTCTTCAACTTTTCAATACTTGTACTGTCATTGCCGATGACGATGATATCACCCTCGTACATTAACTAACGAATAACACTTGCCTCACTTCGTCTTACAAAGACAGAGTGGTTAGCCTGGCTATGCTTTATCCCAAACTCAAATACCACATCACTGAATTTGTGGAACCAAGCCCGTGGAGATTGTTTTTAAGCCATAAATTGATTTCTTAAGGTGGCATACTTTTGCGAACTCTCCTTAAGCAACAAAGTTAAGCGGTTGCTCCATATAGGCTTCTTCAACAAGATCTCCATGAAGAAAGGCATTCTTTACATCAAGATAACAAAACGACCTATTTAGATTTGCGGCAATAGAGATAACAACACATATAGAGTGAAGTTTGGCCATAGGATAAAAAGTCTCTCGGTAGTCAACTCTTACGGTTTGAGAATACCCTTTGCAACTAATCAAGCTTTGTATTGATCCATTGAGCCATTGGTGTTATACTTCACCATGTTAATGTAGGATGTGGCACAAATGCATTCTTAGCATGGCTGGACCAAAAGAAGGCCAAACGGAAGCAGAAGTAGTTTGTCAGATCCAGGCCCAATCTTATGTAGGGCATGATATAACTGGGCTCTAGGGCATGATGGGGAAAAATTGCAATTCGAAGTGGGAATCGTAAATCGGCCGTAACTTTTTATCCAGGTATCATTTTAGGATGCATGACCTATTGATCTTTATGTAGCGGGCCATTCGGGGTCAACTGACCCACTTAGTGGGTCGCGTCTGTTTGTTTCACGAGAAAGCACACTTTTCCTGTTCGAAACTGTAATTTTTAGAAAAGAAATATACTATTTTTAGTAATTTTGATTTTTGTTGTATTTTCTTATTTTTAGAGTTTTAGATTTCTGTCTTTTTTAGAGATTGATTGCAGTCATTCCAGGAATCCTTCGGTAAGGTTAATTTATGACTTCCTATTTTTGCAAAACTTATTATTTTGAATAAGTTCTATTCTAGTTGAATTAAGATTTCTATTAGGGTTAGAATTTTTCTGTTTTGGGTAATTTCGAATTAGGGTTTTATTTTTTTCTTTATTAGTGGTGTAATCGAGAAATCATACACATTCGACATTATTCAATAAAAATATTCGAGTTTTCTCTTATTGTTTCTTGTGGATTCAAGAATTACCTTGTGGATTCAAGGTTTTAATCACCTGAGGAAGACTGTGATATTCTTCTTCACTTTTTTCACGCTCTTCCTTGCGTCAAGTATACACCCATTTACTCCCAACTACACGCTTTCCCGTCGGCAGTTTAGCTAATGTCCAAGTTTGATTTTGATAGAGTAGCCATCTCTTCTTCCATGGCATGTGTCCACTCATCATTGTTGAGAGCTTCATTTGACAGTATTGGTGAGGACTCAAAGGAATGATATTTTGATGGGGTAGAAGGATTGATAGTGGACATGTTTGTATAGGTCTGTATCTCCTCTCTTGGAAAGTCTAGAGTAGGCTTGTATAGGCGGATCTACACTTTGCGCAGGAACATCTATTAATGAAATTGTGTTTGGCAAAATGGATAGAGTAGTAAAGTCTTCTTTAAATTGCAATGACCGTCTTCTCTTAGAAAAAATATGAAGTATGTTCAAAGAATGTAACATCGGCTAACATATAATGTTTACAAGTAATAGGATTATAACATCCGTATCCTCGTTAGGTACAAGAATCCTCAAGAAAAATGTACTTCAGAACTTTTGGTTCAAATTTTTAAGGGACATGGTCAAGTTGATGTATGAGACACACACAACCAAATACCTTAGGAGAAATTGAAAATGTTCGACTTTGAGGACATAAGATAGAGAAAGGGGATTTTCCATCTAAGATTGATGAAGGCATTTGATTTATAAAATAGCATGTAGTCAGAATTTTGTCACTCTAAAATGTTTTCGGAACCTTCATATTTAACAACAATGGTCTAGCGACCTCAAGTAAATGTCATTTTGTTATGTTTCGTTACTCCATTTTATTGTGGCATGTATGCACATGAAATTTGGTGAGTAATGCCATGGGTTAGGAGATAACGAGTTAAAGAAGCGAAATACATATTCCCTCGACATTGTCTGAACGTAGAATATGCACTTTTCTCATTTAATTGAGTATGTACTTGCAAATGAAATTCCTTAAAATAAGAGAACTTCAGAACGGTCCTTTGTTAAATATAATCATGCCGTTCTAGAGCAATCATCCACAAAGATAACAAATATTTGAAATAAGATAAATTAGTAATGTGAACTGGACCTTGGACATTAGAATGTATCAAATAGAAAGGTTTATCACTTCTTTTATCCACATTTGGAAGAAATAACACTATGATGCTTGCTTAATTCACAAGCCTCACACTCTAGCCTAGCACATATGACAATGACGGGATAAGATTCTTTAAATTACTTAAGGACCGATGACTAAGCCTGGAATGTCACTGATGATGAGAGACATTTTTTTTGTAATATAGCTCCAGTTTTTCCATTGTTGAGGTAAAAGAGTCCATTCACTTCATGTCCTCCAACAATTATCCTCCGAGTCTTTAGATCCTCAAAATTATTAATAGGGAGGATAGAATTTGATAGAATAGTTTAAGGATTTGATTAGTTTGCTCACTGAATAAACTCAATGGAAATTTAGTAATATAAAGTATTGACGATAATGAAAGAGCTGGGGTAGGACAAATAATATCCATCCTAGAGACACAGGTTGAAGTACTCTTTGCTAATGTTTCAAAGGAAATAGACGATGACTGGACTTACTGAGACAACACACCGTGCTTAGTGGTCATATGATCAGAAGCTCTAGAGTCAATACCCCAAGGAACATTCTTAAAAGACAAATTATACCTGATTGAATAAGAGTAGTTGAGGAGGATGAGGCATGAGTGGGTGATCTTTTAAAAGCTTGGCATGCTCTTCCTTGACAGTGTAATTGTGCACCTGAAATACTCGACTCAGGATGGGTGGAGACAAACTTGGAGGCAACCCTCAAAACCATCTTCGAAAGAGCGAACCGGATTTGGCCAAGCTGGTTTATCAACAAGATCCCGACATGTATCAATTGTGTGGTTCTTGAGATCACAATGAGTATACTCTTATACTGCTGATTACCATGACCAATACCATGGTCATCACTAAAATCTGTGCCACGACCACCCCATGTATTCCTACCTCCAAAACTACCTCCTGTAGAATCTCTACCACCAAACCAACCTCCACAACCATGTCCACCTCGACTTTCTCATCTTCTCTAACAGATGTAGAGAGAAATACGGATCGATCAAATAAAGATGAACTTAGTGCATTTATATTAGTTGTACATTGAACTTGGACAAATGCCTCTATGGTAGATGTAATCATGACGAAAACCAGAGGAATTTAGCATGCCATTGCATGGTCTCATAATCTATCTACAATGGTTGTTACACATTTAGTTCTTCCCACATATTTCTCAAGGCTCCCACATTCCTATCTCCCTGTTGGAGAGCAAAAATTTTAGAGGAACTCTTAGATACAAATTCTTCTCATCCGATTACATCTCCCTTAAGTTTTCCCACACTTCTTTCTCTGTCTTGAAGAAGATTACATTTGCGTTGATGTGAGATTCCATACTATTTTACAACAACACTCTAATCTGGGCATCTTCTTCTGCCCTGGGGGAAGTCAAATACTTAACTCTCTCTTACTTGTAGGAAAAAATCCTACAGATGTGGTCCATTGTAGGTAATTTGCTCCGTTAAGTTTAGTCAATGTGATTTGTAGATTCATTGACTTGGATGGAGATAATCTCGCTTCATTTATTTATGATGACATGGTGTCCCCGCCCCTTTTTAAGGCAAGACTAATCCCTATGGATGCATGCAATCACCCGCAAACCATGTGCATCGAGTAAAGCACGGGGAGGGGAATCTAACTCGCGTCTTTGGGGAGCAAACCGACGACGCTAGCCATTCGCCCAAACCCCAGGTAGGTTATCTCCAAGGTGTCCCAAATCGGTTATGTAACATAACGGTAACAGTGGTTACCGTTACGCGATACGGTGTTGAAACGGTGGGGTTCAGAAAAAAGGGCCACAACGGGTGTTACGGGGCTGTAACGGCCGTTACGGGACATAACGGCCGTTACAGTCCCTATAACAGTTGTTACGCATAGTAACCCTAAAAGAAAAAGGGAAGAAAAAAAGAGAAAAAAGTACCTCGTTTTCTTCTTCATCTTCTTCTACTATTGTTGCTGTGGGGTTGCTACGGCACTGTTGAGGTGCTGCGGTGGCTGCCTTCTTCCTTGTGGCGCCCCCCCCCCCCCCGCTCTCTCTTTTTCCTTCTTGTTCTCTCTCTCTCCCCCTCTCATTTTCCCTATCGTTCTCCCTCTCTTTCTCTCGAAAGCGAATAGACGTTCATAGCCATACACTTAAGTTTTTTTTTTTTTTTTTTAAATACTCTACGGCATATGGCGTATGTAGATTAGTGCACACGATGCATGGGGCCCACTTTGATTTATGTGTTGTATATCCATGTCGTCCATCAGTTTTTTCAGTTCATTTTAGGCCATGGTCTATAATGAAGCAGATCCAAATCTCAGGTAGACCGCACAGTAGGGATTGGATGCCCACACTTGAAAACTTCCTAGGACCCACTGAAATCTTTATTTGCCATCGTCCTAGGGCCCACTGAAATGTTTATTTTCCATCGAACCTGTTGATAAGGTCACATGGACCTGGATGAAGGGAAAACACAGATAGCAACTTGATCCAACAAATCTTTTTGTCCCAAAAAGCTTTTAAGGGTGGGAATTCAATCCCTATCGTGTAGTCCACTGAGATTTGGATCTGCCTGATTTTTGGGACCATGCCTTAAAATGAGTTGGCAAAACAGATTAATGACATGGATATAAAAGTACATCGAGATGGGCCACGCATTTAGGGCCTCACCCATTAGTGGTCCACTTGAGGTTTGGATCTGCTTTATTTTTGGACCATGTTGTAAAATGAGTTGGCAAAATGAAATGGATAACATGGATATACAATACATAATTCGAGGTGGGCCCACATACAGTCCTGAAAAATTGTACAGGAGGCACATATTAACTCAAAATTAATTAATTAAATTATAGACCGTTGTTGCTAAGTCACAATCCAAAAATCAAATTATTTTCACGATTTTCATGGTTAATTTGTGGGCACATGTTTTTTGAAATAAGACCATTTGATATTTTTTCATTCTTTACTGTCTAATAAATGTCCTACCAATCCATTAGTGGGATAAGTACCAAACTACCAATAGATTGCATAAATTTGAAGCTGATTTGGGACATTGAATGGTCTGTCAAATCAACTCCAAATCGACAACACTATTCACCTGAATTTAATTTCAATTTTTTTCTTAAAATCTGTAGGGAAAAATGATATCAAATTGTTAGGTATATGAATTATATAATAGGACACAAAAGTCCCTAACATCTGTATGTTGAAATAAAATGTATGAGAGTCGTGAGGTATGTAATACACCAATACTATTAATAATAATTAGATCTACAAATATGAAATTTTTTGGTATTACATTCATTCTAATAAATTATATTGATATTATATAGTTAAATAATTAAATATCAAAGATTTGCAGTTAATTCCAGATTATTAGGTTCATAAATTCATCAGACAGCTCGATAGAACTTTCTCACCAAAGATTGGTCCGTTACACTACCATAAAGATGTTCAAAATTATAAATGAATGCATATTTGGAATATTTATAATCTTTTGGATTTTCTGAATATTTTTTCCATCTTTTTTGGAAAGAAAAATCGACCGATATAGTGGCGTATCACCGGTTACACCGATTGAGCGTATCCTTAACGGTGGGCACCGTTACGCCCACCATTACCGCTACGAAACCCCTTGGTTATCTCGCTTCATTCTTGACATCCATATTCAGAGAAATAAAGAAATCAAACACACAAGAGAAGAACTTTTCAACTTAATCTTACCAAACACGCACTTTAGGATCACATATATCCACGAAAACTATCAATCGGGAACATTACTTGCTTCACGTCTTTCACTCATACACTTGATCTACAATCTTCACCATCAACAACTTCCACACATAACTATTGTCTTCAAAACCGACCATTTTCTTTAAATCTGATTGTTAATCCGACTATTGATGCACAATGGCCCACTTCGGCCCATCATAGTGGTAGAGTATGAAAGTAGGCCTTGTACACCTTCACGGAACATGAGTACACCACTCACTAAGTGGTTGTACAATGAGGAATGGATTTAGGTTAGATCAGCCCCAAACACATTAGGGTTCCACCACAAGAAGAAGAAGAGAAAAGAGATGGGAGAAAAAAAGGAGACGAGACAAGGTATTTGATCAACGATGCTCTAATACCATGTTCTTAAGCATGTAATGGAGAGAGAAAGAGGAGAAATGAGAGAAATGAAGAGGAGAAAGAGAGGGGACTGCAATAGGCTTCACATGTCCTCACCTCTATTCTTTATTAGATTAGGGCTTCACTAATTAATGTAAAATTACAAGTATGCCCTTCGCCCTTTAAGTCATTGTAGTACCTCAGCCCATGGGCCTAAGACTTAACCCAACACGTGTTAAGGTCCAAAAGCCAAACCAAATCACATAAGAACTAAAGTTGGCCCACTAGACCATACGTGACATGGGGACCACATGTGCGATCAAACCAAGGAAAGGTATTCGAGAATCCAACCTATGCAGCCAAAAATTTCTAGGAATATAAGATGCCATTTCTCATAGATATTACTTTTTTTTTCTTTTTCTTTTAAGGTAACGAAATTTTATTAAAGCTTGCGAGATGCGAAGACAAAACAACCAATAGAAGACTACAAACTTAGAAGGGCCAGACGACGTTCCCTTTACATACCAAGCCCAATCTGACACTATACCCTTTGACAACCAAGAGAACTTGAAGATGGGGATAATTCTCCTTTTGTGTTCTGCATTCATCTAACCCCAATAGGGTGAACATATAGAGATGTACAACCTAGCATATCGTCTAGACAAGGAAAATAATAAACCTAGCATATCGACTGTACAAGGAATAGTCGTGGGCCATCATGTCTAACACCCCCCATCAAACTGATGTGGGTCATCGACAAGCAACAGTTTGCCAACGAGGAAGGAGTGACGGATAGAAGTGAGTGTCTTCGTAAGAATATCCGCAATCTAATCATGGGACGCCATGTGTGGAAGGGAAATGAGGCTAAACTGATATTTTCCCAAATGAAGTGACAGTTGACCTCAATGTGCTTTGTCCTCTCATGGAAGAGAGGATTGGAAGCAATCTGAACTGCGCTGATATTGTCAACGTGTAGAGGAGTAGGCGATTGTAGATGAATACCCAAATCTGAAAGAAGGCTATGTAGCCATACAATCTCACTACAGGCACCCGACATTGCTCAATATTCTGCTTCAGTGCTAGATTTGGGAATAGTAGCTTGTTTCTTGCACTTCCAAGAGATGAGTGGAGTACTAAGAAAAACACAGTATCCAGTAGTAGACCTTTGAGTGAGGGTGCAACCCTCCTAATCAACATTAGAATAAGCCTGAAGGTCCAGTGACATGATAGAAGAGAAGAACATAGCTCGGTTTATAGTGCCACATAAACAACGGAGTATGCGTGTCACAACAGTCATATGAAGTGTTTGAGGTGCAGAAACAAATTAACTAACTACCTAGACGGCATAAGCAATGTTTGGGCGAGTCATCGTCAAATAAACAAGACTCCCCACCAATCGGCGGTACAAAGAGGGTTGCGCAAGGAGATCACCATCATCACTGCCATACTGAACATTCAGCTCTAACGAGGTCTGAACAGTCTTCTGGTCTGTTAACTGTGCCAAGGCGGGGAAATCCTTGGTGTATTTCTGCTTGGCTAACAAGGATCCCTCGTTCTAACTGCGAAACCTCAAGCCTAAGAAAGTATGTGAGAGAGCCTAGGTCCTTCATCTTGAAAGACGATTATAAAACCCTCTTCAAGTCAGAAATGCCCAAAACATCACTATCGGTCGAGAGAAGGTCATCCACATAGACATGAACAATGAAGGGTCATATCCACTCTGAGTGAACCCAACACCAGTAACAACATCATGAAAGCGTTGGAACCATGAGCTGAGCGTGGTGCGACTAAAGGACATTTCCTGAGTCTCACACACATTGCGAAAACATCTCCCATTTCTAGATCCCTAGATGGCCCAAAACACTGCCAAGATAGTAAGCCTCCACACAGCCTTGCCACCCTTCCTCGTTCCCCCCCCGTCATCATTATTACTTATAGGTAACACAAGTTTCTAATTTGCTGAATATTCCTATTTCAGTGCCTTGTTGGTGTGCTTAAGAGGTTTGAATCATTGCACATGAATTTTCTGTGGAGGGAAAATGGTGAGAAGCATCCCTTGGGCTCAACTCGGAGCAGGAATAAAAAGTTGGACATAATGAATCAAGCTTGGTTGGAAAATGCTTGTGCAGGGGTTTACTTTGGGGTGGGCTTGGGTACTAAAATCCGATACTGGAAGGACATTTGGTTAGGCGAGAGATGTTTGCTGGATCTTTTTGTAAACCTAGCTCGTGCAGTGATGGATTTGGATGTTACCGTGGATACGTGCTACGTCAAGCAACAATCCTCTAATCATTGGCTGCCAATTCTTCGGAGAAATCTCTCGGATATTGAAGTTGACGAGTTGATGTCCTTGTTGAGCATGCTACCTAGTGTGGGTCTATCGGAGGAGTTGGATACGGTTTGATGGAAAGAGAGCAAATCTGGACAATTAACTGTTTCTTCTTTCTTTCGTTCTCTTATAGGGCCAGGGGATGAGACCCGAAAGGTTTTTTGTTCGGTCCTTTGGTCTTATGGGGCCCCTTCTAAGGTCTCAACTTTTGCATGGCTGGTTAGTTGGGGAAGAACCCTTACAATTGATAATATGAGGAAGCGCGGTTTAATGATACTTCTAAGAATGCTAAGTCAGTTTTCCTTGGTTTGCGTTCTCTTATTGTCGGGTGGGTGGCTAAGTCCAAGAAGCTTTGAGTGTGTAATTTGTCAGGCCTTGATTGGTCCACCCTTTAATTTCCCTTTCGTTGTATTCTTTGAGGTTGGTCTCTTTCTTAATAAATTTCTAGTTAAAAAAAAAAAAGATTTGGGAGCAATCAAGAAAGTCTATGGAAGCATATGATAGTTTGCAAATATGGTGTAAGGTATGGAGGGTGGTTTACTAAGGCCTCACCAAATTATCATGCATTGGGTGTTTAAAGAGTGTTGGAAAACTAAGGGCTTGGGTCTATTAGATTAGTGATGGTTGTCGGTATGGGTTTTGAGAGGACCACTAGTGCGGCATTGAGCCATTTGAAGGATGATTTTCTTTGCTTTATGAAGTTGCTCTATCCAAAGGATGCTATGGTCTCACACGTTTCAAGGAGGTCCAGGGAGTTTTAGAGATGAGGAGATTGAGGTTTACCAAAATTCTAGGTCATCTTAGGGCGCTAGGCCTGATTTCTCTGGTGATAGGTGGATTTGGTCCTTCCATAGGTCCAACAAGTTCCTGATTATGCCTTATTATGATGCTCTTAGTTTGGGATTGGGGGATAAGAGTGGATTCTCTGACTGTAAAAGTTTGGTCTTACCATGGATTGCCTAAGGTCGTGGCTTTTAGTTGGTGGGCGGATAAGAGAGAGTCTAAGAAGAATGAACCTGATTATTACAAATGGAGGCCATATGCATTTGAGGGAAGCTGAAACTGTTGATGAATTGTTCATCTAGTGCTTCACATTGGTCTGTGGCGGTAGATTTTACCTTATTTGACTTGACATTGGTGATCCTTAAATATTTTGATTTGCCATTCTAGTTTGGGAATTTGACATTAGGGGTAAGAGAAGGCATGCAATATTGTAGGTTAGTGATCCTTGGGTGTCCCTGGTTGCATTAGAAGGATATAAATAATCGAGAATTTAATGGGAGGGTTCTTTTAGAGAGCAATATTTTCTGTATCGTTATAGCGTAATGTATCACATCCTTAGGATATGGATACATATCGTTATCGCATGGGATATATCGGTTTTATCACATAATGTATCGCTATTGTTGGGAAACATGGGGAAACATTAGGAAATTGGTCGAAATTTTCAATGAAACTTCATGGATTGTTAAAAAAGACATCAATACACACTTAGAAATCAAAACATCACAAAGAACAAGTGCACATAATAGGTTTCCTTTATATGCGGTCCTAATCATTGCATTGTCTGATTGAACTGATGTAAGTATATTCAAAGTTCTTTATATATATATATATATATATATATATATATATATATATATATATATATATATATATATATATAAGCAGATATGTATGGAAACACAAGCAATAAATTCAAAAGCAAAATAAGTAGAAAAATAAGAAACATATCTGTGAGTAATGTGTGTGGTTGTGGCTCAGACCTAAATAGAGCTCCACGGTGGCTCAAAATCATCATCTCTATCTCGACAGGGCTGGGCATAGTACTGCTGCTCATAAACCAACAATACTATGCCCATGTCATAGTAGAATGATACTGGCGAAGATACTTTCTAACATAATGCTGGTACTCATCCACTCCTATTTGAGAAAATTTAGAGAAATTTGAATTTTCACCATTTTTTTGCAAATCGGCCCTTCTTCCTCCAAATTCGAAAATTAGAGTGTATGTGATGATGGATTTATTAAACATTTCTGAATACTTTGAAATGGGGGCCAATTGACCATTGATTGAAGTGGAATTTCATTTTTTTAACATTTTTTTGTTATTTAATTAAAAATTATTTATTTTGTTATGAAAATTCCCATATTACCAAGAATCACTAGATCAGGTTACATACATGTTTGATTTTATGTTTGGACACAGATTGCAACCGATTTGCAAGAAATTAAGAAATTTTAATTTTTCACAACTTGGCCTATCTCCCTAAATCTCAAAATCGAAGCTCCAAATCCATGGTTTTTCATGCAAAACATGAAGAATAATGGATTTGTAACAATTTGATATTGACTTAAGGGTTAAAAAATCTAAAATGCTCACTAGATCGAATAGGTGCGATATATTGGCAATACTTGTGCATTTCGTATCGCACAAATGGGATACACAATATATCGTGGGATATATCAGTCGATATCGTTGATACTGATCTTTAAAAAAAAAAAAAAAAAATATCGTTGATACTGAAAACATTGTTAGAGAGTGAAAGGCATGTTGTTTGATCTGACTTTGGGGTTTAAATGTTGTATGGGATGTAATAGGACAATTCTTTCTTATTCGTTGAGGGATCTCCAAGGCATTTTAAGGGGGGATGATATTGCAACATCTTCTCCTTTTCATTTAAAATTGTGGTGTTTCTCTTTTAATAAGAATTTTCCATTTAAGAAACATTTCTTGAGTCCTTTTAAATTTTAGTAAACAAGAATAGAAAACTAATCATGGCTATATTTTAGTTTGTTTTAGCAAGTATCCAGTTACAAATAATACATGATGAAACACATCTTGTTGTTGTACATATGCAGTTTCTTTATGGATGTCTATTGATTCTATTTGAGGGATTCTCATCTTTGTGTAGGTTTTCCCCAGATAAGTTATGGTATATTGACCAGATGCTCAAGGTTCTCTCTGAGGTAGGCAATGTTGCCATCTCACAAGATCTATCTCCTGAATTTGGGTTTTTCTTAGAAAATGTCTCTTAATGAATTCATAATTTTATTAGATAGTCTGTCGTTAGATTTGCATGTAAGATTCCATCTTGTTTCTTTTGGCATCTTCTTTGAAAATATTTTGATTGCAGGGACTCCGTAATATATCTTAAAGGAAAACATGTTAATTCATCATGAATATTAGTCTCTATATATAAATGCCAGCAATTTTGGATGATTTGCCTCTGCAACTAATTTTTAGGAGTCTTTAACCTTAAGATTTGAAAGGACGTAAGAGGGATTTTCAATTTAGGTTGGATTATTTGGGGCATTAAAAATGTGAGTCATCAACTGAGGTTGTTTTTGTCATTCCAAAATGGCATCTAGCATCTACCTTCTCTCTCCAAGGTTCTTAGCTGCCTACTTTCTCTCCCTCTCGATCTGTCTAGTTTCCTTAACCCAAAAACTTATCTATATCTTTGTAATTTAATTAAAGTTGATAAAAGTATGTAGGGTCCATAAGTTTTACATCTATTTATATTTACCCGGGAATCTATTGTATACTAATCTGATCCAAACATTTTTATGTTGTACAATGGTGAATGTGTCAACTACGGTAACACCCACACCTTTGGGACAGTGGTAGACTGAGTGAAGATAATCTCGTCTCAACACTGATGTCTAGGTATCGAATCCCAACATGGGGGTGGCTAACATGTTAGGGTGACTAACAGTGGGATGTGTGTTCTAACCACCCCCGCCAAAAAAAAAAAGTGTCAACTACGGTATGGATCAGATATTACAACCCCCAAAATTATACAATCTTGGTATATGGGTACTATGATCCTCTCAATTACGAAATATTAGGTTATTGTTATGGTCATCATAACTCACTATGAGGTTGACCTCTGTGGGTTCCACTGTGATGTGTGATGGACATCCACCCCATCAATCAGATGTACCCTTCCATGGTGGGCCACGGGCTTAAAAATCAGGCCAATCCATGACTTATGTGGGCCACACCATAGACAACAGTTGAGAGTAGATATCCACCTATTAAAATCTTCATGATCATTTATAGGGCCCACTGAGATGTGGTTTAGAAACCCAGCCCATCCATTGTGTGTGTCCCACTTGAATGAGTGGCCACACCAAGTTTCAGCCGTATCCAAAACTCAGGTGAGCCCCAACAAGTGCTTTTAGATGTTTTAGGCACGTTTTCACACTGTTTCAGATGGTGTGGCCCACTTGAGTTCTGTATATGAACGTGAATTGGATGGTGTTGAAATTCCCCCAACGCACCAAGGAAGATTCCACATCCTAAAAGCTGCTGATCATTCAGACAATAGATCTTTCCTTTGACTGGATCAGTTGGCCTATAGACTGAAGATACAGTTCCTAGAAACCATATTCCACTGAGCGGCAGCTTAAAGATAAAGAAAACTCTCCACATAACACATCATCGACTGTGATTGGGTAACAATTCCACATTACGATGAAGCCCCTTGCTGTACCATATCCAGAACATAAGAGAATTGTTTGTTGATTGCTCCCTACATGTTGTTGACATCCTTATCTGAAACTGATTCCAACTT
The DNA here is from genome assembly GCA_003013855.2 of Liriodendron chinense. NCBI lineage: Eukaryota > Viridiplantae > Streptophyta > Magnoliopsida > Magnoliales > Magnoliaceae > Liriodendron > Liriodendron chinense. Next base: position 426,599 of record PVNU02002850.1, read on the forward strand.
CGGTTTTTGTAATAGCACCATATCACATTTTTTCCTTATTGTATTTCGAACTGCTCTTCTTCAATCTGGATTGCCATGTCTCTAACGTTCCACGATGCCTTTATTTGAGAACTTCTGGATTTCCTTCCCTGACCTTTTCGGAGTATCCACCTTCAACTTGCTACCTGTGTCATCTCAATTTGCAACCTGATCTATCATCCAAGGCGGATCATTAATGAAACCATCCCTGTGTTCCATTTCTGCTAACAGGTGCTCGAGCAACTCAGGATTTCCAGAATAAGATAATCCCAAATTCACACCTAGATCAACCCATGATTTGCATGTGTTGTCTGGATGGACTCTGATGTATAGAGTCATCTTCTTGATATTCCGATGATTTTTCACCATTGCTGGCAAGGTTTTCAGAGTTGATTACTCTGTTCCAGCCATGTTTAGCCCTGTATTCATCATCTCTGAAAGTTTGCAAGGATGCTTCAAAATTTCTGCTGCCCAGTGGAGAGGCTGACAATCTCTCTTCATCCCCCGTTCAGTCCCTTCTTTCGAAGGGCCCCCCCCCCCCCCCCCCCCGCTAGTACCTGAGGATGCCATGTATTAGGATTTGTGGTAGTACAGTGTAGAATGTGGGAATGGGAACAATCATTAACATCATGAAAAGAGGAAGTCCTTGTGTGATATAAAAAATTCACAAATAAACTGTTTACATGTTCTGCTGCAGTAATTGGTATATTCTTAACCATTTTTCAGTTAAGTTGTCCATTGGATGGCTTTAGTGTACCGATGGACACTTCCAAAGATGGGGTTTGAGGTAATTTCCAAATATGCCTGTTTGTCTGCACAATTGCTTGATGTTTTAAGGGCAATATTGGAAAATATACTGCTGAGAACATTTTTTCCTAAACGAATCCAATACATGTGAAATATCCTTAGTCATGTTGATTGGAGAAGTTATCAAATTAGGGACTGTCAATATCCATGTACATATGTCAAAATTTATGCTCATAGGTGAACTTCGATATGCTAGAGGCCAAGTTCTTCTGTATTTGAATTTGGAGCCTGTGTGCTATGGGATGTGGTTAGATGTAGAATTTTCTATGTGATGCATGTAGCATGCCTATTTGGTCATTCTAATGCCTTTTGGTAAGTGCAAGCCTTGGTTGGGAAACTTTTTTGAAATGGATGGGAAGTGTGAGGGAGTAGAAACATGGATACCCGTATTTCTATATGGAAAGGAATTTTGAGCTTTCGTTGTTGGATTTGTGATTCAGGGGAAATCAAGGGTTTGTGATTTTCTGCAAGATGATAATCTACATTCTGCACTGGAAAGGGTTCTGGGATTTACCTGGAAAGGTGAAGGGCTGTTGTTTTGCTTGGGAAATAGGGTTTCTGGATTACCTCAGGCGAAGAGTTTCCCCTTTCTGTTAAAGAGTGCAACATCCTGCATGAATTACTAATCTGAAAAATAAAATAAAATTTAACTCTAGTTTACTATTATTAAATAGTTATGCATGCTATTTTTATTAAGGATTTTGCTAACGTCCCCACTTTCATGACCCCAAAGCTTCTAAACAGCACACTGGGTGACCTATCGTCAATCTGAACTGTTCATTCATTCATACAACAGGTGCAAGAATGAAGCCAATCGGCTGATCCTAACCCTTTGAATGGGGCCAATTTGTTACAACCATGCATTGTTTATAGGCAGTAAATCACATGATTAGAAACATAAAATTAAAGTGTTACTTTAGAATCATAAGAGATACAAAGTGGGATCTATCTACTAGATGCTTTAAGATAATGATTGGACCTATTTTGTTTCTCCGGTCAATATTGACTGTCCATTTTCATGCTATTGATCAGAAGCTTAGAATCACCCGATTGGCATGATTTTTGCACCATGGCTTGCTCCTAGTTGTATGAATGAATGAATGGTTCGGATCAACAATAGGTAACCCCGTGTGCCGTTTAAGGGCCTGTTTGTTTCCACAAGCACCACAGTAATGTGGTGTAAACCTCCCAACTTACGAGATAATCCAGCGATTGGATATTCCGATGGCAGCCGAATTTCAGTGCTTTGGAAAAAGAGCCTTATTTAGGGATGAAATCTGTTAGAGTCCCTTGATATACATTGATACGCCATCCTCTAACAGCTCAAGCTTTTAGAGCAAGTGGTTGTTGATCGACAGATTACTTCTATTCTCATACTCAGTTGAGTTTTTAAATTCAAACTGCAGTTCCAATCTCTCCTTTTTTCATGTGATATCCTACTACATTCATCTGCACCAATCTCAGCTATAAAAACCTCCATCTTTTTTCACCATCTCTGGCCACGTTTGCCCGCTTTCACACTCGATGCGGCTTCCTTTCTGGTAATAAAGTTTTTTCCAATTCAAAAACCCATCTCAGTAACTGCATTTTCAGCATCTCCTTTTCATGCAATTCCTTACAGTGTTCCTTTGCACCAGTCTCTTCAAGTGTAGGTAAATCTCCATCTTCTTTTATCAATCAGTCACTCTTTTAGCGCAACCGGTCAATAACATGGTATCAGAGCGGAAGGTCCTGTGTTCAAATCCCGGAAGTAGCAAATATGCCACCCGTAATATATTCTCCCACGTGGGGCTGTTTATGGTGTGAGTTGTGTGTCCCTCCACCCTTGCCCAGTATGTTTCCGTGCGGAGTTCCACCTTGCACGCGCGGGGGAGTGTTAGAGTCCCTTGATATACATTGATATGCTATCCTCTAACAGTTCAAGCTTTTAGAGCAAGTGGTTATTTGAGAAAATCCACCGCCTTCTGGACGAATCCGATGGATATCTTGGTCCATCTTCCATGGGTCTCTCCATCAGAGTTTATAGGGTTTCAATGCTCGATGATGCACCAAAAAAATTTGCCACTCTCCATCGGTTACGTAAGAAGCTTCATCTCCCTCTCGTTTGCCCACTGGCCTAAGGGAAGAAGGGAATATTATTGGCAGAGGGAACCCGAGAGTGGCAGCTGGCCGGTCATCCACATCCATTCCGTCTGCCTCTATATTGCAGAGAGGAGCTTGCCGACGTTCCATCCCATGATCTATGCGTCATATCCACACCGTCCATCCATTTTGTGTAGATCATTTATGACATTTGCCCCAAAATGAGGCCGATCGATATCTGAAGTGGACCACACCACATCCCAGGAGGTGAATGAACGGCCACCATTAAAAACTTCTTGGTGGCCACAAAAGTTTTGGACACTGAAGTTTTGGATCTTTTTCTGCTAATCAATAGGTAGGAATAAGTTTTAGGAAGGTTTGGCCTGGAAAAATGGATGGACGGGGTGGATTAAAACAGATGCTCATGGTGGGGCCCATAGTGCACTGTCCGGTAGTGCTAGGTTATCCTCTTCCCGAATAATACTCCATTGCAGTATTGTTTGAATTAGGGACATCCTCATAACATATCCAATCACCTCGCTTGCCGTCCAAGACGGGATTACGGGGCCACCACCGTCATTGGCTGCGTATTGTAATGCACTTCCCTTTACTGGTGTAAATCCCATCAAATTCCATCATATATGTAATCATCACCAAAACACACCACATTACGGTGGAACTTGCCGAAAAAAACAGGCCCTAAAAGGTTTGGGGACATTGCTAACGTCCCCATGAAGGTGGAGACACTAGCAAAAACCCTTCTCTAAATAGTGTGGCGGCCAGAATGGCATCTTGATATGTTGGCCATAGGCATAATGTAGCCAACAAAATGGTTATTATTCATGATGCCAATTGCTGATGTCGATGGGATTTCATTACAGAATATTCTATATGTTAATAATTCCTTATACTTTTCTGTTGTCATTGATGTCCTTTTTCAGTGACGCATTTATTCATCAGTAAGAAGTTTTATACAGCCACTTCTGCTTTTTGTAGCCTCGTAGCTAAGTGATGTTTATCCGTGTCAATATGAATATTGACAGAAATATTGCCATAAGATTTGTACTGTAGTAGCTTGTCTTGATTAATGTTTTAGTTCTAACAAGAAGAGCCTGTGCTATTATTATCTTTTTCTTTAAGAGGCCAGATATGATTTCTATCAATTTTCTTCTTTCCCCTGTACTGGTTTACTCTGATGAGTGCAATGTGTGGCATTTAATTCCTCTCATTTTTTCTATTTATTTCATAGGCCGGCAATTATGTAAAAGATGAGGTATGGTATGCCCTTATAGTTGTTGTCAGCAATGCTTCAGACCTTCATGGATATACTGTAAGATCCCTTTACAGGGCGTTCCAAACTTCAGGTGAACAGGTATTTTACATTACAAATCATAACCATGGCTAATTTACAGTTCATGTCTTTTTTTTTTTTCCTTTTTTTTTTATGAGGTGGTTGTTTAACTTAAATTGCGCAGGAAAGTCTTGTTCGAGTGGCAGTCTGGTGCATTGGGGAATATGGTGAAATGCTGGTTAATAATACTGGGGTGCTTGATGGAGAAGAACCAATGACTGTAACTACATTATCTCTATAAATCATCTTTTTTATGAGCTTACCAGCAATCGCTTTGCGTCTCTTTTTTGTTGCCCTTTAGAAAAATGATCTGGTGTTGGTAATCTTTATTAGCAAGTATGGGTGTATTTGTGGGTCCATCACAACTATTGGTGCTTGGTCTCGGATTGGGAAGTAGTTGGGTACTTTTTTTTTTTAATCTAATTTTTATTTGATTTTTCGTAGTCTTAAAGAATACAATAAAATCATCATCATCATCTAATCCTTTTCCCAACTAATTGGGATGGGTCAGCTACATGAATCCTATTATGCCACTCCATTATCAAGGACATGCAATATGTTTGTAATCTTTAAAGAAAATGTAGTAGGAGAATAGTCTAAACATTGATACAACTTTTGCGTAGTAATGAAATTTACAATTCTTTTTTTTTTTTTTTTTTTTAAATATGCTGATTTGATAAAGGCCGTGGGGGCAAAAAGAAGAGAGTAGAGACAAAAACAAAGAAAAAAAAGAAGAAAAATACATATACAAGAACACCCATGACCCAACCATTAAGGCGCCGACTCCCTTATACATAAATTGACCCTTTCGATCACCCCGAGGATAGAACACTTTGATTCCTTAAGCAGCAACCATTCTCTCTAACCAAAGGTTCCAAATGACTGTGAGAAGAGCAATCCTCCGCTTCGAGGAGGCCTTCTTGCCAGGGCTAGCCAAGTGCCAGGCTAGGAGTCCAAAGAGTGTGGCATAACCCGAAGCATGCTAAAATGGTGAAGAATACTGCTCCAGACCTCCCTAGCCTTGTCACGGTGAATTAAAAGATGATTCACCTATTTTGCATCCTTGAAGCAATGAACACAAACAAGGGAAAGCATCATGTCGTTTTTGCACAAATTGTCCACTGTTAAGATCTTTCTTCTACTAGCCAACCAAGCAAACACAACCACCTTAAGGAGAGCTCCATAGGACCAAACAACAACAATTGGGTGGTGAGGCAATTTGGCCCAAGAATACGAGATTAGAGAAAAGAAAGATCTCACCGAGAAGAGATCAGACTTATCCCATCTCCAAACTAGAGAGTCTTTAATTCCAGAATTGGGCTAGACACCATGCATGCGAGAAAGAAAGCAAGCTAGCTCGATGATCTCGTTGTCCAAGAGGTTTCTATGGCAAGGGGGGAACCTAGATTCCACCATCCTCAGAGGAGGAGAAGCAATTAGCCATTGAAACATCTGGATCCAAACAGAGGCCAACAAACTTAGGAAAGACAAACCTAGGGTTAAACTCCCCACACCAAACATCTCCTCAAAACTTGACTCGAGAGCCCTCCTCTTCAAAGACCTTAGGAGCTATACTAGCAATGGCTTTCCAAGAAGACGAAGCATGGTACAAGGAAGAACCCTTAATACACCACCCCATTCGTTCGAGAAGACCCATACTTGCCAATGACAATGGACTTCCACATACTATTTTCCTCAACCCCAAACCTCCACACCCTTTACCTAGGAGCAAGCGTTTAAATTATCTTTGATATTATCGAAATATCCCTGATATGATCTCTATCTCTAGCTCAACGATACCGATAACACTAGTAACGATACCGATAACACTGATAGTATAAAAAATTCTAGGTATTAGCAATGTATGACTAAATATCACCAATGTGTCGATATCGTCAATATTTTCATTTGTGTAAATTCCAGGCGTCGTTTGTATTGCTAATGCATTGATACCTGCTGGTGTATCGCCAATATTTTTTACTGTGTAAATTCCAGGTCTCACTTGTATCTCAATGTATTTGCAATATTTCAATAATATCGCCAATGTATCGATATTGCTAAAAATCTGTATATTAAAAAAAATTCCCATTTCATATTTTTTTATGGGCGCATGGTTGTATGTAGTGTTCAATTTGTCGACAATAATATTAATAATATCACGATATTATCACTATCACAACATGGCAATAACGAGACCACAATCTTTGGTTTCTTTTTCAGTGCTTAATAATTTGTTGGGAAATATCATGTGTTGCCAATATTTTGAAATATCAATGGATGTTTGGATGGAAGGTTGGATATCAGATGGATAGATGGGATGGATGAGATGGTTGGACTGATTTCTTACAGCAACACATGCTTTTAGGCCCCCATTAAATAGAAACCTATTATGTATGCATTCTTTTTGCAATTTTTTATTCCTAAATATGCAAATATGTGTATTTTATCATCTCCTGAAGTTTCACTGAAAAATTCTGGCTTCCGAAAGGGGGGGGGGGGGGGCGCTAGGATCAAGAAGCTAGGTGAAGTTAATTTAAATATCGGCAATATCTAAATTAACTTCACCTAGCTTCTTAATCCTAGTCCCGCCCACTCGCTTGTCTCCCACAACACACACACACACACACACACACACACACACAAAAACTTAATGCAAGGGCATTTTCACACTGGGCTCGAGTGGGGCGGCCTGCGGACTCAGGAGCATACTTGGGGTGGGTTCGGTTGTGGACTTAGGGGGACCGTGGATTTGGACCCACCTGTGGATTCGGGGCCCACGTAGGAGGATTCGATCGAGGGCCTAGGGTGACTCGTGGATTCGGGGCCCTGAGGTGAACCCGTGGATTCGGGGCCCTCTCGACCTGGGCTATGAGATAAAGGACCTGGGCTATGAGATAAAGGGATTGATTCGGCAATATCGGCAATATCTAAATTAACTTCACCTAGCTTCTTAATCCTAGTCCCGCCCACTCGCTTGTCTCCCACAACACACACACACACACACACACACACACACACAAAAAGTTAATGCAAGGGCATTTTCACACTGGGCTCGAGTGGGGCGGCCTGCGGACTCAGGAGCATACTTGGGGTGGGTTCGGTTGTGGACTTAGGGGGACCGTGGATTTGGACCCACCTGTGGATTCGGGGCCCACGTAGGAGGATTCGATCGAGGGCCTAGGGTGACTCGTGGATTCGGGGCCCTGAGGTGAACCCGTGGATTCGGGGCCCTCTCGACCTGGGCTATGAGATAAAGGACCTGGGCTATGAGATAAAGGGATTGATTCGCCACACTCTAACAGTTCGAGCTTTTAGAGCAAGTGGTTAGTTGTCCTGCATCAAATTGGTATCAGAGCAAGAGGTCTCGTGTTCGAAATTCCTCACCGGGGGTGAATAATGCTAGTACATTTTCACATCGGGCTCGAGTGGGGCGGCCTGTGGACTTAGGAACACAATCGGGGTGGGGTCGGTTGTGGACTTAGGGGGACCGTGGATTCGTACCCACCCTTGGATTTGGGGCCCTGAGGTCAACCCATGGATTCGGGGTCCTCTTGACCTGGGCTATGAGATAAAGGGATTGATTCGCCACACTCTAATAGTTCGAGCTTTTAGAGGAAGTGGTTAGTTGTCTTGCATCAAATTGGTACCAGAGCAGGAGGTCTCGTGTTCGAAACTCCTCACCAGGGGTGAATAATTCAGGGGCTATTTTCACACTGGGCTCTAGTGGGGCGGCCTGTGGACTCAGGAGCACACTCGAGGTGGAGTCGGTTGTGGACTCAGTGCCTGTGGACTCAGGTGGATTGTGGATTTGGACCCACCCGTGGATTCGGGGCCCACGTAGGAGGATTCGACCGAGGGCCTAGGGTGACCCGTGGATTCAGGGCCCTGAGGTGAACCCGTGGATTTGGGGCCCTCTCGATCTGGGCTATGAGATAAAGGGATTGATTCACCACACTCTAACAGTTCGAGCTTTTAGAGAAAGTGGTTAGTTGTCCTGCATCAAAAGTTCTGCCTCAATATATCAATCTTCTCAATAACCGACTTGGGGCATTGGAAGAGGGACATAAAATACAAAAGTAAATTGTAGAGGGAAGCCTTAATCAAGTTTAATCTACCCCCAAGGGAGAGAAACTTACTCTTCCAAGGGGATAATTTTCTTTCCATCCTCTCCAGGACCATATCTAACAAATGCTTGGTAGGTTTTCCAACACAAAGAGGCAGTCCCAAATAGGTGGAGGGAAGGGCCCCAACTTTGCACCCAAAAATGTTAGCAAACAAGGAAATCTTTGGTATACTATAGACAAGTAAAACCCAAACAACTCACTCTTGGTGAGATTGACTCTTAGATCCAAGGCAACGTCAAAACATCTTATGAGTTTTTTAAGATTGTCCACCATCAGCCCATTAGCTTCGCAGAAGATTAACTTGTCATCTGCAAATTGGAGGTGATTGACTCTATGAAGGAAATTAGGGGCCGCAAAACCTTGTAATAAACCCACTGACTGATCTCTCCCCAACATACGACTCAATGCTTCAAAAACAATGATGAAATGAATGGGAAAGAGGGTCCCCTTGCGGGAGGCCCCTCGAGGCTTGGAAGAAGGTGAAAGGGGAGCCATAAATGAGGACATAGGTTATAGAGGCTTTTACAATCCAAAATTTTGACCCATCCAGCCATGCACACAGGTTATACCTTTTGTTTCAGGAACGCTTGATCATGGCACCACCCCTGTACTGCCCAGCTCCTGCTCACTCAAAGTTGTACTCCCACTCCCTTTTCCTAGATATTTATACTTGCCCACTTTTTGTAATAGATGCCTTCCTCTCCTGCACCCAAATCTTCTTCTGCTAATATCCTGCTCTATGAACTGAGGTTTGGAGACAGTGAAAGAATAGGCTTATAGCCACTTAAGATGGTTAATAGGAACCAATTAAATGTAAATTTCTTTTCACATGATCACATCCTTTGAACAGGCTGCCAATGCATATTAACGCATTGCCGCTATCATGCTGCAGGCCAATACTTATTTAATTTGATATATAAGGTAGCATTCATAGGAAAGAAAGAGAAAACTGCCATGCATGTATACTTTTCTGATGATTTGTTTTATTTGTATCTTGCTCATTCAATCTGTCTTGAAAGTGCACAACCAACACAAAGTTTGTATAGCAGGTAACAGAATCCTGATGCTGTGGATGTTGTAGAGGCTTCCTTGAAACGTCACATGTCAGATATCAATACTCGAGCAATGTCTCTGATTGCTCTTTTAAAGCTCTCATCTCGTTTCCCAGCATTGCTCGCAGTAAGTTTGTTTTTCTTTTTCATTGATGGATATGCTTTTATGATTTATTACCTCTCTTTTGCACAAGATTTCATCTTCTTTACTCCACTCTTCGGTATGTGCAATAAGCTTAACGTATCTCTTATCAAAACTCTTGATGCTCAACGTAAGGTCCTTGTGCATCTTATTTTTCACAATATATGCATAAACTGGTCCCGGCATGGAAATGGGAGCCTTTTTCATAAAAAAAAGAAGACAATTGTTATGGAGTTTGTCTTTGTTATCCATCCTTTGGCCCATATGGGGATTAGGGAACAATATAATCTACTAATTGGAAAGTAACAAAGCCATCTACCAAAGAACAAAGGGGAGGGTCTTTCTATGGGCTTTGGCGGTTACCTATTTCAAGGTTTATAAATTGGAAGATATTGTGGGCCTATTGGAGGGTGCCTCCTACATAGTTGTTGGAGGAGAGGGTTGACTCTCACGTTTTCTTTCCCTACCTTTGTACTCTCGTGTTTGGTGCTAATAAATTCCTGAGTTGTCATTCCAAGAAAAAAAAAAACCCATAAACTTTCAGTTACTTTAATTTGCTCAAATTGTTACTTCCCCTGGTAGATTTATGTTATCTTAATCACTGGTGTTGGTTTAACTGCACAACATAGGTTAGTGGTTATGGATTTCTACATTAAGAGATGGAAGAGGGAGAGAAATTAATAGATGTCCAAGAATGAGGTGGTAGAATTAAAAAGAGAGAAATAAATGGTGTTCAGTAATAATTTGATGGAAGGAGGAAAATGGAATGGTGAAGAAGTTGATGTTATAATGAAATCAGATGATAGAGTGCATTAGCAAAGTGGCAAAAGAAGTTATAAGAGTATTTAGAGGGAAAAGGTGATTAATTTAAAGAAACTTGGCGTTGAAATGATAGGGTCCAAATTTCAAGGCCCGACAAGGTACTAGAAAGGAGGAAAATGTAAAAGAACGTAGAAACGTCCAAAAGAACAGTAAAAAAGTAGGTTGGCTAAATTTAAGGCATATGATGACCAATACTATAGATTGGAGACAAAAGAAGGTCAGAAAGATTTCTTCAAACTTGCAAAAATGAGACAAAGGAAGGATAGCGACCTAGATCATGTTTTGTGTATTTAGAGCTATGATCAGACTATCAGAGGTTATTGGTGAGCAAGAAGAGGTCAAGGAAAGGTGGAGCGGCTATTTTTAGAACTGGTTGAATGATGATCACTTGTGGGAGCCTAGAAATAGAAGGAATCATAAACTCAAATGAGGCTGTAGGCCATAGATACCGTCGTAGGATTAGGATACTAGGTGAAAGAAGATTTAAGAAAAATGAAGACAACAAGGCCGTAGGACCAGATGATATACCAAAAGAGTTTAGGAAGTGCACAGAGGTATTAATCTATTTTGGTTGATGAAGTTGTTGAGCAAGATTGTAAGATTGAAGAAAATGCTAGACGAATGAAGGAAAAGTACCTTGGTTCCTATTCACAAGAATAAAGAGAAAGTAGACATAGTGGTACACTAACTATTTGGGATTAAGCTTGTGAGTCATACAATGAAACTTTGGGAGAGTGATTGAGCAAAGATTAGGGCATGATACAAATGTACTAGGAAGTCAGTTTGGATTTATGCCAGCAAGGTCAACCATTAAGGCCATTTTTCCATGTAGATGATGAATGGGGAAATATAGTAAGGGTATGAAGGATCTCCACATGGTCTTATTGGCTTCGAGAAACCATATGATAGGTCCCTGTGGAGAATTTGTTGGGGGTTGACAAAGGAGTCTTAAATAGTGTTTACTGTTGACAGAATTCTGATTGACAAGATGAGGGAGGTGGTAAATGCAAAGCTCAAACTATGGAGGAATGCATTGGAATCTAAAGGTTCTAAAATAAGTTGGACTAAAGCAAAGTATATGGAATGCAATTTATGTAACAATAGGAATGGAAATGAGGAACTAGGATTCTTATCCTATGTTGCTTCTTGCAAAAGGATCTTTCTCGAGCCGAGTACCAGATCCATGCCCTTCTTCTCCACCTCTGTTGAGCAAAATCTCATCAACAAATTTCAACCCTCCTCTTTTCTCCTTCTCAAAAGAGCTTTCTCTCTTCTCCCTTAGTCCGTCGCGATGTCTCCGAACCAAACATCACTAGGAAGCGAGGAAAATCACAAACGTGAGGAAGAAAGATGGATTTGAAGGGAGAATTTGGTGTTGAAGATAATGGTGTTGAAGGGTGGAAGATTGTACGGAGGCAGACAAAATCTTCGGAGGAAAAGGATCGAGAGAAGTCCTCGGTCTAGGAATTCCCAACGTTGTTTGTGCAGGGTTTCCCAGATGGATGGCTTCCCATTAATTTTGAGAGGGTTTTTGGGAGGACCGGTGCACTCATGGACGATGTCATTCCAAGGGACAGAACCACTTCATTCTACAAAGGCTTTGCCTTCGTGTGTATGAGCTTGGAAGATGAATTGGCGCGGGCTATCTCACTGTTGCACGGAGAAAGCTTCGGGGGTAGGAAGTTGATGGTTCAACGAGCACATTTTGGTAGAGAGAAAGGGACTAGGAGGAGAGAGGCAGGGGAAGAGTTGATAGTAGATCTGTGGGACTCTCGTCCTCATTGATGCCAAAGCAAGTTAGAAAAAATGGAAAGTAGTTTTTCTCCTGGAGAAAACATACATCGGGGCTCCTCCAAGGATGCGGTAATTGGCAATGTGGAAGTTGGAAAAAAGGGAGTAGATGCCCTTTTACTGAGTGGAGGGGGGCGGATGGAGAGAAGAGGGAGCAACAGAGATAAGATCCAGGAGGAAGAGAGAAGATGATTTGGTTAGAAGAATCGGGAGTAGGAAAGGTAGTCCAAGTTAAGGAAGAGGTTGTTGTGAGGTCCTGGGAATGGCCGCAATGTTCGGTTGCGCTTTCTATGAAACTGGGCTCAAACCTATCTCAGGTTAAGAAATGGTTGGAGGAGAGATGCAGACTGGAGCCGGAGATGTATTTGCTCAAACCTATAGGTCTTGAGGAGGTATGGTTGTGGGTTGTTCCGGAGGTTGATATCGATTGCGTTTTCGATGCAGAGGCAACCCTCACGGATGGACCCATAGCGCGGATCTGGTGATGGGAGGAATACTCCGATTTGGGGTTTGAGGAAGCTTGGTATCTGATATGGGGTGTACAGCTCGAACTCTGGTCGTCGGAGTTCTTCTCAGTTATTGCCTCATGTTTGGGGGATGTCGAGCAGATAGATCTTGCTACCGAGTTAGGGCAGGAGATGGGGGTTATTCGTGCGTGTATCTGAAGGAAGAAAGGATCTCCGAAGATGGCTTCAATCTCGGTCGCAGTAGGCAATAAAAGGCTGATGCTGTAGGTGTGGAAACAGGATTGCCGGATCCACATGCCTCGTTGGGGAGAGTTTTGGCAAGCAAGAGAGGCACTGAAGGAGGTAGGAAGTCATGGATGTCGCTCAATAGAGGAAGGTGGAGCACAAGGACAATGGACCGATGGAGTACCAGAAGTAAAAGAGGACACGAGGAAAACTAGTTGCTGCAGTAAATAGAGGCGCGACAACCGTTGATGGTGGGATTTTGGATGCTACAAGTTCTGAAGGAGCACAAGAGCAGCTTTAGTCCCAAACCAAGGATGAAGGTGGAGGCTCGGTGTACGAACATGAAAAAGTTGTTGGATCGAGTGCCGAAGCTGACAACTGGCAGGATGAGAATGCTGGGATTTCCGCCAAGTGTTGAAACGTGCCAGATCTTGAAAAGGAGGTCTCTGGTCCGCTCGTTCCATCTGATAAATTTGAACGGTACACGTGGCATTCTCATCAAAAGGATGGGTCATGCGAAGTCCACTAAATCGAAGACTCGTCTTTAATCGCTACACATAGAGTCGGATATCATTTCGCCACATGTGCTGAGTAAAGACACTATGCGATCGGGCGGGACATTTAGTCATTTCAAGCCATAATTTTAGGCCGGACTATTCTTCTGTTGATGAGGGGGAGCTCGAAAGTAGTTCGGAGACGGCCATAACAGGGACAAATGGGGACATAGTTGAGGAGAGCTTTATTTTGGCAAGAAACAGTTGCTCCGCTGACGATGAAGGAGAGATGAGACACTTGTAGTGCGAGGTCAGGCCAAAGCATGAGGAGTAGATGGTCTCGGCAGAGAAGATAGGAGTAGGAGACTCTAGAAAACGCTATAATGCTTACCCCAATCTGCACTAAGATAGATGGGAGCAAGAACAAAGGAAAGACGTTGCTCGAGATACCAGGGGATTCTCCTGCTGAAGGTACTGTATGGGAGGACATGGATATGATGTCAGATGATCTACTCCTATGGGCAAAAGACACATTGCTTGGGGGGGTGGTTTCTAGGGATGAGGATGTTTTCGACTTCCTGCAATTTGCTGAAGCTAGAGCGATCCAAAGGCAAGAGGAAGAGCATTTGACGAACATGAAGAAGTCTACAAAAGGGCTGTGGGAATTGCTGAGACTTAGCTGCTCAATTAACTATATGAGCATGTTGCTAAGTCAAGTGGGGGAAAGAGGGAGAGATCAGGGAAGTGGGGTGTCCAATGTTAATTTTATCCTGGAATGTTAGAGGCTTGGGCAGCAGGGCTAAGAAAGTTCCGGTCTGAAAGATGTGTAAAAAGGTAATGGCAAACATTATTGCACTACTAGAAACGAAACTCAAAGCGATATGTGCTCAGGATGTTGCTTCTCTATGGTGTGTGACGAATTTCGACTAGCTTGCAGTGGATGCTTCAGGTTTGGCTGGGGGGATTTTGATAGCGTGGAAGACAGGCCTCTAGAAGAAAATCGATAGCATGTGTGGTGTGTTCTCTGCTTCAGTCCTCCTGCAAGTCCTCTCTATTGGATTTCAATGGATCTTTACTGCAGTGTGCGAGCCGTGTAGGGCCGCCGATAGATTGGGTTTTGGGGAGGAGTTGAACTTTGTTAGGGTGAAATGGAATGCCCCATGGTGTGTCGGTGGGGATTTCACTATTGTTCGTTTCTCATACTGAGAAATCTAAGGGAGGGAGAGTAACCAAAAGTATGTCTGCTTTCTCCGACTAGGTCAATAGCCAAGAGATGGTTGATTTGCTGATGAGTGGGGCTAAATTCACCTGGTCAAATGGTCAGATAGACCTTGTTATATCCCGGTTGGACCGCTTTTTGCTGTTGAATGACTGGGTGCTGAAATTCCCAAAGGTTCACCAACATGGGTTGCCAAAGCTCATCTCGGACCACATGCCCATAACAGTGGAGGTGTCGGAAGATGATTGGGGTCCAAAACCTTTCAGATTTGAGGTGTCATGGCTTCAGGTGGACGGTTTTTTTGCAAAAGATTGAGTGGTGGGCCTCTTTTGAAGTGGAAGGGTTTGCGAGATTCAAGCTTCACAAGAAGTTGAAGATGCTTAAGGACAAATTAAGGAGTTGGAGCAAAGAGATGGCTGCGTAAAGGGAAGCAAATTATGAGAAGATGACAGAATCAATAAGGGAGCTAGACAAAAGGGAAGAAGAAGAAGGGCTTTCGATGGAAGACATGGCAAGGAGGGAGTGCATTGCCCAAGTGCTAGAGTGCAAAGCCAAGGAAGAGGAGGTCAAGTGGCTGCAAAGATCTAGGCAAGTATGGTTGAAAGAAGGGGACAAGAATACTAGGTATTTCCATAGTATCGCAAGTGCTAGGGCGCGTGCAAATAGAATATCCTATCTGGAGGTTGGAGGTAAGAAAATTTCGGATAAGAATCAGATTTGTGACGCCATAGTTGATTTCTACAAAGGGCTGTTATCTACAGATGGCTGCAGGAAACCAAGGTTAGATAATCTGCATCTCCTAGCTTCCTGTGGAAGAAGCAGGAAGCGTTGGAATGTAAGATTTTTGAGGTGGAGGTCAATGCAGCTCTCAGTTCAATGTGTGGGGACAAGGCGCCCGACCCGGATGGTTTCCCTGTTCTTTTCTTTCAGAAATTTTGGCATGTTATCAAGTATGATGTGATGGAATTTTTGGACGAATTTATTGAGAGCTGGCAAACTTTCGTTTGAGATGGGGGCTTCTTTCATTTCTCTTATCCCGAAAGTTGAGGGAGCTATTCGTATTAAGGATTTCAGGCCGATCAGCCTCATTGGATGTCCGTATAAGATCTTAGCCAAGGTGTTAGCGATGAGATTCAGCTCAGTGCTTCTAGGTGTCGTCTCTGAAAATGAATCAGCGTTTGTTAGGGGGTGCCAAATTCTGGATAGTGCTATTCTGGCTCATGAATGTATTGATCACATTTATAAGGGGAAAAAGCAGGGCGTGGTGTGTAAGTTAGATTTTGAGAAGGCATACGATCATGTCGATTGAGACTTTTTGGATTACATGCTCGCTAGAATGGGATGTGGAGACAAATGGAGGGGATGGATTAGTTCTTGTGTCCGATCGGCCTGCTTTTCCTTGCTAGTAAACAGGTCTCTTAAAGGCTTTTTTAAGGCCTCGCGTGGATTGAGACAAGGAGACCCTTTGATGCCCTATTTATTTGTCATAGTGGGGGAGGCCCTTAGCAAGATGCTAAGCAAAGGGTTAGAAGGGGGTTTGTTTGAAGGGTTCCAAGTTCCAAAGGGAGGGGATGCAAATCACTCATCTTCAGTATGCTGACGATGCTTTGCTGTTTTGTGAGGCTGCTGATCAGGCAGTGGACAACCTTTGGAAGCTTTCAGTTTGTTTTGAGGCGGTCTCAGGTCATAAAATCAATGTTTCGAAAATCTGAGATGATTGAGATCAATGTGGAGAAGGTTGAGCAACATAGAATGGCATCTTCGGGTGCAAAGCTGGAGCTTTTCCTACTACCTATTTGGGCTTTCCTTTATGTATCGGGAAGCCGCCCAAACATCTTTTGGACAAGGTGATCGAGAGAATTGAAAGGAAGTTAGCTGCTTGAAAGTGTCGCTATTTATCTTGGGGAGGAAGAATAATGCTTATTAAGGAAGCTCTTACTAATATGCCGGTGTACTTTATGTCTCTCTTCAATTGCCCCAAATTTTTGATAAACAGGTTAGAGAAGATTAGAAGGGATTTCTTATGGATAGGAGATTTGGGAGATAGAAAGTTTCACTTGCTCAGATGGGACGAGGTCAGTAAATCGTATAAGGAGGGAGGTGCGGGAATCAAACCTCTGTATGTTATGAATTAGGCTCTGTTGGGAAAGTGGATTTGGAGATTCGTGATAGAAAGGGGAAGGTTGTGGAGGAATTGATGGAAGTCAGGTATGGAACCAATGATGGGAGATGGTTTGCGAAGTGTTCTTCTATTTACAAAGCTTTTGCCATTTGGAAAGCGGTGACATCGATAGAATCTATTGTCCCGCAGGGGATGGCTTTCTTGGTGGCAAATGGTCATCGTGTCTGCTTTTGGGAGGATATATGGTGTGGTGACTGTCCTCTTGAGGATTAGCTCCCTAGCATCGTGAGAGTTGCGGTAGATAGATCAATTGCATTGGGGGATTGTTTTTCCATTGCCGACAACTTTGTGGTGTGGTCCCCCCTGTTCCGTAGAAGTTTAACAGAAATTGAAGAGGAGTGGATCGAGCTTCTAAGGGTCCTTTCAAGATTTGTTTTGGCCGATCAAGAGGAGCACTCCGTTGTATGGTTTAAAAACCCAACCAAGATCTTTTCGGTTAAGTCCTTGGCTAGTATGATGGGCGCCACAAACCTTTGGGCTATTGCTCCTTCCTATCACCAATGAGCTTATGGGGCTCCCCCTAGAGTGGCAGCTTTCGTGTGGCTTGTGGGGAGGCAAAGAATTCTCACGATGGATGACCCGCAGAGAAGGGCCATCATTTTGCCTAATATATGTTTGATGTGTATGGAGAACGGAGAGTCCATTGATCATCTCTTCATCCACTTCTCCTTCGCTTCTAAGGTGTGGAATCACTTTAGTGCCTCCAATTTGTCATGGGTGATGTTGAGGTGTATGGAGGATTTGCTTTGGGTGTAGCTTGGAGGGAGCTGTGATGGATCGGAAAAATACAGATGGAGGCTTACCCTAATGGCTGTGATATGGTCAATATGGGGAGCAAGAAATCTGAAATACTTTTAGAATCACAACTTGGAGATAGTCGAGGTGATCAAGAGGATAGAGATGCTGATAAAGGATTCAAGGTATACCAAAACGCTTATAACCGTTACGCGTTACGGGGTCGAAGCGGCCGTAATGGCCGTTACAGAAAAAATAGGCCGTAACGGTCCCGTAATGGCCCGTAACGGTTTTTTTTTTTTTCAGAAAACAAAAAAGGGCCGTAACGGCCGATACAGGGTCTGTAACAGCCGTTACGACCCATATCGTAACAGTAACAGTGGTGGCTGTTACGGCCACCGTTACCATTATGGAACTACCTTGAAAGGATTGGGCGAGTGTTGTTAAACCAGCCTTAGGTGGCTTTGTTCTTCTTTTTGTCTGGTTGCGTTGCTTTGTATTCTTTGACACCTTGTGCGCCTTCTTAATAAAATCATCACCTTTTAAAAAAAAAAAAGAGAGAAAAGAAATGAGGAACTAGTTAAGATTGCTGACCAGGTACTCCCAAATGACTATGTTAAAAAACTAGGGTTGATAATTCATAAGAGTAGAGAGATTGAGAAAGATGTTGCTCATAGAATTACAACTGAAGTGAGGAAGTGGAGTCGTGCCTTTGGAGTTTTTTGTGATGCTGCATATCAATCAAACTGAAGGGGAGAATTTAGAGGATGACTATGAGATCAACCTTGCTTTATGGGATAAAACGTTGTGTGGTCAAGGAACAACATATTTATAGGATGAGTGTGGCTGAAATGTGGTAATGTAAGATATATATGTGGTAAGATGAGGAAGCATAGAAATAGAAATGAATGTATTTGGGGAAATTAGGAGTAGCACCAATGACGTAGGACGGCCTAATCTATCATGCATGTGTGAGAAAACATATAGATTTAGCGGAATAATGTAATCAAAGCAAGTAAACAACAACCCAACATCATCATAAATAAGAAAAACATGTGGGAAACACGCAATAGATGGGCCATCATCACAATCACGCAATATGGGTTTCAAATCATGCGTGGATTGGATCCGGCGAGGGATGGGACCTTCCGATCTTGCATGGTTTCATCCAAACAACCAATAGGATTCACTAGTCCAAGAAATCAAGGAATTTCTGGATTAGAGAATCTCAAAATCTGAGAAAAGGGTTGTTAATTGGGAATTTCAGATTGTAGGAAGAAGATGAAATGAAAAGAGAAATTAGAAGAAAGAGAAAGATAGATTACCTTAGAGAAGGAAGATTTGAAATAGGGAAGAAGAAAAGAAGAGATTTAGAGAAGAAGAGAGATCCGCAGAGAGAGAGAGGAGAGCCACCAAAAGCTTTTCTTAATTCTTATAAACAATAGCATAATGATAAGAAAGGTTAGGGCAACATCCTTATAAAATTCGGAATTAACATAATTACCAAAATACCCCTACTAACAAAATTTAAAAAAAAAAAAAGACATTCGCAGGAAAAAAACGTGCGCACACTAACCCAAAACTCAAATAAGTAAAAGTGTATAAAATAAACTCAAATCTAAGATGTCTGATGGCCTTCGATGATGGCACGATGAAAGTGGGCCATGACGAACCAACGGTCCGATCACATCATCCTCGTGATTCAATGGTCCAATCATTTCTTCCAAGCAACTTACACATGTCACGAACACATGTATAAGGTCTTCACCACGATCTAGGAACTTGGACTCGATCTAGGCCCATAATCAAACCATATATACACACGCATGGCTCGTCTCCTATGCTGGTATACTCTAAAGGGCTTGATGTTTGCATCAACCAATTGGTAATAAGATGAGGGAAAGTGGACTTAGATGGTTTGGCCATGTGCAAGGGAGACAAAGAATTGCTCAAGTTATGAGTGAGTTCAAGTTGAAGGCTCTGAAATGGCATGGAAGGCCCAAAAGGATGTAGGTGGAGGTAGTAAGAAAAGATTTGACGACCTATGGTTTAATTGAGGAGATGTCCCTTGATAGAGTGGAATGGCAGAAAAAAGATTCGTGAAGCCAACACCATTTAATTGGAATAAGGTTTTGATGATGATGCTGATGATGAATGATGTACTGGTATGGGTAATCTCAATATCATGATCATTTCCTCTTCCTAGCTACTTGTGTTGTTTTTTAATCTGCATATGATAATTTCAATCCTTACATTTCCATGAATCAAGCACTTCATTTTCCATCTTACTCTCTGATGGATCTTGAAGGTTGAGATGTGAGGCTGGACCATATCAGATTTGAATCTTGGATATTATTTGGTCACCGTATCTTGGGCTATGGGGCTACAGTTTTTTGTGCGATGTACAGAAGATCATTTGGGTTATTGAGCTGGGGTTTTGTAATTTGTGGGTAGGGGGTTTGGTTGATTCCTTCTCATCATATATTTTTTTTTGTTGATAAAGTTCACATTACCATTCAAATATGCAAGCAGATTGATGCACATACGTATATACACAGTAAAATATGAATGGAAATAGATTTTAGTTTTTGTTTTTGGTTTTTTTTTTTTTTTTCTTTTTACTCAAATGGAAATAGATTTTAGTTGCAGCAGCCTTCTCTGGAGGTGATCCTCCTTCTGCTTGGTAATAAGGCTCCTACGTCCTACACATTTTGAACAGATGCTTTCCTGCACATGAATATGCTCAATGGACAGAGGGATGGCCCATCAATCATCAATTGACCTTTTGCCCTAGTTATTTATTTATTTATTTTTCTTGAGAGGAGAAGGGAAAACTTAAGCACTAGATTATCAGCAAGGAAAACCAAACATCAAGAAATGAATTCAGAAGAACCCGAGAGGATTCTTTGAGAAGTGACTATCAGCGAGGAAAAACTAAAACTAAGGTAAAATTTCTGAAGAATCCCCCAAAATGAGAAATTAACTAGACTACTAAACATAATATAAAGTGCAAAATGCAAAAGACTTTTACTTTAAACACAGGATCTAAATTTCTGCACTAAGGGAGCTGTCATGGAGTTTTTAAGTGATAAATGAAAACAGTTTTTCTTCGGTTTGTGTCAAAAGAGCAATAGGCAGGCCAAGTCAATTTTTTTAGAAGAGGCAAACCAAAGCAACCTGAAATTAGTACAAAAATGGGGCTATTGAAAATAAAAAGAGAGATTAGATTGGCAGAATGAAACAATCGTGGTGTGTGTGTGTGTGTGTGTGCGTGTGTGTGCGTGTGTGTGTGCGTGTGTGTGCGTGTGCGCGCGCTTAAATATATGTGTGTGTGTGTGTGTGTGTGTGTGTGTGTGTGTGTGTGTGTGTGTGTGTGTGTGTGTGTGCGTGCGCGCGCGCTTAAATATGTGTGTGTGTGTGTGTGTGTGTGTGTGTGCGCGCGCGCGCGCGCGCGAGATATATCTTTTCTCTGGGGAGCTAGTTTAGTGTGGGGACCATATTTAGCTATATTACATTGCAGTGCATGGTCAATTCCGTTTCTCATATTTTTTTAAAGCACTATCCTTCTCATATCTTTTTAAGATACTATCCTTCCGACTTCTTGATTGTCTGGATTAGTTATATGCAATCACAGCATTTTTCTTATTTCAAATCTCCTATTATTGTGAAGAATGCGAATGATTTTCTTGAATTTCTTCTGTAGGAGAATAAGAGAAATTATCATTCAACAAAAAGGAAGCCTGGTTCTGGAGTTGCAGCAAAGATCCATTGAATTCAATTCTATTATTCAGAAGCATCAAAATATCAAGTTGGTATTTGATCTTTCTAGCAATTTTCACACTCTGTATTTTTGTGGGAATGCATGCCATTTTTTACCAGCTGCCGGTTGAACCTACCCAGGCCTGCTTTGGTTGAACGAATGCCAGTTCTCGATGAGGCAGCTTATATTGGAAAGAGGACCAGCTCTTCTCAGGGGTCCCTTTCAGCCGAAAAAACTAGCAAATCAACATCTTCAGGACCTTCACTTAATCTTCCAAATGGAGTTGCCAAGCCTCCTGCAGCTCCACTCGTAGATTTACTTGACCTGAGTTCAGATGATGCCCCAGCACCAAGTTCTTCTGGTGGTGATTTTCTGCAGGATCTGTTGGGTGTAGGTTTGACACCCAGTCCTCCTGTATCAGGTCCTTTTCATGCCTGTCTTGCTCTTTTTTTTTTTTTTTTTTGGTGCTTCTGTTATGTTGTGTGTTTTCCTGTTACTTGACCTGTGTCCCTGGAATGAAAGAAACATGACAAGGTAGGATCCATAAGTTCTCCCCCCCTTTTTTTTTTTTTTCATGTCTTTATAGATTGTCTGCCAAGGTCATGGTGCTTTTATGATGTCTTGCTCATTTATTTTGGATCGTTTGGGGTCTTTTACTATGGTATAAGATAATGCTCTTGATTTTGGTTTCAAATGTGGAACCAAACCCATAGTCTTTTTTTTTTTTTTTTTTTCAAAGGTAAACACTACTAGGGTTACCACTACTACTATTATTGCTTAGGGATGAGATTCTTTTCCTTGCGTTGTCTTGTGTATACCACATTGAATTTCATCTGTCATCTATGATAACTAACTAATGGCCAACAGGTAGAATTCTTTTTTTTTTTTTCTTTTTCTTTTTGTTACATTGACTACTGCTAAGATGGATGTCTGTATGTTCTTTTTCTGCTGATGTTTATAAAAGTAATTCCTGATTCACTGTTCCTGACCTATGTTCTTGATGGTCAACTTGGTATCTGATTTGAGCCATTTGTATTGATAATTGTTTGTAATTTTTATCTCAAGGTATGAGCCAGGCCCCAACAGGTGGTGCAGATATTCTATTGGATCTTTTGTCAATTGGAACTTCTCCTGCGCAAAACAATTTATCAGCACCTAATTTGCTATCAGCCAATCAAGATAACATGCCATCAATATCTCCCTTAGAGACATTGTCATCACTTTCTTCTCCAGCTTCTGCCCAACCCTCGCAAATATCATTACTGGATTCTGTGAAAGATACTGTTGATCAGACAAAGTCTTCTGCAGGATCTGCTCCAGTAATGGAATTGTTGGATGGCTTGTCCTCTAATTTATCGACACCTGGTAATGGAAATTTATGTCTGGTCTTTAGAATCTTGATTAACATTTGATTTTTTTTGGTTCTGAAATTTGCTTACAAAATAATGATATATATTTTCTTTTGCTTTCAGGAGAAAGCAATCCAGTTTATCCATCTATTGTTGCATTCCAGAGCAAGTCATTAAAGATAATTTTCAACTTCTCGAAGCAGCCTGGAAAACCACAAATTACGTTGATTCAGGCTACTTTTACAAATATCTCATCAAATATTTACACAGATTTCGTTTTTCAGGCAGCTGTTCCAAAGGTAACGCTAAATGACACTCATCTTTGGGACATCCCACTTTGTTTGACAATTCCTTGTCCTGTACTACAAAACATTTACATAAGCACTTCCCAGATTTACTTATTCTTCTACTAATATGTCAATATTTACCCACAAAAAGATTCATGCGTCAATTTTACATTTGAAACAAGTTTGTCTATTTGAGGGTTAAAAAGCTAGTAGCAGTGAGAGTTTGAGACCACTTCCTTGGGTGGTTGCGCTTTGACTGGGTGATGCCTAGCTTGGTGGAGGATCTGTTGTGGGCTTGGCATGGTCAGGGGGACGGGAAGGCTAGGCAAGCTGTTTCGAGGCTTTATCATGGCAGTTCTTTGGGCAATATGGGGAGCCAGAAATGATCATTGCTTTCGTAATGTTATCGTAGGGGAGGAAGCAGTCATTTTGAGGGTTAAAAAGTTAGTAGCAGAGTGGGCGGTGTTATGCCTCGGCCGCTCTTCCCTTTTAGTTCTAGAGTGTGTTTGGGTCTCTATTCTTTTACGCTACAGCGTGTTTTTCAATAAAACTTGGTTATCTTTCAGAAAAAAGTAAGTTTGTGTATTCAACCCGCACGGGGTTTGGGTGAACGACAAGCGTCGTGGGTGTGCTCTCCATAGACGTGAGTTCGATTCCCTTCCCCGGGACCCGATGCATGTGGTCAGTGGGTGATTGCGTGCATCCGCAGGGAATAGTCTTGCCTCAAAATGGGCAGGGACACCTTGACGTCATCCAAAAAAAAAAGAAAAAGAAAGAGAAAAAGAAAACAAGTTTGTCTATTCAATTCTAAATAAAATTGGACTACATATGGTATTTGTGTTTTGTTGGGAGGCAATTTTAGTTAAAAAAAAAAGGGGTATAAACAAGGAATTAGTTAAAATTGATGGACCAAAAGTACACCAAAATAACCATATCTGATATCTCGATAATTATGGGAATGGAGAGATTGAGAAGGATGTTACTAATAGAATTTGAGTTGAGCGGATGAAGTGGAGACGTGCTTTTAGAGTTTTATGTGATCGCCGCATACCAATCGAACTGAAGGGATATTATATAGGACAACGATGAGATGAACTGAAGGGATATTATATAGGACAACGATGAGACCAGCAATTCTTATGATAAATAATGCTGTGCAATCATCAAGAGTGGATGAAGTGGAGACGTGCTTTTAGAGTTTTATGTGATCGCCGCATACCCAATCAATCTGAAGGGGATATTTTATAGCTCAACGATGAGACCAACCATGCTTTTGATACAGAATGATGTGCAATCAAGGAACAATCGGTATAATAGGTTCATAGATTTAGTGTATTTGAAATGAGGATGTTGAGATGGAGTGCCAAGAGGAGTAAGAATAGAATCTGGGTTTTGAATATCAGTACCTATGTTTTAAGGTGAGGGGGTGTTGGAGGTATTTGCCAGGCCCAAAAACTAATTGATATAGTGCATATTGGACCCATATCGGATTATATAGGTCCATATTGGCAAAAGATTTTTTTTACCCAAAAAGTCTTGAAGATTATTGGGAAAATAGGAAAAAAAATGTAAACCACCATGAATTTTTTCTTTTGATTGTTCATTTTTAACATGTATTAGTGGTTTATCAAACTCGTGGTATTAAAGAACGGTTACATTGCTGTCATAAACGTAGTTACATAAAAGAAACACTCAACCTTGTCATGGTATAGTGGGTGAATAAGTTTGTTATGGGAAAAATGAGCCATATTAGGCCATTGGCCGATATGCCGTATTAGGCCGTTCTGGCCGATATGGGCCATACAACCCACATTGGCAAAGTTATGGGGCTGAGACTGCCATAAAGGGCCCATTTTGAAAATTTTATTATTAATTTTTCTCTTGTTTCTTCACTTCTTTATTCATTTTAACCATGATGGAAGCTTAAAAACCAAGTTTAAATTAGATGTAGGACTAGTTGGAGGATCAAATCACAAAATTTGAATAGGATTCGATGTACCACCATAGAGTGAAGGGTTAAACTATCCCTTTTCTTCATTTTTCCTATCTTCAATTTGCTGTACTTATATGCAATAGGCTCTATCCACTAATTCGTGCTTAACTTGTGTTTGATTAGGGCCTATTTGGTGAACTTTTAGCAAGTCAAGTTAACATTGCTTTATATGAAATTGTATTGGATCGTCTAACACGACACCCCATGCTGTGTGCGAAGCTTGCAGAGCTACTAGAACTATGGCTAAGTCCTTGAGAGGGGGGGGTTGAAGAAGACCTTTTAAAAGCTCTTGCCTATTTTAAACTAATTAAGCAAAAGTAACACTTAGCTTCGAACCTAAAGTGGGTCCAATTACAAAGGCTACAAATGATGAAACAGTTAATCAACTAGCCTAAGCACTTATATTATAAATGATACAACTAATTGAGTAACTAATCTAAGTGCAATATTTAGACAACAAATGATATCACAAATCAAGCAACTAGTCTAGAAAGCGAAACTACAAGTCGTGTATGTGAATCTACTTATCAAGTGCATTGCATACATTCCATTCAAGCATTCATATAATTAACAATTAAGCTAATAACAATGTGCTCAAAACAATCACAAACACAAGCATGTATAGTGGTTTGACTACTTGTCTACTCCACTCTTGGTTGCCGTTCCCTACTCATGAGATCACCAAATTTCACTATGACGGAGGTTTTAAATCACGTTAACCTCTCAACCTTTCAACGGAAGTTTTACACACAGGTTCACCTCTCAACTTGATTGAAGGTTTTGACTAGGTTCACCTCTCAACCTTGGTCCTACATAAGAACCTGCGTTCTTCTCCTGCCTGAGGCTCCCCACTTGGAGACTTACATGGTTTTCAATAGGCTAACCATCAACCTTGCATGCTTCTTCCGCCGGAGGCTCCTTACTTGGAGACTTACGTGGTTTTCAATAGGTTAATCATCAACCTTGCGGGCTTCTTCCGCCGGAGGCTCCCTACTTGGAGACTTGGTTGAGTTTGGGTCACAAACTCACACACTCAATCCACCCAAGGAAAGAGTGCAACCAGACTCTTACAAATGACACTTGTCGGATTGAGTCCCTTTCGTAGTGCCTTCTTGGGTTGCTTCTTCTCGCTCTCTTGTGCTCGAATTGACTCCCCATGTTCTCCCCCGATCAATGATGCCGATGCTTTGCCAAGGCTTCAGCTCCATCCATCAATCGTCTTGTATATGATCTTCTTGAGATGACCAAGGTGATAGGAGATAGGTTAAATCTTCTACAAATGGTTATGTTGTAAGCCTAGAAGGATTCACTTATTTGGATCTCTAGAGAGGTTCTGACAAAGTAGGTGCCTAAACATTTACAGATCTAGAGGGAACAAGTTCATCTTCATTTGAGCTTTGAATGCTCCAACTTGTGATGAATTACATGGAAGATAACTTGGATAACTTAGGATTAGAGCTTAGTGATAATGGCAATGCGGGTAGCTTCTAATGCACTAAAATCCCTCTTTGAAGCCCAAGAGCCGAGCCCCGTTCTTATATAGATAAAGCTCAAATGGTTGACAAACAGGCACCAATGGCTAGTTGTCGATCGATCGGCCAAGGCTATCGACCGATCAATAGGGGCCGTCGGTCGGTCGATTTTGAGTGTCGACCGGTCTTATTTACACCAGTGGCTGCTGCCTGATTTAGCTACTTTGCGACCTGTCAACCCTGCTTGTCAGCCGGTCGACTAGGACTATTGACTGATCTAATTATGGCCTGGACACTTGTTCGGTTTTTGTCCAAACCTGGCCATTTTCGGTTGGTTGACCACTGCTGTCGGCCGGTCGACCTTGTGCTCGATTGGTCGTTAGAACAGTTGACAACACCATGAGATTTGCTATTTGGGGTGTATTTTTACATCAGCTCATGAACCTTTTAGGCCTTACAAAGGGTGGTCTTTTGGGACTCCAAAGGCCATTCTGTGATAACTAAAGGTTTACCTAATTGGGTCCAAGTCATTAAAATGTTTAGGTTGTTTTGGTTAAGGGTTAGGGTCACCAAGGCATCTCATTTACCTGTTTCTTCTTCCTTGATGCTTCTTGTCCACTTGAATCTTCGGTCTTCAGCTTGCCAGGGCTCAACCAACATTACACCACATGGACGCATGTGATTGACAAATAAGGTGCACTATTATGCCACAAAAAAGTGCACTAACATTATAGACACCATTCTTATTAAAGAATGGCCTGCTACACTATCAAATACATCTCCAAACCAAAAAGGAACACGTATTTGGGATCCTCACATTTTTTAGAATTTTACCAATAATTTTTGGGTTTGTTTCCCAAAGAAAAAGTTTTGGCTCTTATAAGGCTGTATCAGCCGATATGGCCAAGATCGTATCTTGTTGGCTAATACGCTGGATATTACCATTATGTTATACCTTGATCAAACCATTCTCTAATTACAATGTTGTTAGTTGGTTTGACCATTGATAGTCAACCAAATAGGTCTAATTGAACACAAATTAAGCATGATTTTGTGGATTACGTCGTTATCACTCAAATACAACTAAGAACAAAAGGAAAAAAAAAAAAAAAAACCAAGCTAGTGTTAATGGTAGCTGTTCTAGGGTTACCTGGGGTCTTATACGGATTTTTTGTTTTTTTGTCTTTGTGGCCATGGTCACATTGATTTCCTCAATGCAATATCTCTGTCCTTGTTGTGCATGCATGTTACTAAATCTTTATCTTCCATGAATAAAATTATATAACAATTATTTCTCTCTATTAGGGGAAGCTATTCCATGCATGAATACCACTTGAGAGTTGATAAGAAATGGGAAATAAACATATATTGTAAAAAACAAAATGGAACATAGTACTAGAACTAAATTGATCCAAAATGGTATAGCAAATTTTGAAGTAGAGCTATACGAGGGAAGAGTGCACTGATGGCATATCTACAATTTCTCATTCGTTGATGGTTAGATTTTGAAATCATGAAAATATATTCCTTTGCACTTTGGAGTTGATAAGAAATGGGAAATAAGCATATCATTGTAAAAAAAAAAAAAAATGAAACACAGTACTAGAACTAAATTGATCCAAAATGGTATAGCTAATGTTGAAGGAGAGCTATATGAGGGAAGAGTGCACTGATGGCATATCTGCAATTTCCCATTCGTTGATGATTAGATTTTGAAATCATGAAAAGATATTCCTTTCTGAGGAATTTTGTCAAGAAAAAACTTTGCATTGTGGTGTACTAGTAATGACATGATGGTCCCACTCCCTGATCCTTATAAACAACTGTCGATGAGGTCTGTCAGGACCAGGTAGGTCTAGATAAAGCGAATGATGAAAGATGAACAATTCTACGATCCAATAATATGAAGTTTATGTTATTGCAATTCTTATTTCATCATGTACTTCTTATGGAAGGTTCATTATGCACCAGACATAATTGCAAGAATTGATCACTTGCAGATGTGTGCACCAATAATTGTGGTTCAGGGCTTCTCTACCCATTGGATGCACTAATGCATCCATTGGCAAAAAAGGCCTTGAACCATAAATAGTGGTACATGTCTGTAGGTGACAATTCTCATTGTAGTAAGCTTCTAACAAGGTGCCAATCCCATTGCTGTTTTGAACCTGTGCTTCTGCTCCCGCTCCTGCTCTTGCTTCCCAAGGTGTTTATACTTGTTAGCAATGTTGTCAAAATTGTTTTCTTTTTTTTTTTGAAGGGCAATGTTGTCAAAATCATTATCGTATCGAATCACAAATCGTTAGTTTTTTTTTTTTTTTTTAATACAATTTTCATAAAAAAAATTGAAAAAAAATGAAAAGTATAAATAAATTAGAAAAAAAATTTAAAACTCATTAATCATCCTTTTGCCATCAATATGCACTAAGTAATACCATGTCATGATAGTGTTAATGGATTCTTATCTTTCCTTTATTTTTTGCCTTTCAAGAAATTTCCCTTAAAAATCATAAAAGGATCCTCTAATAATTTATGTTCTTGTTACCTTTGTTGAATGTAGAATCACATTGGAAAAGCGACATGGGATGTGTAGACCAGCGAAAAAAGATATTTTGATTTCTAAACACTATTCCACTACATATCAGTCAACATGATCGTAACCATCCTTTAAAACATTCCAGATAAGTCATACATCAATTTGGTGTTTCGACTAGTTAAGAAATCATAAAAAGAGTTCCACGATTTAACTTTAAAGAGAATATATATCATTAATCTCTTATAAAGAACAAATAAAATAACTTACCTTTTCTAAACAATTCTTCGAGCCCCCACCAATTTAAAATCATAAAATGAAAGCCAAGCGAAGCTTAAAATAGAAGAGAACAAGTAGAATTTCAATTGTAAATCGGGCTTTGAATCGTAAATCGTAGGATTAAAATCATAGAATTGTAGGATTCATATAAAAAGGGATTCAAATAATTTTTGCTTAAGATTCGACTGAAATTGTATATCGTAAATCGTACAATTTTAATAACACTGCTTGTTAGCATATTGAAAGCAGACCTTCCCTGGTCCCCAATCTGAATATGCTGCTGCTTCCCCATTTATCCACATAGTTTCTGCAATTTAACAATGTAAAGACCTAAATGATTCAAAGTCAAATTAATTTAAGAAAAAACTTAAAAATTACTTGACAGATTATCCCAGCAATAGTTTATAACCATATAATTTAGCATGGACAAATTTTCAAAATTTCAACACAATCTTATTTATGTCTTAATAAAATGAATTTTCAAGTTCCCACAACTTAATTGCAATAACCTTCTAACCAAGGTATCCATTGCCACTATGAACTCGTGCTCCAGCTCTTACTTCAAAATGTGTTTCACTTGTTAACATTTGAAACAGAATCTTCCCTGCTCCCGAATCTGGACATGCTCCTGCTTCCTCATTTACCGTCATGCTTTGTACAATTAAGAAGTGTGCACTGTAGAGACATCATCAGTAAATGATTCAAAGTCAAATTTATTTCATCTTTTCAAAATGCCTGTTCTGGCAGTATTTTTTAGGCATATGAATTAGCATGGACCAATTATTCAAATTTCAATACAATCTTTTTCTGCATATTGGATACATGGATTTTCGAGTTCTAGGGCGACAATAGGAAACTTCACTTGGAAGCTAGCTGGGTGCTCCCATATCCTGGGTATTGATGAAGGATAGAGGTCAAGTGGAAGCTAGTGATACAACTTTTGCCAGAAAGGTGAGGGGTTGATGTCAGGTGGGTCCTGATCATAAAATGTTTGCCAAGACATCATGAGATTTCATAATTTAAATTGACAAAATGGAATTCCTACATCCAACCCATTATCTAGGACAAGGCCATGAAGATGGTGACAATGTATGCTGTTGACACAAGTGCTTGGACAATTTAGTAAAGCAATTCTTCTGGAGCTTCCAACTTGCTTCAGATTCAATCCTTGATAAGTATATGAGATTCAGAGAAGAAAATAAATGCAATTCAGAGCAGCAGTCACATGTCAAATTGTTAAATACTTTATTTGATTGCCAAATACAAATATTTCCATGGATACAACATTGACTTATGAGATGGAATTTTGATTGGCAATAAAGGCCTGGCTGGGGGTGGTAGGATTATTAGAGACACCAGTGATTCGAGTTTGGTCGATCTCTCCGGCTCGATAGGTGTCCATGACTTCAGCTGTGCAGGGTGGGAAATCAGCTGCCTGATTCAAAATTAGCTTGCTTATCCTTGAAAGCTACTCTAGTAATGTTATCAAGTGGGTTTTCTTCCCCTGGCAATTCACAAATTTTTTGGACGAACCGGTGGACATTAATCTTTGTTTCTGGTCTCTATCTCATGTCCAGAGGTCCATGTATCCTGTATTGGCAGCTGGGCAAAAGAGGGTGCATCCAATCTCTTGCTTCACATTTGTCTGTATTAGTTGGGGGTTAATTGTTTTTTGTCTGGGGTCTTCCTTTTTGCAGGGTTTATCCTGCTGTTTCTGGCCGGATGTAGCTGTTTTTTATTTTTTTTCCTCTTAAAAAAAAGAAAAAAAAAATTATAAATTTCGAGACAATGTTTTCCCATTACGTATTGCTTTTCTCTCAAGGTGGAATATTTGAACTTGCTGCCATGCAAACATGTTTCTATTTTCTTTATGCCTTGGTATGAATGTTCTTTCATATTTTCTGGCAAGATGCAGTTGTGACAATGTCAATGTGTTTATTCCACAGTTTGTTCAGTTACACTTAGAGCCAGCTAGTGGTAATGTTCTTCCTGCCAGCGGTAATGGGTCAATCACTCAAAGTTTGAGTGTTAATAACAGCCAACACGGGCAGGTATGTAGTTATACCCTCTCATTCTTTTAGTTTCCATTGCATTGTTGTTAGTGTATCTGTCCATGGCCTCTTTGCTTTTGCTTCTGAATGTTTATTTTTTATTTTTGGGGTTGACATTCAGTTGGTCAACCAAACTCTACTGTTTTATCATGCACCTTTCAAATGTTTATCCTTATACTACATCTGTATTAATTTCTAGCATGTAGGCCTTCAGTCCGTACTTTCGTTTGTGATTTTGCTAACTGGTCATGGAATTATTCCTTGTCATCTAATTATTAGAAGAGGAAACATTCCGGGAATTGTATTAAAAGAGTGCCCTTTCCACATTCTTTTCCTTTTGCCTGCTGCCTGAAACAAAATGGACAAGCACAAATCTATCTGTTTGGATCAGACTGCCAAACAGACCCTTTCCTTTCATTCTATCCAATGGTTGTGTTTCTATATATAGGAGGTTGGAAGGAGAATAACTGAATTCTTATCTTTGTATTTCAGAAAGCCCTTGCCATGCGTATACGGATAGCCTACAAAGTGAACAACCAAGATGTGCTCGAGCAAGGACAGATCACCAACTTTCCTCCCGGTTTGTAGGGGTGAAATACACTTTTTCGAGGTTAATTTGGTGTAGGCATTTTCACCCGCCACTAGAGTAACTCTTCTATGTTGATCGGGACCCATGGGCAAGCTCATCAACGTCCTTGATGCTTTCAGGTGCACGGTCACTGGCATCAACTTGTACGAGTCGATTTTCAGCACCTGCCGATTGCCTTGGTTTTGTGGTTTATGTACATTATATGTTTCATAGAGTAGTAGGAACGGAATTTTCTTGAGAGACCAAGTTTGTCATTGAAAAACGTTGAGGTTGCCATTAGCTGGTTGTTTCAATTTTTGGAATTTCACGGGTACTGTGTGGATGGTGATGGGGATTTAGATTGTGATTCTTGTTGCTAGAAGCAAAAGGAAACAATAACTTTGCTGTCTCTTTATTCTTAATTTTCCTTTCTGAAATGATCGATCATTATGGGAGTTGCAATTCTCCATTATATAATTCAATATCTTTTCGTACTTACAAGCACTTAAGAAAATGGGGTGGTTAGTGAGTTTGATCCTTTGTATAAACTAGAAATTTGCTATTCAATTGCTGCTTGTATACTCCTCCAATGTGGCAAAGCATGTGGAAGATCTAAGCCGTCTCTCAGGTAGGTGCCTGAAAATCATGTTGTTGTTTTCATCAGATGCACGGCACCATTCGAAATGAACTGATAGTTTGAGAGAAAAAAAAGGCCCAGTTTATCTTGGCATCCATTTGCTCAAAGTACCATGTCCCACCTAATTAATGGGTTGCCCTGGTTTTCAGTAGTACCAACGGGATGGACAGCTGTTTGACTTTGCCAGCTGGAACATGGGGGTGGCATGGAGAGGCTGTATTGATTATGTGGTCGAGAGCCGAAACACAGTTTATTAAACATCTCTAATATGGCCCTCTCTACAAACTAATACATCGGAAGTCACCATTGCAATGCCAGCAGGTGTAAATGCAGGCATTGGTCCATCTCTCAAATAATCCCTCTTGTTGACTATCTGAAAAGTAGGCTCCTGATGGAAAAAAAAAGAAGAAAAAGAAAAAGGAAAGCTTTGTAATATTACATTGCGAATCTGGTGCTCTCAAATCATTGCAAGTTCCCTCCTAGTTGCGTTGGGACCCTTGTAACAAACCTATTGATTGAGTAATACTATCTATTAGGTTTAACTTATATTTCATGGTCTAGAATGTGAAAATCTTTTTGATTGGATGATTTTATCCATCCATTATTTGGCCTTCTTTTCACTATCTATTATTTATTTAATTAATTATGTTTTACAACAGAATAGGTGGGATGGCTGGGATTCTGGTGATTAAGTGATTACCTACATGATCATTTTAAGATTAGCCTGGTTCGCTTGTTTGGAGGAGTCCTAAGACTGACCTCAAAAATTCAGCCCCCATCCATGGAACAGTAGAGACAGGGTTATAAGCCATTGAAACCTTTATCAAGTCACTGTGATGTTTATGTGGTATCTAATACATTCATAAGGTGAGTCACTGCTGGATAAAGGGAAACACCAAATGTCACAGCCTAATCCAAAACATGGTGGGCTTCCTCACTGTTCCGTGTAGCTTGGCCTGCTTGAGTTTTGGTGCATGCCCTACATTAGCTGACACAAATGATGGATAGAGTGGATGTTTAACATACATCTTGACAGTCTCCACGAAACCTTTTGCTGCATGTGCAATGCAGAAGATTCTGTAAAACTCAGGCAAGCGGGACAAAATTTCCAGTAAAACTGATGATGGCCACAGTCTACAGGACGTTGATTGCCGGTCAATGGGACGTGGATTGACAGTCTACCGAACGCCTAGTACAGACGTGGCTACTGGTTGGTGCTTTGTAGGCCCCATCATGATGTATGTGTTTTATCCATGCAGTCCATCAATTTTGTTAGCTCATTTTATGACATAGCTCAAAAAATGAGGCAGATCGAAATCTCAGATGGTCCCCACAGCAGGAAAACAGTGGTGATTGAATGGCCACCATTTAAAAACTTATTGGAGGCCAAAAAAGTTTGGGATTGAGATACTGTTTGTGTTTTCCCTTCATCCAGGTCTGTGTGACCTACTCAGCAGGTTGAATGGCAAATGAACATCTCAGTGGGCCTTAGGAAGGTTTTAATGGTGCCTTTCAATCACCACTCTTTTCCTATGTTGTCCAGCTGAGATTTGGATATACCTCATTTTTGGCCTCATGCCATTTAATGAGTTGGAAAAATAGATGGACGGTGTGGATAAAATACATATATTATGGTGGGGCTTAAAGAGCAGCACTGACCAGCACCCATGTTGACGCTTGCAGGGTCAGTATGCAATCCGCGTCCCAGAATACCTATGTCAACCAAGAGGTTTGAAGGATGGCCCCATAACATGTGGCTGTTGACTAGGCTTGGCAACGGATCGTCATGGACTGTGTTCGTGTCTTGTTGTGCTCCTGTGGTGTCAAAAATTTGCTCACCGAGACACGGCTCATTACCTAACGGGTTAAAATCTAGAAACCCGAACTCATTTAATTTAATGAGTTACCCGCAACCCTACCTGTTTAACTCATTAAATAAAAGGGCTGTGTTTTCATACGCAGAGACCATAGATTTTGGAGCGTGGCCATGGGTAGAAAGATGAAGAAAATTCCCGAGTGTGTGAGAGAGAGGCTTACTGTTCTCACCATACTAAAGATAATTACCTAAATGTCCTCACTAACGGGTTAAACGGATTTCGCGGGTGAAACACTGACCCAATCCGTTATGTTAATGGGTCTTAATGTGCCAACCCGTTATTTGACCCGACATGATAAGGCCGTACCTAAACACTGAATTTTTCGTGCGGGTTGGCGAGTAGAGCTACACACGAGCCGAACTCAAGTCGAGCTTTACAAAGCTTGAGCTTGGCTTGATCAGTGGCCCATTGAGCTTGAGCTTGTCTTAGCTTGAGCATCGAGCTCAAAACAACCGCTTGAGCTTGGCTTATTGGTCGAGCGGATCGAGCTCATTGAGCCAAGCCAAGCCAAGCCGAGCTTTGTCTTTTTTATTTTTATTTTTATATGAGTGTATAACTACAAACTAATGCAATTACAAGTATAACTACAAGTACAAGCCTACAAACGAAAACAACTAAAAATATTGAGTATATAATTACAAAATACTAAAATTTAGTGACTAGTGATTTTATTTAACTACTTGTAGACTACAAAGTCAAAGTACAAACCTTAATACCTTAAAATACTCCATAGGATGAATGCCTATGTCCTTAATACTCATCCTTCCATCAGATCCATCTGTGCCCGAGGTGGTATCTTCTCCAAGTTGCTCATTAATCAATCTCATCTGAATCAGAAGGTAGGGAGACCTTTCCATCATGTTCTTTTATAGATTCTGCTAGTTCTTTTAAACTTTTTTTTGTGAGCTGATCTATGCTTAATACCCAATATCTTATAAAACGAGACGAGTCTTGATATAAACTTCGATGACTTCTTACTTCCTATACTTGGCCATGCTTCAACGTCATGTTGTTGAGGAGGAGGACATTGTTGATATCCAGAAGCATCTATCTCTTCTTTATTTAACTTCAAGGCAATTTTTATTTGCTCAAGGCAATTTTTATTTGCTCTTCTTCCATAGCCCTTATTCTAGCTTCCCTCTCCTCTTCCTCTTCCCTATTAATTCTCTTCACTTTCTCTATTTCGGATTCTTCATCGATTGCAATGGGTTTATCATGGTATATCTTATGAATAGTTGTATTCAGTCAGGAGGATGGGGTAGAAGGCTTCCTGTTGGAGTTTATGAGAACTTGAAATAATTCTTGTACCTCTTGCGATGCTTTAGGACACGGTTTTGCATCTCCCCTCAACATGATAAGTATAGTCTAAGCCGATTTGTTTTGTTTACAAATTGGCCCCACACAAATTGTATTGAATTTTCATTCTTCCAGAGTTATGAGGGAGTGGACTTGAAAACCGTAATCCAAAATGTCTGTGAATGGATCATTTGAAGACATTGTTACATACCTTATTGTTGTAAGAGAAATATTTTGAACAATAAGGAATAGTAAATCTAAAAATAAAATTACACAAATTTAAAGATATGAATGAAAAACATTATATGAATTACATATGTCATACGCCACATATAATTAGAAGAACAGTAATTCTGTAAATTTAAAAGTCATAGTGTAATCCATAATACCATCCATGCATCACAATTCACCACCTTTAAACAAAGTTGTTCAACATTTTAAAAGGTAATATGAAAATTGAAAAGTGAACCTCGTTTAAACAAATGGAGGAATAATCTCACCTAGACTCTCGACGTCGTCCTCCTCTTCATTCTTAACTTCAAAACTGCTACTGCACCAAGTCAGCCGCAACCAATCTTATGTACAGATGAATGCTTCAATTGTTTTTTATGCAAGATAACTTCGATGTTTGTTGACAACCCTACTTCCCGTGCTAAATGCTGATTCTGATGCCACTATTGTAATCGGAATAGATAAGATATCACATACCATCATTGACATAATAGAGGTATCTTTCTTTAAGACTTCTTGCATTCCACAAATCTAACACATCAAAATCTTGGGTTGCGAGCTTTACAATAGATTCACTGAGGTATAAATCTATCTTTGACTTGGTGGTATTCTCTGTTAATTTTTCTTCCTCATACGCCAATAAAAATTCATTGAACGGATCAGAACCAACTGCACTTTAGCTACTACTAGCTTGAAGTTGTTTAGCTTAATCTTTGTTTTGTCCTCTTGCCATTTTAGCAACATATGAGTTGTATAATTCCACGACCGCTTCACGAACACATGCGGTTTCTACTGCCTGCATTTTTAGTCGAATAAATTTT
Organism: Liriodendron chinense; assembly: GCA_003013855.2. Classification (NCBI taxonomy): domain Eukaryota; kingdom Viridiplantae; phylum Streptophyta; class Magnoliopsida; order Magnoliales; family Magnoliaceae; genus Liriodendron; species Liriodendron chinense. Next base: position 463,264 of record PVNU02002850.1, read on the forward strand.
CTTGAAGATGAAATTAAGCATCGTAATCTTACATCGAGAGTCAAGAATAGCTGCCATTGCCATTAACAGATGGCAATCAGTCCAGTACTCATCAAACTTGTCTTTCATGCCTTCAGCTATCGCCTACAGAAAATCCGGACTTGTGGTGACAAATTTATTTAGGCTTTCTTTAATCTTCTAAAGTGATGGAAGAAATAGATTTGTTATAGGGTATTTATTTACATAAAAAAAATCTTCGTCGATTCATAAAAAAACCTTCAGAAAGATGTGAACTTTCTCAGCTCGTATCCAATCATCTTCTATAGGGCACCAGGTGCATGATTTTTCAAGCACATTGTATTCGGGAAAATCAATTTTCAACTCTATAGTAGAATCCAACATTTTAAATGTCGAATTTCATTGCGTACATGCATTTAATTTCAATGATTTCTGCGACTTAACATTCAAACGGTGTAGTATCTCATTGCAAATACAAAATCTAGAAGGTGACCCCCTTATAAATATAATATTCTCTTTTATATTCTCAATTGTGGAGTCAATTGATTTAAGCCCTTCTTGCACAATTATATTTAGAATGTGTGAATAACATCAAACCTGAAATATTCTTCCACCAAAGAATACCTTGTCGATCGCCCTAAATTGATCCCGAAAGTGAAAAATGACACTATCATTTGTGAATGCATTGTCTAATGTTATCGCGAAAATCTTATCATTGATGCCTCATTCCAAAAGGCAATTACAAATGCGGTTTGAAATTTTCAAGCCATTACGGGGGGAGGAAGATGACAAAAGTTTATGATTGACTTACACATTCTTCCATTCTGCATCTACATAATGTGCTGTCAGTGACATGTACCCATTCCTTTAATTCGACATCGTTCACAAATCTGACATCAAACTTATACGTGATACCGATTTTAACACTTCTTTTAGCTTTTCCTTTTCAACTTCATACATCTTCATACATTCCCTCTGCACCGTTATATGTAACGTGACATTTTTTTAACCTTAGGATTAAGGATCTGCATAATTTGTTGAATGCTTTGCTCTTGATGAATTTGAAGTATTTTTCTTTAACCTTCTTTTTCTCAAATTTATTCATCGTAATGCTTGTTTGAGAATCACCTACGAAAGGAGAAAATGAGAGCATTTGCTATCCTCCTTTCACGGTTCTTGGTCGCTTGAGACACTGTAAAAGATGTTTAACATAATGTGTTGTTGCCGAGCTTTTATGTTTTTTGAACGATGCCTTATAATGCGTACATATTACTTTCATCTAATTATCTTTTGTTTCTTCGTCGAAATCATCCCAAATAGCTAATCTTTTCTTTCCTTTGATCGTTGATCCAGCCGGACCAGCCTCAACATTTTCATCACCTTCCTCTACATGTAGAAGAGATGTGGCCAACGCACCTGCAGTATTTGGTACTTCCTCACTAGTCATCTATAATTAGAAAAATAGAAAACAATGTCTTCCTGTGGTGTGTTCCACCTGATAGTTGGATCTGTCTCATTTTTGGGAACATGCCTTAAAATCAGATAGAACAATGGATGTACAGAGTGGATAAAACACATACATCATGGTGGGTCCAACAGAGATTTGAAACCGCCCCTTATGCTAGTCCCAGATCCGCTCCCGCCATACATGAACCCGGTTTGGCTAGTGACCCCAACGCCAGCCAGCTAGCTGGTGTCAAAGCTGTAGGCCCCACCGTGATATATCTGTTTTATCCACGACCTCATCTATTTTTCCAGCTCATTTTGGCAGATGAGTCTAAAAGTGAGGAAGATCCAAGTCTCAGGGGGACCACACCACATGAAAAAGTGGGAATTCAACACTTACCATTGAAAACCCTTTGATGTTGTATTTTACCTTCATCCAGTTTTGTATATCCTCGCAAATAAACATTACAGTGGCAGGTGTTGTGGTAACTTTCCAAACCGCGTCAATACAGTGCACTGCTTCACATACAGTACATCAGGCGAAAGAGAGAGAGAGAGAGAATGGATATTAAGCTTCAGGAAGCAGCAGTAATGGGGGATGTTACATCCTTGCTTCAAATATCGCTTGTGCAAGGTGATCTCATTCTCGATAGTGGTATAACTGGAGCTGATGATGATGCAAAGACTACTCCCTTGCACGTAGCTGCCCTGTACGGGCATGTTGACTTTTCGAGAGAGATTTTAAGTCGTAGGCCGGAGTTCGCCAGAATATTAGACTCAAAAAGGATTTTCACCTTTGCACTTGGCGTCAGCAAAGGGCGATTTAGATATGGTTCAAGTGCTATTGACGATCGACTCCAGTATGTGTCTAGTTAGAGATCGAGATGGAAGGATTCCTCTCCACACAGCTGCAATGAATGGCCGAGTTGATGTCTTGAAGGAGTTAGTTCGTGATAGACACTTTTCGGCTCGGGTGTTTACAAAGAGTGGAGAGACGGCTCTACATCTTTGTGTGAATTGCATAAGCGTTTTAAAGCATTGGAGGCATTGGTGGTGGAGTTGAATGGTGATGCTACCGTTCTGAATATGAAGGATGAGGAGGACAACACAATTCTCCTCCTTGCTACTTCCACAAGGCAAATCCCAGTATGAATCTTTCTTTCTACTTTTTAAAAGGCATGCCATCGTGGATTTGAACGTTCTTCTAAAATTTCAGGCCCAATTAGTAATTGATCGAGACTTGGAGGTTGAATCGATGTCTAAATGAGAGTGCGGATTGTCTATGCTGAAGGCACAGCGAATTCCTTTGCCGCCTCCACGTCATCGGTCATAACGTCAAGAGTCTGGATCGTCTGCTAACTTCTGTGGCCCCACCATTAAATATGTGTATATCCACACCGTCCATCCATGGTGGATCCACGCGGCCCATCCATGTTTCATCCACGCTGTCCATCCATCCGCATTTTGTGGGCTCCAAAAATGATGTAGATCGAAATCTCAAGTGGGCCACACCACAGGAAATAGTGGGGGATTGAACTCTTAAGGTTGAAATCTTCTTGGCCACAGGAGTTTTGGATCAATCTGATATTTGTGTTTTCCGTTCATCCAGGGGTTATGTGATCTGATCAAAAGGTTGGATGGCAAATAAACATTACAGTAGTTACTGGGAAGTTTTTAACGGTGGGAGTTCAATCACCAATGTTTTCAGCTGGTGTGGTCTACCTGACATTTAGATCTGGCTCATTGTTGGGCTTATGGCTTAAAATGATCTGCCAAAATAGATGGACGGCATGGATAAAATACATAAATCATGGTGAGTCCATAGAGTTTCAGCTAGCTGGCTAATAGTGGGGTCACCAGCCGAGCAGCGTCCGTCAGGAGCGGATTAGCTGTTACCCGGCAACGGGCGCGGGTTTAGTGGGAGTCGGATTGCGTCCAAACCGAGCAGCAGAGGGGCCCACCGTGATGTATCTGTTTATCCACTCCCTCCATCCATTTTATAAGATCGTTTTAAAGTATGAATCTAAAAAGGAGGAAGATCCAACTCTCAAGTGGGCTATATCCAACAGTGATCAGAACCTAGTGACGTTCTCACTATCTGTTGGAACCTGGTGACGTCATCACTACTAGTGATGACCTCACCAGGTTCCCATCACTGTTGGATGTAGCCCACTTGAGCGTTGGATCTGCATCGTTTTCGGGTCCATATTCTAACATGATCTTATAAAATGGATAGACAGAGTGGATAAACAGATAAATAATGGTGGGCCACTCCACAGCTCGGTTTGGACGCTTTGCGTCTATACTAAAGAAGGACGCAATCTACTTCAATTAAGTACTACCCGAGCATGTGCAAAGCTCGAGACATGCTAGTACGTGGCCCGTGCGTATTGGCTGACCCTGGATCCACCGAGGTGAGTCCCTTGACAGTGGGGCTCACAGTAATATATGTGCCTTAAATCCACACCATCCAACCATTTTGAAAGATCATTTTAGCGTGTTATATGAAAAATGAAGCTAACTTAAATCTTAGGACAACACTTTAAAAACAGTCCTGATTGAATCTTTACCATTGAAAAATTCATGGATTTCACCCGAATGTTTATTTGCCATTATTTTCCATCCAACCTATAGATAAGGTCACAAACATCTAGCTGAAGAGACCACATAAATATCATCTTGATCCAATGCTTTTGTGGTCCACGAGAAGTTTTTAATGGTCAATCAGCACAGTTTCGTGTGCTATGGCCCATCTAGGATTTGAAACTGATTCATTTTTTGGATCGTGCCCTAAAATGAACTTTCAATACAGATGGATAGCATGGATGTAGTCACATGCATCACAGTGGCCCCACCGTCAAAGGTTCCACCCAAATGGGTGGATCCGGGGTCTCACTTAATCCGTCCATGTGTCAGGCTTTCTGACATGGCAGGTCTCTTCTGACAACGTGATCTCTACCCATACAGACCGGTCAGGTACGTGCCACATCAAGCCTGGCCGAGCTCTGCAGGGGCTAGGGTAGTACCTAATCTGTGTCCCCTGGCAACACCTCATAGTGGATTTTACCCTAACCATGTGGGGCCTATCTCAATGTAGTTTTGGTATATCCACGCCATCCATCTGTTCTTCCATCTTATTTTAGGGCGCCATCCAAATTTCAGGTGAACTGTACTACTAGAAACAGTAATGAATGACCATTAAAATCTTTTCATGGGGCACAAAAGTTTTAGATTAAGCTGATCTTTGAATTTTTTGCCTTCAACCGGAGGATTTTTACAAATAAACATTACAAAAACATTAGGTGGGACCTTTGAAATTTTCAAGGGTGAGGCACTCAATCATAACTGTTTCATGTGGTGTGGTAGACCAGAGATTTGTATATGCATAACTTTTGGGGCACATCAAGGTGGCCTTACCGTAAGGGTAACACCACCCGTATAACACCTAATCTGCTCCCGTCCAAAACGGATGCATTAAAATTGAGTTGGAAGGGGAGGGGATTAGCTGTTACTCGGGGAACAGCTTAGTGAGTGTAACTCTAACCATGTGGGGCCCACCTTAATATATTTGTTGTATATTTATGCTGTCAATCTGTTTTTCCATCTCATTTTAGGACCTGATCCTAAACCTTTAAAAGATCACGATGGGCTCTTTGGAATTTTTAATAGTGTGGTACTCAGTCACCACTGTTTCCAATGGTGTAGTCCACCTGATATTTGTATATGCATACTTTTTGGAACAACATCTTAAAATATGTGATGGAGTTTTCCTCCTCACGTGACAGAGGAGAGAGAGAGTGAATTGGAAGTGGCCGGGCGCCCGGGCCTCATTGTGGCCGGGCGACCGGAATTCATGTTTTCTGAGTAGCTAGGTTGCTGGACTGTTTTGTCCATTTCCGGGCGCCCCATGGTTTTGGTGACCGGGCGCCCCATGACCCGGCCGGGCGTCCGACCATGTTGGTTCGGGCGCCCGAAATTCAGATTTTCTCTAAGTGTTCTTGCTGGATTGTTTTTTGGTTGGCCGGGCGCCCCACGGTTTTGGTGACCGGGCGCCCGACCCGGCGCGAACTGCTTGTACGCAGTTTCCATATTTGGCTCTAATTCCTCCGTTTTTGGTACTTAAGCGCTCCAAAACGGGATTAGGGCATCCCATTGTGTTGGTAACACGTCCAAAGTGAGAAAGAGAGAAAAAGAGGAAGAGAGAAAGAGAAGAGAGAGAAAGAGGAAGCTTGTAGAAGGGAGAAGTTGCTTGAAGAAGGGTTCTTCTGCGCAACGGTCGTCTCAGCGCTTCTACGTCCTCGGGATCGGTGAGATCGTTTCTCCTTTACTATTCTCTTGTTGTTTATCCATCCCTGCGCGGGTGAAGAAGTTTGATCCAAGCAGTGTGTGCTTGTGATCGGTTGTAACAGTTCCCTGAGATAGTGGATTGTTGATCTGGACTAGGTCCCGTGGTTTTTACCTCTTTTGAGGGTTTTCCACGTAAAAACTCCTTGTATTCGTGTGGTTGATGTTTATTCTTGATTATTGCATTAGCATAGTCCATAATTCTAGTGTATTGGGGGGCGAGATCCGAAGGTTTGTGTGAAACGCACCCAACAAAGTGGTATCAGAGAGTTCAGGTTGTTTGAACGGTGTGTGATCGGTTCTGAATTATGGAAGGTGGCTCATCAAGAATGATCAGCCTCAATGGTTCTAACTGGACCATATGGAAGGCTAAGATGGAGGACTTGCTCTATTGCAAGGACTTGTATGCTCCAATTTTAGGCATATCGGAGAAGACAGAGGATATGTCAGATGATGATTGGAAGAAAGTGGACCGGAAGGTGGTGGGGTTCATTAGACAATGGTTAGATGATTCGGTTTTTCACCATGTGTCTACAGAGACCTCAGCCGCTAGCCTATGGCTGAAGTTGCAAGGGCTGTATGAGAGGAAGACAGCCGGCAATAAAATTTTCCTGATAAGACGACTTGTGAATCTCAAGTTCAAAGATGGTGGTTTTGTGGCTGAACACATGAATGAGGTCAGCAACATTGTGAACCAGCTCTCCGCCATGAAGATGGTCCTGGATGATGAACTTCAGGCTTTGCTACTGCTTAGCTCATTGCCTGACAGTTGGGAGACATTGGTGGTGTCTCTAAGTAATTCCGCGTCAGACGGAAAGGTATCCATGGATCAGGTAACAAGCTGTCTCTTCAATGAGGAGACAAGGAGGAAGTCCCTAGGGCCTGCTCAACAAGAGGCCCTTGTGACACAAGATCGGGGGAGAGGAAAGAACAGAAAGGGCGGAAAGGCACGAGATAAATCAAGAGGTAAGTCAGTTGCCAGGAAAGATGTTGAATGCTGGAATTGTGGCAAGAAGGGCCACTACAAGAAAGAATGTCACAAGAAGAAGAGTGACAAGAAGGGTAAAGGAAAGGAGAAGGAAGATGAATCGGATTCTACTGCGGTCGCCTCAGATGGTGACGTTGTTGTTATTCTTTCGGCAGATCACAATATTTGTCTCACGGCTTCGAGTCAGGACACCGACTGGGTGATAGACTCGGGAGCCTCGTTTCATGCGACTCCACGCAGAGATTTCTTCACAAGCTACAAGTCAGGTGACTATGGGACAGTGAAGATGGAAAATTCTGGTGTGTCGAAGATCGTAGGGGTCGGTGATATTTGTTTGAAGACCGATGTGGGCTGCACATTGGTTCTCAGGGATGTGAGACATATTTCAGATCTTCATCTCAACTTGATGTCGACAAAAAGGCTGGATGATGATGGCTATGAAAGCCGGTTTGCTGGTGGGCGCTGGAAGCTCATCAAGGGTTCGTTGATCGCTGCCAGAGGAAAGAAGTGTTGCACTCTTTACAAGGCACGTGTCAGTGTATGCAAGAGTGGATTGAACGCAGCAGAGGATTCAGCTACTGACGTGTGGCATAGGCATCTAGGCCACATGAGTGAAAAAGGGCTTCAGCTACTAGCGAAGAAGCAGCTCCTTCCAGACGTGACAGGTATACCTCTCAAAACCTGTATTGATTGTTTATCTGAGAAACAGCATAGAGTTTCTTTTGTTAAAACTGCTTCTCATACTAATAAAGTACATGCATTAGATTTGGTTTATTCTGATGTTTGTGGTCCTATGAGGACAAAAACCTTGGGTGGGGCATTGTATTTTGTCACTTTTATAGATGATGCATCTAGGAGGGTTTGGGTGTATGCTTTGAAATCCAAGGACGAGGTCTTTGGTGTGTTTAAATTGTTTCATGCTATGGTCGAGAGAGAGACAGGCAGATCATTGAAGTGCATCCGCACTGACAATGGTGGTGAATACATAGGTGACTTCCACGAGTATTGCAAGTCACTGGGTATACGGCATGAACAGTCAGTTCCTAAGACCCCCCAACATAATGGTGTGGCTGAGCGAATGAATCGCACCATTGTAGAGAGAATCAGATGCATGTTATCCCATGCAAAGTTGCCCAAGATGTTCTGGGGAGAAGCAATGCACACAGTGGTGTATTTGATAAACAGGTCTCCATCAGCCCCGTTGAATGGAGAAGTACCTGAGAAGGTGTGGACTGGACGTGATCCATCGTACAGTCATCTCAGGGTGTTTGGATGCAGGGCATCCGTTCACGTACCAAAGGACGAGAGGTCCAAGCTCGATATGAAGATCAGGCAGTGTGTGTTCTTAGGGTACGGTGATGAGAAGTTCGGTTACAGGTTGTGGGATCCAACCGAGAAGAAGCTCGTCAGGAGCAGAGATGTGGTTTTCATTGAAGATCAGTGTATAGAAGACATTGAAAAGCCAGTGAAGACCCAACCCAGTTCAGGTGAACTGGAGGACATGGATCCAGTTACTCCTCCCGTGGTGCCTGATGACGGGGGAGTACAGCAAGGTGCAGAGGATGAGGGAGTCCTTACAGAAGATGGACAGGGGGAGCAGTCCCAACTTGATCCACCTCTTGAGCCACAGGTGAGGAGGACATCAAGGGACACATATCCATCCAAGAAGTACTCGTCGCATGAGTACATTATGCTTACTGATGGGGGAGAGCCAGAAGACTATTCTGAGGCCCTAGCCGACGAGCATAAGGGGGAGTGGTTGAAAGCTATGCAAGAGGAGATGGAATCCTTGCATAAGAACCACACCTATGACATGGTGAAATTGCCTAAGGGCAAGAAAGCTTTGAGCAACAAGTGAGTGTTCAGAAAGAAGAATGAGCAGAAGAATTCACAGACAAGGTACAAGGCCAGACTTGTGGTGAAAGGGTTTGGTCAGAGAAAAGGAATAGACTTCGAGGAGATATTCTCACCAGTGGTGAAGATGACATCCATTCGGGTGTTACTTGGGTTGGCAGCTAGCATGGATCTGGAGATAGAGCAGTTAGATGTCAAAACTGCCTTTCTCCATGGTGACCTGGAAGAAGAGATCTACATGCGTCAACTAGAAGGGTTCGAAGTAAAGGGCAAAGAGCATATGGTGTGCAAGCTTAGGAAGAGCTTGTATGGGCTGAAACAAGCTCCTAGGCAATGGTACAAGAAGTTTGACTCGTTCATGTTAAAGCATGGATATGACAGAATGGAGTCGGACCACTGTGTGTTCACTCGCAGGTTCTCAGATGGTGATTTCTTAGTTCTGCTATTGTATGTTGATGACATGCTCATCATGGGAAAAGACATCAAGAAGATTGACAGGCCGAAACAGGAGTTGGGCAAGTCGTTTGCGATGAAGGACTTGGGCCCGGCAAAACAGATCCTAGGAATGGAGATAACCCGTGACAGAAGCAGCAGGAAGCTCTGGTTGTCACAAGAGCGGTATATTGAGAAAGTCCTAGAGCGGTTCAATATGAATGCAGCGAAGCCGGTCAGTACTCCACTGGATGGTCACTTCAAATTGAGCGACAAGCAGTGTCCCAAGATGAAGACGGAAGTGGAAGAGATGCGGAAGATACCCTACGCGTCAGCGGTAGGAAGTTTGATGTATGCTATGGTGTGTACGCGCCCAGACATAGCATATGCGGTTGGTGTTGTCAGCCGGTATCTTGCCAATCCTGGCAACGAACATTGGGCAGCGGTGAAGTGGATACTGCGGTATCTGAGAGGCTCATCCAGGTTGAGCCTATGCTATGGTGACGGAAAACCTGTGTTAGAAGGCTACACAGATGCAGATATGGCAGGTGACATAGACTCTAGGAAGTCTACATCGGGGTTCATGTTCACGTTTGCAGGGGGAGCGGTCTCTTGGCAGAGCAAGCTACAGAAGGTCGTAGCATTGTCGACGACAGAGGTTGAGTACATCGTAGTCACAGAAGCATGCAAAGAGATGCTTTGGATGAAGAGGTTCCTACAGGAACTCAGCCTGAAGCAGGAGGAGCACGTGGTCTATTGCGATAGCCAAAGTGCTATACACTTAAGCAAGAATCCAAGTCAGCATTCCAAGTCGAAGCACATAGAGATTCGGTATCACTGGATCAGGGATACTTTGGAACAGAAGGTGCTACAGCTTGAAAAGGTCCATACGGACGATAACGGGTCAGACATGATGACCAAGGCTTTGCTCAAGGGTAAGTTTGAGGTTTGCAGAAACCTGGCTGGCTTGAAGAAGACGAATTTCTCCTGAGTCGGAAAGGGGAGATTTGATGGAGTTTTCCTCCTCACGTAATAGAGGAGAGAGAGAGTGAATTGGAAGTGGCCAGGCGCCCAGGCCTCATTGTGGCCGGGCGACCGGAATTCATGTTTTCTGGGCAGCTAGGCTGCTGGACTGTTTTGTCCATTTCCGGGCGCCCTATGGTTTTGGTGACCTGGCGCCCCATGACTCGGCCGGGCGCCCGACCATGTTGGTCCGGGCACCTGAAATTCAGATTTTCTCTAAGTGTTCTCGCTGGACTGTTTTTTGGTTGGCCGGGCGCCCCACGGTTTTGGTGACCGGGCGCTGTTCGCTCGCCTCAAGTGTAAGGCTGCGATGTAGTAATAAATCTCAGTAAGACCAAGGTCGATCCACAGGGAATTAGAAACAATCTCCAAACTACTCCAGCAACTCAGTTTTTGGAAGAAAATCAGATTAATTGAGTAATTAACTAAAACAGTAACTTTAATAGAAAATCAGTAATTCAAAGTACTAAGGCATTCAAGGATCCACTTGTAGCAATCCCATGTCAATTCAATCAATCCAAGTAGAGAGCACAACTAGATTTGAAGTCCTATCTCTCATCTAGTTGGAAAATAAAGCATTCAAACACATTCAATCCAAATCAAGTTGAACTTCCAAGTTCTAGTCCCATTCAATCACTGTAGAATTCAAAACCATAGCCTGCGGAGTAACAGCCATGCCTATGGACTATGGCCTGCTCAAGGGTTACTATAATTCGAATCTAAACAAGCTTTATATGATAGTCTTAGAGAATTGCAAGGAACTCATGTCCGGAGCACATGAACTCTCATAAAACATCTCAAACTACCACTTTAAGAAACTAGAACATGAGAAAAAAATCAAACTTGAATTGAAATAACTTGAATTAAACTGAATCCAACATGGAATTAACTACAAGCTTCACCTCTCAGCCTTAGCTGAGAGGTTCTAGCCGAGCATAGTCATGCTACAACTAAAAACTCTTAATGAAAGCATAAAACTAGAAAAATCGAAAATAGAAGAGTTGCAGACGCTCCACGACAGCTTTCCCTCCTTAGAACCACGTTCCTTAGCTTCTCTGATAACCTAGGAAGAGCCCCTAGGTGTCCTTTTATAGTAAGAAACCTCCCTTGCGTCGGAAACATCCAGAATATGCGAAAGGTTACGCAGTGCGCAGCAGTTTTCAGAGTCCCGATTTAGAAAGGACTCAGTTTACGCAGAGCCGACCGGTCTAGACCGGTCGGACTGGCCTTTTCAACCATCCAAGGAGTGCAGCCGACCGGTCAAGACCGGTCGGGCTTGTTTTAACAGGATGGACAGCGTGCATAGCCGACCGGTCAAGACCGGTCGGGCTTCATTCTAGCTTGCAGTATGCATGGCCGACCGGTCAAGACCGGTCGGTCTGCTTTCCCCTTTGATCAGTGCACATGGCCGACCGGTCAAGACCGGTCGGTCTCTCTTCACTTTGTTCTTCTTTCTTTCTTTTCTCCTCTTTTTTCCTTCTTTCTCTTCTCCTTGCTTTCTTCTTTCTTCGGTCCTCTTTCGTCCTTCATCCAATAGCTCCAAATGCTTTCTTTTAATCCCTAATTGAATGAAGTCCGCTCTCATCTCCTATAATCACAAAACATGTGTTAGATGGGCCTTAAGATCATGAAAATCATGCAAACCATGTCATGTAATGGGTAATGCAGTGTATAAATTTGAGGTTCAACACACCCCCAACCAGCTTTTTGCTAGTCCCGAGCAAAACATGCGTGAAACAATTTCAAACCTCCAAACCCAACTCTCCTTCAGAACCCATGATTCCAAGGTGTAGAAGTATAAAATTTGGAAAAATTAGGTGATAGAAGCTGAAACCTTGGACTCTCAAAACATAAAAGGTGTCTACATGAAATTCCCGCTGATTGATTGGTAAATAGAAGAACTCGAACAAATTCAACCTAGTGTGCATAGTGAAAGTTCATCTCATGAGTTTCTGGGATTATCTTCTTCATAGATTAAGTAAACCATGGATTTTAAGGTGCACAGGGCAACAACAAGCCTATGACAGGAATTTGCCTTACCGTCCTTCCGACGGCTTTCACACTACGTCCCATTTCCGGCTTTGGTTACGGTTCGACCATCCCCCGGTTGGTAATAGGTAGCCCTTTTCGGAATTTCCACCAATTTTCTTTCCTTCCCGATTTCATCCTTTCTTTCCTTTTTCTTTTTAAATTAGATAGGATTTTTAAAAATCCATATCTGTCATTATTTTCCCATGGACAAGGATGGACAAAATACCCCGGCTTGGCTGCTCAACACCTTTAAATCAAAGTTTAGCTAATCCACAAATCACATAAACCTGTCAACTCATGAAAGTCGTGTAATGTGAACTTGGTGTGAAGGTGTTCAAATTTTCTATCAATCACAACAATAGGGGAACTCACATATAAAACCATTATGTCGGAAGAAATTCAAGACCTACAACATCACACACTTCGTATCTCCTCCTCTTATACTCATAGCATCTCAAATGTATAGAAACAATATTTTTGAAAAGAGTTTTGAGATGTTTTCGAAAAAATTTTACGCATATAAAGCTCGGAATGTTGAAATATGCTAGATGAGGAATCTCATCTCACCCCCCAACCAAATCTTGCATTGTCCTCAATGTAAAAGATATTCAATTAGCATGAACATGAGAGCAATGGTAAAATATGAGAGAGTGAGAAGCAATAGTACCTGAGAGAGCGATCATGGAAGTCTCCAACCCAACAACTAAAGCCTACTAAAACAGAAAAACTAAAGAAAACATACCTATGCTATACCTCCATTAGACTATGAGATCAATTATCCTGATAGACAGGATCATTCAAAAGCACAAAGTTGAGCAGGATCATCAAGTGGTGTAACAAATTTTTCAATAGAACTAACCACCATCCTGCTTTGGAAAGTACATTGGTGACATTGATCATTCTATCCCATTGAAAATCCAGCTGAAAAATTTCAGCGGGTTTAGAATTGTCACATGTACTAGGAAAGGAGAATTGCATTGGTTGGAAATCATTGAATATGGATCTCCTTTCCTTCTTGTCTGGGCGAAAATTATTCAAGTATGGATTATCCCAGAAATTTTCTTCGGTTTGAACAAACCAAAGAGATGTGGAGACTTGTATTTCTTTTTCACAAGTCGATATGATCTCCACAAAATCAGATTTCACTGGTGCTACCACAATTGATTTTTCAGTTTAGCACTTTGTGGAAGGAAGCTTTTTGGGCACCGGAGGGGTCTCCTTCAAAGCATGCACAATATCCTGAATCATGGGATCATCCCAATCTTCAAAATACGCTAAACACTCCTCTAGAGTGTAGGAGACTTCATCGGAGGAAGTTTTCAGATTTGGACCCTTTATGTTTTTCTCCTTCACAGAATTTTGTGTAGGTTGGAGTGGGTCCTCAACCTCTACACTTTCAGAAATTGGCCTCTTTGTAGGCAAGTCAAGCACCAATTCTTCCAAATCCTGCACAACAAATTTGTGTAAATCAGAAATTGGTGACTTGTCGAATGAATTTTCAGAAGTTAACACTTCCAAGGTCTTAATAAAATGAAATTTAGATTCATCCTTAGAATGTGTCAAACATGTCCCCAAACTTTCAGGTAGATCATGTTGGAAAAACCCCCCATCATCCATGGATTTTATCATGTTTACCTCATGGGGACCATCATTGTCGTCCCAATCCTCAAAGGGATCAAAGCTAACAACATCTAGAGGATCAAAATTCTGCCTTAAAGCGAACTCCTCTTCCACGATTGAATCAATCATATCAACCTCGTGGACATCATCATCATCCCTATGCCTCTTGCCCAAGTGAAACACATTCACCTCTAATGTCATGTTTCCAAAGGATAGTTGCATCACCCCATTCCGGCAATTGATGATTGCGTTTGATGTGGCAAGGAATGGTCGGCCTAATATTACCGGTATTTGGGTGCTAGCATCCAAAACCGGTTGTGTGTCCAAGACGATAAAATCTACCGGGTAGTAGAATTTGTCAACTTGGACTAGAACATCCTCAACTATCCCCCTCGGTACACGGATAGATCTATCCGCGAGTTGCAACGTGATTTTGGTGGGTTTTAATTCACCAAGACCCAATTGCTCATATACCGAGTATGGGATCAAGTTCACACTCGCCCCCAAATCTAACAAGGCACGCTCAATCCGGTAGTCTCCAATGATACATGAGACGGTGGGACTACCGGGATCTTTGAATTTTGGGGGGGTCTTTTGAGTGAGGATGGCACTCACTTGCTCAGTTAAGAAGGCCTTTTGCTGCACATTATATTTGCGTTTTGTTGTGCATAGGTCTTTTAGAAACTTGGCATAAGAGGGAATTTGTTTGATGGCATCAAGCAAAGGGATATTAATCTTGACTTGTCTGAAAATCTCTAAAATATCATGAGAATTTGGGAGAGATTTTGGGGCAACCAATCTTGAAGGGAATGGTGCCACGGGCTTGTAAATGCGTTCCGGTTGTTGTGGGGCTAAGTTGGATCCATCTTCATCCTCAGAATTTACCGGATCATTAGGCTCATCGGCCTTCACCGGAATAGTTTTGTTAATTTGTTTACCACTTCTAAGGGTGGTGATGGATTTGGCTTGCTCCATGTTTTGGTTGGAAGGATTAGGGATGCTCACTTCATGTACTTGCTTTGGATTGGGCTGAGGTTGGGCCGGAAAGGTCCCTTCCCTAGCATTCAAGCGTCCCTTAATCTCATCAACCGAGGTTTTAAGCTCTTGGAACATTTGCTGATTCGATTGATTGATTTGCGTTTGCCCTTGTATAAACGCTTTCAAGGTATCCTCTAATGAGAATTGAGGTGGGGCCATATTTTGCATGGGTGGCCCTCTTTGGGAGTTGGTAGGATTGCCCGTAGGGGCATTCTTCCAACTAAAATTTGGGTGATTCTTCCAACTCTCATTATACTTATTACCTACCGGTCCATTGAAGGGCCGTTGATAACCATATGTGGCATTGGCGTGTTCATGTAATACCTCTTGAAATGCAGGAATTGTGGGACAATCTTGCGTAGCATGTAAATCGGTGAGGCAAATCCCACATATGGTTTCAACAGCTTCATTGGACTTGGGAACTCCACTTTTACTAAGTTCCATGGCTTCAACCTTCCTTGTGAGGTTGGCTATCCTTACATTCACATCGTCTTCCTCCTTAAGGACATAGATCCCTCCTTTCTCTTGAGTGGGCTTGGAGTTATTGGGTTTATCCGATGTATCCCAAGATTGGGCATTTTCAGCCAACATGTCCAAGTAACTCCAAGCCTCATCTGGATTTTTACTCATAAACTCGCCATTGCACATCATTTCCACAAATTGGCGCATATTGGAACTTAATCCATCATTAAAAAAGTTTATAATTCGCCAACTCTCATAGCCATGATGTGGGCAGGCAAGCAGGAGATCTTTAAATCTTTCCCAACATTGAAAGAAAGATTCACCTTCTTTAGCCGAGAAATTCATTATGGCCCTTCGAAGGGTGTTCGTTTTATGAGCCGGGAAGAACTTTTTCAAGAATTCCCGGTTCATCTCAACCCATGACCCAATCGAATGTGGTCTGAGAGAGTGAAGCCAATCCTTGGCTCTTTCTTTCAAAGTGAAAGGAAAAAGTTTAAGTCTGATAGTATCCTCGGAAACATTGGTGTAATGTAAGGTGGCCAACACTTCTTCGAATTCTTTCAAGTGTAAGTATGGGCGGTCAGAATCTAGCCCATGGAACTTTGGTAAGAGTTGAATTACACCTGGTTTTATGTCAAAATTTCCACCGTTTGCTGGTAGAACCACGCAAGAGGGTGTAATTGTTCGGGCAGGTTGTAGGTGGTCCCGTAGTGATCTCATTGGAGGAACATTATGTACCTCATTCTCTCCTACTCCTTCCTGATTTGCATTTGTAGTTGGAGTTGGGGGGGGGGGGGGGGGGGGGGGGGGGTGGTGAGGATTCCTTAAAGGTGTTTGTTCCATACTCCCCAAACTTCCACAATGCTCTTGATAATTTCGGACTCGTCTATGAACTGACAATGGTCCAACTAAACCACCTTAAGATTGGAGACGATTTGAGTGATTACGTTCCCAACGGGACATAAACCACTCAACCAAAAATCAAAACTAATCCTAACCTAGAAAACTGAAATATGAAGTTAATCTGAAAAAAAAAACTAAGTTAGAAAGGTATCATCTGATGTGCTTGAACTAGAGAAGATTTCCTACAAAAAAAAAAAAATGTTAGTTCTAAGAAAATCAGAAAAACCTATCTACTTCTACTTCTACAGCCACTGAAATTATTTGAAAACCGTTATCTAAGTCCCCGGCAACGGCGCCAAAAACTTGTTTGCTCGCCTCAAGTGTAAGGCTGCGATGTAGTAATAAATCTCGGTAAGACCGAGGTCGATCCACAGGGAATTAGAAACAATCTCCAAACTACTCCAGCAACACAGTTTTTGGAATAAAATCAGATTAATTGAGTAATTAACTAAAACAGTAACTTTAACAGAAAATCAGTAATTCAAAGTACTAAGGCATTCAAGGATCCACTTGTAGCAATCCCATGCAATTCAATCAATCCAAGTAGAGAGCACAACTAGATTTGAAGTCCTATCTCTCATCGAATTGGAAAATAAAGCATTCAAACACATTCAATCCAAATCAAGTTGAACTTCCAAGTTCTAGTCCCATTCAATCAATGTAGAATTCAAAACCATAGCCTGCGGAGTAACAGCCATGCCTATGGACTATGGCCTGCTCAAGGGTAACTATAATTCGAATCTAAACAAGCTTTATATGATAGTCTCAGAGAATTGCAAGGAACTCATGTCCGGAGTGTTAGTGCACTTTTCCGTGGCATACTAGTGCACCTTGTTTGTCAATCACTTACGTCAGTGAGTCTAGTGTCGGTTGAGCCCAATGAAGACGAAGACCGAAGACTCAAGACGGACCAGCTGCATCAAGGAAGAAGATTCAGGTAAAAGTGATGCCTTGGTGCCTTAACCTTGACCAAAACCCACCCCTTTTGCTTCTTTGATGACCTTGACCATATTAGGAATCGTTTTGTCATCATAGATTGGCCCTAGGTGTCCCAATTGATCATCCTAACCTTGGCCATAGAGGATAGGCTGAAACATGAGGTGTTCAGCTAATATGAAGGGAGAACCAGGCTGGTCCGGCCGGTCAAGACCGGTCGGCCAGCAGCCTTGCTGCATTTGCAAGTGGACAGCCGACCGGTCGGCCTTCTCACATCAGGGAGGTCAGCAAGCATTGCCGACCGGTCAAGACCGGTCGGCCTGGATCATCAGATTGGCCAGCAAGCACTGCCGACCGGTCAAGACCGGTCAGCCTGTCTTCTTCATATGGTCCAGCAATGTGTGCCGACCGGTCTTGACCGGTCGGCCTGGATTTTTGTTGTATGCCTTCAGCAAGGGGTTCCGACCGGTCGGGACCGGTCGGGACAGGTCGGCCAGAGCCATTTTATGGCCGTTTTATAACCGTTGGAGCTCTTCTTCCTTATATATAGAGCTCCGTTTTTGGGCTTCGGAAGAGGGATTTTTGAGGAGTGAAGCCACCATTGTTGGAGACCATTTGAGGCTCAATCCTTGACCTATGCAAGGCATCTTCCTTGTGCTTTAACACAAGATTAGAGCATTCCAAGGTCATGAAGAAGATGACCTTCATCCCCTCTTGATCTCTAGAGTTTGGAAGCTTCTTGATTGGCATATCCTTGTCCAAAACTCTAAGATGAGATCGTTGTAGGTAAGAGACTCTAGGCAACCCTTTCCCATTAGTTGAAGAGTTCTCAAACCCATTCTCCTAGCACCTTGGGCATCTCAAAGGCATCGCATGCAAGGTGTTTGATCAAGTGTGGCTGAGGCATTGGCGACGCAACGGCAACACGATCGTGGGAGCAAGGGAAGCTGATTGAAGCACGGGAGAGCGGAGATCAAGCAACCCAATCCGGCGCAAAACAAGGGGCTCATCCAACAAGTAGGTTGTCTTATTTGAGAGTCCATTTTAGAGTTTGTTTGTTGAACTCGACCTAGGGACGTTAGTCGTTCCTTGGCCCGTTAGCCGGGCCTAAACCTAGTCTCCAAGGGGGAGCCTCCGACACGGGAGTAAACGTGCGTTAGGTTGAGAGTTAGCCTATGTCTAAAACTCCGTGTAAAGGTTGAGAGGTGAACCTCATTTAAAACCTCCGATAGTGAATGCCGGTGTGCTCAAAGGGGTTGAGTACTTGAACCGGGAGTGGAGTAGACAAGTAGTCGAACCACTATACATCCTTGTGTTTGTGATTGTTCTTAAGCACATTTATAGCTTTGCATTGTTAGTTTAATTGCTTAATTATGAATGCTCGATAGGAATGAATGCTAGGCACTTATTAGGCTCATCCACACACAAGATGTACTTTCACTAGTTGTGTAGACTTGAGCTCATTGATCCACTCTCATAAGTCTACACAAGGTGCATAGGTTAGAAGCTTAATTAGTTGTATCATTTTCTTACCTATGCATGCTTAGACTAGGATTGTTTATTGCTTAAACTTTTGCTAGTCTTGTGATTGGACCCACCAAGGCTTGGAAGCCGACGTGTTCTTGCTTACATAGCTTATATTTGTTGAATTGTGTAAGTAGGCGAAAAGAATTTCAAAGGTCCTAATCACCCCCCCCCCCCTCTAGGTCCTTAGACATATCTCCGAGTATCTCTACAAGCGGTAAAACCGCAATTTCAATTGATATCAGAGCGGGTTCCTCCGTTCTGGTTTAAAAACCCGGAGTAAGATCCTTAAGAGAAACTTAAAAATATGTTTAGAGAAGACTCTTCATCCGTCACTAAGCCTCCTTTCTTTGATGGGTCAAACTATCCATATTGGAAAGCCTGAATGCGCATCTTCTTAGAATCTATTGATTCGGATGTGAGGGACATGGTTGATATTGGATATGTACCCCCGATGGACATTATTTCTAAGGAGGGTGAGCCGGATGTTCTCAGGCCAAAAGATAAGGCTATGTGGACTAATCATGAAAAAGCTCAACGTATCCATAATGCCAAAGGCCTGAATGCCATTTTTTGTTCAGTATCTAGAGAAGAATTTGGTCGGATTCAAAACTGCACAACCAGTAAACAAGCATGGGATATTCTTGAAGTTACCCATGAAGGTACAAATGTTGTTAAAAACTCTAAACTTCAGCGCCTCTCTACTCTATTTGAAAATATTACTATGGAGGAGGATGAAACGTTTACTGAATTTTATACCAAGCTGAACAAAATCACAAATGATATGTGGGGCTTAGGGGATCCTGTTCCGGAAAATAGACTATGTAGGAAAATTCTGAGATCTCTTCCGGAACGGTTCTCTTCTAAAGTCACCACCATTGAAGAATGTAGGGATCTTAATACAATGAAAGTTGAAGAACTCATAGGTTCCCTACAAACCTTTGAGCTAGGCTTTAAAGCCCCCTCTAAAAAGAAAAACATTGCTTTTAAGTCCTCTCACAAACATAAGAAAATCAAGAGTGAGTCGGAGGAAGATAGCGATGATGAGGATGATGAGGAAGAGAAATTGAACAAAAAATTCAAGAGATTCCTCAAATTTGATAGAGGGAATAGCCGTGACAAGAAGGACAAGAAGGGTGATAACCGTAAAGGAAAATCATCCATATCTTCATCCGTCCGTTGTTACGGTTGCGGTCGTCGTGGCCATATTGCCCCGGAATGTCCGGAATGGCCTAAACCGAAAGGTAAAAAGGCAATGGCTGCCACTTGGGATGATACGGAGGAGTCCAAATCTGGTGACTCCGCTTCTGATGAGAGCCAACATAAAGATCTTGCTCTCTCGGCCTCCATCATGACCCCTCTACCAGCTTATTTAAGAGGGGATCCCAACCGCTATCCCTTCTAGGAGAAGAAGGAGTTACCAACCCCTCACCTCATGCTACATTCTATGAGGGTGTTGAGGACTTTAGTTACCCTTTGGCTTATCAAACTATACGTGGTTAGTAAGGGTAGCTAGTTATGCTTTTATAGGAAAATCTGAGGATTTCAGCCTCATTTCTGTGTGTATGGGCAAATCAGAGGATTCCAGCCTCATTCGCCCAGATTTTGATGATTTAGCCTTGCTTTTATTTAATACATTTGCTTGCTAGATTGTCATCCTGCTTAGATTAGCTAATCATCTTGAGTTTTATGCTTCATTATATGCTAATCTTTGCTTTATATTGGTCTTGATATACCAATAGGGGAGGATGGTTGATTGGGCTATAAGCCCTTTGTGCTTTCAATGCTAATGTATATCCTTGACCAATGTTGCATGATTAACCTTGCCTAGATAGCTATATCTTCCTGTTAATCCTGTTTCTTAGCTTGCTCCATGTATTTATGATTCATGCACCCTATACTCGCCTTGCTAGCATGTGCTTATAGTTATAACTGCGACATACTATCTTCTCTTACCTTAGCCTTATTGATATATCATTAAGGGGGAGAGAATAGTTTGTCAATTGCTAACAAAAAGGGGGAGAAAGATCAAATCCCACAAAAACTAGTTTGCTATGTTTTGTGATGCAGGGATTGACAGGTTGTGGGGGAGCAAACTGAAGCGGAGCAGCTTAGTTTAGGCATGTCAAGAGTCCGGTATTTAATTCATTATCATTATAATATCTTGAACATGTATTCTGTTTTGGTAGGTTAAGAGTTTTTGTAAGTAATTGACAAAGGGGGAGATTGTTAGTGCACTTTTCTGTGGCATACTAGTGCACCTTGTTTGTCAATCACTTACGTCAGTGAGTCTAGTGTCGGTTGAGCCCAATGAAGACGAAGACCGAAGACTTAAGACGGACCGGCTGCATCAAGGAAGAAGATTCAGGTAAAAGTGATGCCTTGGTGCCTTAACCTTGACCAAAACCCACCCCCTTTGCTTCTTTGATGACCTTGACCATATTAGGAATCGTTTTGTCATCATAGATTGGCCCTAGGTGTCCCAATTGATCATCCTAACCTTGGCCATAGAGGATAGGCTGAAACATGAGGTGTTTAGCTAATATGAAGGGAGAACCAGGCTGGTCCGACCGGTCAAGACCGGTCGGCCAGCAGCCTTGCTGCATTTGCAAGTGGACAGCCGACCGGTCGGCCTTCTCACATCAGGGAGGTCAGCAAGCATTGCCGACCGGTCAAGACCGGTCGGCCTGGATCATCAGATTGGCCAGCAACCACTGCCGACCGGTCAAGACCGGTCGGCCTGTCTTCTTCATATGGTCCAGCAATGTGTGCCGACCGGTCTTGACAGGTTGGCCTGGGTTTTTGTTGTATGCCTTCAGCAAGGGGTTCCGACCGGTCGGGACCGGTCGGGACAGGTCGGCCAGAGCTTTTTTACGGCCGTTTTATAACCGTTGGAGCTCTTCTTCCTTATATATAGAGCTCCGTTTTTTGGCTTCGTTGTGCTTTAACACAAGATTAGAGCATTCCCTCTTGATAGGCTGAAACATGAGGTGTTCAGCTAATATGAAGGGAGAACCAGGCTGGTCCGACCGGTCAAGACCGGTCGGCCAGCAGCCTTGCTGCATTTGCAAGTGGACAGCCGACCGGTCGGCCTTCTCACATCAGGGAGGTCAGCAAGCATTGCCGACCGGTCAAGACCGGTCGGCCTGGATCATCAGATTGGCCAGCAAGCACTGCCGACCGGTCAAGACCGGTCAGCCTGTCTTCTTCATATGGTCCAGCAATGTGTGCCGACCGGTCTTGACCGGTCGGCCTGGATTTTTGTTGTATGCCTTCAGCAAGGGGTTCCGACCGGTCGGGACCGGTCGGGACAGGTCGGCCAGAGCCATTTTATGGCCGTTTTATAACCGTTGGAGCTCTTCTTCCTTATATATAGAGCTTCGTTTTTGGGCTTCGGAAGAGGGATTTTTGAGGAGTGAAGCCACCATTGTTGGAGACCATTTGAGGCTCAATCCTTGACCTATGCAAGGCATCTTCCTTGTGCTTTAACACAAGATTAGAGCATTCCAAGGTCATGAAGAAGATGACCTTCATCCCCTCTTGATCTCTAGAGTTTGGAAGCTTCTTGATTGGCATATCCTTGTCCAAAACTCTAAGATGAGATCGTTGTAGGTAAGAGACTCTAGGCAACCCTTTCCCATTAGTTGAAGAGTTCTCAAACCCATTCTCCTAGCACCTTGGGCATCTCAAAGGCATCGCATGCAAGGTGTTTGATCAAGTGTGGCTGAGGCATTGGCGACGCAACGGCAACACGATCGTGGGAGCAAGGGAAGCTGATTGAAGCACGGGAGAGCGGAGATCAAGCAACCCAATCCGGCGCAAAACAAGGGGCTCATCCAACAAGTAGGTTGTCTTATTTGAGAGTCCATTTTAGAGTTTGTTTGTTGAACTCGACCTAGGGACGTTAGTCGTTCCTTGGCCCGTTAGCCGGGCCTAAACCTAGTCTCCAAGGGGGAGCCTCCGACACGAGAGTAAACGTGCGTTAGGTTGAGAGTTAGCCTATGTCTAAAACTCCGTGTAAAGGTTGAGAGGTGAACCTCATTTAAAACCTCCGATAGTGAATGCCGGTGTGCTCAAAGGGGTTGAGTACTTGAACCGGGAGTGGAGTAGACAAGTAGTCGAACCACTATACATCCTTGTGTTTGTGATTGTTCTTAAGCACATTTATAGCTTTGCATTGTTAGTTTAATTGCTTAATTATGAATGCTCGATAGGAATGAATGCTAGGCACTTATTAGGCTCATCCACACACAAGATGTACCTTCACTAGTTGTGTAGACTTGAGCTCATTGATCCACTCTCATAAGTCTACACAAGGTGCATAGGTTAGAAGCTTAATTAGTTGTATCATTTTCTTACCTATGCATGCTTAGACTAGGATTGTTTATTGCTTAAACTTTTGCTAGTCTTGTGATTGGACCCACCTAGGCTTGGAAGCCGAATTGTTCTTGCTTACATAGCTTAATTTGTTGAATTGTGTAAGTAGGTGAAAAGAATTTCAAAGGTCCTAATCACCCCCCCCCCCCCTCTAGGTCCTTAGACATATCTCCAAGTATCTCTACAAGCGGTAAAACCGCAATTTCACGGAGCACATGAACTCTCATAAAACATATCAAACTACCACTTTAAGAAACTAGAACATGAGAAAAAAATCAAACTTGAATTGAAATAACTTGAATTAAACTGAATCCAACATGGAATTAACTACAAGCTTTACCTCTCAGCCTTAGCTGAGAGGTTCTAGCCGAGCATAGTCATGCTACAACTAGAAACTCTTAATGAAAGCATAAAACTAGAAAAACCGGAAATAGAAGAGTTGCAGACGCTCCACGACAGCTTCCCCTCCTTAGAACTACGTTCCTTAGCTTCTCTGATGACCTAGGAAGAGCCCCTAGGTGTCCTTTTATAGTAAGAAACCTCCCTTACGTCGGCAACATCCAGAATATGCGAAAGGTTACGCAGTGCGCAGCAGTTTTCGGAGTCCCGATTTAGAAAGGACTCAGTTTACGCAGAGCCGACCGGTCTAGACCGGTCGGACTGGCCTTTTCAACCATCCAAGGAGTGCAGCCGACCGGTCAAGACCGGTCGGGCTTGTTTTAACAGGATGGACAGCGTGCATAGCCGACCGGTCAAGACCGGTCGGGCTTCATTCTAGCCTGCAGTATGCATGGCCGACCGGTCAAGACCGGTCGGTCTGCTTTCCCCTTTGATCAGTGCACATGGCCGACCGGTTAAGACCGGTCTGGCTCCTCTGGCCGACCGGTCAAGACCGGTCGGTCTCTCTTCACTTTGTTCTTCTTTCTTTCTTTTCTCCTCTTTTTTCCTTCTTTCTCTTCTCCTTGCTTTCTTCTTTCTTCGGTCCTCTTTCGTCCTTCATCCAATAGCTCCAAATGCTTTCTTTTAATCCCTAATTGAATGAAGTCCGCTCTCATCTCCTATAATCACAAAACATGTGTTAGATGGGCCTTAAGATCATGAAAATCATGCAAACCATGTCATGTAATGGGTAATGCAGTGTATAAATTTGAGGTTCAACAGGCGCCCGACCCGGCGCGAACTGCTTGTACGCAGTTTCCATATTTGGCTCTAATTCCTCCGTTTTTGGTACTTAAGCACTCCAAAACGGGATTAGGGCATCCCATTATGTTGCTAACACGTCCAAGGTGAGAAAGAGAGAAAAAGAGGAAGAGAGAAAGAGAAGAGAGAGAGAAAGAGGAAGCTTGTAGAAGGGAGAAGTTGTTTGAAGAAGGGTTCTTCTACCCAACGGTCGTCTCAGCGCTTCTACGTCCTCGGGATTGGTCAGATCGTTTCTCCTTTACTATTCTCTTGTTGTTTATCCATCCCTGCGTGGGTGAAGAAGTTTGATCCAAGCGGTGTGTGCTTGTGATCGGTTGTAACAGTTCCCTGAGATAATGGATTGTTGATCTGGACTAGGTCCCGTGGTTTTTACCTCTTTTGAGGGTTTTCCACGTAAAAACTCCTTGTATTCGTGTGGTTGATGTTTATTCTTGATTATTGCATTAGCATAGTCCATAATTCTAGTGTATTGGGGGGCGAGATCCGAAGGTTTGTGTGAAACGCACCCAACAATATGCTGGTGAAACTTTTGGACGGCATGGATATAAAAAAATCATCAATGTGAGACCTATGGTAAGGGTAACACCCAGTAAGTAAGCTGTTCCTGGGTAACACTTAATCTGCTCCTTTAGAAGGGGATAATGGTTGAAAAAGCTCCGAATTATGACATCATTTTTGTTATTGGCCCGTCCGTATAGAACCTATTATTTACGTAGCTTGCTGGGCACTGTAGTGATTTTTGGTGGACCAAAATGCCCCTTTGCCACACCCTGCCACACCTTATCTCGTACGGCAATAACTTTTTGCGAGAGAGCCTTTTGAGAATTAAGTGTGGGCTTAAAAAAATCGATTGTTGGGGCCATCCCTTAGCCAATCTGATCCATTCACGTTAATCAGACATCCGTGAGCCCACAGGATGGTCATTTCAAAAAAATAAATTGGAGCTTTCTATGGCCCACACCTACATTAACGCTGTGAGTTAATTTTGAACTATTTCCTCCGGTGTGGTCCATCCGTGATGATCTTTGCCATCAAATTTAGATATATGACATGAAATTAAAACCCCTTTCATGTGGACGGCTTGGATCTGCTCCAAAACTATTCAATGGACCCCACATAAGACATGAGATGGGTTCAATAGATGGATCCCTTATGTGTGAAAGGTTATTTGGCCTTTTCTTTTTTTTTTCTTCTTTTTTTACCCAAGAGGGGACCATTTGGCCGTTATGACCCTTTCCACCTCCATGGGACCCACTTCGATGAGCTTCCGATATGTATCCGGCGTTATTCCCTCCATTCCAACGAGCTTCTGAGTATTTTTTTGGAGTTAAACTGTCATAACTCCATGCAGGTTGCAGATCCCATGAAAATGGAGTATACTTTTGGGCAGTTAAATGGTGTTTAAATGAGGTAACTCCAAAGCCAACTGAAAGCTCATCAAATTACCTTTCCAACAAGTACAAGATCACCCAAATCGGACATGCAACGAGGGAGTTATGACCGTTTTCGTCGGATCTGCGAATGACAGAGTATTAACGAATGTCAATGACTTTGGGCCCACTCTTAGGCAATCAAATGGTGTCCAAATAAAGTAATTCCAAATCCGTCGAAAGTTCATTAAATTACCTTTCCAACAAGTACAAGATCACCCAAATCACGAGGGAGTTATTACCGTTTTCGTCGAAACTTGGATCCTGTTCATTTTTTGTCGCAATGCCTAAAATGATCTCACAAAACGGTTGGACGATGTAGATTTCTCACAAACATCACGGTGGGCCCCACCTAGATTCCAAGTGCAGGAGATGCCTCAGAAAGACTTTCGCAGGCAATCCGCGTCCTGGATCTACCTCATTTTTAGTCCATGCCCTAAACTAATATGGTAAAATGGTTCGACAGTGTGGATCTGACATGTACATTATGATGGGGCTCACGAAAATTTCAAAGAACAACACTTTCAAGTTTCTTCTTTCTCCCCTAAATGCGCTCCACCACACCAAGCAACATAATTTTTTGAAGTGTGAAATATGTGTGGCCCCACAATTATGCATTTCTTAGATCCACACCATCCATCTAATTGTTTTTAGATCGTTCTAGGATATGCGCCATAAAAAAAGGCAGATCCAAAGCTTAAGTGGAGCACATCACAGGAAACAATAGAAATTGATACCTATCATTGAAAACTTCATGAGATCACGGGAGGCTCTAATATTCAAGCTAATATTTGTGTTTTCCCTTCATTTAGGTCTTTGTGACCTTATGAATAGGTTAGATAGCAAATAAACCTTATAGTTGGCCTTAGTAAGGTCTGAATTATAGTTTGTGGTGTGGTTTTGACGTAGGCGTAGATGTAGTGAGGACGATTACTGTCTTCCTCACGAGATAAATACCTTGAATCTACAAGGCTTCTAGGACTCCTCAACCTGACTTCCTATAATCCACGAGGGAAAAATAGAAAAACAGAAAATAATTCTTAAGAAATTTGTAATAATTGATTGAATAATAAAAAAATATAATTACAATGCCTTAAATAAGAAACTAAACCCTAAGATGAAGTAACAGACTCATACTCCATCTCAAACACATAAAAAACACGACCTACTCTAAATAGTAAACTTACTATTTATAGACATCTCATATTCCTACTAGACTTCGTGGTTTTAGGCAAAAAATAGTAAGTTTCTAATATGGGCCGACCACATGGTTCTCCTAAGTTTTTTAAGCCCTTTTCATGTTGGGCACAACTTCTATAAAAAAAAAAGACGTTTGACAGTCCATCTGTCGACTAATTCAAGCTACCCCAAAATCTTATATTATACGTCCCATAACTCATCTCGGATTGCGAGATGCAATTGTTTTATGGTCTTGACGGCCTGGATCAATTCCGTCTCCGAACGGGCCTCCTCTGGTCCATCTTAGCCATGAAAATGTTTGCGGTCCACTCTACATCATGTTCACTTGACATTTGGATGTGCCTCATTTTTGGGCTTATGCTCTATAATGATCGAGAAATAATGGATGATGTGGATCTAACACATAAATAATGGTGGGTATGGGTGCATATGGAACCGGTGGAACTAATAAACCAGATTGGAACCGGTTAGTTCGGTTCGGTTTGGTCTAGTTATGAAGTGCAACAGTTTCAGTTCCGATTCCAAAAATCAAAGAATCGGTTAGTTCGGTTCGATTCTCGATTTTGGATTCTGTAGGACCGAACTAGACCGTAGAACCGAACCGTGGAACCAAACCATATAACCGAACCGTGAAATAGAACTGAACCCTAAAACCAAACCCTGGGTGTTCAACCCTCACTGTTTCATATCAAGTAGTCAACTTAAAATTTGGATCTAACTGTTTTTTTTTAAATGTGGCCCACCGAAACATTGCCTGACAATGAGGATGGACGGTGTAGATCTAACAAACACATCAAGGTATGCCCATGGTGGGCCCTATGGTATGGATAGTGGAGATCATATCCACTGATTCTTGTGATGTGACCCACCATGGGCTGGATTAAAAAAAAAAAAAAACCATGCAATTGGGCTGGATTATAAAAGGTCCCGTGTGAACCAAACTAAATCGGGTTTTCACGGTTTAGTTTTGGTTCAGTTCTAAGGTGCAAACGGTCCTCCGATTACGATTCTGATTTTCCTTGGAACCATCAAGAACAATTTAATTCCAATTTCACCTCAAAAACAGACCGAACTGAACTGTGTGCACTCCTAAATTTGGTGGGGCCAAAGAAATCAACACGTTAAAAGTCATGTTTTTTTTTAATCGGGATCATCTGTTAAAACCAAGCAGAGAACCTCTGCTGCTGCTACTCTGATTGGTCCAACTTAGTCTGACTGTGTCAGAGCTGCTCAGCTCTCATACAGTCAGGTTGAGTTGGACCAATCAGAGTAGTGAGGAACAGGATTTCTCTGCTCGGTTTTAACGGAGGATCCGGACTCGTTTTTTTAACACGCAATCTATTGGGAGAAGAATGAAAATGGACTTGGCATTCAGTGGACCAATGAATAGTGACGGCGTAGGAAATCCCTGTGCATTTAATGCAGACGATAGGCACTCTCAGCTAGAGCGACTTGGCGACTTGACTTTGACCCGGATCGTAGGGCCCGACTTTTTTTCTTTTTGAAGGGCTTTTTTGAAGGGTTAGTGCCTACACCCTACTGTTAGTACACCCCATCCACAGTGCTAGTTACACCACAATGTTAGCCACCCCCACTTGGTAATCGATGTGTTGAAACGAGGTTATCTTGAGCTTTGGATCCGGGTGTATCATATGGCCTGACTTGATGAATGGCTTATTTTAGGGTATAATCCTAAAAATGAAAAAGATACAAATTTCAGTGGACGACATCACAAGAAACATAAGTTGTTGATCACTCACCAATAAAATTTTCTTAGGGTCCACCGTGATTACTTTTGACCATTCAACCTCTTGATAATGTCGCATAGACTTGGATGAAAAGATAAACAAAATATCAGCAAAATGTTTTTGGCGCTTTTAATGGTCAAAAGTAATCACGGTGGACCCTAAGAAGATTTTTCATGTGGTGTGTTCCACCTGAAATTTTTATCTGCACGACACCCTAAAATAAGTTAGAAAAACAGATAAAGAGCTTGGATACATCAAGGTGGGCCCTGCTGTCAGGGTCGGACCCACATCACTAGATCCAGGGTCATAGCCAAGTCACGCTCCAATATCAGCTTGACGCAAACTTCAGCACGTTTTACACCTTTTGTGGGAAACTTCCTAGGGCCCACCTTGTTGTTTATCAGAGCCATCCAACTCACTGATCAGGCCACACAGACATGGATGAAGGAAAGACAAAATCAGTTTCATCCGAACTTCTATGGCCCAACCTGTTTTTAATGGTAGGCGTTCTATATATCGCCAGCGTTTCCTGTAAAAAAGAAAAGGTGCAAGGAGAAGTTGGTCACTTATGGATAAATTAAGTGCACAAATCAGTCTTTCAGCGACAGTCAAAATGTAAGATGTGGTTTTTTCTTCATATTTGCAAACCTCGTGCGTTTTGTTTTAAATATTTTGAAAGCATGCGCTGGTTTGAGAATAGCCTGTGAGATATGGAGTTATTAGGGAAAATACCAAAATCTAAAAATAAGAAAATAAAAATCAAACTGTTGTTGCCGCGAATTCAACAACTCTGAAATCTTGGCGAACTATTGTTGCCGCGAATTCAAACAACTAATGAGGTGAGGTCGAGATCTTCCTCTCGAATCTGCAAGGATGAACAACGGCTAAAGGAGGGGCCGGTGACCGGCCGTTAGTCCTCCGATGCTTAAGTAAGTCCAAGCTTCTGAGAAAAAGGAAAGGGTCTCTTTTTTGAGTTAGAGATTTCGTACCTTCATAAAAAAAAAAAAGCCTCCTTTTATAGACTTAAGTTTTGGAGTTATACTCCTATAAGGAAACGTAATTCCCGTGGAGAAAATCTTGGATCTCCGAGATCTTTGGGTCATTTCGTAGTCGTTGGAGACATTTGCGCATCAGTTGATGATTCTCCGAACCCTTCTCCTATTATCTCGGCGTAAGCCTAAGATCACGGGATTGTTGTTGAAAGACCCAGCTCGTTGTAAGGATGAGGTCGGTCTTTTGTAGGCATCTAGAAATGTCTCCACATCAGGTCGGATGATACCGACCTGTCTTCAGGTCGGGCCGTAGTTGGTCAGGTCAGGTCAGGTCTGACCTGAGGTTAGCTCGTAAGCCCCCTGACTCTCGAGTTTAGCTCATTTGGCTCGAAAGTAACTTGCTGAAGAAGATATACTGACTTGATCAACTTTAGTTTCTAGCAACTGTACCGCCGTCATTTTAAACGGGCTGGAAAGCGGTATTTAATGTATCGTTTGAAATATCGAGGCGCCATCATTCGTTTGTATGGCGCAGTAGCGCTAGCAGAGTATTGCCGAACGGGGAGTTGCCACGTGTTGGCGTGATGCGTTACTTTTTGTACGATTTAGTCAGGAATCGCCACGTGGAGCCTCTGCATTAAATGCGGAAGGGTCCCTTGAGTATAAAACTCGAGACGTAGTAGAAATCGAAAATTTTATTCTTTCTATTTTTCTGGACTCTTCTTTCCTCTGATTTTTCGAATCCCTTCTTCCTTCCTTTCTGATCTTTCTTCTCAGGCTGGTGTACCAGTACTTGTGGTACACTTTTTCTACCCTTAGAAGATCTTCTTCTCTTCACAGTATCTTTTATTTTATCATGTCGGAAACTTCGTGCTCTGACCTGATTCCCAAGGTGGGTCTTGGAGATTCTCAGTCGGACCTGCCTCCATTGGAGCCTCAGGAGATGGACACTAGGGAATCCCATTCCAGGACAGCTGATCCTACAAATGATGAAGAACTCGAGCTTCCTGAGTCAGCCACTGGAAGTGCGTTGGCTCAGAAGGATTCTTTTGAGCTAGATAGCGTAATCACTACAAGAAATTCCATTTTCACCGACGAAATAATTCGTCGATAATCAGTAAAATTTCGTTGGGAAATGTTTTTCCCGACGAAATTTTTCGCGGCTAACATCGTCGCAGAAAGGTCGTCGGTAAAGGTTTTTGCAGACGAAATTTTTTTTCGTAGGTAATAATAAAACCATTGCCGACGAAAAACTTCGTCGGAAAAACATATGAATTTTTGTCGGAAAAAAAGGTGATACGTTGGTGAAAAAACTTTTACCGACGAAATTTTCTGTCGGTAAAGGTTTTGCCGACGAAATATTTCGTCGGTAAAACTTTTCCAGGTTTATTACCCACGAAAAATTTTGTCGGTAAAGGGTTTTACAAGTTTATTACCCACGAAAAATTTTGTCGGTAAAAGTTTCCCATTTTTTTTACCCACGAAAAATTTCGTCGGTGAAAAACTTTTTCATGTTTTTTACCTACGAACAATTTCGTCGGTAATAGTATTTCCTATCCCGGTTCCATTTGTTTTCAAAATTCAGAAAAATTTCTGATATACACCTGTAAAGAAACCTATACATTTTTCTCCTATTCACATCCACATACATACGAATAAACAGAAACTACACCATCCATACACAAATAATCCATTCCACATCCACAAACAAACAATATTCATCCACACACAAATACATATAAGTTAAAAGTCGTATATTAAAAAAAATAATCACAAAGATGAAGGGGGAGGTGGCGGGGCATCGGCGCCAAAGCGTACAGCGAGAGCCTGAAACATCTCCTGCATCTGTCGCTCATGCTCCTGCCACAACTCCTCATCCTCCTCTCCTGCTCCTCTCGTCGCCTCTCCTCCTCCTCCCATCGCCTTTGGTCCTCCTCCTGTTGCCTCTCCTCCTCCTCCCGTCGCCTCTGCTCCTCCTCTCTCTGCCTCTCCAGCTGCTTTCGAATCTCATCGCCACCTGTAATGAAAACATATGAAATTTCATAAAAAATGACATGAATGACATTATTATCAATCAATGCGCAATTAAATTTTACAAAGTAAAGATTTTTACCCAATGCTCACTGGCTCTAGGATGAACCCAAGATCCTGTCGCCTGCCAACAGTGAGTCCCTCTGTAGAGGTCTACTGTTCCAGGCTCCTGGCCGGTGACGGAATCTCGCTGCGCAATCGAAAGGAAAAAAGACTTATAATAAATGCCAATCAAAATAATATATTAACTTAATAATCATCAATAATTTCTTACCATGTCGTAACGATGTCGTACAAATGACTTTGAACCAGTTACGTGGTTCATTTGTAACTTTTTCCTGTTCGAAGAATTTATTCTACTCCTCTTCTGAACACATTATACAAAATACATTTATATTAATTGTGAATTTAATTGCGAATTTAATTGTTACCTTAAGATATCGTACATGTAAATATTACCTGAAAAGCCTCTAACGAAAATCTCTCGCAGAGTATCCGTCAGTCGTCTGTAGTAACGTATGGCGGTGCGGACAGTACGGCCTCATCGTGCGTCCTGCACCGCTTGTACCGCTAGTGTAACTCTCCGCGGTACTCCTTGAACAACTCTCTAATCATCTCGTCGACGGCATGAAAAATGTAGGGAACATTCAAATCGAAGTCAAATTTATCCTATAGTTTCTTAAATAATAAATTAAGGTAATAAACTTATTAACAATAGGACTTAACCGTAAATAAACTTTCAAAAAAGAAAATTTTAATTTACTAAACTTTACCTGAAGGCGCTGACGGATGAGCTGTCGCACATCATCTGTCACGTCAGTCCAACGGGGGGTGGTGACGGGGATCAGAGATCGGTATAGGACACCGACCTCAGATGTAAACAGTCTGGCACTGTCCCCAGCAGGTCTAAGGCAGTCCTGTGGGAACTCTACCGCCACCCTACCCTCACGCGTAAGTCGCTCTAAAACTAACCCACGCGTGGGTCCACGTCCTCGTCGGCTGGTAGAAGATGCTGTTGCGAAAAGATATATGTAAGTAACAATATAAATAGAAATCACTAAATAAATGTCTAGGCTTACATGCAGTGCACGGTGTATGCTCAACCGAAGGATCGGATGACTGTGATGCACCGTGCGACGTCGATGCTGTCTGCGTCGCATCACGGGTGGAAGGGGTAAATCCAGTGCGCGAACGACCTGATCTCCCACCTGGAGCCATGATTGAATATATCTGAAATACAAACTTATAAATTTAAACAATGTCAATGCAAGTTTATGAACATCATTGTAGAGTGAATTTGTGTTTATGCTTAGAGAGATGATAAAAATATGATTAGACCATTACACTATAATGCAAGCAGAATATAATAAAACCGTAAACAGAATATAAAAGTTGAAAAATCCATTACACATTGTCATTCGATATTAAATACATATATTTCATTGTAATACAAATCAACTTCGGATCAACTATCCGAAATACTCCCTGCGTAAGTTATCGTACGCTGCAGATGTATATGTCAAGCTGTATGAAGCACTCGACATTGTTACAGCCAACATGCTAGTCACAATAGGAGAAATCTGATCTCTCGGGACTCCATTCAGATGTGCAAGTGATAATGTCGCATCTTCCATACGAAGTTTCTCGCGGTTATATTCCTCAATCAGGTCCGAAATTTCTTTGAGATTGTATAATCTTTCATCTGAGTCATCGTCTTCCTCCCTACATTTCTCGACCAAACCGGGTATCTCTCTGGCCCTACCAGAAGAATATAGGGCCGGAAAGTCCATCCGCAACAGCTGATGAAGTATGCTGCGTGCTTCCGCTACGCTCTAGTTTGTGGAGGACATGATCAGAAAATGACTTAACTGTAAATGTAGATTATAAACAAGTCAATTCAGGAAAAAATCATGACTTGTAAAACATATATACATGTAATAATCAAATTAATCGAATTAAAAATGACATATAAATCTTGTATACATTTAATAATCGTCGTCTGAATCATTATCGCTTAGGACTCTTTCTTCTTCACCATCACTATCGCTAATCAGAATTTTCTCTTCATCGTCTGTAACGTTGTCATCGATGAAAGCGCTATTATCTCTAACAATGTCATTTATGATTGAGGCATTAACATGATCAGGTGGCACATCATCTCTATTCAATTGTACCACATCAATATCAACATTTGGATCATTCCCTCTATCCCAAGATGGCATGTCTTCTTGATATGCTTGTTCAACTGACGACGTTCCATTACTCCTTTCATCGTTATCTTCAACGTCTAGTTCGGGAACGTCAAATATGTTCCTGGGCTTTATTTTCTGCACCACGTGCCAAGAGCCGCCTAACTTGGTGTCAGCGAGGTAGAATACTTGTTCGGCTTGGCCGGCTATGATAAATGGGTCATCTTTAAACCACTTCTGAGGTAAATTTACGCTCGTGAAGTAGTTGTCAGTCTGTATTCCCAACTTTTTATTTCCAATGTCCCACCAATCGTATTTAAATAAGTACACCCGCTTTCTCATACAATAACTTAGCTTAATAATATCCGTCAAAACGCCATAAAAATCAATTTCTACCTCCTCATGTGTTCCCTTCACAACCACCCCACTATTTTGTGTGATCTTATATTTCTCACGCTCCTCAGTATGGAACCGAATCCCGTTTACAATACAACCTGTTTATCTAGATACACATCTATCAGGGCCACACGCCAGTGAGTAGAGCGCATCAGACGCATCTGTAGAGTTGCTAGCGCACAACATCTTCATCTATCATCACGAACAGAATATAAATGTACGTTTAGGCATTTGAAATTACGTGTAAATATTGTGCAATACAACAATATTGTAAGTGTGGTGAGATAGAAGGTAAATTAATCTTACACGTTTTACAAACCATTCTAGAAACAAATCCTGATGCATTCGATCATAATTTGTAGGGTATTGGGACTTCATCTCCTCGATGTGTTCGCTATACACAATTGGCATGTTGTCAGCAAGAAATTTTGAGATTACGTGTATGTAGATATACAATTATGTGCGAAGACTTACTCCAAGTATGACTCTATTTCTTCACAGTTATGCAACACATACTACCGCGCCTTCGCTTGATCCCGAAGGTCCATATCCTGAAATGTTGGCGATCCTAAAGGACAGACGTTATGTGCGAAGACAGATATGAGTCCTTGTTCATGCTCCTGCCCTTCATCGGCATTTCGATCTTCTCGGTTGAATCTAGTCTCTATGCTACGAAGATACATGGAGCAAGATGTCAGACACTCATTATCAATGTACGCCTCAGCAATGGATCCCTCTGGACGTGCCTTATTCCTCACATATTGTTTTAATGTGTGGAGGTACCTGTACACAAAATCACTATGTTTAGGACATGAAAACATGGATATAAGTAGTTTATGGAATGAATAAAAATTTATGATCATTGTTCTATCACCTTTCGATCGAATACATCCAACGATATTGTACTGGGCCTGCAAGCTTCGCTTCGTGTGGTAAGTGAATCGCTAGGTGAACCATGACATCGAAAAACGCAGGTGAAAATATTCTTTCAAGTTTACAAAGGATTACGACAATATCCTTCTCCAGTCGTTTAATAACCTCTATATTCAAAGATTTCGAACACAAATCCTTAAAGAATATCCCCAGCTCAATCAGCACAGCACTGACATCCTTGTTAAGGAATCCACGAATCGCAACCGGTAGTAGACGTTGCAGAAGGACGTGACAGTCATGACTTTTCATTCCTGTTACCTTACAGTCCGTAATGTTTACGCGCTGCGAGATATTCGATGCATACCCATTGGTAAACTTTACCTTGTTCAACCATTCACATGAACATTTTTTCTCTAGTTTTGTCAATGTGTAGCAGGCTGCTGGTATAGTATATGAATTTCCATGTGGTTGCAAGTGCAACTCTTTCGTTAAACCCATTGCTTGTAGATCCAATCGAGCCTTAAAACTGTCTTTTGTTTTCTTCTCTTTGTTCATCAATGTTCCAAAGACATTGTCACATATATTCTTCTCAATATGCATGACATCCAAGTTGTGTCGTAATTTCAGATGACTCCAATAAGGCAACTAAAAAAAAAGCTCTTCTTCCTCTAGTTGTACTCTAATACTGTACGTTTTCTCTTCTTCAAGTGCGGTGCCTTACCAAATCTAACTTCTTCAATGTTACTTAGTTGTTGTAACACATCTTCTCCAGATAGTTCTTTCGGTGGTGGCCTATGATCTTGTTTGCCATAAAAGATTATCGTCTTCCTGCTCCAACTATGATCCCTCAGAAGGAAGCGACGATGGCCCATATAACACGTTTTTTTACCATGCTTCAATGACAATGAATAAGTCTCAGTACTACATGTAGGACAAGCCAAGTTTCCCTTCGTGCTCCACCCAGACAAATTTCCATATGCAGGGAAGTCATTTATTGTCCACAAGACCACTGCATGCAATCGAAACGTCTGTTCTACAAAAGTGTCATACGTCTGGACACCTTGACTCCACAACTCGTTTAACTCATCTACTAACGGTCACAGATACACATCAATGTCATTCCCCGGTGACTTGGGTCCAGGAATAAGCAACGACATCATAAAAAATGATTCCTTCAAACACAACCAAGGAGGTAAATTGTAGGGCATAAGTATCACTGGCCACATATTATACGAGCTACTTATATTACCAAATGGATTAAAACCATCACTTGCAAGACCTATCCGAACATTGCGAGAATCCTCTACAAACCAGTCATATTGCTTATCAAAATATTGTCAGGCTTCAGAGTCAGCGGGATGCCTCAATGTATTATAATCATGAACGCGTTTCTCCTTATGCCACCTCATATCTTCAGCCGTCTTGCTCGATGTAAACAATCTTTGTAATTTGGGTTTCAATGGAAAGTACCTTAACACCTTTTGTGGAATTTTCTTACGCTTAGCTTCGTCATATTTCCACCTAGACTCTCCACATTGTGGACACTCTTCAACATTTTCATGTTCTTTCCAATACAATACACAATCATTTATACATGCATGTATGAGGATGTAACCAAGGCCCAAGTCTCACATTAAGGATTTTGCCTCGTAATGAGACTTAGGCAATGTCTCACCTTCAGGTAATACTTCTTTTAACAAGCCAAGTAACATGTCGAACGATTTGTTACTCCAGCGATTTATTGTCTTTAATGAAGTAACCTTATAAGGAAATTGAACTTGGAGAAGTTCCGACACCCCGGATAGAGTGGACGTTGCGCATCCCTCAACAACCTACTAAACTTTTCTGATTCGGCATCACCCATAGGAGGAATATCCTGGCTAGTACTTGTCGCTGCAAAATCAGTATCCGCAATTATTCCCCTTAACACATCCCCAATGATATCTTGCATATCATCAACATCTTCATCCTCCTCATTAGGCACAATTGGGTCAGCAAGGACTTCAGTGGCCTCAACTCTTTGGTGGAAGTCTTCACCATGATGAATCCACCAAGTGTAACCTTGGTCAATCCCAACTATGAACAAATCATCTTCCACTTTGTCTAATGTCTTGTGAACCATGTTCTTGCATTTTCGGCATGGGCACCTGATTCTATTACCTGAATCTGCCCGATATCTCGCAAATTTCATGAACTCCTTAACACCTTCTTTATACTCTAGGCCAAACCGATTCTTAGCTTGCATCCAACTCTTATACATATCTACAATGTAAAGATTAGAGTTAGGTTTAGTTTAGGTGATTTGAGTTTAGGATTAGGTTTAGGCATAGGTTGAGATTTTTGGGTTCGGGATCAGGTTTAGGGTTAGGTTTGCGAGTTTGGGTCTACGTTTAGGTTAGGTGAATTGATTTAGGAATAGGTGTAGGTTTAGTTTAGGTGATTTGAGTTTAGGATTAGGTTTAGGCATAGGTTGAGATTTTTAGGTTCGGGATCAGGTTTAGGGTTGGGTTTACAAGTTTGGGTCTAGGTTTAGGTTAGGTGAATTGATTTAGGAATAGGTGTAGGTTTAATTTAGGTGATTTGAGTTTAGGATTAGGTTTAGGCATAGGTTTACAGTTTTGGGTTCGGGATCGGGTTTCGGGTTAGATTTCTGTGTTTGGGTCTAAGTTTAGGTTAGGTGAATGGATTTAGGAATACGTGTAGGTTTAGTTTAGGTGATTTGAGTTTAGGATTAGGTTTAGGCATAAGTTTAGATTTTCGGGTTTGGGATCGGGTTTCGGGTTTGATTTCCGTGTTTGGGTCTAAGTTTAGGTTAGGTGAATGGATTTAGGAATAGGTGTAGGTTTAGTTTAGGTGATTTGAGTTTAGGATTAGGTTTAGGCATAGGTTTAGATTTTCGGGTTCGGGATCGGGTTTCGGGTTAGATTTTCGTGTTTGGGTCTAAGTTTAGGTTAGGTGAATGGATTGAGGAATAGGTGTAGGTTTAGTTTAGGTGATTTGAGTTTAGGATTAGGTTTAGGCATAGGTTTAGATTTTTGGGTTCGGGATCTGGTTTCGGGTTAGGTTTGCGAGTTTGGGTCTAGGTTTAGGTTAGGTGAATTGATTTAGGAATAGGTGTAGGTTTAGTTTAGGTGATTTGAGTTTAGGATTAGGTTTAGGCATAGGTTTAAATTTTCGAGTTCGGCATCGGATTTAGGGTTAGGTTTGCGAGTTTGGGTCTAGGTTTAGGTTAGGTGAATGGATTTAGGAATAGGTGTAGGTTTAGTTTAGGTGATTTGAGTTTAGGATTAGGTTTCGGCATAGGTTTAGATTTTTGGGTTCGGGATCGGGTTTAGGGTTAGGTTTGCGAGTTTGGGTCTAGGTTTAGGTTAGGTGAATTGATTTAGGAATAGGTGTAGGTTTAGTTTAGGTGATTTGAGTTTAGGATTAGGTTTAGGCATATGTTTAGATTTTCGGGTTCGGGATCGGGTATAGGGTTAGGTTTGCGAGTTTGGGTCTAGGTTTAGGTTAGGTGAATTGATTTAGGAATAGGTGTAGGTTTAGTTTAGGTGATTTGAGTTTAGGATTAGGTTTAGGCATAGGTTGAGATTTTCGAGTTCGGGATCGGGTTTAGGGTTAGGTTTGCGAGTTTGGGTCTAGGTTTAGGTTAGGTGAATTGATTTAGGAATAGGTGTAGGTTTAGTTTAGGTGATTTGAGTTTAGGATTAGGTTTAGGCATATGTTTAGATTTTCGGGTTCGGGATCGGGTATAGGGTTAGGTTTGCGAGTTTGGGTCTAGGTTTAGGTTAGGTGAATTGATTTAGGAATAGGTGTAGGTTTAGTTTAGGTGATTTGAGTTTAGGATTAGGTTTAGGCATAGGTTGAGATTTTCGAGTTCGGGATCGGGTTTAGGGTTAGGTTTGCGAGTTTGGGTCTAGGTTTAGGTTAGGTGAATTGATTTAGGAATAGGTATAGGTTTAGTTTAGGTGATTTGAGATTAGGATTAGGTTGCATAGGTTTACAATTTCGGGTTCGGGATCGGGTTTAGGGTTAGGTTTTCGAGTTTGGGTCTAGGTTTAGAGTTAAGTGAATTAAGTTTAGGTTTAGGTTTAGACGCAGCTTATAGGTTTTAGTTTTAGGTTTATGGTTTCGGGTTTAGGGTGTAGGTCTTGGAGACTCAACCAACTCACGGATAGCTCCGACGCACATCCGGGACTGCTCCACACACAGTGGGCCTGTCCAAATGGCCAGGCCACCCATATTGCTGTCCATAGGAAATGGACAGCTTCATCATGGTCATAACCGTGGTTCCCACCTTCCAGGGACCCCTGCTCAACATCCGGATAGCTCCGACGCACATCCGGGTCTGCTCCATCAATTTCGAGCTAATACATAAACACGGGCCTGTCCAAATGGCCAGGCCACCCATATTGCTGTCCATAGGAACAGGAGAGCTTCAGCATGGTCACAACAGCGGTTCCCACCTTCCAGGGACCCCCGCTCGACATCAATATCAATCAACTACTCTTAATCACAAGTATCATGTTCGTCATCTAATTTGCCACTAAATGATAATATAATAAAAATCAGTCGCCCATCCAAGGATGGATAGATTGAAATGCTATCATTATTTCCATTTAAATGCTCAAGCCTAAATTTCGACAGCATCCCCCCCTATCTCTCCAGATATATTTATCTTACATTTCATTTCCACGTCAACTATCCACATATTGTGTGGATTAAATTGACAATGGAATTAAACATAAGAAACATATCCAGAGAGAATAGGAGAGTTACCGCACGAAACTAATGACAGAGCATGTAAATGACAAACAACGAGAACATTCCAATCTATCTAACCTTGGACTGTCCAACAGGACAATTTGGCAGATTTCTATACCTCCAAAACACACTTTATCTATGCTCGGCAATAAAGAAATCTCCAAATGGGCTAACTGATTCTATTATACTACCATTTGTGGACAAAAAATAACTATTAATAATAAGCCAAATACATCCACAACATACATCCACATAAATCAACCACGGGTAGCTCCGACGCACATCCGGGTTTGCTCCATCAATTCCAGATACACAAGCACATGAAAATGACAGAATCATCAACACCATGAATCAAGTCTAATCAAATATGTAATGACTGCTACTTTCTCAAAAAATAAGTATGTATGGGGCTCATCATGGGAATCGGATTGCGTGCGGAGTAACTCTGCACGCTCTTATCATGTAGAGTAAACTCAGTTGGGCCCACCTAGAATGTATGTGATTTATCTATTCCGTCCTTATGTTTTTTCAGCTCATTTTAGTGGTTGAGCCCAAAATTTAAGCATATCCAAATCTCAAGTGGACCATGCCTTGGGAAACAGTGGGAATAATGATTTCCACCATTCCCAGGCCCTACAGTGATCATTATTTGTCATCCAACCTGTTCATAAGATCACATGGATATGGATGAAGGGAAAACACAAATATCAGCTTGATCCAAAACTTCTGTGTCCTCCAAGAATTTTTCAATGATAGACATTCAGTTCACACTTGTGGTGTGGTCCACTTTAGATTTTGATATGCTTCATTTTTGGGCACCATACCTAAAATTTCCTGCTAAGATGGATGGATGGAGTGGATAAAATACGTAAATCACTGTGGGCCCCACATAGTTTACTCCACACAAATATATGCTTGATCCAAAACAGTGGACAGCGACAGTGGGCCCCACAGCCAGTGGACAGCGACAGTGGGCCCCATAGCCAGTGGACAGTGACGTGGGCCCTACAGCCAGTGGACAGCGACGGTGGGCCCCACAGCCAGTGGACAGCGACGGTGGGCCCCATAATTACGTATATCATTTTTTTTAATTTGTAAAATAAAAATTTGGATTTTAAATTTTAAAATCCCTAATTAGGGATTTTAATTTCGAAATCCCTAATTACGGGATTTTAACTTCGAAATCCCTAATTAGGGATTTACTAAATCAGTGGGCCCCACCAAATAGTAGACAGCTAAGGTGGACCCCACATGCAATGGACGATGGAAACCGACGGTGGGACCCACATGCAATGGACGATAGAAAGCGACGGTGGGACCCACCCACATGCATTGGACAGCGATGGTGGGACCCACATGCATTGAATTTTGGGAGTGGGCCCCACAATCAACAATGAGGAGAGAGGGGGAGAGGGGAAATGGAGCAAGAAGGAAGGGGGAGAGGGTTACCGGAGGAGGCGGCGGCGTACGGAGGCTGGTGGAGGCGAGTGGCTACCGGTGACGTTGACTGCCGGCGGTCGGAGCAGAGGGAGAGCCGAGATGGGTGGGCCGGCCGCGCGAGAGAGAGAGAGAGAGAGAGAGGAGAGAGAGAGACAGAGCGAGAGTGAGAGAGACAGAGAAATGAGGGAGGCCCGAACGGGTTAGTGAAAAAAAGGACTTTTACCGATGAAAATTTTCGTCAGTAAAAGCGAAATTTTTCGTCGGTAAAAGTCCTCTTTTTCACTTGGGCGGGAATCAAACATTTTTACTGACAGGCAATATTCGTCGGGGAAAATGAATTTTACTGACGAAAAATTTCGTCGGTAAAAGTCCTCTTTTTTTACTTGCGCAGAAATCACACATTATTACCGACAGACTATAATCGTCGCTAAAAATGACTTTTACCGACGAAAATATTCATCGGTAAAAGCCAAATTTCCTGCTTTATTTTTTAGCGACGGGTATCTTCGTCGGTAATAAACTTTTTACCGACGAAATTCTAATTTCGTCGGTAAAAGTGTATGGCGGGTATCTAATCCAGCGGTGGCGGGAAACTGGAATGTATTTTACCGACGATTGCTTTATTTCGTCGGGGAAAGGGATTTTTACCGACGAAAATAATTTCGTCGGTAATACTTTCTTCGGTAAAACACCGTTTTCTTGTAGTGAATCTCACAGATTACCCAGGAAGAACTGGATGCTGTGAGGAGAACATTCAAAATTCCCGATTCCGTAGGATTCAGGATTCCTGACCAAGTTGATAAGCCGAGCTGACCTTGTCAGGGGGAGACGGTTATCTCTCTGATGCATTTGGAGGCCGGGCTGAGGTTGCCTCTGCATCCTTTCGCACGCGAGGTCCTTTGTATCTTAGGTCTTTCCCCGAGTCAGCTGCAACCTAATGGCTGGAGATATATGGTGGGATGCTACATCTTGTGGCAAAGGGTTGGGAATAAAGAACTGACCTCAAACGAGCTTTTTTTATTGTATTGTCTGAAGTCTCTGGGAGGTTAGGGACTTTATTACTTCTCTTCTCACCCGGGTCAAGGTGGCTCGGTGGTGACCGGTCTGCCGTCTTCCACGAGAACCTGGAAAAGGAAGTGGTTCTTCGTGTCGAGGAACTGGGAGGCTTCATCGGACGAGCTTCATCCTTTGGGGTACAGGCTTCGAGCTGATTTTGCTCTACCAGGTCGAGCTGCATCCTGACCTGCCTCTAGCATTTTGGTCTTCGTTCTTGGTTTTTTTTGTCTCCTGACGTACATTTCTTCGTGTGTGCAGCTTCTGCGACCATTCAAGTAGCCCTTTCTGTTGCGTAGGACAGGCAAATCCGAGTTGCCCGAGCTTGCTCTGTTGAAGAGAGGGATTTTCACAATTTGATAACTGTCGATTCCATTTGTGAATCAGGTCAGCTCGGTTGAGAGGCAATAACGTCATCGTTTCACATATTATTACTTTTTGCACCCGACTATCTGACACATTCTTCTGTATTATAGGCAGGTATAGCTCCGAAGGTAGTCTCGAAGACCCACAAGATTTCTATTAGAGTCCTTGATCGCGAGCAGAGCTCTGTTGAGCCCCCGAGGAAGAGGGTGGCTACAGAGGCTCAGAGGCAACAACAGTTGCCCCAGTCCTTCGTATGTGGGTTTGGGCAGCCTTTTGGCTCGAGCTCTTCCCCAGCAAGGGTTGAGCCTTTGGCTACGAGGCCTCCAGCCGCTGAGGTTCCGGTTGTTAACGTTCCGGATACCTCTGACTCTCGGGTCGAGCCGTCTGCGAGCCAACCTATGACCCGTGCCAGCTCGTCTGACACTCCCACGCAATCCACTAAAGCAGGGTCTACTCGACCGGCTGCTGGCGCTGGTCCGTCACGTTCACCCCAACATCCTCGGACTTCTCCTGCTGCTCCTGCTCGAAGTGCTGAGCCGGGAGAAGACCAAGTCAACATGCCTTCGATCACGGAGTAGTTTGCGACCTGGATCGATAGCATTGACGTGTACATGCGTGTCAATAGAAAAATCACACAAGATCTAAATTCACTGGCCATGTCAGATCCTGATTAGATGGTGGGGGTTGCGATAGAGAGCAGCCTCAGGGTAAGCTACCTCCTGCTACCTTCTCTTTTTCATTTTGTCTGTTCGCGGTCATTTTATTAACCATTATTACTTTTCTTTGTAGGACTCAGCCTTCCTAATTATGATTCATCAAAAGATGGTGGAGCGAACCCACCAGATGCAGAAGGCTCTGGTCGCGGCGTCTTCATGGAAGATGAAGGCTGAAGCCGTGAAGGCTGAGTTGAAGAAGAGCTTATCTAAGCTGACGGTGTCTCAATCGGCATTGAAGACTACCCAATCCAAGCTGAATGTGGCCCAATCAGAGCTGGAGGTGTCCCAAGCGCAGGTCCAGTCTTTTAAGGAGGCTCTGAAAGTGTCTTCGGCCAAGGCTCAATCAGATGAGAACAAGGTCGAATCGCTCGAGGCTGCTCTTAAGACGGCCGAGGAGGAGAAGGTAGACCCGGCTAGACTTTTAAAGGAGGTCCAGCTAAAGTCTTTGACTGAGGTCAAAGGTCTGAAGGCTGAGTTGGAGAAGCTGAATGCGGTTTCTAAGGAGTTGTATAACCACGGCTTCCACGACTGTAGGCGGCTTGTCCTCAAGCACTTCCTAAACCTCGACCT
Organism: Liriodendron chinense; assembly: GCA_003013855.2. Taxonomy (NCBI): domain Eukaryota; kingdom Viridiplantae; phylum Streptophyta; class Magnoliopsida; order Magnoliales; family Magnoliaceae; genus Liriodendron; species Liriodendron chinense. The sequence continues at coordinate 507,204 of PVNU02002850.1, forward strand.
CACTCTTGTTGATGACGACGAGGATGAAGATGAGGTCGTTGGGGAGGGACCTACTAAAGGGGCTGCTCCAATTGATGCTCAGGTCGGGGACGCTGAGGCCGGCCCGTCGGAGGTTGTGAAGGATTGAAGGAACACACACACACACACACACACACACACACACACACATATATATATATAGATATGTATTTTTTTATATACAATCATACACTTTTCTCTTATATGCCCTTCTGAGGCTTTTCATCTTCATCGGTTGTGCCTTCATAGATGCTTTTTGTGATTGCTGTCGTGTTTGTTTCATTTCGTGCTTGATTAAATTTTATCTAAGTAGTTTGAATGAATGGGTCGCGTAGCTCTCAAGGTAGCTCGCGACTGGGTTGAAATACGCTATTATGCTCTTTCGTTTTGCAATCTTGAGCTCATGTTAAGCTCCTGATCATTTAAGATCATGCCTGCTCTGTGTAGCATGGTAAATCCGACTTTTACGACCTAGAGATCGAGCTCGGACTTCCTTGGCCAAGACTTAGTCTCCATATAGTGTAGCAGATCTGACCTCATGTTGAGCTTCCAATTTATACATTTTCTAACCCATTACATCACATCTTATGCATGGTTTGCATGCTTAAAAGACCCATCTAATGCATATTTTGTGGATGTAGGAATGAGAGTGAAACTTCACTGAATCGATCCTCAAAAGAATGCTTTTAAACCCACGCGATGATGAAGGAAGATGAGCCAAAGGAATGTAAGAAAGAAGCAAGGAGAAGAGAGAGATGACATGGATTTAATGCCAATCTGAAGGATTTGGAATGACTAAAAGACCAAGCTTTGATGAGCCAAAGAAGTGGAGAAAAAACCTTGAACGAATCAAGTTGAAGACCTGAAATGGCCAGAAAATTCATATTGCAAGCTGCAGGGCCAGAAAGTAAAATGTAAAAAATTCAGTAGATGGCCCTGTAAACCAGAAAAATATAAAAATTGGCCTTCGGGTGCCTGGTCACCATTTTTTTTTTGGGCGCCCGAAATTGACAAAAAATTCAGATTATTGCTGTAACTTTTTTGGACATGGCCGGGAGCCCGACCACAATTGGCCGAGCGCCCAATGACTTGCCAGGCGCACGATTAAGAGGATTCGGGTGCCCAAAATTCAAAGAAAATTTATCAAAACTTGCTTGACTGTTTTGAGTATGGTCGGGCACCCGACAAACACCTGACCGAGCGCTCGATGACCGACATAAGTGCATAAAATCTTATGTAATCTGAGGCAGTGGATGAGTTTTGCTATAAAAGGACACCTTGGCATCCTTCCTACGGTATCCTAGAAGAGTTCTAAGTTTGTGGGGAGTAAGGGAGATCATCGTGGAGCGACCACAACTCCTCTAACTAGGGTTTTTTTTTTCTAGTTTTTTATGTTTTTGTTTAGTTTTTCTTTGAATTCTAGTTGAAGCATGATAATGATCGGCTAAAACCTCTTAGCTAAGGCTAAGAGGTGAAGCTTGTGAGTAATTATCATGTTGAATTTGCTCTAATTCAAGTACTTTAATTTAATTTGGATTTTTAAGTTCTAATTTGAATAAAAGTTGGTATTTTTGGATGTTTTTATGAGAGTTCATGTGCTTCGGACATGAGTTCCTTGCAATTCTCTGAGATTATCATGTTTGGATTGGTTAGATTTGAATTGTAGTAACCCTAGAGCGTACCATAGTTCATTGGCATGGTCGTTACTTCGAAGGCTACATATTCGACTTCTATGTGCTTCATTAGAACTAGAATCTTATTCTTCCACTTGAGTGGGGATTGTTTATGTTTGAATGTTATATCTTTCAACTAGAAGAGATAGAACTTCAATTCTAGTTGTGTTATGCATAGATGAATGAATTCACATGAGGGCTATCACAAGTGGATCCTTGAAAGCCTTAGTTCCATTAATTACAGATTTTTATAACTTTACTGTTTTAAGTTAGTTAATGAACTTGAACTCTTTATTTAATTGATTTTGAAGTTGATGGAACAACTTGAATTGGTTTACCTAATTCCCTGTGGATCGACCTCGGTCTTACCCAGAATTATTACTACATCGCAGCCTTGCACTTGAGGCGAGCGAACACCTTATGGTCTTATGACCGAATTTATATTGCTTTTGCAGAAGACATTATGTATGCCAAACTTAGTTCGTAGATTTGTTTGGCATCAAGAATAGAGATCTTCGAAAAATGTTCTGCCTTTATTGGAATGAGGGTTCAGGGTTTGATGTACAGACTATGCACCATTTGAGGATCCCTGACCTGTTTACGAGTAGTAAACTTTGAGGTTATCAGCATTTCATGGGTGAGGGAGAGGTCGGCCTTCCATATCCTCGAGTCAATAAGTGCCGGGACGAAGTGAGCTAAGTACCTTGTACGACCCCTCTCAATTGGGGCCGAATACACCATCTTTTTCTTTGGCATATTTCTTGACTTTTCGGAGGACGAGATCGCCCATTCGAAATCGTTGTTACTTTACCCGTGAGTTGTAATATCGTTGAACCCTGTGCTGATATGCTGCCATTCGAACTTGGGAAGTTTCCCTCGCTTCGTCGAGCAGGTCGAGGTTCGTTCGTAGTTGATCTTCATTTTGGTCGGGCCGATGACGACCTGTTCGGTAAGTGGGCAATCTGACCTCAGCGGGAATCATAGCCTCGGCTCCAAAAGCTAAGGAGAAAGGTGTTTCGCCAGTAGTGGACCGAGCCGTGGTTCTGTAGGCCCAGAGTACCTCGGGGAGTTCTTCTGCCCATACCCCTTTCCTTTCTCCGAGCTTTGTCTTGAGATGGTTTTTTATGATTTTATTGACAGCTTCGACCTGGCCATTGGCTTGCGGATGATGTGGAGAGTACACATTTTTTATGCCCAGGTTGCTGAAGAATTTGGGGAATCTCATATTATCGAATTGTCGCCTATTGTCAATTACTATGGTATTAGGAATCTCGAACCGACACACAATCGACTTCCAGATGAAATCTGTCGTTTTCCTCTCCGTGATAGTAGTTAGTGGCTCTGCCTCGGCCCACTTTGTGAAATAGTCGACGACGACGACGATGAATGTTGTGGCATACGTGATGTCTGTCGAGCTTCTTGTATCGACCATCATCCTGTGGAGCTTCTTATTGGGGACCACCATTGACACCATAAGGGAATCATCATGTGGGTGTAGGACCCCTCGGGCGTCTTCCTCAGTAAATGTTATTGTAGATGAAGTAACCTTTGCTGCCTTTGAAGGTCAGCTGGTTATGTTTATGGAGGATCTTGGTTGCGATGTCCTTCTTTGTCGTAGATAGGCCTTGCGGGAATTGCTAGAGTCCCTAGTGGTGGGTCCGCCGAAGATCATGTGGATTTCTTCCACAGGGTCATTGTTGATCTGCTCGTTAGTTTGTTCTACAGCCTTCTGACTCTCTTGACATTGGGCAATGTAGTCTTTAAGAATCCCTGCTGAATAAGGATCTCTATTTGTCGTTTCAGGTCGAAACAATCTGCTCTGTTATGACCATGGTCTTTATGATACAAGCAATATTTTGACTTTGACCTTCTGTTGGGGTCGGTTTTTATCTTCGCAGGTCGTTCGAATGTGTGCTTGCATTTTTTTGCCAAATACACTTGCTTGATGGTTTTGTTGAGCGGTGTGTACCTCTCAAATCGTGGTGTCTAGGTTTTGACTCTTCAGGTAGAATTGTTCTGACCTGGAGATCTGCGATCTGGTTTGTGCTTTTTCGAGCTGCTTTCTTCCTGGCGATCTTTGTTTTTGGAGGATGATCTATGCGCGTTGACCAATTCCTCCACGTTGATGTGTTTGACAGCTCGATCTAAGAATTCAGCTACAGATTGAGGGGGCTCTTCTCTGACGGACCAGAGAAATTTTCGATCACGCAATCCTTCGATCGTAGTGTGGAGTAATACATCTTGAGACAGATTTTCGATTTGTACTGTTTCGAAATTGAAGCGTGCGAGATAGCCTTTTAAGGACTCATCTTCTTTTTGTTTGACTACAGCGAGATGGGTTGAATGCTTCTTCGGGTCGGTACTCCCGATGAACTAAGTAGCGAAGGCCCTACTTAATTGAAAAAATGAGCTGATTGACCTCGGCTTTAGGTTATGAAACCAAGTCCATGCTGAGCTTGTTAATGACAATGGGAAGGCATTGCACATAATATGTCCACTGGCTCCGAGGAGTTCCATTCGGACCTTGAAATTTTCCAAATGTTCCGTCGGGTCTCCTATTCCAGAGTATTGTTTGAGCTAAGGGATTTTGAATCCTTTAGGAAGCGGTTCCTCACGGATTTCTTCCGTGAACGGTGACTATGAGGAATCGATCAATGCATCTACTGCAATAGGTGCTTTAGCACGCTGCGCTCTCTGTATATTGCCCACCCATTCACGGAGTTCTCTCAGCTCGGCCTCCAGTGGGTTTATATTGTCGTCCACTTGGTTAGCTATCCCAAAGCTAGCTCGAGCATGATTTAAGCGGGCTGATCTTCTTTCATCGTGCTTATGGTGCAGATCGCTAGCAAGCAAATCCACTGCTGGTCGAGATTTCACCTTTGTTGCTCGACTAGCAACTTCATCTTCTTCGACACGCTCCTGGTTTGGAACGGGTCGCTGAGAATGCTCTGGTTGTAGAATTTGACGAGAGCGTTAGGATTGTTGAGGTTGGGGACGAGATCCTTGAGGCTCGTCATGATTTCTGTAATCTGGAGTTGGGTGAACTAAACCGGTTAAGAGGGCTTTGATTTCATCAAGCCTTTGATCGACATACCCAAATCGTTCGTCAACGCCTCTAAGTCTTTCGGCGACACCTCCCACTTGTTCTTCGAGGGCGGACAATCTGATCCCTCAATTGTGATATCTCTGTTGTCTGCCTTGTTGAACAAAGCGGGAGGACGTTCCACCGATCTAGATGGGGGGCATTTCAGGAATAGATCCTTCGTTGTCGGAACGTGGGGCTTCAGAAGGTCCAGCAATTGCGGGAGCCTTCCCCTTGTATTTTCTTTTCCCAGCCATGATAATTCTGTTTAGGATGGTGGGAGTGTCTTAAGGTTTTGAGTGAGAACACGACTTTGCAATCGAGAAAGACGGCAGTTCCCACAGATGGCGCCAACTGTTGTTGCCGTGAATTCAACAACTAACGAGGTGAGGTCGAGATCTCCCTCTGGAATCTTGGCAAACGTTTGTTGCTGCGAATTCAAACAACTAACGAGGTGAGGTCGAGATCTCCCTATGGAATCTGCAAGGATGAACAACGGCTAAAGGAGGGGCCAGGGACCGGCCGTTAGTTTGATACTTAAGTTAGTCCAAGCTTCTGAGAAAAAGGAAGGGTCTCTTTTTTTGAGTTAGAGATTTCGTACCTTCATCGAAAGGAGAAGCCTCCTTTTATAGACTTAAGTTTTGGAGTTATACTCCTATAAGGAAACGTAATTCCCGTGGAGAAAATCTTAGATATCCGAGATCTTCGGGTCATTCCGTAGTCGCTGGAGACATTTGCGCATCGGTTGATGATTCTCCCATTATCTCGGTGTAAGCCTAAGATCACGGGATTGTTGTTGAAAGACCCAGCTCATTGTAAGGATGGGATCGGTCTTCTGTAGGTATCTAGAAATGTCTCCACATCAGGTCGGATGATACCGACCTGTCTTCAGGTTGGTTCGTAGTTGGTCAGGTCAGGTCGGGTCTGACCTGAGGTCAGCTTATATTTTACCTATAACACAAACCTTTTTAGTCATTTCCACATTTAAATCAAACCAGCAAACTGGAATAAGATAGAAACCGAGAAAGCCAAATAAGTGAAGGCATTTCCGCATCTTCGCTTGGGAGGTAGTTCACACGGTGGTATGCATCCGTCGACGGACCATTGTGCAAAAGTCTCCCCAGTTGAAAGGTTCCGGGAATGAAATCTATCTCGTTATTTTTGTTGAATGTTGACTGCTGTTCTTTTTTATTTTTTTTACTTTTTATTTTTTCTTTGGTCACTTTAGGCCAGCATGGAAGGATTAAGCTTGTTACACCCATATCCATAGATCAAGTGGTAGACTGAATGAAGATAGCCTCGTTTCAACACTGAGGTCCTAGTATCGATACCCAAGTGGGGATGGCTAACATTGCAGTGTGACTAACAGGGTGGGTGGGTGCACTAACAGTGGGGTGTATCATGTATGTACTAAACCAAAAAAAAAAAAAAAAGAAGCTTTCCATCAAGAAAATATTTGGTCATAGTTAGCCCATTAGTCATCATGACCATTGAACCAGCGCCCCACTTGGGCAGATTGATCTCAATTTTGGCAGGATCACATAGATCCTATTAATTGATACACTTTCAAGCTTCAGAACTCTATGATCCGTGGCCGATATGATATGGACAGCATACTTTTAAGCCTTGAGTTTTGTACAAGTGAAGCCCATGGTTAAGTGAACCACATAATTAATTTAGCGTCAAGACAGTGGATGGTACACGGGCCCATGAAATTAGAAATCCAACCTTTGTCAATTGCCTGCAGATCTAACCAGATCTTCCAACTTGGATGCTTCTGAGATAAGGTCTATCCAAGGTGGGCTCATGATCAGTTCAACTATCTCATCACTGAACCATGGTCCTAAGTCGTACAAACTAATCACTTGAACATGATACTGTGCATACCCTTTGTGCAGGGATCATGGAATTCCCTCCAAAAACATAACCATATGAATTGTGCAGATGGTCCAGTATTTCGTCACAATTCCCCAAGTGAACCTAAATGCCTTGAACATGAATGATCTGATGACTCTTCCATATTGAAGGATCAGATCTTTTTATGAATTAATTTCACAAACTTAGATGCTTATTTCGGTGACAGTATAGTTTGAACAATTTTTTTTTTAAAGGTAAGAATATTATTAAAGAAGCACGGAATGACTACAACTACAATGAAAAGAAAGTTCAAATGAAAATCAGTGTGCATTTTCTTTAATCCCTATTTTGGTAGGGAAGGATAAGTTGCTCATTTAGTAACACTACCAAAAAATCGACCAATACCAATGGATTTTTGACACCGTAATAGCCCATGATCACACAAGTGAGCCCAATTAGGCCTACAAACTTAAGGCCCAACTATATAGAAATTTAGAAAGGCATATCCAGAATGGCCGAAATTCATTGTGTTGAGTCATTTTGAGTCTTTTTATTTGCTTTTGTTCTTTGAATCTGTCTAGGTACTTCCTATGCTTGGTTCATTGAGTCTTATTGAGCCTTTTTATGGTCCCCATGTGTCTCGCTAAATTAAGTTCTTATTTAAATAGTGTCTTTTGGCTTTCCCTATGCATGGAGGGTTCTTCCATGACAATCCTATATATCCCCCCATGTGGGAATGAAGGGTATCTTGCGTTTGAGTTAAAATCCCAACCTTTGACTTCTGAGAAGGAGCAGTTCTTGTTATCCTTGCTCTTATCCCTTGGTGGATTTCCAAGGGGTGGTGAGTGTGTTTCCCTAGTTGTGCATTTGTATTTCCCCTCCATTTACCGACACCAGGATTGGTATCAGAGAGAGGTTATTGATGGATGGTTGTTGTCCTCGCCTACCTAGTGTTAAGGCAACACCGGTTTGGGAACGAGAATTACGAGACATTAAGATGGATGACTTGAGGAGACAAGTGAAACAACTCCAGCAGCGTTTATAACGCTATGAACTTTGAGAACATGATGATTCACATTATGATTCTGAAGTTGAATTGTTCGGCGAAGAGGAGGAGATTAACCCCTTCCATCATGATCTGTTGCAGGCCCAATTCAAGGGGGAAAGATAAGCCCATCAACTAGGCCCAAGCCTTGGTATTCAACCCCATTATTTTCTAGCTCAAATTTCATCAAACACTTCATAGGTATCTTCATCATAAATCGGATCATCATCATCAAATTCCATATGGTCTTTATTACCTTCAATCGGTTCAATCATTTCATCAAACATATCATAGACATCTTCATCTTCATCATAAAATGGAATACTTGTGGAAGCTTGTGCGGGAAGTCTTCGCAAAATCTCCTCCATTAGGCATTGGAGATTGTTGTTGGCATTCTTCAATTCTTCAATTTCTTCTGGAGATATCTTCATCTTCATCATAAATTGGAATACTTGTAGAAGCTTGTGCAGGAAGTCTTCGCAAAATCTCCTCCATCATGCGTTGTAGATTATTGTTGGCATTCTTCAATTCTTCAATTTCTTCGCAGAGGTAGACATCTTGAATTAAAGTCATCCGTTCAACTCGATTTCCTCTTCCTCTTCCTCTTGCCATAGAAAATCAATTCCGATCCAATAACTACCAAACTTACTCTGATACCACTTTGATATAGCTCCAAAGGGCTAGCTTGGGGACTTACTCACCCAAGGGTCGGGGAATTACTCACCTAACAAGGGATACCTTGGGGACTCATTAGGGAATCACTCACCTGACAAGAGAAGAATCACTTAACTCTCAATACTTGTGGACGCTTGTGCGGGAAGTCTTCATAAAATCTCCTTCATCATGCATTGTAGATTGTTGTTGGCATTTTTCAATTCTTCAATGTCTTCGCGAAGGTGGACATTTTAAAATAAAGTCATCTGCTCAACCCGATTTCCTCTTTCTCTTGCCATAGAAAATCAATCCTGATCCATGAATTGAACTTGCTCTAATACCACTTGATGCAGCTCCAAGGGGCCATCTTGGGGACTCACTCACCCAAGGGTCAGGCAATCACCCACCCACCCCAGGCTGATAAGCTGGCTAAAGATTGAACCAATCCCATTCCACCCAATGGCTAAACCCTAGATTTAAATCTTAGGTCTAAATTCTAACCCTAGCTCAACCCAGTCAACCTAGTCAATCCAGTCCTGAACACCTAAAATCCAAAAACTCTTAGTCAACTCGGCGAGTCAACCCATTAGTTAACCCATCTAGTCAACACACCTTGTCTCTCAACCCAATCGACTCACCTAGTTAAGCCCAAACCCAAAAACCAGGCTTAATCCAAGCCCAAATCAAAGCCTAGATCGAAGTTTCAGGGGAAGCAAGATGCCTCCAAACCTCCAAGTGTGGCACGCCACATGCCTGAGGGAGGGGACTGCCAAAGCAAGGAGCCCCTCTGAGAGCTGGCGGCACCCTGTGTGCTGCCAGCCACGTGGCAGCCTCCCTCTCCGGGCCGTTTCTTCCCTAAATTGTGCGCAAGGCCCGTTTACAACCCCTAAGTGTGCGAAAAATGTATAATTACTCCGATGCCCCCCCTCTTGAGCCCAAATTACAAACTTACCTTCCAATCCAACCATCCTCATGATGACACATGGCAATCTTCAATCTCAGTCATTCAACCCTATTTCCCTCTAAGCTTACCCACAAATACCAGAAAACCAAGAATGGGGGCTATAAATAGCCCTGTCCCCTTCTCATTTCATCCATCCATAAAAACCACCTCACCCCCTTCCATTTGGAAAACCCTCTCACCAAGAGAACCTCTCCTCTCTCTTTTAGCCTTAGTCCTAGCCTAGCCTAGCCCTTGGTCTAGCCTTTTAGCCTTAGCCCTAGGCACCCCTCTACCAAGGAGAGTGAGAGTGAGGAAGTGAACCTAGCTTGGGTTTGATTCAATCTAACCCTAACCTTAGCCTCTTGAGCCATCCAGTCCCTAGATCCAAGCCACTCTACTAATCCTTACGATACCTTCGTCTACCAATCTCTAGCCAGCTTTGTCCAATTCTTCATTAGCATTGTGCAACATCTATTGCTTTCTCAACCCCCCTGCTTACTTATTTCAGACATATTGCATATCATCTTTGCATTAACACTAGTCTGGGCGTATGCTCTATGGCCTGCTAATTTACTCAGATCTTGCCCATCAGAAGCCTTAACCGGTGTGCATTACATTTTAACACATCATGTCGTCACCCTATCAGATCGAACGTATGCTCTATGGCATGCTGACTTGTTTGGATCTTGCCCATCAAAAATTCATTCTGACTCACACCTAGCATTACATCTCATAAATTGCATTGATACTCTAGCAGTACGAATGTATGCTCTGAGGCCTACCGATTTGATTGGATCTTGCCCATAAAAAATTTGTGCTAACTATAGATAGCATAGCACACCGTTATACATTATTGGCGCAAAAGAACCATAATTAATCTTCGATATCAATTAAATACTGTGAAGTAAAGACCGTACATCTGTATGGGCAGAGCGGGTGCCTAACACCTTCCCACTTTGTCACTGTAGTCATTACCTCGAATCTCTGGATGCAAACCAAGGAGTCATCTTAAGATTAGGGATCTCCGGATTCCTGCTCTTAAGCGTTTCTACAGGGTCTAGTCGACTGTAGATTTGAAGTAACTGGCTAGTGGCGACTCCAGTCTCATATAAACATATTTCCAAACACATCAAACTCCCTTTTTACAAGGAAGGGGAGAAAAAGCCATTCACTAACGTGGTGGAAGACACGCCACAAGGCCACTTTCCATAGGTACGTCCCTCATTTAGTGGGCACATTAGTCGTGGTCATGTGACGTGTGACAGTTCGTTCCCTTAAAGGGCTTGATAAGAGTCTGTACCATTGCAATAATGACAAAATGTGTAATGCCAATGGAAGATCAAACACGGATCTTTTCCAGGTGTAAGTACGATTTTGACTTTGCCAAACATGTAGTGTCTCCACATGGCATCTTCCATTGGCGCACGCCAGGGTGCCGAAAATGGCTGTAAACACTAAGTGCAATAGGATTCTCTATGTAATCGACCTCCAGGATACAACATCCATCACTAGGTCCTAGTAGTGCCCTCATTGTACATAGGCTCGAACCACTTGCATTGCTAACCGAAATAAAAAAAATAACTGAAATATACTTTAAAAGCAAAACCAAACATTTCCTTTTCATATGTAAAACCAGATGAGGGAAGGTCTATTTATAGACATTGAGTGGACACCAGTAAGGGTCTAGAGACACCCTTTCAAAAAGGGTTATGATTGTTAGGTTTAAACCTAATAGGTGTTGTTAACGTCAGATTCTGGTAACAGGTCCCTCCCAAGTATACGCCCTTCTCGAAGTGATCGAGTTCCCCTCCAAACCCGAAAGCCAAAGAAGAAAACTGTGTGGCAGGCGCTTGGCCGTTCGCCCTCCGAAGCTTAAGTCAGAGGTGACTTAATAATAAGATAAAGTGTGAAACGTAGGCTTGGAGACTGTGTACCTTTATCATCTGTGGGGCCATCTATTTATACAGATCCGGGTGATCTAGTTTGTTACGCAAGCCGTTAAGATCACTGTTGATTTCAGGGGATAAGGTGCTTATCCTATTAATCCTTAGATAAGGGGATGGCCTAACCACTCTAGACGTCTAGCTAATTATGTCTCTTGATGGAGATCCCACATGGTTCGGAGGTACGAATAAAAATAAGCCAAGACCAGCCTATATGGGCTGCTGGTACTATGAGACGAGGGACATCCCTTCTAGACGACCAGAGACCAGAGACCAGAGACCAGGGCTGCTCGCATAATGGGAGTGTCCCCGCTAGATGACCAAAGACCAGGGCTGCTCGCATAATGGGGGTCTCCCCACTTGATGACCAGAGACCAGAGACCAGCGACCAGAGACCAGAGATCAGCGTTGCTCACATAATGGGAGTCAATAGTTAATGAGCAGGCTTGTCCAATATATGAGATGCGACCGTGTAGGCTCGTTGGATAGCTGATCTGGTCGCGACTTATGGAAACTAGAGGCGCTTGCGGGTTATTTATATGTGATCATAAAGGTGTTCGAGATCCATAGGCTTTGAGTTCCTTTGACGACCAACTTTATTCTACAACAGATGCCCCCCAAGTCCTTTGTGTTGAGCAGTTAAGCGAAGGACTTGACTACATATGTAACCGCCTAGTGCGTTTTTTGAAGGAGAAGTCGTATATGATTGAGCCCGCATTGATGAGCGCCAACTTTTCGGCTAAAAGAAATGAAGCGGCGCTTGCCACGTTTCTCAGGAGTTAATGCTCGTGCCCATTCGACTGTCATGCCAAACGAAGAGTCGCGAAGTGGCATTCAAATCTTGATGGAATGGTTGCCTATAAATATCTGGAGCCTGCGGAGGTTTCATTACTTCGAAGTTTTGCTGAAGATTTTCGAAAATCCTTCCTTCTTTTTCTGTCTCTGTCTATCTCTGGCGTGACCTCGCTACTGAGGTCTTCTTTCTTTGAAAAATATTTTGCCTTTTCTTTCTAGATTCAAGGGAATGAATTCATGCTTGAGTGTTTATTCTCAACCCATGAAAATGAGTTAGGCTCAATTAAGGAGGTCTTGGCGACCATGTCCACATAGAGATAGGCTGGCCAATCAATTGAGTCTTTGGTCCTACGGTGAGTAGAGAACTTAGTCAATTCATGCTTGAATGTTTTACTCAACTCATGAAAATGAGTTGGGCTCAATTAGGGAAGTCTTGGCAACCATGTCCACATAGAGATAGGCTGGCCTGTCAATTGAGTCTTTGGCTCTGCCGTGAGCAAAAGACTAAGTCAAGAGAATGTTTATATTATCTTCAGGGCTATTCAGGTTCAAAAATGGAGTAGCGACCAAGTTATAGATTCCCTAACTGAACAGCTAGAATGAAAGAGATCGTCTTTATTTAGGAATGGTCCAATATTCACATGCTTTATGGAAAATATCGGAGTCAATGTTCCATGTGCCAAGGGCAACGTAGGGGTCTTCCTCGCATGTCTTCCAGATAATATGTACATGGTCGAGCAATCTTGATGACTCGATACGGGCTTTCCCAATTAGGATCCAGTGATCGAGTGGCTATTCCGATGTTTTGCTTGAGCACCAAGTCACTGAGCTAAAAAGACATGAATTTGACCTTTGAATTGTGACAACGGGCTATACGTTGTTAATAAGCCGCTGCTCGAAGACGAGATATGTCCCTTTTCTCTTCTAGGAGATCGAGGTGAAGTAATCAACTGCCACAATTGTAAAACTGTTTTATCCTTTTCCCATAGGTAGTGATCCGATTATATCGACTATACTTGGGGTAAATAGATGCTCGATAGGAACAGCTCGCGTCAGATCAGACTCAAATGCAGAAGATAGTTTTGCCAAAGAATCTATGAGCTTGTTCTCCTCTTGAGGAATATGAGTTATTTCATATTTGTTCAATTTGAGCGAGCAAGATAAGTACCTGAGATTTGTACGAAGACATCCGCTCTTCTTTTGCCTCGAATTCATTGAGCACTTGATTTACGACGAGCTGAGATCACTGTGAATGAGCAGGTTCCTTATTGCAAGTATATTAGTTAATTCAAGACCGACAATTAAGGCTTTATATTTTGCTTCGTTATTTGAGGCATGAAAGCCGAAGCACAAAGTATATTGGAATTGTGATCCATCAGGAGCAATTAGGATTAATCCGACTCCACTGCCCGAGGAGCATGATGATCCATCTACGTAAAGCGACCAAGGTGCTTGCTCGCTCTCTAGGGAGTCATCACTAAAGGTAGAAAAAGTAAGGGTCGAATATGTAAATTCGGCAATGAAGTCGGCTACAGCTTGGGCCTTTACGGCAGTTTGCGAGTAGAAGGTAGTATCGTGTTCGCCATGCACGATCGCCCATTGTTGTTATCAGCGAATTCATTGAATCTCCCGAGATTGCCATAATAGAAGCTGCTTGGACATTCTTTCGATCTTGTACCGGGAGTTCATAATATGCCCGAGCTTCTTTCTGGTTCACTTGAACTACCCTTACTCCATTTGGAGTGGGGAACTTAATGCATAAGTAGAGACGGTGTAGAACTGCTCCTATCTTGGTGAGTCAGGGTCGGCCCAAGATGGCATTGTACGTCGACTTTCAATCGACCACGAGAAAATTGATAAAAACAGTGACTTTGGTCAGAGCTTCTCCGAAAGTGACGGGAAGGTCAATACTCCCCTCTAGTGTTACCACCTCACCCCTGAAATCGATAAGGGGGGTTGAGACTGGTTTGAGTACATTTCTAGTAAGACCCATCTTGTTGAAGGCTTCAAGATAAAGGACGTCTGCAGAGCTACCTGTATCCAACATAATATGGTGAGTTAAATAATTTGATACCTTTAACGCTACGACGATGGAATCCTCATGAGGAAAATGGATTCCTTCAGTATCTTCGTGAGAGCAAGGGATTAGATGATGGCTCAAACTTGACGTGCTGAATGATTTCTCCACCCAGTAAATATGCTGAGGCTTCTGGCACGCCTTTCGAGTATATACTTTTCTTGAGGCTTGGGAATCTCCTCCACAAGTTGGACCACCTGCAATGGTCTGAATTTCACCCGCATGTTTGGCATCTTCTTGTGAAGGATGATGCTGCGGTAACTTTTTCCTTCGCGCTTGATCTTCACGATGCGATGGGACATTAGATCATTTGGGCGAACGATCTTGCCGTGCGACATAGTCTCAGAGGTGTCTCTTTCGAATGATTTTGCTGTGCGAAATAGTTTTGGAGGTGTCCCTTTCGAATGAGGGCTTCAATCTGGTCTTTAAGAGATATACAATCTTGGGTGTTATGGCTATGATCTTTATGGAAGTAACAAAACTTTCTCTTGTCTCTTTTTTAGGATTCGATTTGTTACTCGGAGGCCATTTAACATATGACTTATGTTTGATCTCCATCAGTACCTTTTTCTGGTGACTGATTGAGAGGTGTATAATTGCGATATTTCTCGGAATAAGACTTCCTTGGAGAACGATCATGTCAATTACGTCGGTACTTCTTGTTGTTTATGTCAGATTTTGTATCAGGGTTCTCCCAGACATTCACCTTTCTTGCTAGCGAGTTTTTCCTGACCTGAAAATAGACAAAGAAAGGCTATGGGTGGCTGGCATCCAGCCGTTAGCCCTCCGATGCTTAAGTTAGACAGGGTAGGATTGAAAGAGAACAAACAGATGATGTGGCTTAGAGATTGAGTATTGTGTACCTTCTTATTGATGAAACCATCTATTTATATAGATCCGAATGTCCCACTCTGTTACGTAAGATACCGAGATCATCTGCTGATTTCATGGGATAAGATGTTTATCCTGCTTATCCTCAGATAAAGGAATAATTTAATCCAATTAGTCATCTGGTCAATTACGTTCCTTGATAGCGATCCCCTGAGATACGGAACCGTAAACGAAGATAAGCCTAAAATCGGCCTATACGGGCTGCTGGTACTATCGGCTAAGGGATGTCATCGCTAATCATCAGTAGTCAAAGCTACTCGCACGTCGGGATCTGCTCGCGAGACAAGCTTGTTCGCATATAGAGATGTGACGCTTTTTGATGACTACGAGAAGAACTGCTCGCAGGTCGGGAAGAACATTTCCCGCCTTCCAATACTCGACTATTGACCATAAGAGCTCGATGACTCGGTACCTGTATGCCGTATTTATCTAATATGTAAGACGTGACCAGATGAGCTCGCGAATCGAATGTTGTTATAAAGCTGCTCGTAGAATCAGGACATCGCGAGAACATGCGATCACCGCTATTTTGACTATAACAGATGCCCCCAAGTCCTTATCGCCAAGAATTCCAAGGGAAGGACTTACTCACTATCATGCATAACCGCCTATCACCTTTATCGAGGATGAAGCCGTACATGATTGGGCTGGGATTAATGAGCGCCAGCCTTCCGCAGCTTTTCGGCAGATAGGAAATGAAGAGACCCTCGCCACATGTCTGGGGAATTAATGGGCGTGCCTGCTCGACTGTCGTGCCGAACGGGTGGTAGCCACGTGTCGCCAAATCTGGCGGAATGATTGCTTATAAATATACGAAGTTCGCCAAATCTCTGGATTTTCACAGAAGCTTTCGAAAAATCTTCTTCCCTCACCTGGTGTCTCTGTCTTTGTTCTTCTTCCTTTGGTGTCCTTCTCCTTCCACTTTTCACACTTGGTATATTCTGCTTCCTTTCCTTCTTTTTTTTCTTCTTTAAAAACTTCCATGGCTGGAGATTCCAATGAGACTACCGTCCCCTTGGGAGATGCTACCCCGGAATCCTCTGCCTCCATTAATGCGAGGGTTCTGGCAGGAAAATACTCATCGTCAGGGTACCCCTTTATTTTGTTGGAGGAACGGCTTATTGAGTTACTGGAAAGATACCTAATCCCTGACTCAGTCGTTCTCCGGTTACCCGGAGATGGAGAAACTCCGGATTCCCCTCCCCCCGGATGTGTGGCCATCTATGAATACCTCCTCATCCTTGGGGTGCTCCTTCCTCTCCATCCCTTCATTCGCGATGTCCTCCGATGTTATAAGATTGCCCCCAGGCAACTTATCGTGAACGGATGGAGGGTGGTCCTGAGCTCCTTTGCCCTCTGGGTGTAGGCCGGTAACGGGGAGCTCACCGCTGAAGAGTTCCTCCGAATGTTTCGACCCAAGAGGGCACCCTCCAACAAAGGCTGGTATTACTTATGCTATTAGCATCGGGATAATTTTGTGCTGGGGAAGCCCTCTTCAAATTATCCCGGATGGAGGAAACGCTGGTTCTACGCTTCCGGGAACTGGGAATCCGCTTCCTCTAGGAGCCCTGGGGTGAATCAATTTTTCTGTGAAGGTAGGCACAGTTCCATATTGTACAAATTTCTCCAGTCAGTTTAGGGTTTTGGCCTTTTTAACTTCTGTTCGTATTCGCAGGTATCTCGGCTTTGACGAAGCTAAACTCGAAGGGAGGAATTCACGAGAAAATCGTGAAAGTATACAAACTGCCTGCTCGCGACAGGCATATCGAGGGTTATTTATCAGCCTCGCGACTCGCAACGGCAGGATTAATATCCGGTGAAGAGATCGCGATGACGAAGGCTGGAGAGAAGAGGGGTTTGCTGCCTCGACTCAAAGGCACAAACCCTAAAAGGCAGAAGAAGTCGTTTGCTGGTCCTTCCCATCTATCAAGCCAGAAGGGTGTTGTTGAGCTCTTAATTGTGCATATTCTAACCCTAATTCATCACTCATTGTGTGAGATTTTTATGATTTAAAGACTGATTGAATGCATGTTTTGTCATTGTAGGATTGAGAATGGACTTGCCTAATTAAAGATAAAAAGAGCCTATTTAGAACCATTTGGATGAAGATCGAAGGAGGATCAGAGAAAGAAGGAAGCAAGGAAAGAAGAAAAGAAGAAAGAAAGAAGAAAACTGAAGAAAAATAAAGCCAAGATTGGTCGTCCGACCGGTCGGCCAAAGGAGCCAGACCGGTCAAGACCGGTCGGCCAAGCTCTTGCAAACGCTGGACGCAGGACAAGTGAGTCCGACCGGTCGTGACCGATCGGCCAATAGGTCTGAGGACCCTGTATACATGCTGGACTGATGAGAAAACCAGCCAGACCGATCGCGACCGGTCGGCCAGTCACTCAGACCGGTCGTGTGACCGGTCGGCCACATGAAAAATCAGAATTGCTATTTTGGGCGCCGGATTTCTCTGCGCACTACGTAAGTGTTACGCAAATTCTCGAATCTTCTGAAGTTGCGGAGCCTCCCCACTATAAAAGGACACCTAGGGATCGTTCCTAGGGTATCTTAGAAGAGTTTAAGCAAGGTTGGAGGCGGCGGAAGTGGATTTCGGAGTTCCACAACTCCTTCTACTGTTTTATGCTTTTCTTAAGTTGTTTCATTTTTCCTTGGATCATGAGCAGCTAAACCTCTTAGCTAGGGCTAAGAGGTGAAGCTTGTAGTGGATCTAAGATGTTTCAATTCGTTCTAAGTTGGTTTTAAGTTCGGAATTCATGTTTATGAATAATGGTTTGAAGTTTATACAAGTTCTAAGTAGTTTTTCTTAGTCTTATGATGACTCATGGATGTTTGGGAGAATTACTTAAGCTCTTAATTGCTTTGTAAGACCTGTATGATCCGAGGAATTGGAGTACGCTCTAGTACTATGATCTTCATGTGGGGACTTCCTACCAAAGTTCTACTTTTCTGGTTTTCTGAATTATGTAGGGGACTGTGCATGTGATTTGAATCAAGTTCAAATTGTAATATAGCCTTGTCTTGTGACAGGACTTGAGGATGGTTATGATTGTGATCTGAGTCTATTGGAATTGGGACTAACCTATGCAATTGAGCATGCTCAGCCTAGCTTACATTGAGTGAATCACATGCATTGGACTTACATATGACGGATTGTTTGATTTAACAGCTCTATCATCCGGCTAGATAGATCTTAATATTGATTCTAGTTGAGAAAGTGAGAAACCACAGTGGATTGAACATCAAGGATTGCTACAAGTGGATCCTTGAACCCTTAGTGCCTTTTTTATAATTGTTTACCTTCAATTTAGTTTAAAGTTGTTACTTACATCAATTTCATACAAAAATCTGGTTGTTAGCTCTCAATAGACACTATTGGATGTGTTTATGAATTCCTACACAAGTCCCTGTGGATCGACCTCGGTCTTACCGAGATTATTACTACATCGCAACCCTACACTTGGGGAAGCGAACAAGTTTTTGGCGTCGTTACTGGGGACTTTGACTGTTTTTCACAAATTGCTAAAAATAGAATCTATTTAGGATTTTTAGGATAGTTCTAACTTAGTTTATTTTGATTTGTCTTTTTTTTTCTTTTTCAGGGATTTTTAGGAAGTTGAAGAGGATGTAAGGATCTCAAGTGCTTGAATCAGGTTTTATCTTTCTAAACCTTACTCTTCTCCTTCTCCTATTCATTCCTGTCATATTCATCTCTTGTAGAGTGGGTGGAGACTCCTTTTGGATCTCTGAAAGGTGGGCCTTGTGCCACCTGGATTCCTATTGGTCAGCTCTGCCGTCTTGGATCACCTTATGCTCATTGATTTCTTTTCACACCTCTACTCCTCTTTATCCTTTTTCTGCACTTTTTCTCAAAAGATTCAAAGAGTGGGTGGGGAGTTCTTTGAACCCCTATTGACTAGGAGAAATCGGTCTCTAGCCTTGCTTCTGGCTTAGCCATTGCAAGACACCTTGTGCTTCGGTCTTAGAGAAGAGTAAAGAAAGGGAGGAAGAATTCTTCTTTCTCTTTATTTCATATTTTTTTTGGTTTTGCATGTCACATTGGGCTCAGGATTCCAATAACCGACTCATAAGTGAAGGGGGGGATAGTAGAAGGAATTGACAGAGAGCCACGTGCTAGGAGACATCTAAACTCTCCAATTTTGTCTGAAAACATGGCTGCAAATCAACCTAATCCAATGGCCAATCTGGGCCAAAACCAAACTGAAATGGGGGAGAATGTGGTTGAGAATGTTCCCCGATCTAGAACTTTACGTGATTTCTTGCAACCAGCAAGAGCGAACACTTCCTCATGCATAATTATTCCACAAAATGCAGGGAATGTGGATTTAAAACCGGGAGTGATCCGACTTCTCCCTAAATTCCATGGATTAGATAGTGAAAGTGCCTATCAACACCTTAAGGAGTTTGATGAGGTAATAACCACCATGCACTTTGCTAATGTGACTGATGATGTGGTGAGACTTAAATTCTTCCCTTTTAGTCTTAAAGATAAAGCTAAAGGTTGGCTTCATGCATTAAGGCCAAGATCAATTGGTGCATGGACTGATATGCATAGGGAATTCATAAAAAAATTCTTCCCTACTCACAAAACAAACATGTTGAAGCGCCTTATCATGAACTTTGCCCAAAAGGAAGATGAAACCTTCTTCCAATGTTGGGAGAGGTTTAAGGACCTATTAAACGCATGCCCACATCATGGCTATGAAATTTGGCGGGTTATAAGCTTTTTCTATGAAGGACTGACTTCACCCATGCGCCAATTTGTAGAGATGATGTGTAATGGGGAGTTCATGAATAAAGAAGCTGATGAAGCATGGGATTATTTGGAAGAATTGGCTGAGAATGCACAGTCTTGGGATACATCAAAACCAACAAATTCCAAGACTGGCCAACAAAAGGAAAAAGAGGGAATTTACGTCTTATCGGAAGAAGATAGCTTAAGTGCACGTATTGCTAGCCTCACAAGAAAAGTCGAGGCCATGGAATTAAGGAAAGGAGAGACGATCAACTCTAAGGACGTTGAAACTATTTGTGGAGTTTGTGCCGGAAATCAATATACAACACAAGACTCAGCAGTTCAAGACATCTTACAAGAACAAGCAAATGCCATAAACAGTTATCAACGGCAATTTGGTGCTCCAACCTCAAACACGTATGATTCTAGTTGGAAGAACCATCCCAATTTCAGTTGGAGGAATGGACCCAGTATGAATGCAACCAATATCCCTCAAGCTCAACCTATATTAGGTCCATCTCTAGTCATTACTCCAAAAGTTACGCTAGAGGAGATGTTGGGTGCATTTGTATCGGTCCAAGCTGAGTATAACAAGACTAATTCTCTGAAAATAGATGGGTTCATGCAAGCGCAATTGAAATTTAATCAAAATACAACCTAAGCCATCAATGACTTGAAAACCTCAATGGCTAGGGTTGAATCTCACCTCAGTGTTAGGGAGAAAGGCACACTTCCTGCCCAACCTCTTCCTAACCCAAGGACCCAATTTTAGATACAAGATACAAGCTCATCCTCCCAACATATGGAGCATGTTCAAGCTATCACCACTTTGCGAAGTGGGAAAATAATTGATAAATCTAATCCGGTGAAGGCCCCACAGCCTAATGATCCAAAAATTTCTAAAGAGGATGATAACTTGAACAACACTCCACAGGAGAAAGAACCGGAAAGGCAATACAAATCAGTTGCCCCGTTTCCACAAAGGTTGATTTCACCTAAACCTTTAGAAAAAAATCTGGAAATTTTAGAGGTTTTTAAGCAGGTGAAGATCAACATCCCATTGTTGGATGCCATTAAACAAATTCCGTCATATGCTAAGTTTTTGAAGAATCTTTGCACGATAAAAAGAAAAATACATGTGCAAAAGAAGGCATTTTTGACAGAGAATGTAAGAGCCATTATAAATCATGGGATGCCCAAGAAATACAAAGATCCTGGTAGTCCGACAATATCATGCATAATTGGAGACTACCGGGTGAAACATGCTTTACTTGATCTAGGAGCAAGTGTGAACTTAATACCCTTTTCGGTCTATGAACAATTGGGTTTAGGTGAATTAAAACCCACCAAAACCACATTACAACTCGCTGACCGATCGATTCATATTCCGAGAGGGGTGATTGAGGACTGTAATGACCCGAGATTTTAGGAGCGTGTATACCTACATGAGAGTACAAATGGCTACATATACCTAATACAAATGTGTAAACCATAAATCTTGCCATTGCAATTGTCTATTTACACTAAGTGCTTAATTACCGATCATAAACTTATATATTATAATGAACTGGGTCCTTAGAATAATTTAAATATTTTTTTAATGAATTACATGACTTGTAGTATTGATAAATTCACAATAAATGCCCTGCAAATTTTTAGAGTAGGTTAAATAATAATGTAATTGAATATTTAGCGAATTACATGACTTAATACATTAATAAATTAATAATAAATCATCTATAGGGAATTCATGTAGGACCCCTTTATTAAAGTTGCTCAACATGAACTCTAGAACAGGGTAGAAGTGCCAGATTTCTCAAAAAACTCACAATAATTACGAAAATTTCTATTGGTTAAAACTTAAGTTATATTGACGATTTTTAAGTATACCAGTTTCTGACGATCAGTTTCATGCAAAACTTCATATAATAGTTTAGAGACCTAATCTAACCATACACGTCAAATTTCAGCCCTCCGATCATCCTACAAGTACTCTAATCAGAAATCGGGCCATAAGTGGGCCATCTAAACTCAGAACTACACCAAATTTTGTGCCATACCCTAAAATCTCGTGGCCTACATGATGGACGGAATATATTTTTCACATACATCACTGGGGGACCCACGTGCACCGCGTGCACGTTATAGACGCGGTCAACACGCGTTGACCGCGTGCGCAGCAGGAGGCTGCGTCTTCCTTGCGCTCGACGCTGCGGCAGCAGCGTCCGCTGTTGCTGGTCGGTCCACACCGTACATCACAGTGGACCCCATCCATATATCCACTCCGCCCATTGAGTAGCCATCACTTGGGTCTACTAGGGGAAGGAATTATCTTAGTGAACAGTGACTTGAGTGGGCCGCAAAATCTGTTAGAACCTAGAACTAAACGAAGTAGAACGCGCAAGATCGGAGCCGATTCTTCGCATGGGTTCCCGAAATTCGAAGGGACTGTTTGCATGGGCCTCACCTAGGTTTCTAACGTTTCATAGGTGGCTTAACTTGCAAGCATTGAAGTTCGAATCCAACTTGGATTAAAAAAAAATCGCAACCCGTCCGTATATCATCTCGTATAAGAGCTGCTTAGATTTTTCACATATATCACTGGGGGACCCACGTGTATCGCGTGCACGTTATAGACACGGTCAACACGCGTTGACCGCGTGCGCAGCGGGAGGCTGCGTCTTCCTTGCGCTCGACGCTGCGGCAGCAGCGTCCGCTGTTGCTGGTCGGTCCACACCGTACATCACGGTGGACCCCATCCATATATCCACTCCGCCCATTGAGTAGCCATCACTTGGGTCTACTAGGGGAAGGAATTATCTTAGTGAACAGTGACTTGAGTGGGCCGCAAAATCTGTTAGAACCTAGAACTAAACGAAGTAGAACGCGCAAGATCGGAGCCGATTCTTCGCATGGGTTCCCGAAATTCGAAGGGACTGTTTGCGTGGGCCCCACCTAGGTTTCTAACGTTTCATAGGTGGCTTAACTTGCAAGCATTGAAGTTCGAATCCAACTTGGATTCAAAAAAAATCGCAACCCGTCCGTATATCATCTCGTATAAGAGCTGCTCTCGGCAGTGTTTTCTCAAAAAGAAACGTCAGAGAGAGAGAGAGAGAAAGAGAGAGAGAGAGAGAGAGAGAGAGCCGTGAAAGAGAGGGAAGAGAGAGAGAGAGAGAGAGACGTTAGAGAGAGAGAGAGAAAGAGAGAGATTAACGTAGGGGGAGGGCTTCCTATTGCTGTTTGCGGTTCCGGTTGCTGGAGCAAGATTCCAGAAAAGTAAAGAGAAAAAGAAGAAGAAGAAGAAAGAGAAAGAAAAGGGAAAGAAAGAAAAAGAAGAAGGAAAGAAGGAAAGAAGAAGAAAAAGAAAAAAAAAAGAAAAAAAAGAAAAAAGAAAAAAGGGAATGTGAGTTGTCCTCGTACCTTTTCTTACATTAATCTCAGTTTATACCGTTTTAATTTCATAAGATTATTTTGTGTTAAATCGGGCTTTGATCTGTTTTTGAAGATGTCAATTTTTTTTAGTTTGGAAATTACGTGATATCATGAACTCGGTAGTTTTCTAAAATTGAAATTGTTGCCTTGAAGGGCTGGACTTTTGTTACGTTACGTTCGATTTCAAATTGAACTTGAAGGTTTAGTTTCTATAGTGATTTTGGTAATCATGTAAATCTTGGTTGGTTAACATTGCATATTGTGAAATCATGTAATTACATAAGTTTATACATGGTTGTATTTTGGTACCTTGGAAAGTTGGAAAGATGTATGAATTGTTTGAATTATTTGGGGAAAAGGAGTGACATAAACCATGCATTCCATGAGATTGAGGACTCCAGTATATGGTTGATCACTTGAGTTGATTTGGGTTGAGCACACGTGAGTGTTGCAATAGACCGTTGCTCCATTGATCGAGGCCGGTTGGTGTGTACCCAAGTGTGTGCAACAGACCAGCTACGCAGGCCAGGTGGAGGCTCCATTGATCGAGGCCGGTTGGGTGAGCACCCAAGTGTGTGCAACAGACCAGCTACGCAGGCCAGGCGGAGGTGTGGGACAGTTCGTGATCCGAGTTGGCTATGCCGTTAGGGACCGATGTTCCAGATGATAGTGTTAACCAAGTGGAGGTTCTACTGATAACCATACAGAGATAGTTGATGTGTGTTGGCTTGCATTGCATTACGTGCACATTACTTTTTTTGGCTTGATTGATATATTTGGGATTTGGATACTTGATGCCTTGTGGTTGAGAAAATTTATTTATGTGATTATATATATCTGATTATATGTGATAAACTGTACGAGATTACTCACCGGCTTTTATAGCTGACGCAGTGTTATGCGATTAACCGTAGTGACAGGTGATGATTTAGAGGACTTCGAGGAAGCGGTTCCAGATGAGGAAATACTCTAGAAGATTTTTATTTGAATTAGTTATTTGATTTTTGGTTTGAAAGTATTGATGTAATAAGGCCCATTAGATGGTCATTAGTTTAGACAGTTTGGATCAATTTCATAGACCCATTAATTAATAGTTTAATTTTCAAAGCTTGGTTTAATTCAATTCTATATATTTGGTACCTTGTGAATGGAAAGGATAAAAATTTCAATTGTGATTGTGAAGGATTCATTCATAACACCCTTGATTTCGAGATTTGGGTTATATACTCAAGTGTCGAATTTTGGGGGCGTTATAGGACGTTCTTGTCCAAGTTGACAAGGTCTACTACCCAGTGGACTTCATTGTCTTGGACACGCAACCCATGGTTAATAGTGACCCTCAAATTCCTGTCATACTTGGCCGTCCATTCCTAGCTACATTAAACGCTATCATAAATTGTAGAAGTGGGGTCATACAAATGTCCTTTGGTAATATGATGATTGAGTTAAATGCTTTCAATGTTGACAACCAACAAGAGGATGAAGATGAAGAGGTCCACGCAATAAACATGATCCATTCTATCGTGGAAGATGTGTCCCTCTCAACTCCTTACCCCAATCACTTAGAAGAAGATGCGGCCTATTCTCTTGATAAGAATGTTGATGTGATAGGGGACATAGTCGCACCTTTGGAGTCGATATTGGCACATAACGTTAGCCACCAAAGGGATGTGAAAACAACACTTTGTTGTACTGAGAAATCAATTCATATTTCCGCACCTCTATAGATCATGCATACCGACCCCTACCAACCCTGGGATGATCCATATTTGCAAATTCAATGCTTAGGAAAATCTGAATGGAGACATATTTTTTCTAATAAATATGACGATGCCTCCTCTTATACATGTGGTAAAAACATTAATGAACCCACTGAAATTCTTTTTTGGAATCTTCAGTGGCTTATCTGGATCACTCACACACATGTGTATTGTAATGCAGGATATTGGATGACGTTATTGCAAAACCTTTTGATCCATCTAATGATTCTGCTTGACTTTATGCTTTTGGATGAGTTGATGGAATTGATCTCCTAGTCTGACAGAGGTATAGAGTAGTTAGGATTAGGATTTTGTTGCTTTTGTTTGCTTTCGCTTAGGTTTGTTAGAAGGAGGAATTCCACTTTTCACTCTCTCAGGTACTATCGTTCCTCACTCCCTTTTATTTTCTAATTGCTCTCATGTTTTGCTTATTGCACATCTTTTACATTGAGGACAATGCAAGATTTGGTTGGGGGTGTAGAATCACTTGGATGAATCCAATGTTTTGTAACATTTCGAGCAAGTATGTAGAAAATTTTCAATTTTCCTAAAATTCAAAATTCTTTTGGAAAACTTTGTTTCTATGCATTCAAGATGATATGAGCATAAGAGGAGGAGATATGAAGTGAGTAAGGTTGCAAGTTTTGAATTTCTCATAACACAATGGTTTTATATTCCCCTATTTTTGTGATTGATAGAAAATTTGAACACTCTTACACCTTGTTCACATTACACGATTTTCACGGGTTGAAGGGATTATGTAATTTGTGGATTAGTTAGATTTTAATTCAAGGTGTTGAGACATCAAGCCGGGGTACTTTGTCCATCCTTGTCCATGGGAAAACAACGAAAGATATGGATTTCTAAAAATCCTATCTAAATTAAAAGAAAAAGGAAAAGGAAGGATAAATTGGGAATGATGGAAAAATGGTGGATAAATTGGGAATGATGGAAAAATGGTGGATAAATTGGGCTACCTACTACCAATCGGGGGATGGTCTACCCGTAACAAAAGCCGGAAATGGGACGTAGTGTCAAAGTCGTCGGAAGGACGGTAAGGCAAATTCCTGTCATTGGCTGGATGTGGCTCTATATACCTTGAAATCTATAGTCTAGTTGATTTATGAAGAAGATAATCCTGGAAACTCATGAAAAGAATTTTCACTAAGCACACTAGATTGAATTTGTTCAAGTTCTTCTATTTGTCAACCAATCTGCGGGAATTTCATATGGATGCTTATTATGTTTTGAGAGTTTACAGTTTCAACCTCTATCACCTAATTTCTCTAACTCTTACATTTATGTATCTTGGAATGTATAGAAGAATGGGTTCTAAGGGAGAGTTGAGTTTTGGAGAATGGAATTGGTTTCACGCATGTTTTGCTCGGGACTAGCAAAATGCTGGTTGGGGGGTGTGTTGAGCTCTTAATTGTGCATATTCTAACCCCAATTCATCACTCATTGTGCGAGATTTTTATGATTTAAAGACTGATTGAATGCATGTTTTGTGATTGTAGGATTGAGAATGGACTCTGCCTAATTAAAGATAAAAAGAGCCTATTTAGAACCATTTGGATGAAGATCGAAGGAGGACCAAAGAAAGAAGGAAGCAAGGAAAGAAGAAAAGAAGAAAGAAAGAAGAAAACTGAAGAAAAATAAAGCCAAGACCGGTCGTCCGACCGGTCGGCCAAAGGAGCTAGACCGGTCAAGACTGGTCGGCCAAGCTCTTGTAAACGCTGGACGCAGGATAAGTGAGTCCGACCGGTCGTGACCGGTCGGCCAACAGGTCTGAGGACCCTATATACACGCTGGACTGATGAGAAAACTAGCCAGACCGGTCGGCCAGTCACTCAGACCGGTCGTGCGACCGATCGGCCACATGAAAAATCAGAATTGCTATTTTGGGCGCCAGATTTCTCTGCTCACTGCGTAAGTGTTACGCAAATTCTCGAATCTTCTGAAGTTGCGGAGCCTCCCCACTATAAAAGGACACCTAGGGATCGTTCCTAGGGTATCTTAGAAGAGTTTAAGCAAGGTTGGAGGCGGCAGAAGTGGATTTCGAAGTTCCACAACTCCTTCTAGTTTGTTTTACTGTTTTATGCTTTTCTTAAGTTGTTTCATGTTTCCTTGGATCATGAGCAGCTAAACCTCTTAGCTAGGGATAAGAGGTGAAGCTTGTAGTGGATCTAAGATGTTTCAATTCGTTCTAAGTTGGTTTTAAGTTCGGAATTCATGTTTATGAACAATGGTTTGAAGTTTATACAAGTTCTAAGTAGTTTTTCTTATTCTTATGATGACTCATGGATGTTTGGGAGAATTACTTAAGCTCTTAACTGCTTTGTATTAGTCTAGACCTGTATGATCCGAGGAATTGGAGTACGCTCTAGTACTATGATCTTCATGTGGGGACTTCCTACCAAAGTTCTACTTTTCTGGTTTTCTGAATTATGTAGGGGACTGTGCATGTGATTTGAATCAAGTTCAAATTGTAATCTAGCCTTGTCTTGTGACAGGACTTGAGGATGGTTATGATTGTGATCTGAGTCTAGTGGAATTGGGACTGACCTATGCAATTGAGCATGCTCAGCCTAGCTTACATTGAGTGAATCACATGCATTGGACTTACATATGACGGATTGTTTGATTTAACAGCTCTATCATCCGGCTAGATAGATCTTAATATTGATTCTAGTTGAGAAAGTAAGAAACCACAGCGGATTGAACATCAAGGATTGCTACAAGTGGATCCTTGAACCCCTAGTGCCTTTTTTTTTTATAATTGTGCCTTTTTTTTACTACATCGCAACCCTACACTTGGGGAAGCGAACAGGTGTCGACCAGTCTTCCCACCTCGAGGCTGCGGTAGGTGTGCCAGCGGCACCTGCGCCCGTCATCTCCTCACTGGTGGTTCCACCTGGACCACCAGTAATTAACATTACCGATAACTCCGCGAGGGATGATGGAACGGGATCCGGCTGCCCCCCAGCTGAAGAATCTCGCGAGCTGACAGGCGCCAGGGAGTTGGCTCCTGCTCGCGAGTTGGCTTCTGATCGTGAGTCGGCTCCTGCTCGTGAGACGGTTGCCACTCCCATTGCGAGCACGGCTGGGCTGGTCGTTGGCCAGCCCTCTGGCAGTGGGTCATTTACTGTCCCTCGCCATCTCCACGCGATCTGTAAATTTTTGTTCGACAATATCTCCCCCCAAACCTTCGGCACCCTCGCCGAGCCAAGCCTTAAAAACCTCTTCCTCGAGGCAGGAGTGAGGATGGTTCAGGTAATATGCTTGTTTGGCGTTGATGTCGTGCTATTTTTGTTTGTTCCCAAGTACTTATCTCATAATCTTTCTTCTGTTTTGCAGGGCTTGGACCTCATCCTACGAATGAGGCGTGATATCCTCGCCGCCCGTCATGTGATTGATGAGGCTGATGGGAAGAGGGTTGCTTTGGAAAAAGCGATCCTCGGAAGGGATTAGCTCTTCAAGTCCCGCGAGGCATCGATCTCGAAGATGGAGGAGGAGAAGATCCTTATTGAAAAGATCCAAGTCCTGACCGATAGGTACCAGGCTTTGGATACCAACTTCGCCAAGCTTGGGGAGTTGAAGGAAAAGGCAGAGAGAGAGAGAGAGAGCGAGAGAGAGAGAGAGATCTTTCACCAAGACAAGATCTCGTTAGAGGGGCGGCTCGCCGAGACTAGGTCGCAGCTCAAAAAAGCTAGCGAAAATCTAGAGAAAGAGCGCTCCATTCTCGCGTAGCTCAAGGATGACTCGATCCATTGGGACAAGGAGAAAGTCGTCCTTGTTAAAATGCTCTCTAAAGAAGGAACTCGAGCCATCACCGAGTTTCGAACTTCGCAGCTGTACGACGAAGAAAGATATGAGTCGTACGATGCTAGTCGCGACTTTGCACTTCGAGTAGTGCAACGGATGTCCCCATCTTTTGATATGGGGGAATTCGAACGGGTCGTGGCTGTCATAGCTTTGGAGGAACGAGCAGTTGCTGAGAATGAGGTGACCGAAGTCACTCAAGCTGGAGGGGTTCCCGAGGTGGGTCCTGAAGTCGAGAGTGCGGCTCCTCCTCCAAGAGACTGATTTATCTTTTCTTTTCTCTCCTGTATTTATTTTGCTTATGATAAAATCTTTGTAAACAATTGACTATGAATGAAAAGAAACACCTTTTGATGATGATGTTGGTCTTCTCATTTCCTTTTTCTTTATGCAATGAATGTCTTCATATTTAACTCAGCAATAATGAGTTATGCTCAATCCGGGGGGTCGTGATGACCATACCCTCATGGAGATAGACTGATCTATCGATTGAGACTTTGATTCTACCAAGGGTAGACAATTTGGCCAAGAGAATATGTGTTCTCTTCGGGGCTATTCTGGTCCAAGTAAATGGAGTAGCGACCAAAAGACAACTTTAGTTCTACCAAGGGTAGACAATTTGGCTAAGAGAATGTATATTCTCTTCGGGGCTATTCTGGTCTAAGTAAATGGAGTAGCGACCAAAAGACGACTTAGTCATTATTCATTCGAATGTTGTTAAGAGTTACATCGAATCAAGGGAAATATTGTAGCAAATGTTCCACGTGCCAAGGGCGACGTACGGGTCTTCCCTGCATATCTTCAAGATAATAAGTACCGGGTCGAACAATTTTGATGACTCGATATGGGCCTTCCCAATTTGGATCAAGTGAACCAGCAGGAACTCCAAGATTCTGTCTGAGGACTAAATCGCCGACCTGGAAAGCTCTAGGCCGAACTTTAGCGTTTCGGTAGTGAGCAATACGCTGTTGATACGCGGCTGCTCGCATCTGGGAGGCATTTCTTTGCTCTTCCAAGAAATCGAGATGAATTCGAAGACCTTCCTGATTACAAGTGGGGTCATACTGCTCGAGTCGATACGAGGGCACTTGAATTTCAACTAGTACTACTGCGTCGACACCGAATGCTAAAGAGAAAGGAGTTTCGCCTGTTGATGTACGAGTTGTAGTCCTATATGCCCATAAGACTTCTGGCAGGAGTTCTGGCCACATGCCTTTACACTCGCCAAGCTTGGTCTTTAAATGGTTCTTAATGATTTTATTCACTGCTTCAACTTGCCCATTTGTCTGAGGATGATATGGAGAGGTGCGGATGTTGCGTATTTTTCATTTTTCGCAAAATTCCTCGAAGGCGACGTTGTCGAATTGCTTTCCATTGTCGGTGATTATAGTATGGGGAAGTCCATAACGGCATATGATATTTCTCCATATGAACTTAGTAGTCTGTTTCTTAGTGATTTTGGCTAATGGCTCTGCCTCAACCCATTTGGTGAAATAATCAACCGCCACGATTGCGAACCTATTTTGTCCTTTTTCGGTAGGCAGGGGCCCGATGATATCGACTCCCCATTGGGCGAAGGGCCAAGGGCTATCAATTGGTGTCATTTGCTCGGACGTTGTATGAGGTATGGGAGAATATCGCTGACACCTATCGCATTTTTTAGAGAACTCAATTGCATCTGCTTTCATAGTGGGCTAGTAGTACCCTTGCCTCATCGCCTTGTATGCTAGAGATCATCCCCTTGGATGGTTACCACATGCCCCCTGGTGTATTTCATCTAGAACACGATGTGCTTCTTTTGGGTGAAGACACCGTAAATAAGGCAAAGAAAAACTCTTACGTAATAAGATCCCATTTTGTAAAGTATACCTGGCAGCTCGATATTGGATTTGTCGTGCGGATTTCTTATTGTTTGGAAGAGTTCCATCTCTAAGATAGAGGATAATGGGATCCATCCAACATGGAGAGGGATGGACCTCGGTCGCTTCCTCAGAAGTTATTTGATTGATACTCAATGTCTGGAGGTGCTCGATAGGAATTGAACGGGATAACTCAGATTCTGGTGCGGAGGCCAGCTTTGCTAAAGAATCTGCGAGTTTGTTCTTCTCGCGAGGGATATGAGTTATTTCATAATTCTTCAGTTTTGCGAGCAGGATGAGTACTCGAGATTTGCACAATGCCATTCTTTCTTCTTTTTCCTCGAATTCGCCGAGTACCTGATTGACTATGAGCTGAGAGTCACTGTGAATGAGTAGATTCTGAATGGAGAGGACGTTGGCAAGTTCGAGTCCGACGATCAGAGCCTCATATTCTGCCTCATTAT
The DNA here is from genome assembly GCA_003013855.2 of Liriodendron chinense. Lineage (NCBI taxonomy): Eukaryota > Viridiplantae > Streptophyta > Magnoliopsida > Magnoliales > Magnoliaceae > Liriodendron > Liriodendron chinense. The sequence goes on from PVNU02002850.1 coordinate 538,278, forward strand.
TTGAATGCAAGAGTCGAACCGTAAGGCGTATTGGAAATGCGACTCGTCTGGAGCAACTAGAATTAGCCCCGCTCCACTGCCAGTGACCCGAGAGGACCCGTCCACGAAGAGTGACCAGGATGGTTGGTCGCTGGTTGCGGAATTATCATCGGGAGAGGAGTATGTGAATTTGGCGATGAAGTCAGCCACGGCTTGTCCCTTGATCGCGGTCCTGGGGCAGAAGGAAATATCGTGCTCACTGATCTCGACCGCCCATTTAGTTAATCGTCCTGAAACGTCGGGTTTTTGAAGGACCTGCCGTAATGGATGATTTGTTGGTACTAATATAGCATGGGCCTGGAAGTATGGTCGCAGTTTTCGGGCTACCGTGACCAAAGCAAGGGCTAACTTCTCCATATCAGAGTACTGGGTTTCGGCATCCACCATTGCTCGACTAATATAATAAACGGGTCTTTGTACCCCGGAATCCTCTCTTATTAGAGCGACACTAACGGCCGTAGAAGACACAGACAAATAAAGAAGAAGTTGCTCGTGCGCTACAGGCTTTGATAATACGGGGGGTTCGCTCATGTATTGCTTCAGTTGTTGGAACGCCTCTTCGCATTGGGCCGGCCACTCCCAACCAGATTTTGCAGTGGTTTGGAGGAGTTTGAAGAAGGGTAAGCACTTGTCAAAGGCCCGCGAGATGAACCTATTTAACGATGCAATGTGACCAGCCAGGCGTTGGACATCCTTGAGAGTGGCCGGAGAGTTCATTTCGATCAATGCTTTTATCTTTTCGGGATTCGCCTCGATTCCTCGCTGACCGACCATAAATCCAAGAAATTTTCCGACTGACACTCCGAACGCACATTTCTCTGGATTTAATTTCATCCGATACTTCCTCATTAAGTCAAAGGCTTCTCGAAGATCAGCAAGGTGGTCATTTCCTATGACGCTTTTCACGAGTATATCGTCGACATAAACCTCCATATTCCTGCCGATTTGTCCCGCAAACATTTTATTGACTAGACGCTGATAGGTGGCCCCTGCATTTTTAAGGCCAAAAGGCATTACTTGGTAGCAATATAGGCCTCGGTCAGTGATGAAGGCGGTATGTTGGCTGTCGGGCAGATGCATCATGATCTGCTTATAGCCGGAATAGGCATCCATAAAACTGAGCAAAGCATGCCCAGATGTTGAATCGACCAGCTGGTCGATTCGCGGAGTCGGGAAGCTATTTTTAGGGCACGCTTTGTTTAAATCTAAATAGTCGATGCACATTCTCCATTTGCCATTAGCTTTTCGAACGAGAACTACATTCGCGACCCATTCCGGATAATCAACTTCTTTTATGAAATTGGCTGTGAGCAGCTTCTCGACTTCAGCCTTGATTGCTATCTGCCTTTCTACAGTAAAGGCACGTCGGCACTGGTGGACAGGTTTGTAATTCGGATCAATGTTCAAACGATGTGCGATGACACTGGGGTCGATGCCTGACATATCTTTGTGAGACCAAGCGAACACGTCTTGGTATTCGGTGAGAAAACGAACCAGATCTTCACGGAGGACGCTGGTTAAAGAGGATCCAATGTATACGACTTTTGATGAATCGTCTTTGGTTAAGCTGATTGACACTGTTTCTTCCCCGGGAGCTCCTGATTGGAGAGCATTCTCCCTTGGATCCAACGAGGTGGCCGTCGCAAAACTTGATGAATCTTGCTCTATCATCATAACTGGTGTCGCCTGAGCTTTCTTTCGATCTTGTAGGGCTATCTCGTAACAAGACCGGGCTTCTCTCTAATTTCCTCGTACAACCCCAACACCATTCGGGGTAGGAAATTTCATGCATAAATATAAAGGATGTAAAGCCGCCCCAACCTTATTAAGCGATGGCCGCCCTAAAATGGCGTTATATGCTGATCTTTGATCTACCACGAGGAAATTCACAAAGATAGTCGTTTTCGCTAGATTCTCATCGAAGGTGACCGGACGTTTTCGCTGGATTCTCACCGAAGGTGACCGGAAGGTCAATGCTTCCTTCTGGTGTCACCACTTCGCCCCCGAAGCCGACGAGGGGAGTTGAGGCTGGCTTGAGCAGGCTTCTGGCGAGTGTCATTTTATTGAAAGCCTCCAGGTAGAGAATATCAGCAGAGCTACCTGTATCCACCATAATACGATGAGTCAGATAGTTTGATACCTTTAACGTGACTACGATAGCGTCTTTGTGAGGGAAGTGAATTCCCTCTGCATCTTCGAGGGAGAAAGAGATCGAAGGATGGCTGGATTTTGATGTATTGGGAGTTCGTTCCAGCCAGTAGATATGCTGAGGCTTCTTGGATGCTTTACGAGTATATGCTTTTCTTGAAGCCTGAGAATCTCCCCCGCAAGCCGGTCCTCCGGCGATGGTCTGTATCTCCCCGGTTGGCTCCGCGTCTTCTTGTGAAGTATGTCGATGAGGTGATTTCTTCTGATGTGTAAGGGCTTCCCCCCTTTTTGGCGAACGACCTTGTCGGACAACATAATCTTGAAGATGACCTTTTCGGATAAGAGCCTCGATATGGTCACGCAAAGATATACAATCTTGGGTGTTGTGCCCATGATCTTTGTGGAAATAACAAAACTTGCTCTTATCTCTTTTTTGGGATCAGATTTGATCTTTGCGGGCCATTTTACATATGGTCTATTCTTGATCTCCATTAGCACTTTTTTCGGAGACCGGTTGAGGGAAGTGTAGTTATGGTACTTACTGGAGTAGACTTTCTTGGGAGAGCGATCTCGCCGGTCGCGCCTATATTTCTTATCTGAAGGAGATGTTTCCTCCGTCTTGCGCTTCTTGCCCTGTATGCCATGACGTGCTAGAGCAACTTCCTCTGCATTAATGTACTTCTGAGCTTTAGCTTGGAATTCTGTCATGGTTTTAGGAGGATTTTTGTCTAAAGCGAATATGAATTTTTCACTCGTAATTCCGGCTATGAGGGCGGTGAGACCTTTTTCTTCGGTATAACCTTCAGTTTGGATGACTTCGGTAGTGAACCGCAATGTAAAGTCCTTTATTGTTTCCCCATGCTGCTGTTTCAAATCCATTAAGTGGGACGCCGGCTTTTTGGTGCAGATGCTACCCATGAATTGAGAGAGGAACAGCTCCGATAGTTGTGAAAAGGAACTGATAGATCGAGGCTTTAGCCCCCGGAACCACGTACGAGCTGCCTCCTTTAAGGTTAGGGAAAAAGCTCTACACATGATTTCCGACCCATGTCCCTCTAACTCCATAAGAGATCTATACGTTTTCAGGTGTTCGAGAGGATCGCCAATACCTTTATATGGAGTAATGACAGGCGTACAATACTTTCTAGGTAAAGGTGCTTCCATGACCTCGCAGGTAAATGGAGACTCGGATCGATGCATCGACGCCACTACGGCAGACGGTCGATTTGCCTGATATCATTGCTCCATGTCATTAAAACGATCATGGATTCTTTTGAGGTCTCCTTCCCATGGTAAAGTATAAGGTGACGTTTCGACGGTGGACCCCTGAGGTTGCTGTTGGCGAGAAGCACTGGAATGAATGGAATGCGGGGACAGCACAGGAGGTTGGTTGCCGAGTGGCATTCGGTTTGATGGAGGATGGTTTGGTTGGACCTGTGGTTCGTCCATAGAGTGTCTGGAAGCTACCGGTATGGGTTGTGCTGGTAACCCTTCGGAAGGTAGTCTTTGAGGCCCCAAGAAATGCTGATCAAGCCGATTCGACAGGGCTTGAAATCCACTGTTGAGGGTTAGGAGCGTGTTTCCGAGGAAACGCATGGCATCTTCTTGATTTCCGGAAGCCTTAAACAATGGATTTTGTGATGGCACGTTAAGATCTCCTTGAAGGATGCTTGTCGAAGTTGTTGGAGGGATAGGCATTGGTTCCGTATCGTCAGGCGGAGGTGGTGCCTGCCTTGAAGTGGAAGGATGAACTGTCTTTTTAGGAGGCATAGTGGAAGGATTTTGATCAGTGGTGAGAGCGACTGATTTTGATGATCAAATCATTCCCACAGACGGTGCCAGACTGTTTACATTAGATTTTGTATCAGGGTCCCCCCAGACATTCACCTTCCTTGCTAGCGAGTTTGTCCTGACCTGAAAATAGACAAAGAAAAGCTATGGGTGGCTGGTATCCAGCCGTTAGCCCTCCGATGCTTAAGTTAGACAGGGTAGGATTGAAAGAGAACAAACAGATGATGGGGCTTAGAGATTGAGTATTGTGTACCTTCTTATTGATGAAACCATCTATTTATATAGATTCGAATGTCCCACTCTGTTACGTAAGATACCGAGATCATCTGCTAATTTCATGGGATAAGATGTTTATCCTGCTTATCCTCAGATAAAGGAATAATCTAATCCAATTAGTCATCTGGTCAATTACGTTCCTTGATAGCGATCCCTTGAGATACGGAACCGTAAACGAAGATAAGCCCAAAATCGGCCTATACGGGCTGCTGGTACTATAGGCTAAGGGATGTCATCGCTAATCATCAGTCGTCAAAGATGCTCGCACGTCGGGATCTGCTCGCGAGACAAGCTTGTTCGCATATAGAGATGTGACGCTTTTTGACGACTACGAGAAGAACTGCTCGCTAGTCGGGAAGGACATTTCCCGCCTTCCAATATTCGACTATTGACCATAAGAGCTCGATGACTCGGTACCTATATGCCGTATTTATCTAATATGTGAGACGTGACCAGATGAGCTCGTGAATCGATATTGTTATAAAGCTACTCGTAGAATCAGGACATCGCGAGAACATGCGATTACCACTATTTTGACTATAACACTTGTCTACTGAAAAAATATCTTCAGCCTTTCGCTTTTTTCCTTGAATTCCATGACGAGCTAAGGCTACTTCTTCATCATTAATATATTTTTGAACTTTGGCCTGAAACTCGATCATCGTTTTAGGAAGGTTTTTATCCATGGCGAATCGAAATTTTTCACTTGTAATGACCGCTATAAGGGCGGTGAGACCTTTATCTTTAGTATAAGCCTCAGTTTAGACTGCTTTTGCAGTGAATCGAACGTTGAATTCTTTAATTGTTTCTCCATGCTGCTGCTTTAAATCTGACACGTGAGATGCAGGTTTTTTTATACGGATGCTTCCTATGAACTGATAAAGAAAGAGATCCGATAACTGAGAGAATGATTCAATGAATCGAGGCTTTAGACCACGAAACTAAGTATGTGCTGTGTCTTTCAGAGTTAAAGAGAAGGCTCTGCACATAATTTCCGAGCTATATCCTTCCAGCGCCATGAGGGATCTATACGTCTCCAGATGCTTAAGGGGATCACCGATACCAGTATATGGAACAATACTGGGCGTTCAATATTTTTTAGGCAGATGAGCCTCCATTATTTCGCGAGTAAAAGGAGGTTCAGATCGTCGAAATTCGTTGCAAGAGTGGATGTCGGGTTAGACTGATATCATTGTTCAATATCAGCGAAACGGTCTTCAATTTTCCTGAGATCTCCTTCCTAATGCAGAGTATAACTGGATGTCTCGACATCAAGTTGTTCTTCAGGTTGATGTTGTCGGGAAGCATTGGAGCGGATAGATTGAGGGCATTGATTAGGAATTTGATTGTCGCAAGGAATACGATTTGAAAGAGGGTTGGCCTGAACTTGTGGTTCGCCTAGAGAGTGTCCAGAAGCTGTAGGCGCAAGTTGTAATGGCGGTCCTTTCGGAGGCTACTACGATTCGGGAAAATTCTAATCAAACCGATTAGATAGGGTTTGAAATCCAGCCTGGAGAGTAAGGAGTGTAACCCGACAAAGCGCATAATACCGTCGAAGCCATCAGAGATATCTTGGAACGGATTCTGCGCAAGAAGGCTAGGCTCTGTAGGAGGAATCCTTATTAATACAGCCTGAGGAAGGTTGGGAGTTGGCTTAGGGATATCTGGTGGTGGTAACATTTGCTTTGAGGTAGAAGGATGAGTCGTTTCCTAGGAGGCATAGTGGGAGGTAACAATTGGTAATGAGAACGAATTGAATACTCATTCTCACAGACGGCGCCAATCTGTTAACATCAGATTCTGGTAACAGGTCCGTCCCAAGTATACGCCCTTCTCGAAGTGAGCTTCCCTCCAAACCTGAAAGCCAAAAAAGAAAATTAAGAGTGGCCGACGCTTGACCGTTCGCCCTCCGAAGCTTAAGTCAGAGGTGACTTGATAGTAAGATGAAGTGTGAAACGTAGGCTTAAAGATTGTGTACCTTTATCATCTGTGGGGCCATCTATTTATACAAATCTGGGTGATCCAGTCTATTATGCAAGTTGTTAAGATCACTACTGATTTCAGGGGATAAGGTGCTTATCCTGTTAATCCTTAAATAAGGGAATGGCCTAACCACTCTAGATGTTTAGTTGATTACATCTCTTGATGGAGATCCCCCATTGTTCGGAGCTATGAATAGAAACAAGCCAAAACTGGCCTATGTACTATGAGATGAGGGACGTCCTTGCCATACGATTAGAGACCAGAGACCAGAGACCAGGGTTGCTTGCATAATGGGAGTGTACCCGCTCGATGACCAGAGACCAGGGCTGCTCGCATAATGAGGGTCTTCCCACTCGATGACCAGAGACCAGAGACCAGAGCTGCTCGCATAATGGGAGTCAATAGTTAATGAGCAGGCTTGTCCAATATATGAGATGCGACCGTGTAGGCTCGCTGGACGGCTGATCTAGTTGCGACTTATGGAAACTTGAGGCACTTGCTGGTCGTATATATTTGACCATAAAGGTGTTCGAGGTCCGTAGGCTTCAAGTTCCTTCGACGACCAACTTTATTCTACGACAGGTGTGAACCTTGAGTATGAAAGAAAATAACTTTTCAAAACAAAAGGTGAAGGGGTGAAACCCTTTGAACTTGCGTTAAAAGATATAACCATGCGTGCACACACACCCATGGCCATAATCACGGCTATGGCCACAACACTACTCAACAAGAAATTTTAAAACACTAATTATTTTAAAATTAATTTAAAATACAACAATCCCCCACATGTTTCAAAATTAAAAAGCCTTTTGGGTTAACGAGGGATAGTTGTGCAATGGTGTTAGTGTCACCAAATACTTGAACAAACATTAGAGTAAGCAAGAGAGGTTTATAGGAATTAGGTGACACCATAGTCTTGAACCTGACTCATTTTGGTGTAAATTGCATGTATATGCCACTCACATTACTCTTCCTCTGTAGGTGATTTTGCAATTCGATGCTTTTCGATCATACATCATTACCTGGATTTTCATGAGTACTCTAGAGAATTCACTTAGATTCTCATAAGAAGCGGCTTCCACCTCCACACTTATATAGGTGAATTCTATCAAGTGTACAATAATTGTATATACCACCAAAACATGGTTATGGATTCATTAAGAGTTCCAAAAATTTATCTTGCTGCTTATACTGCTACACCATAGTAGGGGCTTTTTTTACATCAATGAAATCATCTACCTCGTGTCTTATTGTTTACTCATTGAACCTATCTAATGCGATCTCCACTTGTATAGCAGACATTGACAGCTCATATGTTAGGCTCAACCTTATTCCCTTCAATGTATCAATGACTAACCTTTCAGATGGTCATTCAGTCAGAGGATATATAGACTTTTTTCTTATTCTCATAGATTCGACAGCTATGACTCTATCATACAATAGATATCTCACTGCTGCTATTTTCATTACTTTTATTCTAATAGTTGTGGTATCACCAGCCTTACATTCTTACCATTCAATCAACTTCACTAGCCCTGAATATATTCCTACAATTCAACCAACTTCACCAACCCTGAATACGTTCTTATCATTCAACCAACTGGCAGCAAAGTCAAGAAGGCTTATTGTGTTATCATTTAATATCATTGCATTGTTATATATTCCTTAACACATGGAATGATAACTGGTTTGTATGTCTACCAATGATAAAAAAAAAATTCACTTTAGTAAGAGCCACGTTGGATTGCAAATGGGTCCAACGGTTGTCTAATAGGATTACACTAATATGGTCAATGAAATTTTGGCATTTAAATATGAAGGAAAAAGGTCCAAAACTTGAAGGGTTAGGACTTCTAAATCTAAGAAATTTCTAGGTCATTCTCAATCCATGATCAAGCACCTTGATCGATGGTTTGTTCATCGAACAATAGGCCCATAGGTGAGGAAGTCTAACCATGAGAAAACTATACATCTGATGATGAGCAAGACATCATAGTTTATTAAATGAACTTATAGTCACATACATAAACACTTACCCCAAAAGTCCAAACCTAGCCCATTGTTTATAGGGTATAACCTTAAAAATCCCATTGATTGAACGATCACATATTGAATTCAGACCACTGACAATTTTTCTTTCTAACCATTTAATTGATGGTCACTGATTAGATGATTAAAATAGGTGATTAGTTTGACTCACTAATCTCACATCTCATAGAATTGTTGTTTTTAGACAATGTCGCCCCTAAGGCCCAAACACAAACATCCCTCAATGCTATTAGTAGTTCATCCAAGTGCACCCCCACAATTTTAAATCTTGGCTTAATAGGTACACCTAGGGCCCACCTCAACTAATAAAACTACCAACCAAAGCTTTTAAGCTAAGAAAAATGCATTATAGTGAACCACTGAATGAATCGAATGGACATAAATATCCCATGTCGTCACATGACCAAATGGAAATAGAAAAATACCTAAAAAAGATTGGATCTTTCCGCAAGGCAATGTGTTCACAACCCCAAGTGCAGGGTCGCGATGTAGTAATAACTCGATGAGATTGAGATCGTCATCAAGGATCGATAGTAACAATTCAAAACATAGTTAAGATTAACTTAAATTAGGGTTGAATAAGGTTTGGATACATTTAGAAAACTAAAAATCAATAATAACTAGCAACTTAAGTTTCAAGGGATCCACTCATAATTGATCTATAATGATAAGCTCATTGATACAAGTCGATAATTCAATTGGAATTGAAATCCTATTCTATCAAATCGGAAGATAGATTCAGTTAAATCATATTTTAGGAAGCCAACAAAGATATGAACTTCAATAGATCGGTTCTAGATAGAACATAGAGTACTTAACTTGTAGGATTACAAAGCATTCACCATAATCATGATAAAGCTAAGAATTTTAAAAATCAAAACTCTTATAAACCCAATTGATCAATCTCAAAAAATCAAAAGCATCTCATGTAACCACAATCATAAGAGATCGAAGATTAAACTAAAATGATCAACTTTATTCAAACCAAACTATGAAAATTCAACATTAAAATCCTTAATTGCTTAAATCAACTAAACCTAACATCATAGAATGGCTATAATCCTCCCATCTTAGCTCTAGCTAAGAGGTTTAGCCAACCATAAATATGATTAAGCTAATGTCTCAAAAATAAAGAAGAAAAACTAGAAGACTTGAAGAAAACTAGAAAAAATGATGTAGAACGACTCCACCCTCGAGCTCCTCCTCCTCCACTTCTAGGATGCTTTGGGAGATGTGGGAGAGCCCTTTAAATAGAAAAAATTCACTAAGTTATTGTAGATCTGGAAGATTTCATCGACTTTCGCAAAAATCGCACAATGACCACCTCTTTTGAGGGTGTTAGATGATTAATGAATGAATGTTTTATTGTCATGCCTTTTTTTTTTTTTTCCATTCAACTCACATTCACATTCACATGGTATCCATCACATAAAAGTAAACTAAACCAATCTTTGCAATTAAAGTTTCAAACATAAAATCAACTAAATTGTCTTCAATTGTCTAAACTAGGGGTCATCTAGTGGACCTTATTACATCAATGCTTTCAACTTAAAACAAAAATGAGAAATCTATGTCACGTGTCTTCTAATATTCTTCCTTTGGAATCACCTCTTCTAAGTCATCTCTTGCAACTATGGTTCATCGCATAACATTGTGTTAACTATAAAAGCCGACGAGATACCTCGTATAGTAAATCACATGTAATCTAAGAAATAAAATCGCAAAAAAGAGGTTTTCACCAAATATGAGGCACTGAGTATAAAAGAATACTAAACCAACTTTTAAATCATACATGTAATGTTATGTATACGATTTTGCATCAATTATCTCAATATTGCCACCATATATCCAGGACCAATTCCATTCAGTCGGTCCACACTTTCAATCAGACATCCGTTGGTTTACATATCGATCTCTTGTACAATGCTCACTCAATCGGCCACAATCATCCCAGTGGTCTGCATAGCGGTCTCTTTAATGGTACTTACCCAACCGGCCACAACCAACTTCATTGATCTGCATAGCGGTTTCTTGTATGTTCTCACCTAACCGGCCACAACCAACTCTATTGATCTACATAGTGGTCTCTTGCATGTGCTCACCCAACCGTCCACAACCATCCCAATGGTCTGCATAGCAGTCTTTTCCACGATACTCACCCAACCGACCACAATCAATTGAACACCCAACGGCCTACATAGCGGTCTCTTGCACACACCTTGGTGCTCACCCTACTGACCACAACTGATGGGGGGAAACAATCCATCGCATACACATGGGCGCCCAACAACAAAAATTCACAGGGCTTATTTCACACACTTTGGTGCACCCTAAAATCACAATTATTACTTAAGTCCTCATTCATAAAATGTATGATTCATGCCAATCCTCTTTTCAAAGTAATTCTAAAACAAACCATCAAATTTTTTGCCTTCATAAGGCAGCAAAATACAACTATAAAATGTAATCACATGATTTTCAAATATGTGATGTGTCTAACGAACTTCATGTAGAATAAACCAATTCATAGTGAATACAATCACATGGAAGATAACTTGAAAACTGGATTTTAAAACTAAAATTCCAGTACTTAGTCATCTTTAACTAGAAAAAAATAACCACAAATTCAAATTTTAATCAAACATATAGATCAAGATATGATTTCATACAGTTTAAAGATATGGAACCAAATAGGAAAAATACTCAAGTCTGTGATTACAATGAGGCAAAAGGTACTAGATAACTCACTCCTTGTGTTGTTGGTCTAAACCTACTCCCGAATTTGTTTCTGAGTAGAACCTGAGACGACTCGCCCTTGACTTAGTGTGACTCAGCTGCAAACACTGCGCCCAATCTCTCTTTCTTCCTCTCTTTCTCTCCCGATTTCTTCTTAGATTTTTTATGGGTTATTGTTTTCTAGGTACTATTCTATTTATAAGGCTGATAGTTCTGTTAAAGAGGCTTCTAGACACACTAAAGAGTCGGTTTAACTCTTTGAGTTTACGAGTCACCAAGATACGCACACGGCGTTCTTGATACGCTGGGAGAGTTGAGGTTTCTGTATTCGATGGTGGTTCATGATCAATATTTGAATTATAGAATGTTAGAAATAATTGTTGAAAATAGTAGATGAAAATCGGAAAAAATAAAATTAATTTGAAAATAGAATAATTAAGAAAGTAAGAAAGACTTATGTGTTTTGTGTCAAGGCGTGATTAAGTCACTCAGCTTGAAAGCAAATCTACCCTCCTCGGGCAGCGTCCCAAATGCAGCAAGATTTCTTAGATAGTTGGCTTCAAGGATACGATGACTATTGCCCAGTTCCAATGGTGCACTTACTATACACATGGTCGAATCAGCATGCAAAACTTAAACCCAAAGTGATTGACTCGCTTGCAAACTTAGTTGGCAAACCAATAACAAACGAGAGAGAAACTTTGATTTCAATTGATGAGAACAGATTATAGATTAGGTTTATTTATAAGCGAGTGTACTCTTAGTCCGCACATAGACCTCGATGTGGACTCGAACCCGAGCTCAGCCCAGCAACGATGACGGCAACAGCACGGCACGGCACGGCACGGCTCGGCTCGGCGGCAGGGCGCGCACGCGTGTGGTCAACGACATAGATTCATGCTAATGGCATAGACCCCTGCCCCCTCTATTAGACCAAATTCACATGCCCCCCTAAGAAGGGGCTCAAGGCCCATGCCAAAATTTCAATTTATAAACTTGAATTTTTCTTTGTTCCTTTCCAATATGGGACTAAGGAGTTACACTAAAAGACAACTTTTCAAAAGAGAAACATGGAGGGAAACTAAATTTGAAACACCTTTTATTTTAAACCATTTAAAATATAACAATCCTCACATGTTTTAAATTCAAAATACTTCGGTATAAGATAGAAGAGTTCTGTAATAGTGTCAATGTTTATCTAACTTTAATCGACATTTTGAGCAAGAAAGACAAGTTTACAGGAATAAGGTGACTATTGGTCTTTAACCTTACCCTTTAAGCATAAATTGCTATACATGCCATGTTTAGTGCTTAAATGTGTATATTCTAACCCCATTTCATCACTAACTATGCATGGTTTTCAAACTTAAAGACTATTCTAATGCGTGGTTTTATGATTGTAGGAATGAGAGGGACTCCGCCCAATTGATGACTAAAAGGATCTATTTAGGAGCCTTGGACGAACACCCAAGGTGGGCCAAAGAAAGAAGAAAGCAGAGAGAGAAGAAGAGAGAAGAAAGAAAGAAGAAAAAATGAACCAACTCAAGTTCGACCGGTCGGCCAAGAGGGCCAAGACCGGTCTAGACCGGTCGACCAGCCCCTTTTCTCTCTCTGGACTCACAATGCAAGAGGGCCGACCGGTCAAGACCGGTCGGCCAAGGCCTTCCCCCCTCATACATGCATGCTGAACTGTCCACAAACAGGTTAGACCGGTCGTGACCGGTCGGCCAGCCCAGTCTGACCGGTCTAGACCGTTCAGCCACTTGTTTTCAGCGGGATTCCAGTAGCTTCCTCTTGAAAGCTATGATTTTCTAGCGCAAGTGCATAAGTATTATGCAACTCTGGAAGATTCTGAGGTGGTAGAGCCTCTCCACTATAACAAGGGACTAAGGGGACGTAGCTAGGGTATCCTAGAAGAGAGCTAAGAAGGTGGGAGGTGGCGGAAGTCAGATTCGGAGTTCCACAACTCTTCCTAGTTTGTGTTTTCTAGTTTTATGGTTTTAGTTGTTTTCATGCTTCCTTGGATCATGAACAGCTAAACCTCTTAGCTAGGGCTAAGAGGTGAAGCTTGTAGTGAATCTGAGGTGCTTTAATTTTTTTTGTTATGGTTTTAAGTTGGAATTATTGAAGAACAATGGTTTATAGAAGTTTGAATAAAGTTCTAAATAGTTTTTCTTAATCTTATGATGGCTCATGGATTTTTGGGAGAATTGCTTTAGTTCTTAATTATTTTACATAGTTCTATACCTGTACGATTTGAGAAATCGGATTCAACACGCTCTAGACTTGGATTTCCATGTGGAACTTCAACCAAAGTTTTACCTTTTTGTTCTATTTCTGAATTATGTGTTGATTGTACATGTGATTTGAATGAAGTTCAAATCATGATCTAATTGTGCTTTGTGACAGAGTAAAATGATGATTATGATTGTGATCTTAATCTATTGGAACTAGGATTGACCTATGCAATTGAGTGTGCTCAAGTCCTAACTTGAATTGAGGGAATCATGTAGATAATCACACATATGACAGATTGTATGTTACAACCGCTCTATCGTCCGACTAAATAGGATTTGATTTCGATTCTAGTTGTGTAATTGGGAAACCATAGCGAATTATGCATCAAGGATTGCTACAAGTGGATCCTTGAACCCCTAGTGCCTTTTTATATTGATTACATTCACTTTAGTTTAAGAATTCTCTATACATTCAATTTTAGAAATCTATTTGAATAGCTCTCAATTAGAGAATATTAGAAGTAATTTTGTGAATGCCTGACAAGACCCTGAGAACGATCTCGGTCTCTACCGAATTATTACTACATCGCGACCCTACACTTGGGGAAGTGAACAAGTTTTTGGCGCCGTTACTGGGGATTTTCAACGATTTTTACAAAATTTCTAAAAATAGTTTCTATTTGAGATTTTTAGGAGTCCTACTAACTTAGTTTGTTTGTTTTGTTTTTCTTTGTTTGCAGGGGTTCTAGGAGTCGAAGTCGTCACTTCAATTAGGTTTCTCTAAACCTTTTTAATTTTTATTTTTCTGAGATTTGCATGCCACATTGGGTTCGGGATTCTAACAACCGACTCATTAGTGAAGGGTGAATTGTTGAAGGGATTGATAAGGAGCAATGTGCTAAGAAATGTTTAGACTCTCCAATTTTGTCTGATAGTATGGCTGAAAATCAACCCAACCCTATAGCCAATCAAAATTTGGGCCAAACCGAAAGGGGTGAGAATGTTCTTCGACCTATAACTTTACATGATCACTTGTAACCTGCAAGAGCGAGTACTCCCTCATGCATAATTTTTCCAACCAATGCAGGGAATATTGATTTAAAACTAGGAGTAATCCAACTCCTCCCCAAGTTCCTTGGTTTAGACAGTGAGAGCGCATATCAACATCTTAAGGAATTTGATGATGTGGTAGCCACGTTGCACTTTGCAAACGTATTTGATGATGTTGTGAGACTTAGGTTATTTCCTTTTTCTCTTAAAGAGAAGGCTAAGGCTTGGCTTCATGCATTAAGGCCAAGATCAATTGTCACATGGATTGAGATGACTAGGGAATTCATTAAAAAGTTTTTCCCTACTCATAAAACAAACATGTTAAGGCGCTTAATCATGAATTTTGCCCAAAAAGAAGATGATACCTTCTTCCAATATTGGGAGAGGTTCAAAGACTTATTGAACAAATGCCCACATCATGGCTATGAAATTTGGCGGGTAATAAGCTTTTTCTACGAAGGACTGACTTCGCCCATGCGCCAATTCGTAGAGATGATGTGCAATGGAGAATTCATGAATAAGGAAATCGATGAAGCATGTGACTATTTTGATATCTTGGCCGAGAATGCACAATCTTGGGATACAACTAAACCAGCAAAACCCAAGATAAGCCAACAAAGAGAAAATGGAAGAATCTATGTCCTCTCCGAAGAAGACAACATAAGTGCACGTGTGGCTAGCCTCACAAGAAAAGTTGAGGCCATGGAATTAGGGAAGGGAGAAAAGACTAAGGAAGTTGAGAGTATTTGTGGAATTTGTTCCGGTAACCAACATGCAACACAGGATTGTCCTACAATCTCTGCATTCCAGGAAGTTCTACAAAAACAATCAAATGCCATAAATAACTATCAACGTCCATTTAGCAATCCAAACTTGAACATGTATAATTTTAGTTGGAGGAACCATCCCAATTTCAGTTGAAGGAATGGGCCATCAGAGAATGCAAACAATAACCCAAAAGTTATGCTTGAGGAAATAGTGGGTACATGCATCTCGGCCCAGGTTAATTACAATAAGAATAATTCTCATAAAATAGATGGGTTCATATAAGAACAATTAAAATTCAATCAGAATTCATCTCAAGCCATCAATGATTTGAAAACTTCAATGGCTAGAGTTAAATCTCATCTTAGTGTTAGGGAGAAATGCACACTTCCTGCCTAACCTCTCCCTAACCTAAGAACCGAATTTGAGATACAAGACCTCAGCCCATCCCCCCAAAATACGGAGCATGTTCAAGCTATCACCACTTTGAGGAGTGGCAAAACAATTGATAAATCCAATCCGGTGAAGGCCCCAAAGCCTAATGATCTGAAAATTGCCAATAAGGATGATATCTTGAACAACACTCCACATGAGAAAGAACTGAAAAGGCAATACAAGCCGGTCGCCTCGTTTCCACAAAGGTTGATTTCACCCAAACTGTTAGACAAAAACCTGAAAATTTTAGAGGTTTTTAAGCAAGTGAAGATCAACATTTCGTTGTTGGATGCTATAAAACAAATACCATCCTATGCCAAATTTCTAAAGGAATTGTGTACAGTCAAAAGGAAACACAATGTTCACAACAAAGTACTTTTGACTGAGAATTTGAGCGCCATTATTAAAGAAGAGGTGCCCCAAAAATACAAGGATCTGGGTAGTCCTACCATCTCATGCATCATAGGTGACTACCGGATCAAAAAAGCTTTACTTGATCTTAGGGCAGGTGTTAACCTCATCCCATACTCGGTCTATGAACAACTTGGGTTAGGTGAATTAAAACCCACCAAAACTATACTGGAACTTGCAGATAGATCTATTCATATACTGAGAGGGATGATTGAATATGTCCTCGTCCAAGTCGATAAATTCTACTATCCAGTAGATTTTATTGTCTTGGATGCACATCCTGTGATGGGAACCGGTGCTCAAATTCCTGTAATACTTGGCTGCCCTTTCTTTGCCACTTCAAATTCGATTATTAATTGTAGAAACGGGCTGGTACAAATGTTCTTTACAAATATGACACTCGAGCTGAATATTTTTTATTTATGCAAACAGCCACGGGATGTTGATGACGAGGTCCACGAAATAAATTTGATTGAATCATTTGTGGAAGATAAATCCCTCCTGACATTCTATTCCGATCCCTTGGAGGCATGCTTGGCCCATTCTCGTGAGATTGATGATGACATGATAAGAGAGATGGATGCCATTTTAGACTCTATGCCGGTACTTGATAATAAAAGATGGAAGGCACCATTTGAGCCTTTGCCCTTAAGCGAGAACAAGCCGCTTCCATCTAATGTCAAGGCACCGAGGCTCGACCTAAAATCATTACCCACTGATTTGAAATATGTTTATTTAGGTCGAGATGAGACATATCCGGTGGTGACTTCTTCTCACTTGGATGAGGAACAAGAGAGTAGGTTGATAGCCACTCTAATAGAGCGCAAAAGTGCCATTGGATGGTCAGTTGCGGATCTCAAAGGCATAGACCCCCTGATTTGTACTCATTGCATACACATTGAGGAGAATACGAAGACATCTAGGCAACCACAAAGACGCCTCAATCCAAACATGAAAGATATGGTTAAGGCCGAGGTGTTGAAACTATTGGATATGGGTATCATTTACCCAATATCTGATAGTCAATGGGTGAGTCCAACTCAAGCGGTGCCTAAGAAATCCAGAATAACCATCGTAGCCAATGCCAATAATGAACTCGTGCCAACCAGAGTCACTACCAGTTAGAGAATGTGCATTGACTACAGGAAGCTAAACACAGTTACAAAGAAAGACCACTTCCCCTTACCATTTGTTGATCAAATTTTAGAAAGGTTGGCGGGTCATTCCCACTTTTTCTTCCTTGACGGGTATTCAAGGTATAACAAATAGAGATCGCCCTAAAAGACCAAGAGAAGACAACATTCACTTGTCCATTCGGCACTTTTGCTTATCGAAGGATGCCGTTTGGACTATGTAATGCCCCTGCCACTTTTCAGCGTTGTATGTTGAGTATTTTTTCTGATATGGTGGGGGCGATTTTTTAAGTCTTCATGGACGATTTCTCTGTATTTGGTTGTAACTTTGATGAGTGCCTTGTGCACTTAAAAACTGTTTTAAAAAGATGTGAAGACAAGAACCTTGTATTGAATTGGGAGAAATGTCATTTTATGGTTCAAAAAGGAATTGTCCTTGGTCACATCATCTTACAAAATGGAATTGAGGTGGACAAGGCTAAAATTGATGTTATCTCTGACCTTCCATCCTCCAAAAGCGTACGTGATGTGCGGTCCTTTTTAGGACATGCTGGATTCTATAGACGGTTCATAAAGGAATTAAGTTCACTCTCTCGTCTTTTATGTAACCTCCTTCAAAAGGAAAAATCATTCGAGTGGAATAAGGATTGTCAAAATACCTTTGACAAACTTAAAGGGATGTTGACATGTACTCCCATAATGCAACCACCCGATTGGAGCCTTCCTTTTGAAATCATGTGTGATGCAATTGACTATGCTATTGGGGCTGTGTTAGGCCAAAGAAAAGAGAAGAAGCCTTGCGTCATCTAATACGCAAGTAGAACCTTAAACTCGACTCAAGCAAACTACATTACTACAGAAAAAGAACTTTTGGCCATAGTTTTTACTTTGAACAAGTTTCGGTCCTACTTGATCGGATCCAAGATCATCATATTCACTGACCATGCAGCGCTTAAGTACCTTCTCTCTAAGAAGGATGCTAAGCCACGCTTGTTACGATGGATCCTCCTACTCCAAGAATTTGACATAGAAAAACGTGATAAGAAAGGAGTAAAAAACGTAGTTGCTGACCATCTTTCTAGACTTGTTCTCACTGATTCCCTTGAGACGACCGCGATCAATGACATGTTCCCTGATGAACAACTCTTTAAAGTCTCCCAATTGCCATGGTATGCTGACATTGCTAACTATCTTGCTACAGGTACAATCCCAACACATTGGAAAAAGCAAGATAAGGACAAGTTCTTTAACGAGGTGAGAAAATTCCTATGGGACGACCCATACTTACTCAAGTATTGTCCCGATCAAATCACAAGGAGATGTGTGCCTGATAATGAACAACAAAGCATCATCGCCTTTTGTCATTCTTAGGCATGTGGTGGCCACTTTTCGGCTAAGAAGACCACAACAAAAATTCTGCAATGTGGGTTTTATTGGCCCACCATGTTCAAGGACACCCATGAGTTTTGTAAAACATGTGAGCCTTGTCAAAAATTGGGAGGGATCTCCCATAGAAATATGATGCCACTCAATCCCATCTTACTAATTGAAATTTTTTATTGTTGGGGCATCGATTTCATAGGTCCATTCCCATCTTCTTTTGGAAATCTATATATCTTGCTTGCCGTCGACTATGTTTCAAAATGGGTCGAGGCGATTCCATGCCGGAAAAATGATCATAAAACAGTCATTCATTTCTTAAAAGAAAATATCCTTTCCCAGTTTGAAACACCTCGAGTCATTATAAGTGATGGTGGATCCCATTTTTGTAACCGCCCGTTTGAAGCTTTAATGAAAAATATGGCGTCAATCACAAGGTGAGCACTCCGTATCACCCACAAACAAGTGGACAAGCTGAGATATCCAACAGGAAAATTAAACATATTTGAAGAAAATAGTGAACCCCGATCGCAAAGATTGGTCGCTTCGACTTACAATGCACCTGGGCTTACCATACCGCTTTTAAGACCCCCATTAGAATGTCTCCCTATAGACTTGTCTATGGGAAAGCCTTTCACTTGCCCGTGGAGTTGGAACATAGAGCATATTGGGCGCTAAAGAAGATGAATTTTGATTCTGACAAGGCAATCTCATTGCGCAAACTTCAATTGAATGAACTTGTGGAACTCCGGAACGAGACTTATGAAAATGCGAGAATTTACAAGGATAAGACGAAGGTGTTCTATGATAGGAACATCCGTCGTAAGACCTTCACGATCAATCAAAAAGTCCTTATGTATAATTCTCGGTTACATTTATTTTCGGGAAAATTGAAGTCTCGATGGACCGGCCCTTTAATTGTGAAAACTTTTTATCCATATGGGACCGTCGAATTGTTGAATCCAAGAAACGGTAATATCTTTAAAGAAAATGGTCAACGCCTAAAGCCGTTCTTTGGGAATTTTTCTTCAGAAGGTATGTCCATACCTCTGATTGATCCTGTGTATCAGGATACTTGATCTCCTAGTCTGATGGAGGTATAGAGTAGTCAGGATTAAGATTTTGTTGCTTTTGGTTTGCTTTTTCATAGGTTTGTTAGAAGGAGGTCGAATTTCAGTTTTTGTTCTCTTAGGTACTCTCATTCCTCACTCCCCTTATTTTATAATTGCTCTCATGTTTTGCTTGTTGCATATCTTTTACATTGAGGACAATGCAAGATTGGTTGGGGGGTGTGGAATCACTAGGATGAATCTAGTGTTTTGTAACATCTCGAGCAACATGAAGAAGATTTTTCAGATTTTTTCTAAAAATTCAAAACTCCATTAGACAACTTTGTTTCTATGCATTCGGGATGGTGTAAGTACAAGAAAAAGAGAGGCGAAGTGAGTGATGTTAAATATGTTGAATATTCTTGAAGGTACTAGTCTTGTATGTGAATTCCCCTATTTTTATGAATGATAGAACTTTTGAACACTTTTACACTTAGTTCACTTCACACGATTCTCATGGTTTGAAAGGATTATTAGATTTGTGGATTAGCTAAGTGTGGATTTGAGGTGTTGAGAGACCAAGTCGGGGTACTTTGTCCATCCTTGTCCATGGAAAAATAACGAAAGATATGGATTTCTAAAAATCATGTCTAATGAAAAAGAAAACGGAAAAGGAAGGATGAAAATATGGGAATGATTTCTGAAAAGGGCTACCTATTACCAACCAGGGGATGGTCTACCCGTAACCAAAGCTGGAAATGGGACATAGTGTGAAAGCCATCGGAAGGACGGCAGGACAAATTCCTGTCGAAGGCTTGATGTTGATCAGTGCACCTTGAACTCCATATCTTAGCTGAATTTTGAAGAAGATAATCTCGAATTTCCATGAGATGAGCATTCACTGAGCACACTAGCTTAAATTGTTCAAATACTTCTATTTATCAATCAATCAGCGGGAAATCCATGTGTGTACTTGTTATGTTCTTGAAAGTTTAAGGTTTCAACCTCTATCACTTAGTTTTTTCGATTTTTACATTTGCATATCTTTGAGTGTACAGAAGCATAGCCTCTGAAGGAGAGTTGGGTTTTGGAGGAATGAATGGTTTCATGCATGTTTTTCTTGGGACTAGCAAAATGCTGGTTGGGGGGTGTGTTGAGTGCTTAAATGTGTATATTCTAACCCCATTTCATCACTAACTATGCATGGTTTTCAAACTCAAAGACTATTCTAATGCGGTTTTATGATTGTAGGAATGAGAGGGACTCCGCCCAATTGATGACTAAAAAGATCTATTTAGGAGCCTTGGACGAAGACCCAAGGTGGGCCAAAGAAAGAAGAAAGCAGAGAGAGAAGAAGAGAAAAGAAAGAAAGAAGAAAAAATGAACCAACTCAAGTCCGACCAGTCATGACCGGTCTAGACCGGTCGGCCAACCCCTTTTATCTCTCTGGACTCACAATGCAAGAGGGCCAACCCCCTCATACATACACGCTGGACTGTCCACAGATAGGCTAGACCGGTCGTGATCGGTTGGCCAGCCCAGTCCGACCGGTCTAGACAGGTCGGACACTTGTTTTCAGCAGGATTCCAGCAGCTTCCTCTTGAAAGCTTCGATTTTCTAGCGTAAGTGCATAAGTACTATGCAAATTTGGAAGATTCTGAGGCGGTAGAGCCTCTCCACTATAAAAGGGGACCTAGGGGACGTAGCTAGGGTATCCTAGAAGAGAGCTACGAAGGTGGGAGGCGGCGAAAGTCGAATTCGGAGTTCCACAACTCCTCCTAGTTTGTGTTCTCTAGTTTTATGTTTTTAGTTGTTTTCATGCTTCCTTGGATCATGAATGGCTAAACCTCTTAGCTAGGGCTAACAGATGAAGCTTGTAGTGAATCCAAGATGCTTTAATTCGTTTTGTTATGGTTTCAAGTTGGAATTATTGAAGAACAATGGTTTATAGAAGTTTGAATTAAGTTCTAATAGTTTTTCTTAATCTTATGATGACTCATGGATTTTTGGGAGAATTGCTTTAGTTCTTAATTATTTTGCACAGTTCTAGACCTATATGCTCTGAAGAATCGGATTCAATACGCTCTAGACTTGGATTTCCATGTGAGAACTTCAACCAAAGTTCTATCTTTTTGTTTTATTTTTGAATTATGTGTTGATTGTACATGTGATTTGAATGAAGTTCAAATCATGATCTAATTGTGCATTGTGACAGAGTAAAATGATGATTATGATTGTGATCTTAATCTATTGGAACTAGGTTTGACCTATGCAATTGAGTGCGCTCAAGTCCTAACTTGAATTGAGGGAATCATGTAGATAATCACACATATGACAGATTGTATGTTACAACCGCTCTATCGTCCGACTAGATAGGATTTGATTTCGATTCTAGTTGTGTAATTGGGAAACCACAATGAATCATGCATCGAGGATTGCTACAAGTGGATCCTTGAACCCCTAGTGCCTTACTATATTGATTACATTCACTTTTAGTTTAAGAATTCTCTATACATTCAATTTTAGAAATCTGTTTGGATAGCTCTCAATTAAAGAATATTAGAAATAATTTTGTGAATACCTGACAAGTCCTTGAGAACGATCTTGGTCTCTACCGGATTATTACTACATCGCAACCCTACACTTGGGGAAGCGAACATGCCACTCACCCAACTTTTTTGCTACAAATGGTTTTGCGGTTTGGTGCCTTTTGGCAATACACCTTGAATTTTCATGAGTGCTATAGAGAAACAACCTATATATTGTCATAGGAAGTAGTCTCACTTCCACACTCATATAGGTAAATTCCATTCAAATGAACATAGCAACTGGATACACACTAAAATTACGTCCAAACTCATACTTTGGACGCTTTGCGCTTTGCGGAAGCTTAGAGCAGAGCAACTAGAATTATGGTTAAGTCCTAGAAGGGGGGTGATTAGGACATTTTAAAAAATTTTTCTCCTACTTACACAATTTAAGAGGTTAAAATAAGCAAGAACACTTTGGCTTCCAAGCCTAAGTGGGTCCAATCTAAGACTAGCATATGATAAGCAAATAAGCTACCTAGTTGAAGTATGCATAGATTAACAAAAGATTAAATTAATCAAGCGCCTAATCTATGTAACTTATGTAGACTATATGAGAATGGATCATATAAACTCAAGTCTACTCAAGAAGTGAAAGTACATCTTGTGTGTGTGTGGATGTGCCTAACAAGTGCCTAGCATACATTCTGATTAAGCATTCATAATTAAACAATTAAACACAATGCATAATAAGAAATGTGCTCAAATACAATCACAAATAAAACGATGTATAATGGTTCGACTTTGTGTCTACTTTATTCCCGATTCAAGTACTCAACCCCTTTAAGCACACCGACATTCACTAGGGAGTTTAAATCAGGTTCCTCCCAACCTAGGTGTTTTAACTCGGATCCACCCAATCGGAGAGTTTACAAGTTCCTCCCAACCTACATGTACACACCCGTGTTGGTGTCTCCCCTTAGATACTTGTTTAAGCCCGATAAACACCCCTAGACTTTAGGCCCGACAAACGTTCAAAGGAACGGTTAACGTCCCTAGACTTTTAAGATCAACTAATAAGCCAATTATCGACAAACGACCTTAGATTCGATTTTGACAAACAAACTCTACACTCAATTCCTACCGAAAAAGAGTGGTTAGACTTAACACAAATTGACATGTCGGATTTGAGCCTCGTTGTAGCGCCGCTTCGGGTTCCTGCTTCTCTCTCTCTCGTGCTTGAATCAGCTCCCCTTGTGCTCCCCCGATCTTCGATGTCCTTGCATCACCAATGCACCAGCTCCAACATCAACCACCTTACATATGATGCTCTAACGAAGATGCCCATGGTGTTAGGAGGGTAGGTTTAAGATCTCCACAACTAATGAAAATGGGTTGCCTAGAGAGTCTCACCTACAAGGATCTCATCATAGATTTTTTCAATCCAAACTCTAAAGATCAAAGAGGGACAAGTACATCTTCAACTTGAGCTTGAAATGCTCTAATCTTGTGATGAATCGCAAGGAAGATGCCTTCCTAGGGTTAGGAATAAAGCTCTTAATGGTATGCAATGGTGGTAGGTTCTATCTCCTTAAAATCCTTCTCTTAAGCCCAAAAACGAATCCCTCCGCTTTCATAGAAAATTCTCCAACGGTAAAAAAAGGGCAAATTCGCGCATCTCCGATTGATCGGAACATGGTCCGATTGATCGAAGGTCACATCCGATTGATCGAAAATCTGTCTAGTGAGTTTTTTAAATTCTCTGGAACAAATTTCGATTGATCGGAAGGACCACATCCGATTGATCAAAAATTTGTCCAAAGAGTTTAAATTTCTCTGAAACAAATTCCGATTTATTAGAACTTTTATCTAATTGATTAGAGTCTCATCGGAACCAATGTCCAATTGATCTCGAAAACTATTGTTTAGGCTGATTTGTTTACAACAGTTTCCATCTCTTTTATTAACCTAACTTATTATGTTTTTCAAGGTGTTCTAAGACTAATGAAGATGACTAAGGATTTTTCTAGTTGGTCCATGTCATCAAAGAGGTTTTGGGTGTTTTGGTTTATAGGGTTCGGGTCACCAAGGCATCTCATTTACTTATTTTTCTTCCTTGATGCTTCTGGTCCACTTGAATCTTCGGTCTTCAGCTTGCCAAGGCTCAACCAACATACAACACATGGACGCGCGTGATTGAAAAATAAGGTGTACTAGTATGCCACAGAAAAGTGCACTAACACACACCACATATGATCATAGATTCATTAAGAGTTCAAAAACTCATCCTCTCACACATTGTTGCTTGCACTACCTACACCATAGGAAGGGGCAAGTTCTCTGCAGTGTTTTCCAGTCTCCTAGTATCTTATTATTTACCATTAAACATATCACATAGGATCTCCACTTATATATGTTGGGTTGCCGACACTGGTAACTTACTCGGTTAGGCTCCATTCCCTTCGATGTTTCCATGACTAATCATTTATATAGTCCTTTGGTTAGAGGATCTGCCAGATTCTTTTCTGATCTCACGAAATCAATAGCTATGACTCGATCATTCAACAAGTGTCTCACAATATTATGTCGCAGTCTAATGTGTCTACTTTTGTCATTGTATATTTTACTCTTAGCCCTGACAATAGCTGTTTGACAATCACAGTGAATAGATATTGCAAACACAACTTTTGACCATAAAGGTATATCTGTTAATAGATTTCTAAACCACTCAACTTCTAAGTCTTCCTTTATTAAAATGACAAATTCAAACTCCATGATAGACTGAGCAATACAAGTTTGTTTAGTAGACTTCCAAAATATTGCACCACCATTAAAAGTGAAAACATATCCACTTGTGGATTTTGTTTCATATGAATCAGTGATCCAATTGGCACAGCTATATCCTTCTAACAGATGAGGATAACCTGTATAACAGATGCCATATGCAACAGTACCTTTTAAATATCTTAGTACTCTATTCAATGCATTCCAATGATCATATCCAGGATTATGTGTGTATTTATTTAGCCTACCTACTGCATATGCAATATCAAGCATAGTGCATTTCATCAGGTACATAAGGCTACAATTTACTTGAGAATACTTAAACTGAGATACACAACTTGGTGTAATCTTTTTGAGATGCACAATATTATTATAAGGTGTACTAGCAGGTAACCAATCAAAGTAATTAAACATTTTTAATATTTCTCAACATAGTGAGATTGAGATAGAGTAATACTATTATCTTTTCTTAAGTCTTTCATATCAAAGTTAGAAGGCATGAGTTATTTAGTTGAATTGACTAACTTAACATTAGTTACAAAGATAAGCATATCGTGTACATATAAGCAGATTACCACACCATCATTACCATAAAATTTGTTATATACACATCTATCTACATCATTAATAAGGTATCCATTTGACTTAATACATTGTCAAATTTTTCATTAAACTACTTAGGAGTTTGTTTCAAGCCGTACAAAGATTTGATTAGCCTACAAACTTTGTGCAGTTATTTTCTAGGAGTTATATAACCCCTAGGTTATTCTATGTAGATTTTCTCTTCTAACTCTCTATTTAGAAGTACTGTTTTAATATCCATTTGGTGCACTACTTATTGTATATATGAATGTTATTGCAACTAATAACCTGATCGCTGTAATTCTAGTTACAGGTGAGTAGGTATTAAAGTAATCGTATCTTTCTTTTTGTTTAAAGCCTTTTACGACCAATCTATCTTTAAGTTTATCTATAGATCTATCTGGTTTAAGCTTCTTCTTGAACACCCATTTACACCCTATAGGCTTGTTCTCAGAAGGAAAATCTTCAAGTTTTCAGGTGTTGTTAGAAATAATCGACTCTAATTCATCGTTTATAACTTCTCTTTAGAAGGATACATCAGGAGAGTTAATAGCTTCTGAATAGGTCTTAGAATTATCTTCTAATAAGAAGGTAAAGAACCCATCTAGATTAGTCTCTTTACGACCTCTCGTGCTCCTTCTTAGTTCTGGTTTTATTTCACAATTAACATCTACACTTCTACTTATTGAAACAATATCTGATCTATTAATGTCTTTTATTTTTATGGATTTAGACTTCATAGGAAAGACATTTTTAAAATTTCGCATCTCTAGCTTTTATAGTGTTTGGATTTAGATTCTTATCCTTAGATTTTAAGACTAGAAACCTATATATTGCACGATTTTCTGCATATCCTATAAATACACAATCAGATGTTTTAGGGCCTAGTTTTCTTTTCTTAATTTCAGGTAAACCTATAGTTTATATAGTGTATGATTTTTTATAGTTCATATGATGTCGTACAAGTCTTCTTATGGAGTATTTTATTTTGAATATAATAAATAGATAACATGGCTCCTCCTCACATATTTAGAAGCAAACCAAAACTATTTAACATAGCGTTCATAATATCTTTCAATATTCTATTCTTGCCTTCGGCTTTTTTATTTTTTTTTGCTATGTGTGAAGCAATTGTTTCATGTACTAACCCATTCTTTTCACAAAGTTTTTGAAACTGGAAAGATTCATACTCTCCTCCTCTATATGACCTAAGTCTTCCAATGATTCTGCTAAGTTGATTTTCAACTTCTGCCTTATATTTAATAAAAGATTCTAAGCCTTCATCTTTGTTCCTTACAAGGTATACCCTAGTGTATCTAGAATAGTCATTTATGAATATCACATAGTATCTTTTTGCCCCCTTTAGACATGTGATTCCTAAAATCATCTAAGTCACTATGTATTAATTCTAATAATTTGGAACTTCTATTAACAAGTTTAAATGATTTCTTAGTAAACTTGTCTTCTATACAAGCCTCACATTTTTTAAGTTATCAATTGAGATGTCAGGTAGTAATCTTACTTATTTCATTATTTTTAAAGATTCTACGTACTTGTTTCATTCTTTTGAAGGATTCTACGTATGTTCATATGACCTAATCTACTATGCCATAATGAAAGAAATTCAACAATATAAGTAGAACTGGATGACATCTTATTTTTACAATATGAAACATTTGCAACAAACAGACCATCACTACAGTAACCCTTTCCAAGGAAGGTTCTGTTCTTGGTCATCACAAGATTATCATAATCACTTATTAGTTTAACTCTATTCTTATTGAGGAGCGAACCAGAAATCAAATTGTGACGAATATCATGCACATGTAGGACATTATTTAGCAACGAAGTCTTTCCTAATGTGAGCTTCAGAAGAATATTTCATTTTTCAACAATTGGAGCAGATCGAGAATTTTCCATGAACAACTGTTCTTCATCTCCTATCGCCTGATAGGAGGTAAATGTGCTTTGATCCTTACATACATGCCTAGTTTTCCTAGTGTCTAATATCCATTCCTTATTATTTATAAGGTATACTTTGAACACTATAGCGATAACCATGTCCGAATTTTCTTCAACTTCAGTGAGATTGACTTATGATTTTTGTATTCTTTTGCTTAAGCTTACATTCATTTTCGTCATATCCAAGCTTCTTACAATAGTTACAGGGACCATTTTTCTTGAATTGGCCATTCATTTTATTTTTCATCCAACACTCTTTAGAGTCATGTCCAATCTTTCCACAATTGTAATAATTTCCTTCATTTCTTCTCTTTTGTGCCTGATTTGTTTCCAATAGGTTAGCCTTATAAACTGACCTATTTGCATTCCTAATTTGATCTCTATTTTTGTTAGCATCTACACTAGGTGAAAAAGCACTAAATTTGATTGTCCTGAACAGTAAAAAAAAAAGCTATATTTGATTGTCCGATCAGTCGAAAAAAGCAGTAAAATTTTTTATAGTCGAAAATCAAATTCAACTGTCCATATCAGTCGGTAAAAATTCGACCATCTGGAACTGTCGGAAAAATTCGACTGTCCATAACAGTCGGGAAACGTTCGAGCGTAACTTGCAGTCGGCCAAAATTCGACTGTTTATAACAGTCGGCATATTTAAGAGAGATTGTAGAAATATAGGACTGCGACTGTTGCAGACAGTGAAATACTTTTCGACTATCCCGAACAGGAGTCGAAATTAATTTCAACTGTCGCGAACAGTCGTTCTGGGTGAAATGCTCGACTGTTATGAACAGTCGAAACTAATTTCGACTGTCATGAGCAGTCAAATTTTTGTTTATACAAGAAAAGTATCATTTGTATTTCGCAAGGGCTGTGCCTTAATACATCTTTAATATACAATACAAAACAGAAATCCTCCACAGCCCTCAACAATACAATATAGAAATAATTCATGATTCAACCACATCCTCCACAATCAATAATACAAACACAATCCATAATACAACCCCAATCCATAACACAAACACATCCTCCATAATATAACCACAATTGTCCATAACCCAGATACCAACAATCCACCAAACCTTCAATCAACAACCCCCCACAACCTATAACCAACAATCCACCAAACCTTCAATCAACAATCCCCCACAACCTATAACCAACAATCCACCACAAGGAATAATCCACAACCCCCAATTCACCACAACTAATATGCAAGATTAAATGTAAGAAATGCACAAGTACAGACCGATGCACAATAAGAATGTAAAACCGAACCATGAAGTAATACTCATATTTTAAAAACTGTCATAAATGTATGAAATGCACTAGTGTTAAAAAAATGTAAAAGAAATACACGATATATCAAAAGAAAATTGTACCGTATCTAGGCCACCTAAGCACCTCTCATATACATATATCATTAAACGTCATCCCCTCCGTAATGTTAGGATCCTGCAACTTTGCACTCCTATCGAAGATTTCATCGACGCCTACGGTATAAAAATTGAGATCATGAACTTCGGAATGGACTACCACTCCAACTGAAAAGGTCTTCGTACATCGTAGATTCTTTAGAAGACACTAACGTCCAATTGCATCTTGAGGAGAGGAATCTGACACTGGCGCCTTGCCCGCTCTCCTTGTAGGGGCATTCGCATCACTCATTTCCTGTTATGAAGCAATAATTATGGAATTAAATCACAACTCATCGAAATTCAAATTTGTGACTTCTATAAAAGCACAAGTTATACTTTGTGAGGCTGCGGTATCGATTGAGATGATGCTTGTTGAATCGAATGAGAGGAAACCCCCGTAGTCGTCCGCATCATTGAGTTCATTGCTGCATCAATATCTCTACTTTTTCTTTGAGATTGGAGAGTTGACTCTTCATGTTCTCATAGTCACTCCGAATAGGAGCCATATAGTGCAGTATCATTTTTGAGACGCCCGCTCCCATTCCTCGGATACAGCCTCTCTTATCTTTCCCAAATACCTAAGCAACAATTAATAATATTTTATTACAACATAACTCAATTCAAAATAACAAATTATAAACCTAATAATTAACACACACACACACACACACACACACACACACACACACACACACACACACACACACACACACATACCATTGAGACAACATCATGCTCTATATCTTGCTGTCCAAAACTAGGATCTTCCGCAATGATATTTCTTAATTGGATTGAAACATAAAACAAAAAATCATTAATATCATAATTTGATTTTAAACTAAAAAATAGATTTATTACAATTATGATCACTCATAATGGCCTGTGTCACTTGAGGCATTAAAGCACTTCCATTGGACCTTTCATGGCATTCAATGTATAGTTCGGTCCTAATGACTGGACTGCCATCTATATTGCTTTTCTTCTGTGAAAAAATATAAGCTTAGTTTTTTAATTATTGAAAATTACAAAGTAACTAAAAATTGAGATAGAATTTACCAATTATTCCACTCTTTTTGCCACACCCTTCCTGCCTGTGGTGTGTGGGTTCTTCAGATGAGTGCGTATTTCCTTATACTTTGCACTCAACTCCTTTGCCTCCTTCGTCGACCTCCAGTCGACGAATCTCTCAATCTTCTTATTTAACCCACTTATTCTGTTTGTTTGCTTTCCTCTTTGAGTCTAACGAACCGATCTTAGAGTAATCTTGACCCAGTCGGAATTTCCAGTCCTTCTAGGAAGTTTTGGCTTTCTTCATACAATATTCACGACGAATCGGCTTTAACTCATACCGATTCTACAAACATAATTATAAATATAAGTTACAAATTTAGTTGTAATTAAATGATTTAACAAAACAAATTGAGCCTTTAAACATTACTTGAAGTAGCTGCCAAATAAAGTCAAGCATCGGGACAGGTACGTCTTTCCATGAACGGTACAAAGGGGACACATGGTGCATCACAAAGCAACCTATATTCGTAGTTAAATTGGTCACATTGGGGCTAATGCACTGTCCATTTTCATT
This sequence comes from Liriodendron chinense, assembly GCA_003013855.2. NCBI lineage: Eukaryota > Viridiplantae > Streptophyta > Magnoliopsida > Magnoliales > Magnoliaceae > Liriodendron > Liriodendron chinense. Next base: position 568,619 of record PVNU02002850.1, read on the forward strand.
GAAATCCAATTAATGTCAGCCCAAGTCAAAAGGATCATGGACTAAATGTGAGGTATGTTTAGAAGAGGAATTGGATGGTGGATTAGGTGTGTGCTGCTCATCCAGTCCCCGAACATCCTCATGTGAATTAGACTGGCCCATTTCTGACATAGTTCTTGTATTCAGTGCTATCATAATCGTACGATATACAATACGAATTGTACGATTTGTATCATATCGTACCATCATACGATCCATATCGTAGGTGAGAATCCTATTTGGAGTCGAATCGTACGATTCTAATCTGAATCGTATGGTTAGATCGTGAATTGTATGAGTCAGATCGAATCATACGATTTGACTCCACCGTTCGAAAACCGGCAGCGCCCGATAGAAAGCAAAAAGAAAAAGAAAAAAGAAAAAAGAAAGAAAAAAGAAAAAAGAAATACCTTAGTCTTCTTCAGAGGTTGTTGCCGCTATTGCGGGTTGCTGCGGCAGCTTCTTCTTCTTCTTCCACCGCTATCTCAGGTAGGCCGCATAGTAGGGATTGAATGCCCATAGTTAAAAACTTCTTATGGCCCATTGTAATGTTTATTTGCCATCGAACATGTTGGTAAGGTCACATGGACCTGGATGAAGGAAAAAAAACATAACAACAACTGGATTCAAAAAATTTGTTAGCCCATAAAGTATTTAATGGTGGGAATTTAATCCCTATTGTGCAGTCCACCAAGATTTGGATCTATCTCGTTTTTTGGACCATGCCCTAAAGTGAGTTGAAAAAAGAATGGATGGCATGGATATATAATAAATGTTAGAGGCAAGCCCCACATTCAAGCCATCACTCACTATGGTCCACCTAAGATTTATATATGTCTGATTTTTCATACCCACCCTTAAAATGAGTTGGCAAAATAATTGAGATGGGCCCCACATTTATGGCCTCACCCACTAGTGGTCCACCTGAGATATGGATCTATCTTATTTTTGGACCATATCATAAAATGAGTTGGTAAAACGGATGAATGACATAGATATATAATACGTACATCGAGGTGGACTCATGTACATTGCTTTTAAAAATTATACATGAGGCATATATTAACTTAAAATTAATTAATTAAATTATAGACAGTGTTGCTAAATAGACGATTGATATGTTTTTTAATTTTTCTTATCTATGTATAATTATTTGTTATTTTTTTATGATATTTTTATGAAAATCTTAAAAAATCTTACGATTTACGATACGATACGATTCAGACAAGAAAACGATTTACGATACGATTTATGATTTGACAACATTGTCTGTATTCACAAAATATCATTCAAAGAATTTATTTAAGCAATCAACAGAATTAAATACATGATATGAGGAAATAAACATTGAATCTCAAGCATCACAAGTATATACATTGAAATGAATCCATCCAACAAACATATGAAATGGACATATCGCATCCTCAAGCATCACAATTGTATAAATTTAAATCTAACATATGAAATGTACATATTGCGTTTTCAAGCATCATGCACAAATGTGTAAATTGAAACGAATACATTAAGCTAACATATGAAATGGACATATTGCATCCTCTGGCATCATAATTGTATAAATTTAAATCTAACATTTGAAATGGACATATTGCATTGTCAACCATCATGCACAAATGTGTAAATTTATATGAATCCATTAAGTTAACATATGAAATAGATATATTGCATCTTCAAGCATCGCAAAAGCATAATACCTTAATTAATTTTCCTTATCATCAGAAATGATATCTTTTTGTAGCGTTGTTAAAGTCGATGCATTCATTATTGCCACAAAGTCCAAAGGATCTTCATAAGCATCTGCATCATGGTTCAATTTCTTTGTGGCTTCTAACACAATGTGTTAACCATCACTAGTGTGATCCTTGCAATAAAAGACTTGAGTTACTTGTGATGCAAGAATAAAAGGCCCGTCATCTTCTTTTTCATTTTTCATTAATCTCTTTAAATTAACATATATAAATTCATTTCTGGATCAATAAAAAACCCATTTAAGTCTACAATACGTACCCAATCACAGTAAAAGATTGTTTCCCTGAAGTCAATATAATCTAGCTCAATGATTTGTTTGATGATACCCTTCCTACAAGGCTGAGGTTCAACAAATCTAATTGAAAAATTGAAGCCACAAAAGTAACGACATGACGAGCGGCAACAGAAGTCATACTTAAAGAGACTACTCTTTGTAAGAAGATTATGAAACTGAAATGATGTGATTCAAAAGGGCTAATGATTAAAGAGCCTATAATGCCCGTCAATAAGGGCACATTTCATGTAAATCACCGATAAAGATTGTCAATCGCCGATAATCATTGCAGATCATATGAACCCCAAATCCTCCTCTTTTTCATAAAGTTTAATCATTCATAGAACACTAAAAAATAAACAAAAAAACTAAAAAATAAACAATGTAGGGAACAGAAACACCACACCACATGCTCCTCTCTTCACCAGAGCTTGGACGGAGTTTTCCAACATTGTAGGATAGTGTGTTGCCCGTCTGTACAACTACCAACCGTCGAAGAATCTTTAATCCGTTGTGTGGTCCCCTTCAAAAGAGACAAAAACCACTACAGCAAGGCCCCACTTTTTTAACCGATCCCACAAATGCGGCCACTAACTTGACATGGAGAGCTTCAACTCTTCATCGTCCTCCTTTGTGAAAAAAACAAAGAAAGAAAAGGAGAAAAGGCTGAATGACCTTTCTTACGCAAGGGCCCCACCTTTAGAACCCATGTGAAGCTCTGTGTGGGGCCCATTGGATAGTCTCAGATGAGATTCATGTCATCCATCTGAGAGAGGTTTAATTTAAGACCATTAGACGAAGTCTGAGGGTAGAACTCATCATTAATGGATCACACATGTGGGAACAGTCCAGAATTAATGCGCGATTGTGGGCCATACAGAGGTCTAATTTTTTTTTTTTTAAATGATCCTCCTATGCGTTCTCAGTTGTTTGAATACAGTGAATGGGTCATATCGGCTGTGGGGTGGCCCCAACCGTTGATTTGGTGGGGCCTTCACCCCCTGCGCAAAATGCCCCTTGACTTCTGCGCTTTGTTGCTGCTGTACGAGTTGGAGATTGTGCAGAGGGGCATTTTCATCCGGGAAATGGGCCAACAGTGCCCAGGATGCAAGATAAATAAATGGTTATGAAAAGAGGGTGAACATCATAAATTAGGGCTTTATGAACTAATATCCCGAACAACCACAGTCTGGAAGAACAAAATAATACTGATAATGAATTTTTTCAGGTTGAACATAAACTGTCCAATATTTTTCTTTCAATATCCACGATTTGACTATGGAAATGATCAGAAACATCCATTCAGGTTTAACCATGGACCACACCACATTTGCAATGTGGAAACATTGACTATGGCACTTTCACAACAGTACCCATACTATGGATGGTTCTGATTATCTGGTCATATTTGCATGCGACCTAGGGGAGCAATGCATGAATAATCTAGAGTTGCAAGCTAAGAAAATTAATTAAAGGAAAATCACTGTCAAACACTTATAATTATAGTATAATTACAGTTATCTATCTTCAACATTTATAAAGCACTATATAAGTCTTTTAGGAGGTAGACCGTGATGTATGGGTTTTATCCACACCGTCTATCCATTTTGCCTTATCATTTTAGGGTATAAGCCCAAAAATGAGACAAATCCAAGGCCCAAGTGGACCACACCACATGAAGCAGTGGAGATAATGACACCCACTGTTGAAACCTTACTAGGACCTACCAATCCCAACCAATCAAATAACACAACGTGTGACAAAAGGAATTAGGCTTATCTAAGCCGACCATTCATCGTGGTGGGGTGAATCTTAGAACGAATTGGATGGTAAATTAAAAAGCAACAGACCCACACATAATCTGAAAGGTTTTTTTAATGGTGTGCATCCCTATGTCAACTGTTTCATGATGTGTGTGTTGGGAATAAAACACCGATAGCGGAAGCAAAAGGCCGAACACACATAGCAGAATATTCGAATCAAACGAGCAACACAATGTAACCAATCACACAAGCATTCAACCATAAGAGACAATCCGATTTTACGTGGAAAAACCCCTCAAAGGGTAAAAAACCACTGCACAAAGCGATCCACTATGATTCAGAAGATTATAGAGATTGACAGCCCACAAGTAGAGAAAACCCAGAGAAAACCCAAGCTCTCTCTCTCTCTCTCTCTCTCTCTCTAAAAACACTCTCCCCTCTTACTAATACACTTAGGAAACTTTTAACACCTTAGGATACCATCTAAGTCCGGATTCATGCCATATATATAACAAATAACCCAAAAATAGAAATATCTTACGTAGATCTGCGTAACTGTGTAAGATATCACGTATATAGCTGATCGATCGGACCGATAAAAAAAATCCAGAGGAGAAATACACTAGAAACGTCACGCCAGCCTCAACGGCCGACCGATCATAATCGGTCGACCCCCACTGTCCGACCGGTCATGACCGGTCGTTAACAGTCCAGGAACAATTGTTGCCTTCTCTGTCCCAAACTCAGACCGGTCGGACACCGGTCAGACACCCCAAAAAAGAGTACTTTTGAAGGCTCTTCCAACAATCTCCATCGATGCTTCAAACGTTGAATCAAACCATTCTCACTTTCTTTGTCATTTCAACTACAACATAGCTCCACCGCTTCTCGTGCTTCCATCAACCCTATCCTTACACTTTCACACCTTTTTTCGCTCTTCTCATGTGGCCCTTGGGCACTTGCCACATACGAGCAACCATGGATCCTGCAGCTCCACCGTGAAACGTGCTCCTGATCAACTTGTAAAGATGACCATACCTCCGTGCCTTCATCCACACAAGTGCCCCCTTCATCACTTTACAACAACGATCGCGGTCGATGAACATGCACCCTTTCGCCTCGAGTGCACCAAGAGAGATTACATTCTTCTTTATCTTAGGGATATGCTTCACATCTTCCAGGACTCGTTCGATCCCATCAAATATTCTGATGCGCACTGTACCAATACCCACCACATTGTGAGCGTAGCCATCGCCCACAAACACTGATCCACCATCATACTCCGTGTATGTCATGAATGAACTCCGATCAAGACAAACATGACATGAAGCACCTGAATCCAGGATCCAGTCTCTACCGTGAGATCCCTTGCCGTATACAGTCAGAACTTCACAAAGATCATCACCGTCCTTTACGGTATTAGCTCCTTCTCCAGAAAAATTTTCATACTTCTCTTACTTCAACTTGAGATTTTGACAATCCTCTCTCATGTGGCCTTCCTGACCACAACTCTAGCACCGCACCTTGGCTTTCCCTTTGTCCTTGGCTTTAGATCTTGATTTAAAATAGCCCCCACCATGCTTAGAATTTCTTCCCCTCATAATCAGTTCCTCTGAGGAAGAACGAGAACCCATGTCACCATTTTTCTTTCTCATTGCATTTGACTGAAGGGTTAAAATAACGGTCTTAACGTTGATGGTCTCCCTCCCTACGGACAAAGACTCCTTGAATTACTCATATGAATTTAGAAGAGAATTAGGCAGGATGCATGCTTGATATTCATCCTTCATCGACTCATCTATCTTCACTAACTTGTAAACCAGCCGATTGAATGTGCTTAAGTGGTCCTCCATATCTGCCCTTTCCGCCATCCTCAAGGTGAACAACTGCATCACCAGATACATCCGATTCTCTAGAGATTTCTTGGCATAGATCTTCTCTAACTTTTTCATTGTATCAGCCGTAGTCTTCTCCTTCATGACATTATAGAAGACATCATCCGTAAGGCCCAACAGAATCGAAGTTTTGGCCTTCTTGTCGAGCTTTGTCTACTCATCCTCTTTCGTAGCCTTATGTCACTTTCCACGAGCTTCATCAAGCCCTTGCTCAACTAGGAGGGATTCAATCTTCACCTTCCATAGTTCAAAGTTATTTTTGCCGAAGAACATCTCTACTTCGAAACCTTGTGCTTGATCCCATGTTCTCGTCTCAGATTCGAATTCTACTCCACCCCAACTTTAGCTCTGATACCACTTGTTGGGAATAAAACGCCGACAATGGAAGCCAAAGGCCGAACACACATAGCAGAATATTCGAATCAAAAGAGCAACACAATGCAACCAATCACACAAGCATTTAACCACAAGAGGCAATCCGATTTTACGTGGAAAAACCCCTCAACGGGTAAAAAACCATGGCACAAAGCAATCCACTATGATTCAGAAGATTACAAAGATTGACAACCCACAAGCAAGAAAAACCCAGAGAAAACCCAAGCTCTCTCTCTCTCTCTCCCTCTCTCAAAACACTCTCCCCTCTTCCTAATACATTTAGGAAACCTTGGACACCTTAGGATATCATATAAGTTCGGATTCATGCCATATATATAACAAATAACCGAAAAATAGAAACATCTTATGCAAATCCGCGTATATAGTCGACCGGTAAAAAAAGTCCAGAGGAGAAATACACTAGAAATGTCACGCCAACCTCAACAGCGACCGATCATAACCGGTCGACCCCCACTGTCCAACTGATCATGACCGGTCGTTGACAGTCCAGGAACAATTGTTGCCTTCTCTGTCCCAAACTCAGACTAGTTGGACTAGTCAGACACCCCAAAAAAGAGGACTTTTGAAGGCTCTTCCAATAGGGTGGCCCACTCGAATTTTAGCTCTAAAAAGAACATGAGGGGGTGAAGCCGATGGACGGACTGGATGTCAAACATACATCACAGTGGGCCCCATACATTGCTCTGTGGGTTATTAGCTTAACCTTGAAAGCTTTGTAGAGGATCCGGGTTCAAGAGCAACAACAAACTAGGTATGTTTACATAAAAGTTACCGACCATTGGGGCACACCATGAAGTGCCACGTGTTGACAACATCTAAGCTGTTGAAATGTGGCCTACTTTGAAGATAATTGGCCGTAAAGACAGTCGCGCAGATTCATTCATCAGTTGAGCACACAATAGGAATGATGGACAACCAATGGATGCATTGGAGAACGGATTATGAATGTGGTCCACCTGATGAATAGATCAATTTGATTTCTTCGCCGGATGATCTTCAATATGAGGACTACCATTTCAGTGGTTCGGATGCAGTATAAAGGTAACATAATGGCCATTCCTTACATGAAATTACAAAAATTCTGCTCAAAAGAATAAAGTACAGTTAATTACACCTAAGATGGACAACGGATGTCTCACACACGTCACGGTGGGCCTACAGAGATTTTTGGACGCATGGTCTCCCCACAATGGACCCAGATTGCGTGGTTACGCTGCCACCATTAATATCCGTGGTGGCGAGACTCTGTTGTTGGGCCTACCATAATGTATGTGTTTTATCCACACCGTCCATCCATTTTTCCAACTCATTTTATGCCATGAATCCGAAATTGAAGCATATCTGAAGCTCAAGTAGACTACACTACAGGAAACAATGGAATTGAATACCCACTGTTGAAAACTTCTTGGCGGGCGTGGCATAGAAGTTTTGAATCAAGATGATATTTGTTTTTTCCCTTCATCCAGGTGTGTGTGACCTTACGAATAGGTTGGATGACAAATAAACATTACTGTGGGTGCTAAGAAGGTTTCAACGTTAGACATCATCATTCGCACTGTTTCCTGTGGTGTGGTCCAATTGAACTTTGGATGTGCTTCAATTTTGGGCTCATAACCTAAAATGAGCTATAAAAATGGATGGACGACATGGATAAAAAAAAAAAAAATCACGGTGGGCCCCACAGGCTCCTACCACCACGGAGGTCGGTGTTGGAAGTGTTACCACATAATCAGCGTTTGACATGGACTTCCATGCGGGACGTGGGCTAAAGCCTTGAAGTTCTTGTGATGGGAACCTATGTGGGGCCCATAGTTATGTTTTCTGATAAATCCACCCCGTCCATCCATTTTGGGAGCTCGTTTTAGGACATGAGAACAAAAATGAACCGGATCCAAGACTCAAGCGGGCCGAAAACGTGAGGATTGAACATCCACAGTTGAAATATTTGTGGGGCCATAGGAGTTTCAAATCAGGCTAATATTTGTGTTTTCAGTTCCCTACCCACCTTTTCCTTTAGTCCGGCCCACTTGAGTCTTGGATCCGGTTCATTTTTGTTCTCATGTCTTAGAACGAGCTCCCAAAACGGATGGACGGAGTGGATTTATCAGAAAACATCACTATGGGCCCCACCTTCCCAGTGCAGGAACTTCCTGTGCAAGGCTTTCGCAGGAAATCCGCGTCTTCCATACGTGGTAAGCACCCAACACCCTGCACATCATCGCTACCGCTAAAATGGTTTGTGGGAATCTAGCATGCATTTCAAAATAGGAGACTCCAAAAGTCTATATTCAAATGCATGTCTAGATTCCCGCCACTATGACAGCTCACCATCGCATTAAAGGCCGTGGTAACTCATTCACCGTATGAGCCTACACATGGCGTTGCTACACGGTAATCCAGACCGTCCACATCTCCCTCCCGATTGTGGACTTTCAGGAGCCAAAAATCACTGTGAGCAGACGGTAATAACCATCTGATTCTCCCCTTGAATTCGGCCAGTCTCTCTTTTATTTTTAACCATTCATTTGTTTGCCATCAATTGAATGGTTATGATCGCTCGACTAGTTTGATTTCCAAGCGATACTCCATCCACAACGTGCCGCACGATTTGGATGATCTGTACAGCCGTGCATGTGCGACGCATGCAATGAGAAAGAGTCACCATCTTTTGGACACGTGTCAGGAGGGTGGCACAGTTGTCAGGGGCGCAGATTTCCTGTGAAAGCCTTGCGCAGGAATTTCCTGCGCCGGGAACCACGACGGAGCCCACGGTGATGTTTTTTTATAAATCCACACCGTCCATCCGTTTTGGGAGCTCATTTTAGATCATGAAAACAAAAATGAACCGGATACAAGACTCAAGTGGGCCTCACTAAAGGAAAAGGTGGGTAGGTAAATTACTACCGTTGAAACCTCCCTCGGATCCACAGTGATGCTTATATGACATCCATACAATTCATAACGTCAATAATACTGGGATGAACTGGAAAAACAAATATTATCCTGATTCAAAACTCCTGTGGCTCCACAAATATTTCAACTGTGGACGTTCAAGTCTCACGTTTTCGGCCGACTTGAGTCTTGGATCCGGTTTATTTTTGTTTCCATATCTTAAAATGAGCTCCCAAAACGGATGGACGGTGTGGATTTATCAAAAAACATCACTTTGGGCCCACCTTGGTTCCCAGGCAGGAAATTCCTGCGCAAGGCTTTCGCGAGAGCGGATTAGGTGAGACCCCGGCCTCACCCAAGACGGTGCGGCCCTGACCGTGGGTTACTGTGGGGCCCACCTTGATGTATGTATTATGTATCCACGCCGTCCATCCATTTTTTCAGATCATTTTAAGGGATTATACCAGAAAGGAAGCAGATCCAATCATCAGGTAGACCATAAAATATTAAATAGTGATTGTTGACCATTAATGGCCCACAAAAGTTTTGGATGAAGCTGACATTTGTTTTTTTCCCTTAATACAGGATCATGTGACCTTATCAACAGATTGGATGGTAAATAAACACTATGGAAACATGAAGGTACGTCCTAATAAGTTTTTAATGGTAGGATGGTCAATCACCACTGTTTCTTATGTTATGGTCCACCTGATTATTGGATCTGCTTCCTTTCTGGTATAATTCTCTAAAATGATCTGGAAAAATGGATGGACGGAGTGGATACATAATACATACATCAAGGTGGGCCCCACGGTAACCCGACGGTAACGGCCACACCGTCTTAGGTGAGGCCGGGGTCTCACCTAATCCGCTCCCAGGAAATCCGCGCCCAGTTGTCAGATATCCAGGTAACTTGACATCTCTCGTGTTCGTTGAATTTGGACCGAAGGATTTATTAACCGCCCGTTTCTTTTCGTACAAGTTACTTGACAAGTAATCCACGCCACTTTTATCCCTGGTACGTTCACACGTACCATACCTGATGTACGCTTGTGATCTCTGACACGCGTGCCTTGGGGGATATGCGACACGTGTGCCACCCTGGCACGATGGGCCCACCGAAAATCAAGAACCTTTGAAAATGATAGTGAACGACGCCAAAGTCTTGTAAGGAGAGAGAGCATGGGCTTTCTTAAGAATCTCATGGAGAGGGAGAATGCAATGGTTTTCTTAAGAATCCCATGGAGAAGGAGAGATCAATAACATGGGTTTTCTTAAGAATTCCGTGAGGGAGGGAGAGAGACCATGAAGTTCATGGGTTTTCTGAAGAATCCCATGAAAGAGAGATCATGAACATAGTTTTCTGAAGAATCCCATGAAAAAAAAATCATGAACATAGTTTTTTTAAGAATCCCATGAAAGAGTGAGAGAGAGAGAGAGAGAGAGAGAGAGAGGTACTTACATTGAAGAGAGCGAAAACGAGCAATAGCTTAGAATTGAGGGCTTGGGATTGAAAGGCAAGATTGTTAGATATATAGAAAGAGAGAGAGAGAGAGAGAGAGAGGGAGGGTTAGAAAATGAAAATGGAAAAGAAGAAGAAAAGTGGTCGGGGATTTCATCTCTATCAATGCTTTTATTTTTTCGGGATTTGCCTCAATCCCTCGCTGGCCGACCATGAATCCGAGAAACTTTCTAGCAGATACTCCGAATGCACACTTTTCTGGATTCAACTTCATCTGATATTTCCTCATCAAATCGAAGGCTTCTTGAAGATCAGAAAGATGATCATCTTCTACGATGCTTTTCACGTGCACGCCATCGACGTAAACTTTCATATTTCTGCCGATTTGGTAGCGAATATTTTGTTGACGAGGCGCTGATAGGTGGCCCCTGCATTTTTAAGACCAAACGGCATTACCTGGTAGCAATATAATCCCCGATCTGTGATGAAGGCGGTATGCTGGCTATCAGGTGGATGCATCATGATCTGGTTGTAACCAGAATATGCGTCCATAAAACTAAGCAGAGTATGTCCAACTGTTGAATCGACCAGCTGGTCGATTCGCGGAGTCGGGAAGCTATCTTTGGGACACGCTTTGTTCAAATCTGAATAATCGATACACATTCTCCATTTGCCATTAGCTTTTCGGACGAGAACTACGTTCGCGACCCATTCTGGGTAGTCAACTTCTTTTATGAAATTGACTATTAGCAGCTTCTCGACTTCAGTTTTTATTGCCATTTGCCTTTCTGCAGTGAAGGCACGTCGACGCTGGTGTACGGGTTTATGCTTCGGGTCGATATTCAGACGATGTGCGATGACGTTGGGGTCGATGCCTGGCATATCTTTGTGAGACCAAGCGAACACGTCTTGGTATTCGGTGAGGAAACGGACCAGATCTTCACGATAGACACTGGTTAAAGAGGATCCAATGTATACGACTTTGGACGGGTCGTCTTTAGTCAAGTGAATCGTCACTGTTTCTTCCCCAGGAGTTCCTGATTGGAGGACGTTCTCTCTCGGATCTAACGAGGTATCTGTCGAGGAGTTGGGTGAATCTTGTACTATCACCATAACGGGCGTCGCTTGCGCTTTCTTTCGATCTTGTAGGGCTATCTCATAACAAGACCGGGCCTCTTTTTGATTTCCTCGTACAACCCCAACACCATTTGGGGTAGGGAACTTGACGCACAAATATAAAGGATGTAGAGCTGCCCCAACCTTATTAAGAGATGGCCGGCCCAAAATGGCGTTGTATGCTGATCTTCGGTCCACCACAAGGAAATTTATGAAGACAGTTGTCTTCGCTGGACTCTCCCCAAAGGTAACGGGAAGGTCAATGCTTCCTTCAGGCATCACCACTTAGCCCTCGAAGCCAACGAGGGGAGTTGAGACTGGCTTGAGTAGGCTTCTGGCGAGTGCCATTTTGTTGAAAGCTTCCAGGTATAGAATATCAGCGGAGCTACTTGTATCCATCATAATATGATGGGTTAAATAGTTTGATACCTTTAGAGCGACCACGATAGAATCTTCGTGAGGGAAGTGAATTCCCTCTGCATCTTCGAGAGAGAAGGAAATCGGAGGATGACTAGTTTTCGATGCGTTGGGTGTATGTTCCAGCCAGTAGATGTGCTGGGGCTTCTTGGACGCTTTACGAGTGTATGCTTTTCTTGAAGCTTGAGAATCGCCACCGCATGCTGGTCCCCCGATGATGGTGCGGATTTCGCCGGTAGGTTCAGCGTCTTCTTGTGCAGTATGATGGTGAGGCGACTTCTTCTGGCAGGGTGGGGCTTTTGCCCTTTCTGGTGATCGACCTTGACGAGCAACATAATCTTGGAGATGGCCCTTTTGAATGAGAGCTTCGATATGATCTCGCAGAGTTATGCAGTCTTGGGTTCTATGCCCATGATCTTTGTGGAAGTAACAAAACTTGCCCTTATCTCTCTTTTCAGGATCAGATTTGATCTTGCCCAGCCATTTTACATATGGTTTATGTTTGATCTCCATTAACACCTTTTCATGGGATTGGTCGAGAGGAGTGTAGTTATGATATTTACCAGAATAAGGCTTCTTGGGAGAACGGTCTCGTCGATCACGCTGATATTTCTTATCTGAGGATGAGATTTCCTCCGGTTTGCGCTTCTTACTTGGTATACCATGACGTGATAGAGCAACTTCTTCTGCATTGATATACTTCTGAGCCTTTGCTTGGAACTCTGCCATGGTTTTTGGAGGGCTTTTATCTAAGGCGAATCTAAACTTCTCGCTTGTAATTCCGGCTATGAGGGAGTTGAGGCCCTTTTCTTCTGTGTAGCTTTCCGTTTGGATGGCCTCAGCGGTAAATCGTACCGTGAACTCTTTGATCGTCTCCCCCGGTTGCTGTTTCAACTCCATTAAATGGGACGCTGGCTTCTTGGTGCGGATGCTTCCCATAAATTGAGAAAGGAAAAGCTCCGACAGCTGTGAAAAGGAGGCGATAGATCGAGGCCTCAAACCCCGGAACAACGTACGAGCTGTTTCTTTTAAAGTTAGGGAAAAAGCTCTACACATGATTTTTGACCCATGTCCCTCTAGTTCCATGAGAGACCTATAAGTTTCCAAGTGTTCAAGCGGATCGCCAATACCTGTATATGGAGTGATGACAGGTGTATGATATTTTCTAGGTAGAGGTGCTGCCATGACCTCACTAGTGAAAGGAGATTCAGATTGATGTATCGAGGCTACCACAGCTGATGGTCGATTTGCCTGATATCGCTGCTCCATGACATCAAAACGATCATGGATTCTCTTGAGATCTCCTTCCCATGGTAAAGTATAACCTGACGTTTCAACTGTGGACCCATGGGATTGATGTAGACGAGAAGCACTAGAATGCACGGAATGTGGAGGTTGCACAGGGGGTTGGTTGTCCAGCGGCGCTCGATTTGATGGAGGATGATTTAACTGAACCTGTGGCTCGTCCACAGAATGCCTAGAGGCCACCGGTATGGGTTGTGGTGGCAAACCTTCGGAAGATCGTCTCCGCGGCTCTGGGAAATGATGATCGAGCCGATTAGAGAGGGATTCAACCCTAGCATTGAGGGCCAAGAGGGTATTTGCGAGGGAACGCATGACGTCGTCTTGACTTCCTGGAGCCTCAAATAATGGGTTCGCCGATGGCACGTTCGGAACTCCTTGAAGGTTATTTGTTGATGTGGTTTGAGGGACAGGTACAGATTCCGTCTCATCGGGCGGAGGTGGTGCCTGCCTTGAAGTGGAAGGATGAACCGTCTTCTTAGGAGGCATAGCAGAAGGATTTTGATCAGTGGTAAGAACGATTGACTTTAACGATCAAGTCGTTCCCACAGACGGCGCCAAATCGTTTACGTCGAATTTTGTAACTGGATCCACCGGACGTTCACCTTCCCTTCAAGCTTTTGGATTTCCTCTTCGGACCTGGAAAGGGACAGAAAGCAACTAAGGGTGGCCGGTATCCAGCCGTTAGCCCTCCGATGCTTAAGTCAGGTAGGGTGAAGAAATAGAACAGCCAATCACCGGAGGTAAAGATTGAATATTGTGTACCTGTATCTTAATGGAGTCATCTCTTTATATAGATCTGAAGTGATCCAATCTGTTACGTAAGATATCGAGATCCCGCTGATCTCGTGGGATAAGATTCTTATCCTTAGATAGAGGAGTGATCTAATCCAATGACTCATCCGACAGTTACGTTCCTTGATAGCAATCCCTTGAGACTCGGAACCATTGAAGAAGATAAGCCCAAAATCGGCCTATATGGGCTGCTGGTACTGAAGGCTAAGGGATGTCACCGTAGACTTATCAGAAAAAGCTGTTCGCATGTAGGAAGATGCTCACAAGTCCAAGCACTCGCTCATTGAGATGTGACACCTTTCAACGACTCGCGATAATGACTGCTCGCAAGTAAAAAACAACTTCTCTCGCCTTCCAATATTCGACTATCGACCACAACGTCTCGAAGACTTGGTAACCGTGCGTCGTTTTTCCTAATATGCGAGCCGCAAGTAGACGTTCTTGGTAGTCAAATAAAGGTGCTCGCGGGATCGGAACATCGTCAGAATATGCGAGTCGCGAACATACGTTCTCGATAGTCAAATAAAGGTGCTCGCGGGATTTGGACATCATGAAGATAATAGGAATCCTCGAGCAGACAATCTCCGCTATTTTGGCTATAACACCTACTAAGCTGTTTGTTAGCATCCCAACCGGTAAAGCAGGATTTATGCCCAAACATTAGGTGGGCCTCACCATTGAAAATATTCGATCAAACAACCATACAAAAACCTCCAATTCTAGAAGTTCCCTATGATGGTTGCATTACCCTAATTTCTGGGGTTCAACTTTCATGGTGGGATGACCTTCTCCAGGATAGGGGATGCTGAAGACAGGTGGAACAATTGAGTCAATAGGTCGAAATTCACATAATTTTTAGTTTAGTCAGTGGTTGATTTTGGGCCAGTTAGACCGATCAAATTACTCAATCAACGTATGATGAAAATTTGTACATTTTTAGATTTTCTTTCCATATTTATTTAGGACTCTCTTAATTGGGTTTTAAGATTTGTTTTAAGATATATATATATATATATATATATATATAAAATCACTTTTAAACTCGTTTTTGTGATGATTCTTTATTGTTCATCAATAAAAATTCATATTTTTATTTATTTTTCTCATAGATTTGAGATTTTCTCTTGTGGATTCAAGAAGACCTCATGGGTTCAAGATATTTATCGATCAAGGAATATGGTGATCATCCTCATCATGTCCTTTCCTACACGTCAGTAATCCATTCTATCTTGAAATTTGATAATAGACGGTTACTCTTTTCAAATGTCAAATTGAAGGCTACTGATCCAACGGTTCGAGTCCTTTGGCTGACCTGTATTTAAGGTATCCAAAGAGAGGCCCACGAATTGGTCGGTCTGCATTGTGCAGATTTATGACGTGTACAACGTGCACATGCATGTGTATAATGCTAGATGCTCTTCTAGGTTACTGTATATAAATTATTCAGGATTTGACCAACATTTTATTGGCCATGAAGAAATACTCATGTGGATCAGCCAAGACCATTGGGCCATAGCTTGCAAGCCAACGCTCAGAATGAGAGGCCAATTTTTGGAAGGTTAGCATCCTCCAATCAGTATGGGTTTTTTTTTTTTTTTTTTTTTACTAGTGGCCCATAAAAATCCTGGAAAACATAATGGATGGCTAGGATTGATGAATATTTGACCAGATGTGTATGCCCTTGGCACAAGGGAGCGATTAGGTGCGCCCTGGCCCCACCCAAGACAGTGCCCCCTTACGGTGGGGCCCACTTTGATGTATGTATTTTATATCCATGTTGTTCATCTATTTTCTAAATCATTTTAGTGAGTGAACTCATAAATGATATAGATCCGATTCTCAGGTGGACTATTCTATAGAAAATGGTAGTGGTTGACCATTAAAAACTTTTTGTAGGCAACAAGCGTTTTGGATCAAGTTGGTCTTTGTTTTTACCCTCATTCAGATTTGTTTGACTTTATCAATCGGTAGTAGGATGACAAATAAACATTATTGAGGACACTAGGAAGTTTTTATTGGAGGACTTTTGTGCACAAACAACATAGCCTAATATAGATCTTTTGTGTCCATACTAATGTTTAAATGCTCATTTTTTTCATCTTATATATGAACTGATAACAGAATGGATGAACCGGGTGGATTTCTCACAAACATTACCGAGGGCCCCACTAGCTTCCAGAGCAGGAACTTGCTTATGAAAGTCTTTCCCAGGCAATGCGCGTCTTGGCCGGCACGCCTTCAGCGTGCCTAGGTCTCACGTCAGCGCTCCCTTCAATAATTGAAGACTTTTTTTCTTTCGTTTGTGATCAATATTCCCCAGCTGTCATGTTCTTAAAAGGTTCTGTCCTTTTGTTATTGTGGTGCAATAACAGCCACATAATTAAAGGATGAGGAGCCCCTTTGCTTGAATAAATGAAGACATGCACAAGATTCTTGGTCGGCTGCTTGACTATGGTGGAAGAGCGCGGCTTGCATACAGAGAGCTGTACACGAGCCTAGGGGAGCCGAGCTTTGCCCTAGTTCAACGACCACCCTGGTTTGTGCTCGACTCAGCTTCGCCTTTAAGTTGGACTGACATGTTTAAGCTGGCTCACTGAGCTTTCAAGCGGAGTCCGAGCCCAATTTTAGCTCAGCCCAAGCCTTAAAAAAAGACTAAATTTTGAATAGTCCCATCTCAAAGATCTGTGGCCCAAAGGCGGCCCAAAGCCCATTTACATCTCCCACTTTTATAGAGAGTTTCACCTCTGATTTCCTTGCTCACTTTTGATGTGGACTAAAAAACACACTTTTTCAACTAAGTCAGCCGAGCCGAGCCGAGCCGAGCCCAGCCAAATTGAGCTTCAATTGAGCCGAACTTTGAGCTGAGCCGAATCAAGCTCGGCTTGAAAATCATTTTGAGCTTGGAAAAATGGCTCAGCTTGGTTCAAACCCAACCTTCAAATCAAGCTGAGTCAAGCTTGTTTGAGCCGAGACGAGCGAGCTAACTGAGCTAGCTTGGCTTGTGTACAGCTCTACATCCCAAGTAACTCCTTGCGCTATAGCGTGCTTAATAAACTCCCTGCGGCCATTGTGAGGTATATGTCATTATCCACACCATCCATCCATTTTGCCACAAATTTTATTACATGATCAGAAAATTAAAGCATATCCAAAGTTTAAGTGGACCACATCACAGGAAACAGTGGGAAAATAACATACACCGTTGAAACCTTCCTAGGACCCGAAGAGATTTTTATTTGTCATCCATCCTGTTCATAGTTAGTATGCATTCCGCCCTTCCTGCACTGGAATCACAACCACTCAATCAAGAATACAAAAGGACATGGGATAAAGTAATGACAACTACTCCAAGAACACGAAAGGACATTGGATAAAAGAAGCCCAACCAGCAAATGATCCGGGCCAACCATCACAATGATCCGAGATGAGTAAGCGTAAGCTGCAATTTTTGTTTGAGAGCTTTTAAATGGAGGTAAATGCAAAATGGATTTGAGGTAAATGATTTGAGAGTAAATGACTCACTTAGTTGTGTTTGGATGAGAGTAAATGATATGCATTTGAAATTCAAATATTTTGTTTAGAACATATGTGATATCTCAAATCAGCTTTAATATATTAAATTAGTGTACATATGTGATATTTAATTGATCGATTCCAATAAGCCTATTGAAACAAAAATAAGAAAATCTTGAGCCTTAGGTGGGCCACAACAATAAGGATCACAAACAAGCAACTTGCCAGCACTTTTTAGCTGTTCATTTAAATGACCAACTTTTGGATGGTTTAGATCAATTTTGTTAGTGTGATTTTAGTACTGTAGCGAGAGTTTTAATTGTTTTGAAGTGTCACTAGCATGCCATGTATATGGCGGACATGTGGGTAGCGCCACCTTTGTTGACTTGCGTGACTCTCTAAGGGAGCTCAAGGAGTCATTTCACCTCATTTACTTCTAATCATCTCTCACATAGAGGATTTCATTTACATGCCCATTTACTTTTATTTCATTTCATTTGCATGCATTTACTTCCATCCAAACACACCTAAAATGTCATTTACCTTCATTTACTCTCAATGACCTTCATTTATCTCCATTTATTCCCATCCAAACGGTTCCTAATTGGGGTGAATTGATATGAGTGGAATCTCAATTAGGGAGTTTGTATGCCATCCCAACTAGTGAAGCTTCGCAGCATGAAATTTGGATACCATAAGAATAAGGCCAGTCCAATCATCATGTGGTGCAAGAGATTTTGGAAGTGTTTGGATGTTATATATTATTTTCCATGATGGCATCCCCGGCCATCTTGTCCCTATGCCATTCAATATGTGTTTAATGTGAGCCTACTGCAATGATAGAATGCCCAAGAATTATGCTTACAAAAATATTAGGCAGGCCATACCGTAGAAAATAATGGAACTTGTGCAAAAACCTCAAAATCCACATGGTGGTCCCATGATAGTTGAGATCCGTGAATTTTGGGCTCCAACTTTCATGATGGGACAACCTTTTGATGGAGAGGTTGGATGCCTTAAACACACCCATGTGGGCCCCAAGCATCGTACTTGGATTTGTTGGGGCTTATATCTTTAATTAATCTATATTTGTAGGTATGGCACGTGTGACCACATAAAGAGAAAAAGGGGAAAGAAGATGAGGAAAATGGCATGGATTGGCGCGCGGGAAATGGTGTAGGTTACACATGATGAGAGGGTGCAGGCCAAATAGATAAAGGGTGTAGGCTGTTGGCTCATTTGTTGGCTTACTGGAGTAAACTCTCAGCCATGATCTGCAGTAATATGTGTGGGCATGGCAGGATCAATTTGTACGGCTTGATTCCAACTAAACTATTCTCGACCCCAAGCATTGAGATAGGTAGAGAGGTTGAAGCTCAACTGTATATGATCTAAAATCTAGGAAGATCGGTCGCCAATTCAACCACTAAAAATAGGTGATTAAGGTGATCAAACGATTATCAGAGGGTGGAGTTTGTCCCACAAATGGGTTGCACCTTGCCTTTCACGAGAAAAGACTTTTTAAACACACACTAGGCCAAACAAAAGGAAATACTTACAGCCATCTGAAGAGATGGACAGTAGATCACCTTCAGAATGAAGAACTTTCTTGTATTAAGATAATTGAGTCTGGCGTATGAGCGTAGACTTGGATTACAACTAAGGATTACATAATATTTGATTACCTCCAGTAGATTACCACTACTCCTATGGAAGGATTATGCTATGGATTACGCTAAGATAACTGAGAGACAATTGAAAGATAGATTTGTTTGACTTAGTTGGTGTGAGACCTCTTGCTCTATCGATTTTCCCGTTATTTATAGACTCTTTTAGTAGCAATGAATGTTCTATATACACATGTGTATAGCTGTTATGGTATCTTTTGGTTTCTTCTTCTCCTTAGATGTAGAGAACCATCTAGACACAGTAAGGTAGTCATTAAATGCGACTATGTACCTTTAGTCTCCCTTGACATTTATTGGATAACCTTCTGCAAACTTCACTCAACTATTGTACCTCTAGTTGATGTCCTCTGGTCAATGTCCTCGGTCGCTCAGTTGTTGTACTTCTAGTCGATGTCCTCGGCCACTCGGCCGATGTACCTCTGGTCGACCTGTTCGCTCGGTTGCTCGATTGTTGTTGCAAATTTAGCTTTACCACTTTTACCCTTGGTTGCAAACCTTGCTCGACCGCTTTTACCCTTGGTTGACGTGTATAATGACATTTGTCCTCCTTCTAATTGGCTCCTTTAAGAGCAAAACATATAGGGTATAACAGAGGCTATGTGTAAAGAGAGGGTGGATGAGTGTAAGAGAGGAGGTAAACAACGGGGACACTGATGCTAACTATTGGCCTCAGATTTTTTAAAATTACAACTGGAGTAGGTAAAATTAGTACCATTAACGGTGTTTACTAGGTAGAATTTCAACTTTTTTTTAGAAGACAATAAAAGCCCCATCCAATCTCCAACTCCTAAGGGGACTTGCTAGCCTGACGAGGCGACCTAACGAGGGAAAGCATATCCTTCTCTAGTCAATAGGAGCAAGAAAAATCAATACTATTAAGGGTGTTTACTGGGTAGAGTTTCAATTGTTTGCTGTTGTATGTTACAAAGAGATTCAGATTAACTAAATACCATTTTCAATGTTTGAAATCCCCTCCCATATCCTTTAGTACAAAATACACTGATTCTTCTCATGAATAATTATGAAGGTTGTTGGGGGCGATGCGCAAAACTTCAGGATCTCACACCCCAACTACCGTGAATTATGGGATAAAGCAATATGCGGAAATGCAAGCAGCAATCAATCACATGAACATAAAAGAGTTTTACATGAAAAATTCTCAATAGAGGTAAAAACCACGGGACCTCGTCCAGATCAACAATCGACTATGAAAAGTAACGTTTTCATAGCGATCACAAGCACAAGCCGCTTGGATCCAATCTACTTCACCCACACATGGGAGGATAACATTCAAAGAGAATCGAAAAAATGATAGATCTTATTGATCCAAGAACTACGAAGAACCTGAGAACTGGCAGACAGCGTAGATGAAGTGTCACGGGTCTAAACCTTCTCTCTCTCTCTCTCTCTCTCTCTCTCTCTCTCTCTCTCTTTTCTTCTTCTTTTTTTTTTCTCTCTCACCTTGGACATGTAGAACTCCTATTAGGATGCCCTAATCTCGATTAACCAGTGTTTATATAACACTTCAAGTGAATTAGAGTTAAAATAGGAAACTGTGTTTTGCAGTCCGTGCGCCTGTCGGGCGTTCGACTAGACACCATCGAGTGGCTGATAAAAGGAAAATTTGTCTAGTGAGTTCTGAAAAAAATCATTCGAATTTTGGACGCCCGACCCAGCCTGGTCGGGTGCCCGATCAGGGCTCCGTGCACCTAATCACCAAACGTCGGTCACCCAACAATCTCCAAAACTGTCCAGAGAGCAACTGTCCATTCGGGGCAAATTTTGGTCTCTCGAATGAGACTGATCGGGCACCCGATGACCCCCTGAGCTTTACTATCTCTTCTTATCTCCTTAGGAGGAAAACCCCATCAAATCTCCTCATTTCAACTTAGGAGGAGGGCTTCACCATCTTTATGTCATCCAGGATTTTACATGCCTCAAATCTACCCTTGAGCAAAGCCTTGTAACACCTTCTATTCTAATGTATCCCTAATCCGGTGATACTGAACCTCTATGTGTTTCAACCTGGAATGCTAACTTGGATTCTTGCTCAAGTGTATCACACTCTGGCGATCACAATAGGCCACATGCTTCTCCTACTTCAAGCTAAGTTCATGTAAGAACTTCTTCATCCAAAGCATATCTTTGGATGCTTTTGTAATTGTGATGTACTCGACCTCTATCGTAAACAATGTTACAAATTTTTGTAATTTGCTCTGCCAAGAGACCGCTCTCCCTGCAAATGTGAACATGAACCCCGTAGTAGACTTCTTGGAGTTTATGTCACCTGTCATATATGCATTTATGTAGCCTTCTAACACAGGTTTATCGTCATCGTAGTATAGGCTCAACTTGGATAAGCCTCTTAGATATCGTAGTATCCACTTCACCACTACCCAGTGTTCTTTGCCAGGATTGACAAGATATTGGCTGACAACACCAATCACATATGCTATGTCTGGACGCGTACACACCATAGTATACATCAAACTTCTTACCGCCGAAGCGGAGGATATCTTCTACATCTCTTTCACCTCGTCCTTCTTCTTCGGACACTGTTTATTGCTCAACTTGAAGTGACCATCGAGTGGAGAACTGACTGGCTTCGCTGCATTCATATTGAACCTCTCTAAGACCTTTTCAACATACCGCTCCTGCGACAATCATAGCCTTCTACTGCTTCTGTCATGCGTGATTTTCATTCTTAGGATTTGTTTGGATGGGATCAAGTCTTTCATCATAAAGGACTTGCCCAACTCCTGTTTTAGCCTGTCGATATTCTTGATGTTTTTTAAGCATGATGAGAATGTCATCAATATACAATAACAGAACTATAAAATCACCATCTGAGAACCTACATGTGAACACACAGTGGTCTGACTCTGTTCTATCATACCCATACTTTAACATGAGCGAGTCGATCTTCTTGTACCATTGCCTTAAAGCTTGCTTCAGCCTGTACAAGCTCTTCCCAAGCCTATACATAATGTACTCTTTGCCTTTAACTTTAAACCCCTTTGGTTGGTGCATATAGATCTCTTCTTCTAGGTCATCATGTAGAAATGCAATTTAACATCTAACTGCTCTATCTCTAGATCCATACTTGCAACCAACCCAAGCAACATCTGAATTGATGTCATCTTCATCACCGGTGAGAATATCTCATTAAAGTTGATTCCTTTCTTCTATCCAAACCATTTCACTACAATTATAACATTAAACCTCGTCTGTGAATTCTTCTGCTCAACGTTTTTTTCTAAACACCCACTTGTTGCTCATAAGCCTGGTTCTTATACGAGGATTTCATCTCCTCTTGTGTAGCTTTCAACCACTCCCCCTTATGCACGTCAACTAGGGTCTCACAATAATCCTCTAGCTCTCCCCCATCAGTAAGTATAATGTACTTATACGGCGAGTACCTCTTAGATGAATATTTATCCCTAGATGACCTCCTCACCTGTGGCTTAATAGGTGGATCATGTGGGAGCTGCGCCCTCGCTTCTTTTGTTATAAGAACATCCTTGTCCCATACACCTTGCTGTAATCCCCCATCAACAAGCACCATGAGAGGAGTGATCGGATCCATGTCTTCCAGCTCACCTGAACTGGACTGAGTCTTCTCTGCCTTTCCAATGTCTTCTATACACCGATCTTTAAAGAATACCACATCTCTTCTCTTAACAAGCTTCTTCTCGGTCGGATCCCACAATTTGTAACCGAATTTCTCATCATCATATCCTAAGAACACACATTGTTTGATCTTCGTATCGAGCTTGGACCTCTCGTCCCTGGGTAATGAACGAATGCTCAACATCCAAACACCTAAGATGATTATACGATGCTTCATATCTAGTCCATGTCTTCTCGGGTACTTCCCCATTCAATGAGGTTGATGAAGACCTGTTTATCAAATACACCGTTGTGTGTATTGCTTCTCCCTGAAATATTTTGGATAACTTCGCATGGGATAACTTGCATCTGATTCTCTTCACAATTCGCTCTACTACACCATTGTGCTAGGGGTCTTGGGCACCGTCTATTCATGCCATCTACCCAGGGTGTTACAATATTTATGAAATGCCCCAATGTATTCACCTCTATTTTCAGTGCAGATGCACTTTAATGGTCCACTTATCTCTCTCTCGACCAAGCACAAAAATCTTTTAACAAACCAAAGACCTTGTCCTTCGATTTCAGTGGATAACCCCAAACCCTCTTAGATGCATCATCTATAAATGTAATAAAATACAAAGCCCCACCCAAAGATTTTGTCCTCATTGGAACACACACATTAAAATAAACCAAATCTAATGCATGAACTTTATTAGTATGAGAAATAATTTTAACAAAAGAAACTCTATGTTGTTTCCCAGATAAATAGTTAATACAGGTTTTAAGTGGTATATCTGTCATCTCTGGAAGGAGTCGCGTCTTCGTTACTAGTTAAAGCTCTTTCTCGCTCATGTAGCGAAGCCACCTGTGCCACATGTCGATCACTGAATCTTCCACTGCATTCAACTTATCCTTACATACACTAACACTTATCTTATAAAAGGTACAACACTTCTTCCCTCTAGTGGCGATCAACGAACCCTTAATGAGCTTCTAGTGCCCACCAACAAAATGGGTAACTTTCATAGCCATCATCATCCAACATTCCCGTCAACATCAAGTTGAGGCGAATGTTAGGAATATGACTCACATCCTTCAGTACCAATGTGTAGCCAACATTGGTCTTTACACAAATATCACTAGCCCCCATGATCTTCGATATTATAGATTTTTCTATCTTCAAAGTGCCAAAGTCGCTTGACTTGTAACTTGTGAAAAAATTCCTGCGTGGAGTAGTATGATAAGATACTCTCGAGTCAATCACCCAGTCAGTGTCTTGACTCGTAGCCGTGAGATAGATGTCGTGATGTGTGTAGAGAATAACCATCACGTCACCATCGGGGGCAATTGCAGTAGAATCCGATTATTGAACTTTCTTCTCCTTCCCTTTTCCTTTATTGTCATTCTGTTCACTGTAGCATTAGTTTCGGTAGTGGTCATTCTTACACAATTTCAGCATTCAACATCTTTTCTTGTACTCTAGTGCCTTTGGATTTATCTCATTTTTTCCTCTCTTTCCATTCTTCCCTCTCCCCCGGTCCTCTGTCACTAGGGCCTCTTGATGAGACGACCCATGTGCTTCTTCTAGTCTCCTCGTTGAGAAGACTACTCATTACTTGGTCCATAGAAACATTCCCTTCTGGTATAGAGTTACTCAGAGACACAACCAGTGTCTCCGAACTATTAATCAACGAACTGAGAAGCAGTAAAGCCTGTGGTTCATCATCTATGGCCAACTTCATGGTGGAGAGTTGGTTCACAATGCTAATAACATCATTCATGTGTTTAGTAACCGAGCCACCATCTTTGTACTTCAGAGTTACAAGTCTTCTACATAAGAAATTTTTATTCACAGTTTTCTTCCTCTCATACAGCCCTGTGAGTTTCTGCCATAGGCTTGTTAAGCCTTGAATTGTGCATATGTATCCCCAATTTCACGCTTTAATTACATAAGACAATGCATTTAAAGACTGACTTTAATGTGTTTTAGTGATTATAGGAGCAAAGGAGAATGTGAATGATAGGAACTCAATAGGGAACTGATGGATAATAAGCAATGGACCACCACATGAATGGTCTTGATTTGAGGCATGACTAGTTGTTAAAACAAAAAAAAAAGAAATTAAAAAGTAGGAAATAAATGTGCTGTATATTTTTAAGTTTGAAATAAGAAATAAACAAAAATTAGAAATAAGTTTGGTGTTTTACGTTTCAAAGAAAATAAGAAACAAGCTTGTTTCCATTTTAGATTTCAACCAGAATAGGAAACAGATAGCCCAATCCCGATTTTCATTTTATTTTCTAATTTGTAGGGCCCATCTTGATGAGTTTTACAAATCCAGTCTATCCATGTTGAAGAGCAGCTTGGCAATGAAAAACCCCAAGTTGTTTCGCGTCGATCCGAGCTATCGATTGATCGTGGCGGGCGAAACAAGATGAACTATTTAAAAGTTTTCTGATTTCTGCTAACTCAACTCTGGAATGGTCTAAATGACCCACCAATACTGATATAAAGAATCTAAGCCAACCATCTTGTAAAGAACATTCATATTTGTAAAATCACAAATTTTCATGTCAAATAGATATATGGTTTGATCATACCAGTTCAAGGAAAATGGACAATCCTGAGAGATTCCAACGACGTAGTTTCTAAAAAATGCCCTGAATGTTTTAATTTTGGGCCACATTCTGGAATAGTTTTGGACAATCTAAATCGTCTATCATGTAGAGGATGAATTTTTCTACCGATTTTCAAAATTTGAAACCAATCCGACATCTGCACACTCTGAACCGTCGATCATAAGATGACTAGTTCTGTAGGTATCCGAATTGCACGAATTGGAGAGGCAGCCACTATTCTGATTCTTGGGCCTACCCAAAAGATACTTTGAAATTTTAAACCATCCATGAAGAATTTCAAATACCAAGGAAGTTACAAATCAAATTTGAAGACAATCTAACCATTACTTATCCTGTACCAAGCAAAACAAAATCTGCTATGTTGTTGTACTCTTGTCTGCATTATAAATATGAGAGCTCTCTTCTCTTCTATGGTATCAAGGACTTGGAGGCTTGGAAGAGGAGTTCTAATTCAAGTTTTAAGAGTTTTCTTTTAGTTTTAACTCTCTTTTTATGTTTTTTCTAAGAGATTTTAGTTTATTGATGTTAGAGATTAACTAAAACCCCTTAGCTAGAGCTAAGAGGTGAAGCTTGTAGCTTATTTTTTATGAGTTAATTTTATCTAGGTTTTCTTTTTATGCATTAATAATGAACATGATTTGATTATAGTTTAAATAAAGTTTTAGTTTTAGTTATTCTTTGATCTTTATATGACTTCGGGCTTCTTTGATGCTTAAAAGTTCTAAAACTAGTTTCTTAATTGTTTTACATTGTTTAGACCTATATAGTTCATTGAGCTACCATAAACTATGGGCATGATAGATGCTTTGAATTCCCTGTGCTCTTAAACTTGGTTATTAATGTACGAATTATTTCAAAACTAAAATTCTTATCTTTTGTATGAATCTGAGATGGATGCTTTACTTGTTGATATTAGTTTGATTGAAGTTCAAGTCATGGTTCTAATCAAGTCTAGTGACATGATTTGAGGAAGAATATGTTTATTATCTTAACTTGTTTTGTTAAAGGATTGGCCTATACAATTGAGTGCACCCAACACCTGATCCTTATTTAGGGAACTGTATCGATGAATAACCTATCCATCCTAGATTTTTTTTTTTTTTTTTTTTATGATTCAACTGCTCCATATTTCGGATGGATATGATGAAACTCTAATTCCAGTTGAGTAGTTAATCGAATTATGTGAATTAGACATTGTTAATGAGTAAAAGTGGATCCTTGACGCTCTGGTGTTTAATTTATTAATTTTCTCTTTTATAATTGATTCATCTATCATCAATCTAAATTCTATTTAGTTTAGTTAATTTAGTTTCAAATCCTAGATAACCTTAGAGTATTTGAACCTATATTCCTTCCCCGTGGATTGACCTCGGTCTCACCGAGATAATTACTACATCGCGACCCTACATTTAGGGTTGTGAACAAGACTATCTACTGAGGTTTTTGTAGAAACATGGTGTAATACCATATCATCCAACCATTATCTAATAAGCCCCAATGCCTTCCAATCTAGCTTCTTCCAATCTTCATTAGTCATATCATTCAGCCTAGCCGATTCCCCTAAGATTGGATCATAAAGATCTTTACAATAAAGAAGATCATCCATCTTTCATTCAATATGGGTCAGTTAGACCCATTGAAGTTGATTATCCTTGACAAGCCCCCCTCCATAATTCACATTGATCCCACTGTCTGTTCAAACAACTTGAACACTTTGATACCACTTTTGTTGGGGGTAGTGCACAAAACTTCAGGATTTCGCACCCTAACTTCTGTGAATGATGAGATATAGCAATGTGGAAACACAAGCAACAATCAATCACACGAACGCAGAAGAGGTTTTACGTGGAAAACCCTCAATAAAGGTAAAAACCACGAGACCTTGTTCAGATCATCAATCAACTATGTAAAGTAACATTTACATAGTGATCACAAGCACAAGCCGCTTGGATCCCATCTACTTCACTCATACACGGGTGGATAACAATAAAAGAAAACTGAAAAATGAGAGATCTTATTGATTCGAAAACTACGAAGAATTTGAGAACTGGCGGACAACATGGATGAAGCGTCATGGAACCAAACCCTCTCTCTCTCTCTCTCTCTCTCTCTCTCTCTCTCTTCTTCTTCTTCTTCTCACCTTGGACGTGTAGAAATGCTATTAGGATGCCCTGATCTCGATTAGCAAGTGTTTATATAACACTTCAAGAGAATTAAAGCCAAAACAAGAAAGCGAGGTTTCGCAGTCTGCACTGCTGTCGGGTGCCAGACTAGACACTGTGGGGCACCCGATAAAAGGCAAAAGTGTCTAGTGCGTTTTGATAAGAAAAAAATCATCTGAATTTTGGAAGCCCAACCCAGCTTGGTCGGACGCCTGATCACCAGACGTCGATCACCCGACAATTTCCAAAACTGTCCAAATACTAATTGTCCATCCGGCGCGAATTTCGATCACTAAACCAAAACTGATCAGGCACCTGATGAAAATTGCACTTGCTTACTTGCATTACTTTACATTGATTCCTTTTAATTAGGATTAATTACTGCTAGCACGTGCCCTAACTAATGTGATTGCGGGGTTTTTTTTTTTTAACACAACTCTGCCCGAACATAACCCACACGACCCAGCCCGAACCCGACCCGGCCTGGCTGAAAGCACCCAAAGGTGCTGCTGGTGTGTCTCGAACCTGAGACCAACTAGTTGATAAACTCGGACTCAACCAGTTGGGCTACAGGCCCTTCCACAACTAATGTGATTGCTCTTATCCAATGGTCTCATCACATACCATTGGTGTCTAGCCTTCGGTAGAATCAGTGATTTTGGTGAATGGCAACTCTAAAACGTGTCTCATCACCCACGTGCATGCACATCCTCTTACTGCCATAGCCCTACACGGTAAATTCCACATATACATACATAGGGACCTTAGCTTTTGAATCTGGGTAATCTTCTAATGGTCCAAACCATTTATACGATGGATTTCTCTACACATGCATGATGGATACCAATAAATAAAAGCTCTTAAATTTGATCATCCAAACCTTTAATAGCTGGCTCTTTAGCTTTGAATATGGACGGCCAACATTCTCTAACTGTACATATAGGTGCCTGACACAAATTCTTCCTTTCTTTTATTAGAAAACGAAATACTTTGGCCCACCACAAGTGACAAACATCCAGGTTAATCCATGCCACCCCAAAGTAAAGACCCGTTGTGGCGTTGTGGATAGATCATAGCCTAAATTAAGTCACATTGACTTGATGACCCTCTAACCATGCATCCAATTGGTTGCTTTCAATTACAAGCGGCTGAAAGTAAAATGCGTAAGCCATTTAATTAGCAATAAGGGCCATGTCAGTGGGCAAGATTGTCACATATGGGGCATGCTCCTTCCAAGGGGATTACACTATTTCATGTGATAGATATGGTCATACATTTATCTCCCGTTTACGGTGAACTATCCCAATGTGTATGGGTATAGCCCAAAGACCTTATTGATCACCTAATTCTAGGTGTTTGGTTAAAAGGAAAATTTTTGAAAGACTATTACCCCTTTCAACCAACCAATTAGAGGCCATTGATCGAACCATTGGGTTCCTTTGACAGATGTGAGTGTGAGTCTGTGTCAGATCGGAAGGGAGGCCCCTGAATTGGTCCGCTGCATTGTTTACATGTATGAATAATCCTACTGATAACTCTTCTAAAACACGGTAATATAAAATAATTCAGTAGGTTGAGGGCACATTGACGTTCTTAGTTCATGTCTAGGTTTAGACACCTAAGTGGTCAAAATCATTGATCACGATCCGTCTATCAGATTTACCGACTTTTCAATGGCCATGAAGAAATACTTGTATTGATGAGGCAAAATGAGAGTCCAATGTTTGTAAGGATAGCATCCTCCATTCAATATTGCTTTTTTTCTTTTTATTGTTAACAGTGGCCCATGAAAAAGTAAGGAAAACATGATGGATGGTCAGGATTGATGAATATTTGACCAGACTGTCATTAGTGTTACCTTCAATAATTGCAGCTGGTTTCTTTCGCTTTCCGCGTTTGACATAAAGTAGCAGCGTTGCTTGCTGGTATTTTGCACTTACCCTATCGAATGAAGGAGGGAGAGGAAGCATCAATACCTCAGTACCCTAACAAATGAATTAAGTAGAGGTAGTCATCTTCCTCATCAAACAAAGCTTGAAGATGCCTCTAATAGCAGACAGCCAAGGTAAGTTTTTCTGGTTTTCCTTCTTTCATGATTAGAACTCAAGATCTCTAGATTGGATTCCATATTTGAATAACATCCATAGGTGAAAAGTAATTTCCACAGTTATATATTCATGTCCATACGATAGATTCCTGATATCTAAACATTCACATACAACACAAATATCTGCTTGATCAGAGCCGTCTATAGCCCTAAGAAGTTTTCAACGGTAGCATCAATTCCACTATTTCCTATGGTGTGTTCCAGTTGAGCTTTGGATCTGCCTTGTTTTAAGGCTTATAATCTAGAAAGATCTGAAAAAACATATGAACGGTGTGGATCTCGGAAATAAATCATCATGGGCCCGCATAAATTTCCCACATCAAGACATCATGATGTATTTATTAGATCCACACTGTCCATCCATTTTGTTTCATACATTTTAGTCACCCCGTCCAAAACGAGTCAGATCCAAGGCTTAAGTGGGCCACACGACAGGAAAGAGTGGTATTTGAACGCCTACCATTGAAAGCTTCTTGGGGCCACAAACGACTCTGATCAAGATGATGTTTGTGTTTTCCCTTCATCAAGATCTGAGTGACCTTATGAAGAGGTTAGATGGCAAATAAACCTCACAGTGGACCGTAGGAAGGCTTCAACGTTACTCTCATTTAATCCCATGATTTTTGTTGTGTGGTCCAATTGAGCTTTGGATGTGCCTCATTTTTTGTATTATGCTTTAGATAAATCTGAAAAAATTGATGGATGGTGCGGATCTAACAGATAGAGCATGCTGAGGCCTGGAGAAAATTACACATGGTAAAAGTGGGTTGCTTAACACGCAATCCATACTTGAGCGGCAAAACAGCTTCTTTTTCTTTTTGGGGCGCGGATTTCCTGCGAAAGCCTTGCGCAGGAATTTCCTGCGCTGGGAACCACGGTGGGGCCCACATTGATGTTTTTTCATAAATCCATCCCGTCCATCCGTTTTGGAAGCTCATTTTAGGATTTGAAAACAAAAATGAACCGGATCCAAGACTCAAGTGGGCCGAAAACGTGAGATTTGAACGTCCACAGTTGAAATATTTGTGGAGCCACAGGAGTTTCGAATCAGGATAATATTTGTTTTTCCAGTTCATCCCAGTAGTAGTGACGTTATGAACGGTATGGATGTCATATAAACATCACTGTGGACCCAGGGAGGTTTCAACGGTAGTAATTTACCTACCCACCTTTTCCTTTAGTGAGGCCCACTTGAGTCTTGGATTCTGTTTATTTTTGTTTTCATGTCCTAAAATGATCTCCCAAAACGGATGGACGGAGTGGATTTATGAAAAAACATCACTGTGGGCCCCACCATGGCTCCCAGCGCAGAAAATTCCAGCGAAAGCCTGGCAGGAAATCCGCGCGTTACGCAAGGAATCTGGGTGGGGCCCACCATGAGGTTTGTGAGAAATCTATACCGTCCAACCGTTTTCTGAGATCATTTTAGGCGTTGCGACCAAAATTGAACGGGATCCAAGACTTAAGTGGCCAAAAACATGAAAACATGACGATTGAACCTCCACAGTTGAAATATTCGTGGGGCCACAGAAGTTTCAAATCAGGAGACTATTTGTGTTTTCAGCTCATCTCAGTAGGAATGACAATATGAACGGTATGGATGGCATATAAACATCACTGTGGACCCCATATAGGTTTCAATGGTAAGAATTTCCCTACACACCTTTTGCTTTAGTGTGGCCCACTTGAGTTTTGGATCCCGTTCATTTTAGTTGCCACGTCTAAAATGATCTCACAAAACGGTTGGACGGCGTAGATTTCTCACAAACCTCACGGTGGGCCTTACCCATATTGCTTGCGCAAGGCCTTTGGCAGGCAATCCGCGCCCTTCCTTTGTGAGCTGACGTCATCAGTGATGACATGGACCAATGAGAATAAATGGCACGGAATTTTTCGGTGCCTTCAACACAGACGGGCGATCCGCACTCGCGGGTGATACACTACATATGATGTGATAGATATGGCCACAAATCTCCTGTGTGAATGCGTATAAAATAAAGACCTTATCTCTTCGATCAAATAATCCTATCTGTCTGATCAAGGAAAAGTTGCTTATATAGATGACATTGATGAAACAGTTGGGATCTTTTGAACGATTGAGTTTCAGGGGATGCGGATTACCTACGGGCGGGTTCAGTAGCTCTCTCGCTCAGCGACTGAAGTGGACGTCACCAAGTTCTGTGGGCCCACCATGATGTATGTGTTGTATATATCCACACCGTCCATTTATTTGGAGAGATCCTTTTACTGCACGAGCAAAAGAATGATGCAGATCAAAATCTCAAGTGGACCCACCATAGAGAACAGTGGAGATTGAACTCCTACCATTAAAAACTTATTAGGCCACAAAAGTTTTCGATCAAGCTGATATTTGTCCATATCTGTGTCAACCTATGAACAAGTTGGATATTAAATAAACATCATAGTGGGCCCTAGGATGGTGGGCCTTAAGACAATTTCAACGGTGGCCGTCATTGTCCCCACTGTTTTCTGTAATGGGTCCACTTGAGCTTTGGATCTGCTTCATTTTTGGGCCAAATGGATAAACGGTGTGGATCAACACATACATCATGGTGAGGCCCACAGAACTTGCTGATGTCCCTTCAGCAGCGAGATATATAGATACTGAAGCCGTCCGTGCGTCCAGTTGCAGGCCGTGTCCCTACGTTGTGCACGTGTTACACGTGTATAGCCTACAAATGCATGCGCACAATTCTTGATATGCGTCGTGCTCATGTTACACGTGTATAGCTTACAAATACATGCGTACAATTCTTGATATGTGTCGTCCGCGTAACACGTGTATAGCCTACAAACGCATGGAGCGGATTGCCTGTGACCCCGGGCACATATATATCTCTGTGTTCGGGGCTGTGTGGGGTCCACATATGTCTGTGACAAATCCAATAAGACTATCTGTTTTCAAAGACAAAAATAGGATAGGATTCTAAAAATCAGGCAGATTCAAAACTAGGGTGGCCCACACCAAAAAACAGTGAGAACACCAACGATTCACCATTGAAACCTTCCTGGAGCTGACCATGATGTTTCTATGCCATCCAAACCGTTCATAAAATTATTAACACTCAGATAAATTGTACGAAAGAATATCATGCTTATTCAAAACTTTTGTCCCCACTAAGTGTTAAATATCCCCTGTTTCGTGTGTATGGCCCACATAAGTTTTAGATCTGCTTTTTAGAATCCTCTTCTTCCGTGGTCTTACAAAACAGATGGACTGAGTGGATTTGTCAGGGACATCTCTATAAGCCCCACGCCCGGGGTCACAAGCAATCTACTCCCACAAATGCATGCGTACAATTCTTTTAAAAGTAGGGCTCTCAATGGAGCAGGTAAGATCCGGGATTTGATTTGCTCTGAATCCGTATAATGCGGATTTGGATCTTAAAATAGGTCTGATTAGTTAAATGGACTGGATTTGGAATTACATTAGGGTTCGATACGAATCCGATCCTGAGCTGACTCATTGTTACCTTATTGTATATGTTATATTCATGTTGGCCATCCTTTTTCCAGATTATTTTAGGTCATGTCTCGAAATTGAGACATGCTCAGGTTGATCATATCATAATAAATAGTGGGATTTGCATCATTTTGCTACTAAATTAAACATTATATATATATATATATATATATATATATATATATATATATATATATATATATATATAATGAGGTGGATGTGGATATCACTTTTTGGATCCGAGTTGGATATGAATCCGTCTATAGATATTCAAACTTAGAGCCGGATCCAATTGTATCCGATCCAGATCCGACCCATCGAGAGCCCTAGTTAAAAGCATCGATCATGATTGTCCATGAGATTTGACCTATTTTTTATTGTCCTTGAAGAAATACTCACATTGATCAGGCAAAACAACCCATCCGTGGCTTCGCAAACTCATGTAAAAAATGAGAGGTTAATATTTCCTAGGTCAACAGCTCGTAGACACGATTAGTTTCTCTATCTATATACACACACACCTTCCTAGGTGAGCACTCATGCGCACAATTTACACACGTGTCATGGTCACAAAATCTGAACAGCTTCGATCGAACTATCTAGTCAATCAATCGACCGATCGGTCGACTGATCGATATTTTTCGCAGTTTTACGCATTTTTGTGGTTTAATTTCTAATTCGGGCTTAGTATTATATAAGCACTTGTAATTGTGAGATTATGATAATCTAAGACGTGTTTAAGGGTTTAAGAGAGTTTTGAAGAGAGAAAAAAACTAAGGTTTTCTCTTGGGAGCATTAATCTTAATCTAGGTAAGTTTATCTCTTGTAATCTTCTAATTCGTAGTGCATTATCACTTTTTGTCGTGGTTTCTTCCCGCAAGGGTTATTCCACATAAATTAAAAGTGTTCTCTTGTATGGATTTGTTTGTGCGATCGTGAGTGCTTTGCTTGATTCCACATAAATTCAGAGTGTTCTCTTGTGTGGATTTGCTTGTGCAATCGTGAGTGCTTTGCTTGATTCTTCTCTATGTGTTTCCACGAATCCCAACAAGTGGTATCAAAGGTAACGTTGGGAGGCAGACAAAATCTGAAGGTAAGGTATTAATGCATCCATCATGAAGTTCGACATAGAGAAGTATTCCAGGAAAAACAATTTTGAACTATAAAAGGTAAAGATGAAGGGTCTCGTAGTTCAGCAAGGATTGGAAGACGCACTCCTTAAGAAGCGACCGAAATATATGAAAGAAGAAGAGTTGAACAAGTTTAGATCAAAAGGCCAATATGTCAATTCAATTGTTTCTAACGGATAACGTCCTCTACAATGTTATGAGATAGAAGACTCTGGTTGATACATAGGCGAAGTTAGAGAATATACATGCGAAGAAATCTCTTGAAAATTGTTTATATCTAAAGTTACAGTTGTTCAATTTAAAGATGGTAAAGAGTGCTAATGTTGAAAGCCACATAAGTAACTTTAATACGTATATTTACAAATTGTTAGACGTGGACGAAGCGATAAAGGATGAAGATAGAGCATGTATTCTGTTGAATTCTCTTCCAAAATCGTATGAGTCATTTAAGGACTCGTACGCCGATAAGACGACCATTAGCATTGAGACTATTATCTCAGCCTTCGAGTCGAAGGTGGTGAGAAAGAAAAGCAATGATTTGGGTTCCTCTACAGATGTACTAGTTATGAGGAGGAGAAATTCTAAGAGGGATAGAGGATCTTCGCGATAGAGATCTAGATCCAAGGACAAGGGCAAAGGAAAGTTGTAGTGTTGGATTGTGGACAGACATATCACATGAAGAGGGACTGTCAAAATCCCGAGTCAAAGAAAGAAAAAGTTAAATGAATCTTCTAGGGAGGCTAATATTGTAGAATCTATAGAGGACGTGAGTGATGGTTGCAAAGTATTTACTATATCCAAATCCTATTATCTCAGTGATAAGTGACTTTTAAATTCAGGTGCATCATATCACATGTGTCCTGATCAGAGTTCATTCACCGCATATATAGAGTATTATGGTGGTTCGGTGTTCTTGGACGATGACTATGCTTGCAAGGTTGTCGATATTGGTTTAGTGCCCATTATATTGTTCGATGAAATCAAATATATTTTGATAGATTTGAGGCATGTCCCTTGGTTGAAGAAGAATTCGATATCTCTTAGTGCACTTTAAGGTAATGGGGTGCAAATTCACCGGTTTCGATCGTGTCCTTAAAATTTCTAAGGGGGCTTCATCAGGTGGAGCTGCAACATTTGTAGCGAATTCCACATCTACACGTATGTGGCATGCGTGCTTAAGCTACATGAGTGAGTGGGACATGAATGCATTTTTTAACCATTGTTTGATTCCTGCATTTAAAAGTTTTAATTTTAGTATATGCAAGCATTGTATATATGGTAAACAATCTAGATTGTCATTTAAATCGGGAAACCATATATTTAAGGGTGTATTAGAGTATATGCATTCTGATGTATAGGGGTCATCACCCATTGTTTCTGGTGGGGTCATCATGGTTCGTCATATTCATTGACAATTATTCCAGAAAATATGTGGGTTTATTTCTAAAAAAGAAATTCGATATTTTTACTACCTTCAAGCATTGAAAGGATATGGTGGAAAAGCACTCATGACAGAAGGTGAAAGT
This sequence comes from Liriodendron chinense, assembly GCA_003013855.2. Taxonomy (NCBI): domain Eukaryota; kingdom Viridiplantae; phylum Streptophyta; class Magnoliopsida; order Magnoliales; family Magnoliaceae; genus Liriodendron; species Liriodendron chinense. The sequence goes on from PVNU02002850.1 coordinate 604,578, forward strand.
TTTGAGGATCGATAACAATAGAGAATTCACTTTTGGGGAATTCAATCAGTTTTGTAAAGTTGAAGGAATCGTGAGGCACAACACGGTACGCTACACACTAGAGCAGAACGGTGTGGCTGAGTGGATGAATTAGACTCTCTTGGAGAGAGCCTGATGCATGTTAAGTAATGCTGGGTCAAGTAAGGAAATGTAGACTAAGACCGTTAACATGATTTGTTACTTGGTGAATTGGTACCCTTCTACAGCTACTGATCGCAAGATTCTAGAGGAAGTGTGGAGTGGTCGGCAGGTAGATTACTCGGGGCTACGAGTCTTTAGTTGTGAGACTTAATCTAATGTACCGTCAGTTGAGAGAGATGTGCTAGACCAAAGAGAGAGAAAGTGTATTTTTGTGGGCTATGGTAATTGTGTGAAGGGACACGGGTTGTATGACTCTGTTACACGGAAGATCATTATGAGTCGGGATGTCAAGTTTGATGAAGGGTCATTGTTCCTTAAGGATGAACCTAAGGAACCGAAAAAATGAGAGGTGATTGACGTTCAGATAGACAAAGATGAAATAAGGGCCGAGACTGAGATGCAGACAGAGGTACAAGATTAGGTGGAGCAACCACTTGTGAGAAGAAATCCATAGAGGGATCATAGGTTACTGGCCAGATACATGGATGACTCGAATATTGCATTTACCCTCATTACGGATGAATTAAGGGGATCCGTCTAGCTTTCAAGAGGCACTTGATAATGTAGATCCCGAAAAGTGAAAGGCGGTGATGCATGGCGAGATAGACTCATTGTACAAGAAGAAGATGTGAGAGTTGATGGAGCTTTTCATCGGCCGTAAAGCGACCGGGTGCAAGTGGATCTTCAGGAAGAAATAAGATAGGTATAAAGCGAGGTTGGTAGCAAAGGAATATGCTCAAAGAGAAGGTGTTGACTTCAGTGAGATCTTTAGACCGGTGGTAAAGTATCTATCAGGTTCGTGTTGGTGTTGGGTTGCCCAATACGACCTTAAGTTGGAACAGATGGAAGTGAAGACTGTTTTCTTGTATAAAAAATTTAAAGAGCAGATTTACATGTAACAACGACAATGTTATGAAATACAAGGGGCAGAGTGAATAAGGTTTGTAGGTTAAGGAGGTCGTTATACGGCTTGAAACAGTTGCTTGCGAAGTGGTATAAGAAGTTTATTTCTTTCATGATGAGCCAGCAGTTTACCAAGAGTAAGTATGATCATTGTTTATTTCAAGAAACTTAGTAATGAAAAGTTTATTATCTTGGTATTGTATGTTGATAATATGCTTATCACCAGTCATTGTATGTCTGAGATCGGTATTGTATAATGATGTGCTTATCACCAGTCATAGTATGTCTGAGGTGAAGGATCTAGGGGTTGCAAAGAAGGTTCTCGACATTGATATACACAAAGATAGAAAAAGGAGCAGGCTTTAGTTATCTCAGGAAGAATACCTAGAAAAGGTATTGGTAAAGTACAAAATGGACAAGTAAAAGCTAGTCGACGTTCTCAACGCGATTCATTTTAAGCTTTCTTCGAAGAAGTGTCTTAAAACAGAAGAAAGAAGGAAAGTTACGTCTTGTGTGCCTTATTGGAGCACAACAGGCAATTTGATGTACACTATATATAGTTTGTATTAGACCAGATATTTAACACGCGGTGGGTGTTGTTAGCAGATTCATGTCTAACTTCGGTAAGCAATACTAAGAGGCTGTGAAATGGCTACTTTGGTATATTCGAGGTACATAGGACTACGTCTTGACATTTAATAAATTAGGGGACAAGTTGGTAGGATATGTGGATTCCGATTACTTGGACAGTGTGGATAATACGAGATTAACTTCTTGTTACTCATTTGAACTAATGGGTGGAGCGATCAGTTGGATGTCGAAGCTTCAGTCTGTGGTGACTCTTTCTACAACAGAAGCTGAGCATATGACAATGATAAAAGCATTTAAGGAAGCGATTTGATTGAGGGTCATGTAAAATTAGTTGGGGGGGCTTCAGTAGGAGGCCATGCTAGTTAATTACAATAGTGAACGCGCAATCAATTTGGTGAAAAATTCTGTTTATCACTCTTGTAATAAATATATTAATGTACGTCACCATTTTATCTGACAAGTACTTAAGGAAGGCGATATTACTTTGAAAAAGATTCATACGAGCGTGAATCCAACGGATATGCTAACCAATGTGGTTCTTGCAGAGAAGTTCAAATTCTATGCAACTTCTCTGAGTCTAGCGAAGATGGAGTGAAGATGGATTGTGCATGAGAAGCAATGATGGTGGAGCTATGATTGAGATGAAGTAGAGATGGAGGATCGAGCAAGCGTGTGTAGCATGAAGATTGGAGTCAAGGTGGAGATTGTTGAAAATCGGATGCCTCAAATCTATGCTAAAAACAGGGCCATCGATCGATCGACCATCCTGGTTGATCGATTGACAAAAATCGGATTTACATAGTGAACTCACAGGACAATTTCTAGATAGTTCGATCGATCGACCATCCTGGTTGAGAGAGTTTTGGAGAGAGAAAAGCTAGAGTTTTCTCTTGGGAGCATTGATTCGGGTAAGTTCATCTCTTGTAATCTTCTGATTTATAGTACATTATCGCTTGGTGCCGTGGTTTTTTCCCACAAGGGTTTTTCAACATAAATTCGGAGTGTTATCTTGTATGGATTTGGTTGTGCGATCATGAGTGCTTTGCTTGATTCTTCTCTGTGTTTTTGCGAGTCCCAATAGCGTAGGTGACTAGGACTCTCTCTCTCTCTCTCTCTGAGGTGAAACATAATGGATGGTTAGGATTGATGAATATTTTACCAGACTATCATGTATGCAGTTGGCATACTAAGAGCTTTCGTTATACTCAGGGAGCACATCTGCATTACCTTGAATAATTGAATATGGTTTCCTTTCCTTTGAAGCAATCGGCGCCCTTGAGATGTAAAGCAATCACTCGTCATAGGCGGGAAGGTGGGTCGGCTCCCTACTCTGTCTCAATGGTAGCTAGACACAGTGTGTTTCAACGCTGAGGTCATGGATTTGAGTACCCATGTGGTGTGTTTGGGTGTGCTTGTAAAAAAAGGTGGCAATGTGGATACAATGTTACTAAAAAAAATTGAACTGTTGGACCAATTTCTCCTCCAATATGCTACCTACATGTAGAGACGGAAGTTGTCTCCCTGCATAGATTTGAGGCCATGCAATTAAAATGGAATGAGAAAGAGAGGGGAGAGGAGAGACCAATGGGAAATGAGCATTACTTAAAAAGCCCAAAAACTGGACTGTCTAGATGTCTAACCAAGTAGGTTGACTCGAAAACTCGACTCGAATTAGTATGAATTTAAAAAATTGACAAAGATATTTAAAGGAGTACATGGCCTGGTGTTCAAGTCACTTCACTCTCCGTAAAGGTAAGGGTTCAAATCTCACCTCCTACACTGAAATCCTCCTCCAAACTAGCACAGCTTCTATAAAGCACCCAAGTTCTTCTATGATCACATGTTTTATGTGTAATCAACTCCCTGCATCAGGTGAGATCTCACCTCCTACACTGAAATCCCCCTCCAAAATAGCATAGTACTTCTATGTGTAATCGACTCCCTGCATTAGGTGAGTTCTCACCTCCTACACTGAAATCCTGCTCCAAAATAGCACAGTACTTCTTCTATGTGTAATCGACTCCTTGCATTAGGTGAGTTCTCACCTCCTACACTGAAATCCTCCTCCAAAATAGCACAGCCCCTAAAGCACCCAAGTTCTTCTATGATCACATGTTCTATGTGTAAACAACTCCATGCATCAGGTGAGATCTCCAATTCTACTATCTCTCATGTACTCAATTCATGTGCACCATAACCAGGTTGAAGGGAATGTAGAAAAATCAGACGATTAAAAATATGGAAAGATACAACGAGTGGACTAAGGGGTTTTAGGTGCAATTTTGCAATGCTTCCATGGTTTGGCCTATATGAGAGCTTAACTGGCAGCGGATATTTTGCATGCACGGTGAAACTAATGGTTATTACCTGATTGATGGAGTGGATTCTGAATATACAACATGGGGCCTAAAGAGCCTTTGGTGTTTTACCCACTCTATAAAGCAGGTTTTGGAGACAATTTTGCTCTGGATTGGAAGGGAGATGATACGATAGAACATAAGAACCAGAACATAATAGAGCCATCTCTCCACACTAGGCATTGCCCATGATGCATTGATCAGGACGTTCTATCTTGTAATACCTAGTGTAGACAGAAAAAGATTGAAATTCAAGTAGATCCAATGATCCGAGACATCTGATGGGCACCCAATAAAGCAAGGGTAAAAAATGAAAATGCTTGACTGTCTTCTTTCTTCTTTCTTTTTATTTAATTTAATTTAATTTATTTATTTATTTTGAAGATTGATGATAATATGTTGGGTGAGGAAAATGGAGGGCAATTGTCTGGTAAGTGCGATTTTGAAACATGGGCCATCTACAATGGTACGTACAGTTTAGATAGTCTTGGCTGCGGCATCTATATGCATTTTGCACTCTAGAAATGGCCAACCTTTTACTACAGTGCAGTGGACCATTCCATAACAAATCCCTGCCATAGATTGCACAAGGCCCTACCTATCTCCTTTCATAGATTCTATGATTTTGACTCACAGGGACTCCAAGACATATCTCATCGCCTACTAACACATCCTCTGATTGCCATCAGACATGCCGTAGGTCTATACCACAAATGCAGAGAACTTAGCCTTTCAATCTGGGTCTTCTTCCAATGATCCAAACCATTTATACGATGGATCTCACTTCATGACGCAGGGAGGACGTGGTAGGTCGATCACCGTCTTCCTAACCGATAGTTCTCGAATCCACGAGAAGAAATAAAAGATAAAAAGAGGAAATAAATTCCAAATAATTGATTTATTGATAATTGAATGAATAAAAACGGAATTACAATGCATATAAATAGGAAACTAAACCCTAGGTAAAGTATCAAAATCCAACTCCAACTAAAACTCCTAAAAAACGCAACTTATTATAAATAGTAAACTTACTATTTATAGAAGTCGTTCAATCCTACTAGAACTCTTGGTTTTCGGCCAAAAATAGAAAGTTATCAAACGGCCTCAACCACGTTGTTCTACGAAATATTCTAAGCCCTTTCCATGTTGGGCACTAACTCTAAAACCCTACAGATGCAAAGTTATGATCGAATTAAAACTTACTATAAATAGTAAAAATGAAAATAAACTAGCCTAATGACCGTCGATACGGTCGATTCTCGCGATTCCGGGTTGGGCAACCCGGCGTAGCGGGGTTGGTTGGCTAAAGTAGCTCGAGCTACCCCAAATTGATATATTATACGTCCCGTAACTCATTCCGGATTGTGAGATACGACCGATTCACGGTCCTGACGGTCCGGATCACTTTCGGCCCCGTCCGGTCTTCTTTTGCTCCATCTGGGCCATGAAATAGTCAGCGACCCGTCCTACATCACTTGATATATGATGAATACCTGGAAATAAAAGATCCTAATCCTAGATCATTCAAACGTTTGATAATTGGCTATTTAGCTTTGAATATGGACGGGTAATGTGACCTTCATATACGTAGAGGTTCCTGAAGGAAAATCTCCACCTCTGCGTGTATTTTTTGAGTCTTGTGTATTAAATGCAAGTGGTTTTATATGATGGATTGATCTCATTTTATACGGTGGTTCCATTCAATAAAAGCTTCTAAAATTGATCATTCAAACCTTAAATCGACTCCACAGGTGGCCCGCTGTAACAGAGCATGGAAAGGTCTGCTGTGACAGAGCATAGCCTGAAAGTCACATTGACTCGATGGCCCCTCTTAACCATTCGATTGGTTGCTTAAAATTATAAGGCTGAAAGTAAAATACAAGCCATTTAAAATACCAACAAGTCTCAATTCAGTGGGCCAAATCAGATGGCTAAACTCGTTCAAACGGAGTGACGTTTGGTCTATGTGCCTTTTGTAGTGGGGTACATGGTTTGATGTGATAGATATGGCTATCCCTCATTTAGGGTGAAATATTTCCATGTGAACCTTTACTTTATTGATCCAACTGTTGGGGTCTTTTGAACTACGTGGATTTAGGCTGTGTTGCAATGAACCGAACCCAGGTCTGCCCAATTTAACAAAAAAGTCTAACTCCCCTGTGCTCATCTTTTCTAGTCTTCATATGAGAAATTGTAAAACTTTTGGTAAAAAATAAAAAATGCCCCTCTGATCCACAGTGCTGCAGGTAGTTAGGGGGGCTTTTTTATTTTATTTTATTTTATTTTTTAATTGGGCAGAGCGGAGGGTTATTGCACTAAAAATCCCCCAGATTTGGTGGGTCAGCATTGGATGTGGATTGCGGATCGAGTAATTTAGTATGGTATTAAACTCTGTGGGGCCCACCATGATGAGTATCTTATCCACACCATCAATCCATTTTACTAGCTCATTTTAGGGCATGAGCCCAAAATTGAAGCATATCAAAAGCTCAAGTGGACTATAGGAAACACGGGAGATAATGATGTCCACCGTTGAAACTTTTCTAGGGTCTACAATATTATTTATTTATTATCCAACCTATTCTTAAAGTCATACAGACATCTGATGAGGGGAAAACATAAATATCAGCTTGATCTACCACTTCATAGCCTTGCAGAAGCTTTCAATGGTGGGCGTTAGATTCCTACTGTTTGCTGTAGTATGGTCCACTTGAACTTTGGATATGCTCCAATTTTACGCTCATGCCATAAAATGAGTTTGGAAAAAAAATGGATGGACAATGTGGATAAGTCATATAGGCCGCAGTGGCCCCCATAGAGTTTACTCAATACGCAGTCCGTGTCCGTCTGCATTGTGCGCATGTATTGCACGTGTACAGCCTATCATCGGAGCGGATCAGTTGTTACCTTGGTAACCGTTTGGGGCGTACGTTGATGTATATTTCGTATATTCACATTTCAGGTACATCTGTTTTCCCATTTCATTTTAGCATGAGATCCCAAACTTTAAGACAATCCAAATCTCAGGTGGGCCATACCAAAGTTTTGGATCAAGATTATCTTTGTAACTTTCCTTCATCCATATCTTTTAGGCATTATCAAAAGTTTGGATGGAAACTAAACATTACAAAAACCTTACCATGGGCCCTTTAGAATTTTTAGTTGTGAGGCACTCCATCATCAATGTTTTCTGTCTTGTGGTCCACCTGAGACTTGGATCTACTTAATTCTTGGTACACCTTCCCAAAATGGGTTCGGGAAAGGGATGGACGGCGGGGATATGACAAATATTATCAAGGTGGGCCCCATGGTAGGATTACACCCACTAAGGTGTTAATCCGGGCTCCGGCCTGAATTTTGAAAGGGTCGGCCTGACAGCTCGGCCCGAAACATTTCAAAATCCGGGCTGAGACCTACCCACGCCCGGCCCGTTGATAGCCCTACTACAAATGCATGTGTACAGTATATAAAATTATTCGGTCGGTCGAGGTAACATTGACGTTCATTAAGACAGTTTCCTTTTTCTCTGTATTGTCTTCCACCAGTTGCTTGAAGGAAAAGAAGAAGAAATGGCGGAGATTGCTGTGAGCTTGTTAATGCAACACTTGGGGCCTTTGCTGGTGGATGAAGCGCAGTCGTTGAAGGGTGTCGACGGAGAAGTCCGTGAACTCAGAAATGAGTTAGAAAGCATCATATCCTTCTTAAAAGATGCCGATGCAAGACAAGACACCGATGAAGGCCTCAAGACGTGGGTGAAACAAGTAAGAGAAGTCGCTTACGACGTCGAGGATGTTCTCGACGAGTTCTTGCTCAGCCAAGCACAAGAGCAGCAAGATGCTCAGGGATGCATCGATTTTCTTCATATACTCATCAAGCAGTTTATGGTGCGCCATCAGACTGCATGCTCAATACGAGATATTAAAACCCGAATCCGTACGATTACCGACAGAAAAGATACTTATGCTCTCAATAGGATGGAGCAAAGTTCAAGCTCCTACAACATGAATGATCCATGGCAGCATCGTCGAATGGATGCTCTTTTCGTTGAGGAAGCTGATCTTGTGGACATTGACGAGCCAAGGAACCAACTGATCAAATGGTTAGTCAATGGAGATTCGAAGCTCTCGGTGATTTCAGTGGTGGGGATGGGTGGCCTTGGCAAGACCACTCTGGTGAAGAAAGTCTATGATAGCCAAGAGGTGAAGAAACGTTTCGAAACATGTGCTTGGACAACTGTCTCGCAATCGTTCAAAGGGGAGGATCTACTCAGAAGTATGATAAAGCAATTCTTCGAGGCAAAGGAAGATCCGTCTCCCCATGGAGTAGACGCGATGACACAGGTCGAGCTATTCCAAGTGCTACGGGGCTATTTGCAGAACAAAAGGTATTTACTTGTTATTGATGATGTATGGGATTCACATGTATGGAATTTCCTAAGAAAAGCATTGCCCGCTAGTAAATATGGTAGCAGGGTAATGATCACCACGCGCAAAGGTGATGTCGCATCATCTTCTTGCATGAGTCCCTCCGATCACATCTACAATCTTCGACCTCTACCTCGACCAAAGGCTTGGTCCCTGTTTTGCAAGAAAGCATTCCACTCGAACGAGAAGAATAGTTGCCCTCCTGAATTGGAGGAGCTTTCTCGAAGCTTTGTACATAAATGCCAGGGATTACCACTTGCGATTGTCGCATTAGGTAGTCTTTTGTCGATCAAAGACAAGACATATGTGGAGTGGGAGATGATTCACCGCAGCCTTGGATCTGAGATCGAAAGCGATGACAACCTTAGAAGCATGAAGAATATATTATTGCTCAGCTTCAATGACTTGCCTTACTATCTGAAATCATGTTTCTTGTATATGAGTATTTTTCCCGAAGACTGTGCCATTAAGCGTATGAAACTAATTTGTCTATGGATGGCAGAGGGTTTCATAGAAAGAAAGGAAGGCAGGTCAATGGAAGAGGTCGCTGAAGGTTATCTCAATGCACTCATCACTAGAAATCTCGTTCTAGTGGCGGAACAGTCATCTTGGGGGAAGGTGATGGCTTGTCGCCTCCATGATATCGTGCGGGAATTCGTTATTTCAAAATTCAGGGAGGAGCATTTCTTTGCTTCTTCTGTTGAAGAGAACGTGACACCGTGTAACAGAATCCGGCATCTGTCCATTTACAGCAGTGGTGAGAATTTTCCAAAATCTGATACCTTCTCCCGTCTTCGCTCTTTGTTAATTTTTGAGGTGGGCAGACTATGTACCGGCCCTGCAATCAAATCGTTTGCCAGCTCAAGGTTGTTGAAGGTGGTGGATCTTGAAAATGTGTCCATGGAAATCTTTCCTGATGATCTGACAAACTTATTGCATTTGAGATTCCTAAGCTTGAAGAATACAAAGATCAAGAAGCTTCCAAATTCGTTGGGGAAGCTACAGAACTTAGAAACATTGAATCTTATGGGCACCTTTGTATCTGAATTGCCAGCTGAGATTCTCAAGCTTGAGCGCCTCCGCCACCTCCTGGTATGTCACTATAACCGAGAGGGACCTTACACACCATTTAATTTTGTAGATGGAACTAAGGTGCCTGCTGGAATGGGGAGTATTAGATCCCTACAGAGGTTGGCACATATAGAGGCAGAGAGAGGCATTATTAGTGAACTTGGGAATCTCACCCAACTGAGGAGGTTAGCCATTAGCAGGCTAAGAACCGAAGATGGGAACGATTTGTGCACTTCTCTTGAGGCAATGAACCACCTTCGGGTCTTTCAAGTGATTTCAAAGGATGAGGAGGACGTTCTCGACTTGCATTCTATATCGCATCCACCGCTGCCTCTTCGACATCTGTGGTTGACAGGGCGTTTGGAGAAGTTACCCGAATGGATTGCCTCGCTTCATAATCTGGTCAAAGTTGACCTGAGATGGTCTAGATTGAGGGATGACCCACTCAAAGCTCTTCAATCACTGCCCAATTTGGCAGAACTCACTCTCGAGCGAGCCTATGATGGAGAAGAGTTATGTTGCGAGGACAGAGGATATCCAAGACTCAAGAAATTATGGCTCATTAAGTTGAGCAGGTTGAATAAGGTTAGGGTGGAGAAGGGAGCAATGTCTAGCCTTGAAATGCTAGATATTAGACATTGCAAAGAATTAGTGGAGGCGCCGTTGGGGATCCAACACCTCACTAACCTCAAACGACTCCATACGCGGGACATGTCGGAGGGTTTCTTGAAGGGGCTAAGAAAGGATGGAGTTGAAGAGGTAGTGGATTCCATTCAGCACATCCCACTAATACGATGTTTTGACACTCAAGAAGGGACTAGTCAGAACTTGTCACGATTTAGGAGAGCACACCCTGAACGTTAAAGCAGTTATCAGGTGCATATTTATATTCCCCATTTACCTATTCACTGTGCATATTTTTGTTCTCCACAGATATTCATTTTTTCCTTTTTCCTTTTCTTTTTCAAATACTTGTATTTTCTTTATTCCTTTACTTTTCGTGACATTTTTATAATTGTTTCAAAGAGGCCGGTGCTGGTTTGTCCCACATCAGTTGGGATGGGGTGGGGATATATCTTCATATATACTCGGGTCACTCCGGGTCACTCCACCTAACGGGTTAACCTTTTCGGTGTGACACAGCAGCGATAACAGAGCTATCTGCTCAGGCCATGCCCCAGGCTCACGTGGAAGGGAGGGGGGTTCCATCGGTGCATTATTCCAGATGTGGATTGTGTCCTGCCCTTGCCCGGACGCATTACCGTTCAGGCAGACTTCCATCCATTTTATAAGATCATTTTAAGCTATGATTCTAAAAAGTAGGTAGATCCAACGCTCAAATTAGCCATACCAAATAGTGATGGACCCTGGTGGCGTCATCACTACATTGGATAAATGGATACATCACGGTGGGCCGCTCCACAGGTCTGCCCAGACGTGGACGGTAATGTGTCCGGGCAGGGGCAGGACGCAATCTACGTCCACTTATTCCATAACAATTATTTGCCGGACCCACTTGGTCTGTACACCTCAGCATGAATGTCACATGTCCTGAAAGCCGGGCCAATGCGCTTATGAAAAAGTTCCATGTGCGAATGTAGAAGCATGGACCTATACTGAAAAGAGCAACATTGTCATTCCATGCAATGAGTCTATTTTCATTGTGGGTTCCATGCATGATGCTTGTATGACTGTTTTTCATTAGCGTTGGATGGATTGCAACCAACGCCCAGATACAATCTGCATCCATGTTCATCTAGGTGAGGCTCACCTTATGAAAGGATTGAGTGGAATGTACACACCATGTTGAAGGACCTCCGTCTGTTTTAGAGATTGAGACAAATGGTCTCAGATTGCATGCAGCCGGCCTGCAGCCCTAAGCTGTGTGAAACTAACCATGATGTTTGTGTTATATCTATTCTATCCATTCCTTTATCTTCACACATCTCCTTGCCTTCCAAAGCTTACAACAAATGTGTTATCAATTAGTTCACTTTCCAAGACCCTCAAATGTTCTGTATCTTTTTTTCTATTTGACTGTGTTTTTCAGGAACTGCAAACGAAGAAGCTAATTGGTAGTGGGCATCAAGAGCAGGGGCTAAATCTCTGTGACTCTCATACTACCTCTCAAGTTACTAGTTTTGTGTGTGTGTGTGTGTGTGTGTGTGTGTGTGTGTGTGAATAAAGAACTCTGTAAATGGCATTGACACTTTGAAAGTTCGTCATTTCGAGTTTTAAAAATGCTGTTATTTACTATTATTAGTTTTTTTTATTTACTTCTATTAGTTGTAATTCATTGTCATGTGATATTTGTAACCTCTCAAAGCATCATAGAAGTATTTTTTTCCAAAGTCGGAGCTACAATGCTGGAGAGTACTTGGATGAGGATAACTTGAGGAATGCTTACCTTTTGCAAGAAGGCATTCCACTGGCACGAGAATGATAGTTGCCCTCCTGAATTGGAGGAGCTTTCTCAAAGCTTTGTACATAAATGCCGAGGATTACCACTTGTGATTGTCGCATTAGGTAGTCTTCTGTCCGTCAAGGACAAGGCGTGTTGAGTGGGAAATGATTCACCGTAACCTTTCAGCAGAGCTTGAAAGCAATGACAATCTTACAAGCATGATGAAAATATTATTGCTCAGTTTCAATGACTTGCCTTGCTATCTCAAATCATGCTTCTTGTATATGAGTATTTTTCCCAAAGACTATGTGATTAAGCGTATGAAACTAATTCGGCTATGGATAGCTGAGGGTTTTGTAGAAAGAAGGCGCGCAGGTCAATGGAAGAGGTTGCTTGAAGGTCATCTCAATGCACTCATCACTAGAAATCTCATTCTAGTGGCAGGACCGAAATCTTATGGGAAGGTGGTCACTTGTTGCATCCATGATCTCGTGCGGGAATTCATTATTTCAAAATCCAGAGAGAAGCATTTCTTTTCATCTTCTGTTGAACAGAGCACAACACTGTGTGACAGAATCTTGGGTCTGTCCATTTACAACAGTGGTGAGAATTTTCTGAAATTTGATGTCATCTCCCGTCTTCGCTCTTTGTTCATTTTTGGGTTGGATGGACTATGTAACACCCCTGCAATCAAATCGTTTGCCAACTTAAGGTTTTTGAATGTGGTGGATCTTGAAAATGTGTCCATGGAAATCTTTCCTGATGATCTAACAAGCATGTTACATTTGAGATACCTAAGCTTGGTGAAAACAAAGATCAAGAAGCTTCCAAGTTCATAGAACTTACAAACATTGAATCTTAAAGGCTTTGTAATCGAATTTCCCGTTGAGATTCTCAAGCTCGAGCGCCTGTGCCACCTTCTGGTTTATCACTATCGCAATGAGAGATTGTCCATTCCATTTAATGTTGTAGATGGAAATAAGGTGCCTGCTGGAATGGGGAGTCTTAAGATCCCTACAGAAGTTGGCACATATAGAGGCAGAGAGCGGCATCATTAGAGAGGTGGGGAATCTCACCCAACTGAGGAGGTTAGGCATTATCAAGCTAAGAAGGGAAGATGGGAAAGATTTATGCACTTCCGTTGAGAAGATGAAACACCTTCACTACTTTGATGTGATCTCAATGGATGAGAAGGAGGTTCTTGATCTGAATTCTATATCAGATCCTCCGTTGCCTCTTCAACATCTGTACTTGAATGGGCGTTTGGAGAAGTTACCTGAATGGATTGCCTCACTTCATAATCTGGTCGTTGTTACTTTGAAAGGGTCTGGTTTATTGAGGGATGACCCACTCAAAGCCCTTCAATTGCTGCCCAATTTGGAAGAACTCTTTCTCGATCGAGCCTATGATGGAGAAGAGTTATGTAGCAAGGGCAGAGGGTATCCAGAACTCAAGAAATTATACCTATTTGAGTTGAGGGGATTGAAGAAGGTGAGGGTGGAGGCCGGGGAGAAATGTCTACTCTTGAACAGCTCACGATTACACGTTCCGAAGAGCTAGTGGAGGTGCAGTTGGGGATCGAACACCTCACTAACCTCAAGAAACTCTACATGGGGGACATGACTCTGGAGAGCAGTTGTGAGGTGAATGTTTTATATTTCCCTTCTTCCTATTCACAGTTCATATTTTTGTTCTCTCTTTTATTACAGTTCTACAGTTGTGTCGAGGAGCCCGGCTCCGTTTACAAAATTGTACGGAGTAAGCTTGTTCCGGATCCACGGAGGTCAGTGGATACCTGAATGTAAGGCCCACCGTGATCAATGTGTCTTATATGATATAAGCCATCCATCCTTCTCAATAACTCATTTTAGGGATGCCAAGAGTGAAGCAGACACAAATTTCAGGACCACACCATAGCAAACAGTGCTTACTGGCCTTCTGTTTTTCCTTTTTTTAGTCCATGGGTTGCCCGACTGTGTGCAGTGCTCGAATTTTGTACTGGCTGAATATAAGCTTTTCTTTTAAAAAAAAAAGAAGTGCTTATTGACAATAAAAAGCTTCTTATGGGCCATAGATTTTTTGGATCAATTTGAGATTTGTGTACTGGTCCCTTCATCAGCAGGTTGGATGGAAAATAAACATTCAAGTGGCCCTGGAAATGCTTTTAATGGTGGGTATTCAATCACCACTGTTTCCTATGGTGCGGTCCACCGAAGATTTGGATCTACTTTTTTGCAATTATGCCCTAAAATAAGTTTTCAAACAGATGGACGACACAGTTAGGGATCGACATTCATTTGTACAACTCATGTGGTCCTCTAGATATGCATGATTGTGGGGCATTCCATCTCCATGGATTCTCACTCGATGCGCTAGATGGCATATATGTTTAACATGGACGTGAATTGGGTGGTGTTGGGTGCTATGGGCCTTGCTGTCATCATGTATGTGCTTTATCCAAGCCGTTCATCAGTTTTGCCAGCTCATTTTAAGGCATGAGCCCAAAGATGAAGTGGATTAAAATCTCAAGTGGACCACACCACAGGAAATTATTGATTGAATGCCCACCGTTGATACCTTCCTAGGATCCACGTATTGTTTACTTACCATCCTACTTGTTGATAATGTCACATAGATCTGAATGAAGGGAAAAGGAAAATATCAGTTTGATTGAAAACTTTTGTTGCCTGCAAGAAGTTTATAATGGTGGGCATTCAATTACCACTGTTTCTTTTTATTTTATTTTATTTTTTGTTTTTTTTTTGTGGTATGGTCCACTTGAGCTTTGGATCTGCTTCGGTTTGGGTCCATGCTCTACAAAGTGGATGCGCACACACATTTTAGGGATCCTTTGCAAATCTTGTTACAGTGAGATCCACCATATTGTTCTAGTGAGATCCACTTCCTTAATCAGGTGTACCATCTTATATGCCTCTTCACCATACCTAAGTGTGAGCAATAGGTGCAATTTCAGTAATTAGCTAGTGGTAACTCTAATAAAGTATAATACCTCTCACGCCGTAAATAGATCTATACGCCCTTGAAAGAGGCACACATGAGTGTGATCCACCTGTAATCTAGCGTTCACAAAATGATGACTCCATTGGGGATGAGGTGCTAATACCATTAATTGTGACCCGACTTGAAAAAGAAGATTTCTTGAACTTTTAAGTATTACAATTCTTGTGTACCTTTATATCTAGCATTCATCATAAGCTCTAAAAAAAAAAAAAAAAAAAAAAAAAAAAGAATATCCAACATCATTGCACCCATTCAAGCCAGGTGGCCTCAAACCAACTCTTTCCATTGTCCAATCCGCGCCCAATCTCAAACCACAATGACTAATTGAGAAGAAGAAGTTCACCCTTTTCCTGCTCTTAACATGCCATAATTCTATCCTCAACAACCATAGCCAGCAGATGTTGTTTAAGCCACCTATGTTCAAGAATTGACACAAGGTGTGAAGGTAATGCAAGAAATATTCCTATAGTTCATGAAAATTCAAACCACATTGGCCAACAACCAAGTTAGCCCAACACCATAAAAACAGCTATTAGCTCTCGCACTTCTTCCATCTTTCAACCTGGTCTAACTGCAACCATCGGAGTCTGCACAAGATATTCGACCTTAGCCAACTCAACCCTCAGCATCAGGGCACTTCTTTCAATACCCTCCCATGAAGGGGAGTCCGTTCCATTGACCCATAGCCAAAACTCCCAAGCAATTCCAACAACCTCTCCTTAACGAGGGTTCCAGTCAATTTCAACCTTTTGTAACTAGGGTTTCTTTGTAATCTTCATTCTCAGCTTTAGTCCAAGAAACTCTCTATAATGAGAGCAATCGGTGAGTCCAACCTCCTCCAAGCCAAAGTCATAGAGGCATCATCGAGGCTAATTATTATGAAAGGGGGGTAATTCAGGCATGACAAGAGGTAAAATCCTCTCATCCACTCCCTCCAAAATAAAACTAATTTGAAAGCAATTGCTCGAGATGAAGAAGAAGCTGCACACAGCATCATGGTGTGGATCTCCTATCTACCAAGTTTAAGGACCTTTGTCCTTTTCCTAATGTAAAGGTACTTTTAAACTGTAAGTACCAAAATTCAAAGGATATGATGGTTTCAGGTGCCCTATAGCCCACCTAAGAACATTTTGCGGCTATCTTGATATCGTGACAAGCAATGACGAAGAATTGATCTGTTTGTTTCAGAAGTCCTTGAAAGGTGTTGCACTAGTTTAGTATACATCACTGGACTACTATCAAATTAAGAGTTGGGAACAACTTTCTCAAGCATTTGTCAATCGTTTCATGTACGATATTAACTCATCGCCTAGAAGGGCAGATCTTGTTGCCTTAAGAAAGGGGAACAATGAATCACTGTCAACTTATGCTAGACGGTGGCAGACCATTGCCATCATAAAGAAAACACTTTTCGATGACGAGGAGAAAATCTCCATGATTGTCCACTTGGCCGATCCAAGTATTTTTGAATACTTTGTTTTGTATCCATATACCAACTTTACCAAACTCATCTGCACCGGAACCAAGCCAAAGTAAGAATAAGAGTTGGGAAGATCTCCCGGCCTTGGTGGGCTCATCAGCTCTCTTCAATACAATAAATAGCAAAAGAAAGGCCCAATGGATACGATAGAGCAAGTAGACCAAGATACAATAGGACCATCTACACGTGGCACATTGATGCATTGATCAACACCTTTTATCTTATATAGTGCCTACTATGGATGGAAAATGGTTTGAAATTCAAGTAGATCCAATGATTCTAGACATCTCATTGGCCACCTATAGTGCAATTAGGAAATGAAGATGCTTGATAGCTCTTTTTGTCTCCTTCCAAAAAGATTGATAAAAAGAAAAGTTTTAACATGGGAGAGGCAGGAAAGTAGCGGGCATGATTGTCTGATAAGTGCAATTTTAGAAACATGGCCATCTACTACGGAATGTACTGTATGTACTGCATGGATTGTCTTGGCTGAGGCATCAATGTGCCCTTTGCACTTTGGAAATGGCCCACCTTTTACCATAATATAACATTCAATGATAAGATCCACCATGGATTGTGCATGGCTCCACTTGAGGTGATTGCTCCTATCCAATTGTCTCATCACCCAACCATAAGTGTCTAGCCATCATAGAAGATTTTAGTTAGTGGTGATTCCAAAACAGATCTCATTACCTAGGAGCATATCCTCTACTAACCATTCGAATCTCAGTCCTCCTCCAATTATCCAACTCATTTATATGCTGGTTTTCGGATTATACTGTGGATGCTATTAAATAAAAGCTCCTAAACCGGCTGGATCATTCCAACCTTTGAAAATTGGCCTTTTAGCTTTGAATATGGATGGCCGACATATTTTTGTATAAATATTAAAGGTGCCTGACATTTTCCATTTCTGTTTAGAAAACGTGGGAGCGGATTAATTAGCTGTTAGTAATAGCTTAGTGGGTGTTACTGTTACTGTATGGTGGCCAACCTTGATGATTTTTTCTCATATCTATGCCGTCCATACATTTTTCAGTTCCTTTAAGGATATTATCCCAAAACTTAAACAGATCCAAATCTCTAGTGGGCTACACTATTAGAAAAAAAGTGGCCAATGGCCATTAAAAGCTTTTTACAGGCCACAAAAGTTTTGGAGCAAGCTAATATTTGTATATTCCCTCCATCTAGTTCTATTTGACCTTATTAACAGGTTGGATGTCAAATAAATACTACGTCTATCTTCTTGCAGTAGGGCTTGTGGTGTTCAATCATCACTGTTCCTTGTGGTGTGGTTCACCTAAGATTTGAATTTGATTAATGTATTTGCACCGTGTGTGTCTTGAAATGGGTTGAAAAAATTAATGGATAGAGTGGATATACAACATATGATCAAGGTGAGCCTTGTGGTAAGGGTAACCCTCACTAAGCTGGTTAGCCCAGCTGGTTGAGTCTCTGTTTGTCAACAAGCAGGTCTCAAGTTCAAGACATACCAACAACACCTTTGGGTGCTTTCGGTTGGGTTCAGGCCAGGACGGGTTCGGGCGGGATCGTGTTAAAAAAAAAAAAAAACTGAGCTGTTTCCTAGATAACACCTCATCTGTGCCCGGAAAACGAGGATACTCATCTAGGTGCATGTCCCAACTTTTAGTCGTATTTTTAGAGTCTTATGTATGAAATGTAGGTGGTGTGCTGCCACCTCTTTGAAAAAGGCCAAAAAGAAAGAAAAGTGGACAGCAAATGAAGCATTCTATGCCAACCGTTCACATGATAGAAAGAAATTTCAACTTTGTCCATTAAGCGGACGGCCAAAATAGAACTAAAATTAGTTGGACTTTCACACCATGAGGCAACGGTAACAGGTCCCTCCCGAAGGTAAGCTCATTGACTTTATGCCCAGACTAACCATATCCTTCCAAGTTGGAACCATGGAAGTGGATTGCCTGTGGCGTCTGCCATAGGGACATCTCTGTGCTGGTGGCACGACATGGCCCAAGCTTTGTGGGGCCCACCGTGATATATGTGCTTTATCCACACCTTACATCCATTTTTCCATCTCATTTTAGACATTAAACAGGAAATGACGCAGATCCAAAGCTCAAGTGGACCACACCACAGAATACAGTTGGGATTCAATGCCCACAGTTGAAAACTTCTTAGGGGCACAGCAGCTTTGGATCAAGCTTATATGTGTTTTCCCTTCATTTATGTCTGTGTGACCTTATAAACAAGTTGGATGGCAAATAAGACATCACAGTGGGCCCCAAGAAATTTTCAACGGTGGGCATTTCATCCCCTGTTTTCTGTGGTGGGGTCAACTTCAGCTTTGGATCTCCATCATTTTTGGGCTCATGCCCTAAAATGAGCTGTCAAAATGGATCGACCGGCCAATAAAATACATACATGACGGTGTGCCCCACAAAGATTAGGCTATGTAGTGCCACAGGCAATCCGCTTCCTGGAATAACATACAACCACTCTTCAAAAGTTCAATGGTAACAAGATATGGATCCTTTCTAGGAAGCTGGTTAGACATTTACCTCCTAATTTCAAAACTATTCCAATCCCCTCCCACATATGGTCGATTCGGTTGACCCACATTGGGTGGCCTAAGGCCGGAAAATCAGCTGGATAGTTGGTTCCAACACTGGGGGTTTCCATCCCTAGTGTTTCTGTCCTGTGGCCCACTTCGAGTTTGCATCTGCTAAATGTTATCTGTTAACTGTTTTTATTTACTATTATTATACTCTCCCTAATGTTTTCACTTGCAGCAAACGCCTTGCATGTGATAACTTGATATGTGATGGATCCAATGGCACGTGGGGCGTAATCCGACCGTTGGGAGTTCTTCGATGCCCAGGATGGATGGGCAGGCGCTCAAAAATGGTGTGTGTGTGTGTGTGTGTATATATATATATATATGTTATTCACAATGAAAAGCTAGACAGCACAGCTACAATAGGAGGCAGACCACATACAGAGGAGAGCATTACACCCTTTCTTCTCTAAGATAGTACATGTGCATACTACAGTTAAAACTAAAATGAACCAAATAAATTGTGTGGAAACTACTGTTTCTAAGTCACTCTCAAAATCAAATTGGTTGAGCAATCTTAACTTCTGATTCGTGCACACTTGTCACCATTGGATACTTTTCATTTTAATTGCCCTTTAAATATCCACAAATCCAACGGTCAGATAATCAAACAATCTTAATCTTCATGACTCCAAGTTTGTCTAGTAGGATTTTGCAAATGTGTGGTGGCTCATCCTCCTATCATGAGCCACTGATCTACAGCTACCCAGACCATTTCCCATCAACTGCGGATGGAGCACGTCTTGCTCAAGAAATCATAACCATCCGATAATGGCCGTCAAATAGATGGTTCAAAGTAACGGTCGTTGGCCTAGAAAAATAATAATTTATTATTAGATTCTCAGTATATTTTTCATCATGCTCCCCCCATATGCCTATGTCATCAGCGTGTTGGATGGTCTTGATTGCCATTTGACGCTCGGGCTCGGCAGCCGGACGCAGATTGGGTACTATCCTTGCCTGTCCCTAATTAGAAACTCACAAATCGCGATGTATGGGTTTTATCCACACCAGCCGTCCATTTTAGGGTACAAGCCCAATAATGAGGCAGATACAACGTTTAAGTGGACCACACGGTTGGAAATCCGGTCAGCAGAAGCAACAAAGAAGATCAAACAATCACCACACGGCCACACAAGCAATTAACGCAAAAGCACACGAATTTTACGTGGAAAACCCTTGCGGAAAAAACCATGGCACAAAGCGACACCTCTACTATGAATATTAGATGATTACAGAGCTAATCTACCCAAGTAGATCCTAAAGATGAATAAGGCACTCAAAACCTCACAATCCTCTCACCCAAAACCCTAATCTCATGTTAAAGCACCTTGATATTGCTTAGCATTACCTCCCAACACGATTAGGAAATGTTTTTATAGAGTTTTATCTGGATTTGGAAACATACTGTGCGAAACCACTCAAGGAGTCCAAAGTCGGACGGTCACCAATCGACCAAAACGGTCTAGAGAGTTTTTCCAAAAAACAGTCCTAAAGCCACATAATTCGACCGGTGGGGCAACCGGTCGGAGCCTCTTGCAGACAAGTCGGCCGACCGGTCCGAGACCCCTAGAAACCTGCTATCTACTCTGTGCCAATCTATCCATTGGCTGACTGATCGGCCGACTGGTCAGTGGACAGTGTTTGTGCATAGTTTTGTAGACTCAACAACAAACTCCACCGAGGTTTCAAAACTTCAAACCATTTACTCTTCTCTTCATAAAACAATTCCTCATCAATCATATTGTTGCCGCTTCTCATGCATCACTGTGTCTTCGTCAAGCCTTCCCTAATCCCAGAGAAGTTAGGCAGAACTTGAACTTCTCTGGAGGGACCACCTTGGTTAGCATATTCACCAGATTCACGCTAGTGTGAATCTTGTCCAGAGTCACATCTCTTTCCTCAAGCATATACTGTGGATATACCTTGGTTAGCATATACTGTGGATGCCATTAAATAAAAGCTCCTAAACTGGCTGGATCATTCCAACCTTTGAAAATCGGCCTTTTAGCTTTGAATATGGATGGCCGACATATTTTTGTATAAATATTAAAGGTGCCTGACATTTTCCATTTCCGTTTAGAAAACGTGGCAGTGGATTAATTAGCTCTTAGTAATAGCTTAGTGGGTGTTACCCTTACTGTATGGTGGGCAACCTTGATGATTTTTTCTCATATCTATGCCGTCCATACATTTTTCAGTTCCTTTAAGGATATTATCCCAAAACTTAAACAGATCCAAATCTCTAGTGGGCTACACTATTAGAAAAAAAAGTGGCCAATGGCCATTAAAAGCTTTTTACAGGCCACAAAAGTTTTGGAGCAAGCTAATATTTGTATATTCCCTCCATCTAGTTCTATTTGACCTTATTAACGGGTTAGATGTCAAATAAATACTACGTGTATCTTCTTACAATAGGGCTTGTGGTGTTCAATAATCACTGTTCCTTGTGGTGTGGTTCACCTAATATTTGAATTTGATTAATGTATTTGCACGTGTGTCTTGAAATGGGCTGAAAAAATTAATGGATAGAGTGGATATATATAACATATGATCAAGGTGAGCCTTGTGGTAAGGGTAACCCTCACTAAGCTGGTTAGCCCAGCTGGTTAAGTCTTTGTTTGTCAACAATCCGGTCTCAAGTTCAAGACATACCAACAACACCTTTGGGTGCTTTCGGTTGGGTTCAGGCCAGGACGGGTTCGGGCGGGATCGTGTTAAAAAAAAAAAAAACTGAGCTGTTTCCTAGATAACACCTCATCTGTGCCCGGAAAATGAGGATACTCATCTAGGTGCATGTCCCAACTTTTAGTCGTATTTTTAGAGTCTTATGTATGAAATGTAGGTGGTGTGCTGCCACCTCTTTGAAAAAGGCCAAAAAGAAAGAAAAAGTGGACAGCAAATGAAGCATTCTATGTCAACCGTTCACATGATAGAAAGAAATTTCAACTTTGACCATTAAGCGGACGGCTAAAATAGAACTAAAATTAGTTGGACTTTCACACCACGAGGCAACAATAACCGGTCCCACCCGACGGTAAGCTCATTGACTTTATGCACGGACTAACCATATCCTTCCAAGTTGGAACCATGGAAGTGGATTGCCTGTGGCGTCTGCCATAGGGACATCTCGGTGCTGGTGGCACGACATGGCCCAAGCTTTGTGGGGCCCACCGTGATATATGTGCTTTATCCACACCTTACATCTATTTTGCCATCTCATTTTAGGCATTAAACAGGAAATGACGCAGATCCAAAGCTCAAGTGGACCACACCACAGAATACAGTTGGGATTCAATGCCCACAGTTGAAAACTTCTTAGGGGCACCACAGCTTTGGATCAAGCTTTTATGTGTTTTCCCTTCATTCATATCTGTATGACCTTATAAACAAGTTGGATGGCAAAAAAAACATCACAGTGGGCTCCAAGAAACTTTCAACCGTTGGCATTTCATCCCTCTGTTTTCTATGGCGTGGTCAACGTCAGCTTTGGATCTCGATCATTTTTGGGCTCATGCCCTAAAATGAGCTGTCAAAATGGATGAACCAGGCTGATAAAACGCATACATGACAGTGTGCCCCACAAAGCTTAGGCTATGTAGTGCCACAGGCAATCCGCTTCCTGTAATAACATACAACCACCCTTCAAAAGTTGAATGGTAACAAGATATGGATCCTTTCTAGGAAGCTGGTTAGACATTTACCTCCTAATTTCAAAACTATTCCAATCTCCTCCCACGTATGGTCGATTCGGTTGACCCACATTGGGTGGCCTAATGCCGGAAAATCAGCCGGATAGTTGGTTCCAACACTGGGCGTTTACATCCCTAGTGTTTCTGTCCTGTGGGCTGTGGCCCACTTCGAGTATTCATCTGCCTCATTTATTTTAAATTAATAAATGAATTTAAGATTTAACTATCTATTTATATCACAATTACCTATTTTTTCACTAATTTCAGAGTTATTATGGCGATATTTTAAATCCTGCCAACATTTTGAAAATATCGTGATAATATCGTTTGGTTTATTTTTCACGATATTATCACGAGATATTTGGAACTATAGTTATAAGTAATGGATGACCATGGAAGAAAAGGAGAAAACGCAAGTTTGAGAGAGAAGAAGGAGAAATGGCGGAGAGTGTTGTGAGCTTCTTAATACGATACTTGGGGGGCTTTACTGGTGGAGGAAGCTCAGTCGTTGAAGAGGGTCGATGGAGAAATCCGCGAAATCAGAGATGAGCTAGAGAGCATCAGAACCTTCTTAAGAGATGCCGATGCAAGACAAGACGCTGATGAAGGCCTCAAGACATGGGTGAAACAAGTAAGAGAAGTCTCTTACGACGTCGAGGATGTTCTCGACAAGTTCATGCTCGATGTAGCACAAGAGCAGCACGATGCTCAGGGATGCATCAAGTTTCTTCCCGGACTCATCAAGCGGTTGAAGGTACGCCATCAGATTTCATCCTCGCTACAAGATATCAAAATCCGAATCCATAGGATTACAGAAAGAAAAGATTCTTACGCTCTCAATAGGATAGAGCAAGGTTCAAGCTCTAACAACCTGAGTGATCAATGGTATGATCCTCGACTGAATGCTCTTTTCATTGACGAAACTGATCTTGTGGGAATCGACGTTCCACGGACCAAATTGATCAGATGGTTAATGAATGGAGATTCGAGACTCTCGACGATTTCGGTGGTCGGGATGGCCTTGGCAAGACCACTTTGGTAAAGAAAGTCTATGATAGCCAAGAGGTGAAGAAACATTTTGAAACTTATGCTTGGATCACCGTCTCGCAATCGTTCAAACCGGAGGATCTACTCAAAAGCATGATAAATCAATTCTTTGAGGTAAAGAAAGATCCGACTCCCCAGGAAGTAGATGCGATGACACAGGGCAGCCTAATCAAAGTGCTACGGAGATACTTACAGAACAAAAGGTATGTACTTGTTCTTGATGATGTATGGCAGGCACATGTATGGAATTTCATAAGAAATGCATTGCCCGCCAGTGGAAATGGTAGCTGGGTAATGATCACCACGCGCAAAGGTGACGTTGCATCATCTTCTCGCATCAGACCCTCTGATCACATCTACGATCTTCAACCTCTGCATCCAAAAGAGGCGTGGTCCCTCTTTTGTAGGAAGGCATTCCAATCAAATGAGGAGAACAGTTGCCCTCAGGAATTGGAGAAGCTTTCTCAAAGTTTTGTCAATAAATGCCGAGGATTACCCCTTGCGATTGTCGCATTAGGTAGTCTTCTGTCAATCAAGGACAAGAACTATCTCGAGTGGGAGATGATTCACCGTAGCCTTGGATCGGAGATTGAAAGTGATGACAATCTTAAAAGCATGATGAAAATATTGTTGCTCAGTTTCAATGACTTGCCTTACTACTTGAAATCATGCTTCTTGGATTTGAGTAAATTCCCTGAAGATTATCCGATTAAGCGAATGAAACTAATTTGGCTATGGATAGCTGAGGGTTTCATAGAATGAAAAGAAGACAGGTCAATGGAAGAGGTTGCTGAGGGTCACCTTAATGCGCTCATCACTAGAAATCTCGTTCAAGTGGCAGAACGGAAATCTTATGGGAAAGTGATCACTTGTCGCATCCATGATCTCGTGTGGGAATTCATTATTTCAAAATCCAGGGAGGAGCATTTATTTTTATCTTCTGTTGAACAGAACATGACGCTTTGTAAGAAAATCCGACATCTGTCCATTTACAACGGTGGTGAGAATTTTCAGAAATATAAGGGATTCTCTCGTCTTCACTCTTTGTTCATTTTCAGGGTGGACGGACTATCTAACGGCCCTACAATTACGTCATTTTCGAGCATAAGGTTGTTGAAGGTGCTCCATCTTGAAAACACATCGATGGATATCTTTCCTGATGATCTAACAAGGTTGTTGCATTTGAGATACTTAAGCTTGGAGAATACAAAGATCAGGAAACTTCCTAGTTCATTGGGGAAGCTAAAGAACTTAGAAACATTGAATCTTAAGGGCACCCTGGTATGTGAATTGCCTGTTGAGATTCTCAAGCTTGAGCACCTCCGCCACCTCATTGTTTATCGCCGGAGTAGAGAAGGGTTTTACTTTCCATTTAATGATGTGGATGGAATTAAGGTGCCTGCTGGAATGGGGAGTCTAAGATCCCTACAAAACTTGGCACATATAGAGGGAGATATCGGCATCATTAGAGAGCTGGGGAATCTCACCCAACTAAGTAGGTTGAGCATTGTCAAGCTACGAAAGGAAAATGGGACTGAATTGTGCGCTTCTGTTGAGAAGATGAACCACCTTCACTCCTTTGATGTGACATCAATAGATGAGGAGGAGGTTCTTGACCTGCATTCTATATCGAGTCCGGATCCTCTGTCGAAAACAAGCAGAGAAATCCTGCATGGCACTACTCTGATTGGTCCAGCTCAGCCTGACTGTGTCAGAGCTGCTCTGACACAGTCAGGATGATCTGGACCAATCAGAGCAGCAGGAGCAGAGGTTCTCTGCTCGTTTTAAACAGAGGATCCGGATTCAATCTGGTTGTTATTCGTCTGTTCCGGTCTAGGTTGAGGGATGACCCACTCAAAGCCTTTCAGTCACTGCCCAATTTGGCAGAGCTCTTGCTACGGCTAGCTTATGACGGAGAAGAGCTATGTTGTGAGGGCAGAGGACATCCAAGACTCAAGCGATTGTTACTCTTTGAGTTGAGTGGATTGAAGCAGGTGAGGGTAGAAAAGGGAGCAATGTCTAACCTTGAAGAGCTACATATTAGACATTGCAAGGAATTAGTGGAGGTGCCGCTGTGGCTCGAACACCTCACTAACCTCAAACAACTCTACCTTTGGGATATGTCTGAGGATTTCTTGAAGGGGTTAAGAAAGGATGGAGTTGAAGAGTTAATGGATTCTATTCAGCACATCCCACTCATACGATATATAAACACTCGAGAACGGACTTATCACGACTTCTCATAATTCTGGAGGGAGCACACCGGCAAGGTTAAAGCAGTTGTAAGGTGAATGATTTATATTTCCCTTCTTCCTATTCACAGTTGATATTTTTGTTCTCTCTCATTTTTCTCCCTCTCAAATGCTAGCATTTTCATTTTTTATTTTATTTTTTGCGGCCTTTGCTTAGCTCGTTGGAAGGAGTCTTGCACTCATGGTTGATAATCTTCGTTAGAGGAGATTGATCCTGACAAACATCTGTTTGCTGTGCTTGTGAAATGTAGAATCAACCTATCACTTATTCCTTCAATGTTCTTCCTCTTCAGATGTTTGGGTCGAGGCCTTTGGCTTAGCGAATGTTTCCTGGGTCGTGCCTTACTCCATCAAGGGCCTTCTTGTTTCTTGGCACGTTGTGGCTGGAGGGAGTCTTAGAGATAGTTTGGGCCATATGGGAAGAAATGAATAATCCGTGCTTTCACAACGAAAGCCTCTCCGTTGTTGGAGTCTGCAGTAGAGTCCTTCTGTTTAAAGATCGGGCTCCTCGAGCTTTCTAGGTTTGCATTTGTTTCTTGGGGTTGTTTGCCATGGGGCTGCTGTTGTTGTATTTCTAGTTTTTTTTTTTTTCCTTTGGTTTCATTTTCTTTTATTGCCTTCTCTTTTTGGCTGTGGCCTGATAAATTTATCATCTTTATATTAAAAAAAAAGGACATTTTTATAATTGTTTCAACGAGGGAGGCCTGTTCCTCTACAGTGTTGTAGAGTAAGCTTATTCCACAACCATTATTTGTGCCTGGGACACCTTGATCTGAATGCCTCAAGTGTGAACAAAATTGGATACCCTGAAAAGACAGACCAATGCAACCATTATGCGAGCCACTATTTGAATTTGGAGGTTTGTGGGTGGCAGTCCATTATGTGGCCCGCCTAGTGATTTAATAAGCTTGATTTTGGGGCATCTCATCACCATGGGGTTGGTTGAAGATTAACACAGATGGATGATCGAAAGGGAATCCTGGGCTATCTGTTGGAGGGGGGATTTGTAGGGATCGCCATGGAGGCTTACTGTTCGCCTTCTCAAGGGGCTATGGCTGGGGATCGAACATTTGAGCAGAAGCCCGTGCTATGGTGGATGGGCTCACGCTGTGTGTGGAGAGGGGCCTCGTCAAAATCCAAGCAAAGTGTGACTGTAAGGCAGTCGTCGATATTCTCAACAAGGCCAATCCGTCCAGCTGGAACCTATGGTATTGGTAGGCGTAGGCGTGCGTTGTGGCCCTCGAGAGAAAAGCTCAGATCTCTATCGTCCACATTCCTAGGGAAGCCAATGGAGTTGCGGATGGGCTAGCTCGGTTGGGCAACGAAGCCCAAGCTAACAATTTTTACGGGTCTATTCATGATCTCCCCACGCCAACTCATGGTAAGGTGATCTTGCTTGACTGGGTGGGGCTGGGGGGTTATTAGGGAGGCCAAGGGCTCCAACTAAATAGGATCAACTTGGTTTGGGCCCGGGTCTTTTTTGAGGGTGTTCCTATTTTGTTGTTTCTCTTCTCAGGTGCATATGATATGCAGTTCCCTGTCCTTTTTGTGGGGTCCATCCGAATGTACATGTTGTAGCTTTGAAATGATATTAATATAAGCTTCATCCAAAAAGAAAAGTCCCACTTTTTCTTTTCAACACAGTGGTCACACAAGTAGTTGAGTAAATTTCACATGCAATTTAATATGCTTTCGTAAGTGTTGCAGAAAAGCTAAATTATACTATAAGGGCCTGTTTGGTACCTGGGCTTAGTAGGGATTAAGTGGGATGGAATTGCACTTGGTTCGGTGCAAATTTCATGGGATGTTTGAAGACGTACACCAGAAAGAATGATGGGATTAGGTGGAACGAATTGCATTTGGTCTCATGTGGCATTTATGAAGGCTTTTAAAATCCACTATATCTATGGGCCCCACATTGATGGGGGTGTTTTACTCATGTGGTCCATCGATATGCATATCCTTTACACCTATACGTGTACAAGTGACCGACTGGCCCAGCATAGACGGGGTGTGGGATCAAACACCGTCTCTCCTCACAGATAACTACTCCAAATCCACGAAGCTATCGGGAATCCTCGACCGATGTTCTTCGAATCCATGAAGGAACACTCAAATCCACGAGCAAAATAGTAAAACTCAAGAGATTTTATTAAAAGATGAATAATTGTTTCTAAAAACGAATTAAAACAAGTATTTATAACCTAAATTGCGTAATAGAAATCTTAACTGCATAAATCAGAAGTCTTAAACAAACTAGAAAATTAAGAAAACAATTCAAATTAGAAAGTTCGCGCAAAATTTGTGCAACTGGTTCGCGTATGGTTGGGCGCCCGATGAAGGGTGGTCAGGCGCCCGCTGAACTAAAAAATAGTTCAACGAGTTGAGCTTCGAAAATATGTGAATTTTGGGCACTCGATGAGATGTCATCAGGCGCCCGGTGGCGCGCAAAACTGTCCAGAGAGTTGAACCAATATTCAGATGAATTCAGGGCGCCCCGTGAAGGGATGATCCGACGTCTGATTATAGTCGGGCACCCGAAATTTAAAATTTATGTCCAGCAACTCTCTAGACCATTCGGTCTCATGGTCGGGTGCTTGGTGGGCCTGGATTTTCTACACTTTGGTGACTGTTTTGTCGCTCTGCCTCACCTCCTTCCGATGGTCCATTTTCTCCATGTAGTCGTTAGCGACCATCTCTACATCAATCCCCTCCACTTGAAAAGAACTCGACCCCGAGTTCTTGTTCTCCTCTGGTTCATGATACTCGAACAAGTCCTCCACATTAAACGTCCATGAAATCTCGTACTCATTCGGGAGGTCCACAACATAAGCATTGTCACCTAGCTTCTGTAGAATCGATATCGGCCCAATCTTCTTCTACTTTAAAATGTTGTAAGTGCTGGTTGGGAAGCGCTCCTTATGTAGATGGATCATTGCTTGATCTCCTACCTCAAACACCTTGGCGCATTAGTGCTTGTTGGCATTCATTGCATATTTCTCATTCAACTCGGCAAGCTTAGTCCATACTTTCGCATGTAGTTTTGTAATTCACTCAGCCATATTCTCTGCAACTATACTCTTACTAGGAATCTTCGGTATTGGGATTAAGTCGAGGGTGTGTCAAGGGATTCGTCCGTAGACGATTTGAAAAGGCAACTTCCCTGTGGAGTGGTTTTCCATGTTGTTGAAGGCAAACTCCACTTGCAAAAGGGCCAAGTCTCATTGCTTTGGCTTTTCTCTGGAAATACTTTGGATGAGGTTGCCCAACGTCCTATTCACCACTTCAGTTTGCCCATCGGTCTAGGGACGAAATGCACTGAAGTTGGGTGTCAAATCGACTCCACAAAGTCCTCCAAAAGTGACTCACAAAATTTGTATCACGATTGGAAGTAATAGTCTTGGGGATGTCATGCAACCTCATGATTTCTCGAAGAGAAGAGATTGGCTACACCCGTCGCATCATACATCTTCTTGTAAGGAATGAAGTGAGCCATCTTCGAGAACCTATCTACCACCATGAACATGGAGTCCATGCCGCGTTGTGTTCGTGAGATACCTAGAACGAAGTCCGTGGAAATGTCCTCCCAAGGTCCTTCCGGTACAGGCAATCGGGTGTAGACGCCCGTGTTTTAGGCATGTCCCTTGAAGGATTGACAGATATGGCAACGCTGAACTATTCATCCTACATCACGACCTAGGTAGGCCAATAGTATCGCTCTTCAACCAGAGCCTTCGTCTTGTCACGACCCAAGTGACCTCCAAGACCACCTCCGTGAAGCTAAAGGATAACTTTCTTCCGGAGGGAGTACTGCGGAATGCACAATCGATTCCCATGAAATAGGAAACCATCTTGAATGTGGAAATCACCCAGTCGACCTTCCATGCTCGTTACCCAAACATCTTTGAATTCGTCGTCTTCGGCATATATCTCCTTAAGGCAGTCAAAACCGACAACCTTGGCTCTCATAGTGACGAGAAGGGTAGGTCAGCGACTCAATGCGTCAGCAACCTTATTTTGTTGGCCAGACTTATGCTTCAACAAGAATGTGAATTCTTGTAAAAATGAAACCAACCTACCATGCACATGGCTAACATTAGTCTGGCTATTAATAAATTTCAGGGCTTCATGATTAGTATAAAGGATAAACTCCCTTTAGATGAGGTAGTGTCACCAATGCCGAAGGGCTTGTACTACCGTGTACAACTCTATCTCATATGTGGACCACTTCTTACGGGCTTTACTAAGCTTCTCATTGTAGCGGGCTACGAGCCTACCTTCCTGAGATAATACCGCACTAATGCCCATATAAGATGCATCACAGTCTGCATTAAAGACTGATGTAGAACGGGTCGCTGACTATTTCATGGCCCAGATGGAGCAAAAGAAGATCGGTCGGGGTCGAAAGTGATCCGGACCGTCAGGACCTTAAATCGGTCGTATCTCACAATCCGGAATGAGTTACGGGATGTATAATATATCAATTTGGGGTAGCTCAAGCTACTTTAGCCAACCAACCCCGCTATGCCAGGTTGCCCAAGCCGAAATCGCGAGATTCGACCATATCGACGGTCATTAGGCTAGTTTATTTTCAGTTTTACTATTTATAGTAAGTTTTAATTCGATTATAACTTTGCATCTGTAGGGTTTTAGAGTTAGTGCCCAACATGAAAAGGGCTTAGAATATTTAGTAGAACAACGTGGTTGAGGCCGTTTGATAACTTTCTATTTTTGGCCGAAAACCAAGAGTTCTAGTAGGATTGAACGACTTCTATAAATAGTAAGTTTACTATTTATAGTAAGTTGCTTTTTTTATGAGTTTAAGTTAGAGTTGGATTCTGATACTTTACCTAGGGTTTAGTTTCCTATTTATATGCATTGTAATTTCCTTTTTATTCATTTAATCTTCAATAAACAATTATTTGGAATTAAATTCCTCTTTTTTATCTTTTCTTTCTTCTCGTGGATTTGAGAAATTATCGGTTAGGGAGACGGTGATCGACCTACCACGTCCTCCCTGCGTCAAAGACTTTCTCGAAACTTAGAAAAACTAGGACTAGAGTATACGACAAATTGTGCTTAATCTCAGCAAAACTACGGTCAATGTCTTCTGTCCACAGAAACGGTCCTTTTTCATGCAATTAGTGATCAACGCAACAATCGTGCTAAAGTTTCTGACAAAACACTAATAGAACATGGCCAATCAATGAAAATTGCGAACCTTATGGATATTGGCCGGAGTAGGTCACTCACGAATGACCCTCACTTTAGGATACCGGTTGATGACACTACGAATCCAAAAAATAAGAGATGATCTGTCAGAAAACTACACTTCTTCAAGTTCAGGTATAGCTTGTTTTCTTAAAAAACTTAAAGAACTTGTCTGAGATGTTCAACATGTTCTGACTCATCCTGACTGTATATCAATATGTCGTCAAAGTAAACCATGACGAACTTGCCCATGAATGGTTTCAACGCTTGATTCATAAGGTGCATGAAGGTGCTTAGTGCATTCAACAATCCGAATGACATGACTAGCCATTCATACAACTCATCATTTGTTTTAAAAGCTGTCTTCCATTCATCACCGGGGCGGATACAGATTTTATGGTATCCGTTGCGTAAGTCCAGCTTTGAAAACACTTTGGACCCCTCAAGCTTATCTCGCATATCATCGAGTTGGGGTATTAGAAATCTGTATTTGATGGTGATTTTCTTAATAGCTCTGCTATCAACATACATATGCCAACTACCATCCTTCTTTGGCGTCAATAAGGCTGGAACCGCAAATTCGCTCATGCTCTCCCTAAGCAACCCTTTTCTTCAGTAATTCTTCCACTTGCCCTTGGAGAATTTCATTCTCTTTCGGACTCAACTGGTAATGTGGTCGGTTTGGTAAGTTAGTACCTGATATGAAATTGATGTGGTGTTGAATGTCTCGCATCGGGAGTAGGCCATGGGGTAAATCATCGGGCCACACCTCCTGAAATTCATTTAATAGTGTTGAAGGGCTGGGGGGGATAACTGTACCCCTTGGATCATCTCCCTTGAAAACCATAGCATAAATCTCACCCATTTCTTTGGATTCTTCAACAAATTCTTGTGTGGCGAGGAGAAAACTCCCATCCACTTTAGAAGTCTCGGGGCGACTCTTCAGCGTCATAGGGGCTATAACCCGTTTCCTCCCATCCTTGACAAATATGTTAGTGTTATCGCGTCCTCAATTGCTCACGTCTCGGTTCAATTGCCACACACGACTAAGAGGTATATGCCATGCCTCCATGTCCACAATGTTACATAACACCTCATCTTTATAACTTCTACCAATAGAAAAAGTAATTAAACATTGTTTGATTACCTTAGTATCGCTTACTTTTTTAATCGAACTAATTAAGTACGGGGTTGGATGTTTCATTGTCGATAACCAGAGCTTGTTCTCCATAACTCGGGACACAATATTCTCACTACTTCTGTTGTCAATAATGACATCACAAACCTTCTCGTTCATTGTGCAATGAGTGCGGAAGATAATAGGCACTTGATTGATTAATTCACACACAAGTGGCTTTAATGCACTAAAATCTCTATCTCAAGCCTTCAAACCAAGACTATCCTTTATATAGAGAAGGCGCAATAGATAGAAAACGGTCTCTAACGACTAGCTGACGACTTGCCGAACCTCAACTACAACCAGTTACATAGACGCGATGATCGGTCTTATTAAGGCCTGGGACTGGTGTTTGCTTGTTGTCCCAACATGGCCATGTGCGACCGGTCTCGCCAAGACTGGTGATCGGTCGCACGATGATCTAGTTGACCGATCTCAATAGACCAGCAATTGGCCGAATTAGGCCTGGGTTCCAGCTTTGTTTCCTGACCCATTTTGACCTCTAGTGACCAGTCTCCAAACACAAGTTCTGTTGGTTTTTTTGGTTTGTTCACAATAGCTCATGTAATCTCTAAGGCCTCTTTTTTGCTGATCTTTTGGGACACCTAAAGCTATTCTAAGATAACTAAAAGTTTACCTATGAGTTTATGCCATCTAGAGGTTTGCTTTTGAATTAGGTTAAAGTGTTTTAGCTCACCAAGGCATCTCTGATTTACATGTTTCTTATTCATTAATGCAGCTGTCCTCTTAAGTGTTTAGTCTTCATTTTCTCTAGGATTAGTCTTCACCTTCTCTGAGATCAACCAACACCTAAACACACTGACGTGCATAATTGATAGATAAAGTGCACTAATATGCCAAAAGTACAGCGACACCTACAAGAGAGACGGTGGTGATCGATCTCACTTGTACGCCATAGGCAATCCTATCTGTCACATCCATTTGCTTACAAATTAAGAATGTTGACCGTTAAGAACAAAGCCACTACTGTTGGATGGAGTCATCGGATGGATGCGTATTTTGAACTGTTTCCATCCGTTGTGGGAAACCACGGAGACAATTTGGAGGTACTCGTCACCCTCGAACATGAGATTTCTAGCATGGTCAGAAGACTCGCGACTCAGTCCAACACGTTGGGTCCTGAGTCGAGTCAACCCGGATGAGTTGAGTCCGACTAGGCCTGAGTTGGCCCCCATCTCCCATTTTAAACAATTGCTTGGCCCATTAGGATGTGTGTGTTATATCCACTATGTCCATCTACAGCTGCATCACATGCATGTTAGGATAAAAAACTAAGGCAGGTACATAACCCAATTAGGCCACACTAAAAGAAACAATGATATCAACCGCTGACTTGAAACTGTCTTGGGGCAACTGGAGTTTGGATCAAGCTGATATTTGTGTTATCCCTTCATCCCAGTCGGTATGACCTTGAGAGCGAGTTGGATGGCATATAAATATCACATGGGCCTTGTGAAGGTTTCAATGATGGGTGGGGTTCGAGCAAAATTCTGATTCAATTCTTAACTAAGACCATAACTTTCGAACTCATATTATAGCGCAGAGAGCAGCTAGCAATACTGTGGAGCACCTATCCACAACACACATGGTAGGATGGGGCATCAATCAGATCCGTCTATCTATCCATGGCCATCATGGATGGTCTAGGCGTAAATACTCATAACTATTAGCTAGGTAATTTTATCCATCATTTTTAACTCACTTACAGGTGGTAAATGTTGTTGCTATGATGTCTGTCAACAGATAAGATCTTACGATGGATGTGTGCTTTGAAATAATTCCAATCCATGGCGTTGAAACGATAACGGCGGCTTCACACGTGCTGTGGAGAGATGGCTTTATCATATCATATCCTCGGCGGGTTACTTCCACCAGCGGTAAATGCCTCGCTTGTAAAAACTAGGTATGTGTGTGAAAAATCCATCGGTTTACGAGGCAATGGACCAAATGTCATGCTGGGATGCGGATTAGATACTGAACTTGACAGTAGCGAGTTTTGCTACTGAAGTGACGTCACCACATTCTGTGGCCCACCACCAACGTCACTTCATTTTGAGAGATCATTTTAAGGGATGAGCGAACGAGTAAGGCAGATCCAAATCTAAGTAGAACCCACCACCGAAAACAGTGGGGAATGAGCGCCAACCATTAAAAGCTTCTTTGGGCCATGGAAGCTTCCGATCTAGTTGATATTTGTGCTTTCCCTTGTTCCATGTATGTGTTAACTTATAAATAGTTTAGTGTTAGGAAAACTGACAGCGGAAGCGAATTAAACGAGCAAACCACCATGGCAATCACACAAGCAACAATCAAACACAGATAAGAAGGCAATCCGAATTTAACATGGATAAACCCCTCACGAGTAAAAAACCACAGCACAAAGCGAATAATCCACTATGATATCAAAAGTTATAACCCAGATCCCAGCCCTACAAGAGAAATCCCAAGCTACTCAAAGCTTATTCTCACATGAGAGGACAAGCAACGTCCTTTTCCTCATCCCAGAGAACCCCCAAGCTTTCTCCAAGCTTTTTCTCTTGCCCTAGAACTCTCTCAATCCCCTCTAGGA
This sequence comes from Liriodendron chinense, assembly GCA_003013855.2. Lineage (NCBI taxonomy): Eukaryota > Viridiplantae > Streptophyta > Magnoliopsida > Magnoliales > Magnoliaceae > Liriodendron > Liriodendron chinense. The sequence goes on from PVNU02002850.1 coordinate 639,574, forward strand.
AACCTGGCCCCAATGGCAAAACTCCTGATCCTGCATTACACTACTCCTTTTATAGGCATAAAATCGAAATTAGAAACCTCTTGTGCAAAACCACGCAAGAGACCGAAGCAAATAGGAAATAGGTCGACTGGTAGCGGGCCCTTGTTGCAGAAGATTTGAGGCATCCGATTCCAACAATCTTCACTACGATTCCAATCTTCATGCACTACAAGAAAACGGATTTTTACCGACGAAAGTATTACCGACGAAATAATTTTCATTGGGAAAAACCATTTTTCCCGACGAAATGAAAAAATCGTCGGTAAAATTTTTTTACATGTTTTTACCTACGAATTATTTCGTCGGTAAAAGTTTTTTCACCGGCGTATCATTTTCATTTCCGACAAAAATTCATATGTTTTCCCGACGAATATTTTCGTCGGTAATGGTTTTATTATTACCTACGAAAAATTATTTCGTCGGTAAAAACCTTTACCGACGGCCTTTCTGCGACGATGTTAGCCGCGAAAAATTTCGTCGGGAAAAAGATTTCCCGACGAAATTTTACTGATTACCGACGAAATCATTCGTCGGTAAAAATGGAATTTCTTGTAGTGATGCAACACCTTGCCACGCAGCATCTTTAATATCTACTTTATCATCATCATAGCTCTACCGTTTCTCATGCCTCATCGACTCCATTCTTGCACATTCATCCTCCTTGCTCTTCTCATGTGGCCCTTTGGCACTTGCCACATATGAGCAACTATGAATTCCATTGTCGATCCTGCAGCTCCACCATGAATAGTGCTCCCGATCAACTTGTAAAGATTTTTGCACCTTCGGCCTTTCATCATCACAAGTGCCCCTTTTCCCACTTTACAGTCCCGATTGCAGCCGATGAACCTGATTGAGATATTGGCGTACCGATCTAGCTTTTTCCACTCTACTTCTTTCATAAATGTCAATCGCTATCCATATTTTTCTTTCACGGAATACTTCTTTGTGTCGAATCCCATGCTTAAAGACGTCATTGATACCTCGTCTCATATTCTGATCTACCTCCTAACAATTGCTCTAATACCCACTTGTTGGGAAAATCGATAACAGAAGCGAATCAAACGAGCAAACCACCATGGGAATCACACAAGCAACAATCAAACACACACAAGAAGGCAATCCGAATTTAATGTGGAAAAACCCCCTCGTGGGTAAAAAGCAATGACACAAAGCAAACAATCCACTATAATATCAAAAGTTACAAGAGATAGAAGAAACAAGAACCCGGATTCCAGCCCCACAAGAGAAATCCCAAGCTACTTAAAGATTATTCTCACATGAGACGGACAAGCACCGTCATTTTCCTCATCCCAGAGAACCTCAAGCTTTTCCTAAGCTTTTTCTCTTGCCTTGGAACTTTCTCAATCCCCTCTACGAAACCTGGCCCCAATGGAAAAACTCCTAATCCCGCATTACACCCCTTTTATAGGCATAAAACTGAAATTAGAAATCTCTTACACAAAATTACGCAAGAGACCGACTCAAATAGAAAATAGGCTGACCGATCGCGGGCCCTTGTTGCAAAAGATTTGAGGCGTCCGATTCCAACAATCTCCACCATGACTCCAATCTTCATGCAACACTTACCATACACCATCCTCAATCTCTACTTCGTCATCATCATACCTCCACCGCTTTTCATGCCTCATCAACTCTATCCTTGCACATTCATCCTCCTTGCTCTTATCATGTGGCCATTTGACCCTTGCCACATATGTGCATCTTGTTGCCAATCCCGCAGCTCCACCATGAAACATGCTCCCGATCAAACCCGATCACAGCCGATGAACCTGATTGAGATATTGGCATACTGATTCATCTTCTTCTACTCCACTTCTTTCATAGATGCCAATCACTTTCCATATTTTTTTTTTACGGAATACTTTTTGTATCGATTCTCATCCTTGAAGACGCCATCAATACCTCGTCTCAGATTCTGATCTACCTCCCAACGATTGCTATGATACCACTTGTTGGGAAAACCTGCAGCAGAAGTGAATCAAACGAGCAAACCACCATGGCAATCACACAAGCAACAATCAAACACACACAAGAAGGCAATCCAAATTTAACATGGAAAAACCCCCTCACGAGTAGAAAACCACGACACAAAGCAAACAATCTACTATGATATCAAAAGTTACAACAGATAGAAGAAATAAAACCCAGATCCCAGCCCCACAAAAGAAATCCCAATCTACCCAAAGCTTATTCTCACATGAGACAAACAAGCACCATCCTTTTCCTCATCGCATAAAACCCCTAAGCTTTCTCTAAGCTTTTTCCCTTGCCCTAGAACTCTCTCAATCCCCTCTAGGAAACCTGGCCCCAATGGCAAAACTCTTCATCCCGCATTACACCCTTTTTATACGCATAAAACCGAAATTAAAAACCTCTTGCGTAAAATCGCGCAAGAGACCAACTCAAATAGGAAACAGGCCGATCGGTTGTAGGCCCTTGTTGCAGAAGATTTAAGGCGTCTGATTCCAACAGTTAGATCTCAAATTAATGTCATGGTGGGCCCTAGGAAAGTTTCAACAGTGGATGTCACTGTCCCCACTGTTTTCTATGGTGGGGTCCACTTGAACTTTGGATCTGCCACATTCTTTGGTTCATACCCTAAAATGATCTCTCCAAATGAATGGACGGTATGGATACAACACATACATCATGGTGGGGCTCATAGAACGTGGTGACGTCACTTGAGTAGTAAAACTCGCTACTGTCAAGTTCAGTAGTTAATCTGAGTCCGTTATGCTGGGCCTTACTCAACTGTTGGATAATGGCGCGAATTAGGTGTTAGCTTGGTAACACCTACTAAGCTGTTACCCCTACGTGGTGACTTTTCATTGGACAGGAGCACATGTGAGATTTCAAAATCTCTCCCTCCACAATTTCTATCTCCTGCTGGCAACCTCTCTCTCTCTCTCTCTCTCTCTCTCTCTCTCTCTCTTCCACCCCTTCTTTGTGTCTTCTTCACCTTCGTCTCTCTCCCTCTCAAATCTCTCCATCCTTCTTTCTCCTTCTCCCTGCTTACATCTTTAACTCTCTCTGCTCTAGTCATCTCGATCCCCAATCGCCCCCGCATGCTCTCTCCAACCAAACCTACACGTAGCGTCGGCCATTATAGTAGATATTTCTTTCCCCTCCTCTCTCTCCAATGTTGAATATCCAAACCCTAATTAGGTTTTTTCAATGGTGTATGTATTTGGGGATTTTCATTTTTTAATACCTAATTAGGGTTTTACAAATTTAATTGTTGAAATCCCTAATTAGGAGTCTCCAAATTTAAATCCTAATTAGAGATTTTTTTCTTAAAGTATTTTTTTTTAAAATCCCACTGATCTTACAAAAAATTGAAAATAAAAATAAAATCCTAAGGATAATAGGTTTTTTCTTTTATTTATTTTTTCTATTATCCATAGGATTTAAATTTTTTTCAATTTTTTGTAAGATCAGTGGGATTTAAAAAAAAATACTTCAAGAAAAAAAAATCTCTAATTAGGACTTAAACTTGGAGACTCCTAATCGGGGATTTCAATAATTAAATTTCTAAAACCCTAATTAGGGATTAAAAAATGAAAATCCCCAAATACATACACCATTGGAAAAACCTAATTAGGATTTGGATATTCAACGTTGGAGAGAGAGAAGGGGAAAGAAATACCTGCTACAATGGACGTTCAATGCTGAAATGGCCGGCACTACGTGTAGGTTCGGTTGGAGAGAGTATGCAGGGGCGGTTGGGGATCAAGATGACGAGAACAGAGAGAGATAAAGATGTAAGGAGGGAGAAGGTGAAAGAAGGATGGAGAGATTTGAAAGGGATAGAGACGAAGGTGAAGAAGATACAGAGAAAGGGCGAGAAAGGGCGAGAGAGAGAGAGAGAGAGAGAGAGAGAGAGAGAGAGAGAGAAGTTGCCAACAAGAGATAGAAGCTGCGGAGGGAGAGATTTTGAAATCTTTCCCTAACAATGTTAGAGGGGGGCTATTACACGTGTGACCCACATGTGCTCTTGTCCAATGAAAAGTCACTACGTAGGGGTAACAACTTAGTGGGTGTTACTAGGGTAAGACCTAATTCGCGCTCGTTGGGTTGCATGCATGAGAGAGACAAAAACAACCTAAATGGGAGTTCTTTAATACCTAGGTGCCCAACATTATTCCAAAACTGTGCAGTAGCTTATCCTCCCACATGAGTGAATGACCTACATCGATCCATATATCCATGCCCATCGTGTCAATGGGGCATGTGCGGGGAGTGCCTATAAATTCTCTCCCGCCGGCTCATTTGCACCTTCTTCTTCGAATAGTTGCCCAACCATTGCTGCTACCACGTTCCAACTTGGTTTTTCCTGTTGCTCCCCTCACCAGGTTTGCATTGGACTCATGGCCGGACGAACTCGAGAAGCTCAAATCCAAGTATCAATTCCCAGGGTCAGTGGACATATAACATATGATTTTGGGGTAGCTTAAGCTACTTTAGCTTACACCAGGTTCCTCATGCCAGAATTGCGATATTTGACCAGATCGATGGTCATTAGCTTAGTTTTATTTCAATTTTACTATTTATAGTAAGTTTTATTTCAATCATAACTTTTGATCCATAGGGTTTTAGAGTTTGTGCCCAACATGAAAAGGGCTTAGAATAATTAGTAGACCAACGTGGTTGGGCCCGTTTCAAAACTTTCTATTTTTGGCCAAAAACCATGAGTTCTAGTAGGATTGAGAGAATTTATAGTAAGTTGGGTTTTCAAGGAGTTTGAGTTTGAGTTGGAGCATGATAGTGTACATAGGGCTTAGTTTCCTATTTATATGTGTTGTAATTCCATTTTTAGGCATTCAATCAATTATTATACAATTTCTTCGAAATTATTTTCCTTTTACCTCTTTATTTCTTCTCGTGGATTTGAGAAACCACCGGTGAGGAAGACGATGATCAACTTCCCATGTTCTCTTTGCGTCAGTGGTATCAGAGAGAGGTTTCTTCCTTAGGACGATGGCCTCTAATGAAGGGTTGGATCCTCATACTAAGGACGGTGCTCCAAGGGACTATCTAATGATGACAACTTTTAAAGCAGCGCAATGGGAGAATCGATTGCTCCTGCAAGTTATACAGGCAACCCTTGACCAGATTGCAGTATCACTAGATCCGCCCACTATCACTCGCTATACGGGACAACCTTGTATTCTGTAGAGCGCCCTAGGTGGATAATCGTAAAGCTACACCAAACGATTCAGAACTAAGCGATGATGAGGTCGAAGACATTATGGTACGATGTCCTGCACTAAAGAACGAGCCAGAACAAGATTATCGAGACAAAGATGATCTTCCCAGCTTTAATGACCTATTTCAAATAGAGGAGTTCCTTGACTGGCAAGTAAAGGTCGAGCGATACTTCGACTATATGGACATGCCGGACGACAAGAAGGTAAAACTAATTGCATATAAACTAAAATCTAGCACATCAATATATATGGTGGGAAAACCGACAAGTCTCTCGCGCTCGTCAGAAGAAGGTGCCCATTCGAACATGGCCTCGGATATGAGACAACTCCTTAGGGCTCGATATCTCCTTAGCGATTACGAACAATTTTTTTTCCAACAGTATCAAAATTATCGTCTGGGAAATCAAACCATTGGCTACGCGGAATAATTTGGAGGAATCTGAGGCACAATAAGTATCACAGTTCATTGGCGGGTTGCGACTTGCAATCCAAGTCAGGTTCAGATGCGCGCGTCTAGTCTGGATGTTGAGTGAGGCCAACCAATTGGCCACCCGGGTGAAAACACAATTATTGTGGGCCCCTGCTCGACCCTATGCAGCAACATGGAACCCTATGACAAGGGCCCACTCAGGATACGACATTGGCCAAAGGCAAGGAACCTATAGGAAAGTATCCTCAACCTCCTACGGCCACGAACCGGGACACGGGGAGCAGTTCCTCAAGGCCTCAAAGCAAGCACTTTTTTTTGTAGATGGGCCAAAAGATAGGCCCCTATATGACCTTATCACTTAAAAATACTATAGGCCATACCTTTTTTTATTTTTGCAGTCGGCCATTCCATTTTTAATAGTACAGTTTAGTCGGCATTGTTAACTCTTGTGGGGTCCACTTGATATTTTGATCTTTTTCTTTTTTTAGATTATGTCATGAAGTAATGATCCACGAAGGATGGACATTGTGGATAAAAAAATGCATCATTGTGGGGCGCACAACATTCTCTACTATTGAAGTGGATTCCACCAAGTTTGTGCAAGTAATAAACTACTTGTCAAATTAAATAGATTTTTACCATATTTTAAAACCTTAGGCGTGTTTTAGAAAATATTTTAAAAGTAGGGTTTTTTTATTCAACAAAAACTTAGGCGTCTGTATGGCATTGTCTCTAAATGTAAACATAGGAATGATATATATATATATATATATATATATATATATATATATATATATATATATATATATATCCCACATTTGATGGTGACTGTTGGGTGGAAGAAAGATATATGAAAGTCTGAGAGGAGGGAGTTCGGGCGGTACTGGGACTTCTCTAGCTCGAGGGTAACTGGTGTAAGGAAGCTCGTGTAGTGGAAGGCTCACTATAAGGAGGCCATTATACGTCTCTTGACAATGCCACCGAGTGCCCTGACTGCTGGAGTTGTAGATTCAAAATATAAATAATACAATTCAAATTACATAAATAAATAAATAACATCATACAAAGAAAAGATTGAACATGAAGAAAATAACTTACATTTACAATTTTAAAATATTATACAAGAAAAAATCTTACACGGGCATTTCATGTTTCATCATCACTGTATAGAAGTTCTACATCGTCATCGCAATCATCTCCACTATCATTTTCATTATCATTGATGAAAATTTTATCTTCTTCAACATTTTTCTCATTGGCATCAACATACTCCGGGCCCATGTCATCCCTAAGCCATAAGTCGACATTATGATCATCATCAACCTTCATCTTCTCATTATTCAGTCTCTTTTCCAATTCTACATTTTTTACTGCCTCCATTTGAGTTAATATATTGTCTTCAGATAGACGCTTAGGTTCCAACCGTATGTCATCCTTACCATCAAAATCCTTACTTCTTTTCCGCCGTCTACGCTTAGGCCCCAAGAGCTAGTGTTTTTTAACTGCTAGTCTAAGTGAGTTTTTCCAAATGGGTGGAGAGATGAGATACGATAGAGCATGAAGATCAGGAATACAGTAGGACCATCTCTCCACACTACACGTCGGACTTATGCATTGATCAAGACCTTCTATCTTAGACATCTCATCGGCTACCCATAGCACGATGGCAGGAAATGAAGATGGTTGATAGGCTTTTTTTTCCTAACAAGATTGACAAAAAAAAAAAAATGTTTTAGCATGGGAAAGTCAGGAAAGTAGCGGGCATGATTGTCTATAGGTACAATTTTAGAAACATGGGCTATCTACTACGGAATGTACTGCATGCGTGGTCGCGGCTGAGGCATCAATATGCCATTTGCACTTTGGAAATGGCTGACTATTTATCATAGTGTACATTCAATAATAAGGTCCCCCCATAGATTGTGCATGGCCCGACTTAAGGTGATTGCTCCTATCCAACGGTCTCATCAACATGGTTAGTGGTAACTCCAAAACAGATCTCATTACCCATAAGCATATCCTAACAGTCATCCGCAGATAGAGACCTCAGCCTTTGAATCTAAGTCATCTTTCAATGATCTGAACCATTCATATGATGGAGCTCACTTTATATGTTGGATACCATCGAATAAAAAATCCTGAACTTGATCGTTGAAACCTTTGAAAATTGGCTATTTAGCTTTGAATATCAACGGCCAACATAATTTTTGTGTAAATAAAAGTGCATATTGACGTAAAATTTTGCTTTTCCTTTTAGAAAACGATAATACTTGTCTATGGTTAGGTGCATGTCCCAACTTGTAGTCGTATTTTTTGAGTCATATGTATCAAATGTTGGTGAAGGGACAGCAAATGAAGCTATGTCAACCATTCACATGGTAGAAGAAATTTCCACTTTGCCCATTAAGCGGATGGCTAAAATAGGACTAAAATTCGTCAAATTTTCACACTGCGAGGCATCAGTAACCGGTCCCACATGATAGTAAGGCACCTTGACTTTGGGCACTCGTAGACAAAACTAGCAATGCTGTTTAATCCCAGCTTGCCCTACAGCAAGTATTTGACAATTAGAAATGATAGAGTGCTCTCTGGGCACAATAGCTTATAACGTTCCCTACTGAGTTGCGACGTTCCAACAGTCCAGTTCAAATGATCCGTACAGTCCATTAGGTCAAACACACATTTTATGAGCTACCATAGAAAATTTACCCTGACCTGATTATTCTATCAGACAATCCTAACCATTCCATCCATGGTATGAAAAATAGATGGACGTAAATAAAAAAGAAGGCCATCATTTGATTTTCATGATTAGCCCATGAAGTGCATGATGGACCCAAATGGACTGTCTTGATCAATCAATTGGACTATCTGATCACACCAACACAACTAGAACACAATAGTGTGCAGTGCTTGGAGAGGACTAGCTCATTTTGAGTGAAATGTTGGGTTTTAAAAATTGTCCTTAGTTTAGAAATAAGATGTCAAGTCTAACAAGTTGACCACAAGTTACGGCCCACACAGTGGATATCTCCCAACCTCTTAAATGCATACAAAGTCCAAACCTTCTCATAGGTTAGTCCGTCCCACCATGAGAATAACCTAATGCAAAAATCAGCCCAATCTACTGATAAGGGAAGCCACACCATAGAAAACGATATCTAGCAATTGATAAATGTTAAATTACAAGTGCAGATGAGTCAATGAATGGATGTGGCTGATTTTTGCACAAGGTAATCCTTTTGGTGAGCCCAACCTATTGAATAGGTTAGAGATCACATGCACATTGAAAGACTGAGAATAGCACATCAGATAGACCTGCTACAGTTTCAGGCCACGAGAAGACTATACAACAAGGGACCCCTTGAAAATAAATGCCCCCCAATCTCCATTGGTCCTATGAGAAAAAACTCAATAAATAATGTGTTAGACAATTCAAAATAAGGAAAAGAAAGAAATTAAATAATATTTATAGGCCAAATTGCAACTGATGAGTTTAGGACTAGGGCTACGAACCATAGTTCACAAAGCTGCTTAGGTCCTACGAAGCTGCTCAGGACTAGGGCTATCAACGTGTTGGGTTCAAGCTGGGTCCTTTGATTACACATGCATGTCTGGACAAAATGTGTTCAGGTCATGCCACGTTTGGTTACTTTTGAATTCGAGTTTCATTATTAAAGACCCAGGTTGGACGGTACTTATTCACGCCTCAGTGGTATACTCACAAAAGTTTCAACACCAGGTCATGAGTTTACGAGTACCCATTGTGGTGAAATTCCACTATGGTGAGTGCATGGGTGTGTATAGTGTGTAAGTGCGTGTGAAAAAAGAAAAAAAAAAAAAAAGACTTAAGCCGGGATCCAATCAGGTGGCTCAGGTCTAGTTTTGACCTAAACACAGAGTCAATTGAGTCCAAGGGTCTTTGGATCTACATTTTGCATTGGGTTCAAGACGGACACAGCTGTGAAAGCAGGAACTATTTGCACTAGGAACCTAGGTGGAGCCCACCATAATGTTTGTGAGAAATTCACTCCATCTATCCGTTTTGTGAGCTTATTTTAAGACATGCAACAAAAAAATGAGCCGGATCCAAGACTCAAGTGGGCCTAAAATTTGAGGATTCAACGTCCACAGTTGAAATATTCGTGGGGCCACAAAAGTTTTGAATCAGGCTAATATTTGTGTTTTCAGTTCATCCTAGTAGGAATGACATTATGAACGGTATAGATGACATATAAACATCACTGTGGACCCTAGGGAGGTTTCAACAGTAGGAATTTCCCTACCCTCCTTTTCCTTTAGTGCGGTCCACTTGAGTCTTGGATCCAGATCATTTTTGGTCATGTCCTAAATGAACTCAAAAAATGGATGGACACGGTGTGGATTTCTCACAAACATCACAGTGGGCCCCACCAAGATTCCCAACATAGGAACTTGCAAAAGGCTTTCACAGGAAATCTGCGTCTGTTCAAAACATGTAAGAGTATTTACATGGTTCGACCCACCTTATGGATGGATTAGATCACATAGATGTGTGTGTAAAAAGTCCTTGTTACATGTGTGTGTGTGTAAGCACCCCACCCTAATACCAAATGTCTACTGGCATGAGAGTTGAACCGTGAACTTGAAACCAAAACGAACTTGAAAACCAAAACTCTAAAGCCCATAACCCTACAGCCAACCAAACCCAATACTCTAGTAAACCCACAACTCGAAAACCCCATTCAAGTCCACACCATCTTCTAAAAGTCCACCACATAGCCTCCCAACCTAATCCAAACTCATCCAAGGCCATAAGAAAGCCATCCAAACACCAAGATATGGTCAAAATTGTTGGCGTTTTCCTCCTCATGCAAACAGAGGAGAGAGAGGATTCACTTTGCTGTCCGACCGGCCGGTGCCCCTGGCCGACCGGTCGGACAAAGTGGCTGGAAACACAAAAATCGATGGACAAAATTTGTAAGGCCGACCGGTCATCCGACCGGCCGGTGGTCCTGGCCGACCGGTCGGCAGACAAGTCGGGTAATGTGTTTCTACACACAGTTTTCTCTAGACTGAATTTGGTGGGTCCAACCGGCCGGTGGTTTTGGCCGACCGGTCGGAGGTGTGCGCGGATTGCTACTGCAGTTTCCAAATCGGGATAGGACTCTTGCAAATCAATAAATATGGAACTCTAATTCGGAATTTGGTATTCCCACAAGTTGTTCTACACGTCCTAGGTGAGAGAGAGAGAGAAAAGGAGACAGAGAGGAAGAGAAAGAGGGAGAGGAAGCTTGTTGGTAGAGGAAGCATTACTCGTGAAGGTGATTCCCGGTGCAACGACGTCTCGGCTCTTCAACGTCCTCGTGCTCGGGTGAGCTCTCTCAGTTTTCTTGTTCTTTCATTGTTATCCATCCCTGTGTGGGTGAAGAAGGTTTGATCCAAGCGGTGTGTGCTTGTGATCGGTTGTAACAGTTCTCTAAGATAGTGGATTGTTGATCTAGACTAGGTCCCATGATTTTTACCTCTTTTGAGGGTTTTCCAAGTAAAAACCTCCTTGTGTCGTGTGGTTGTTTGATTACTCTTGATTATTGCATTACCTTAGTCTATAATTCTAGTGCATTGGGGGTGAGATCCTAAGGCTTGTGTGAAACGCACCCAACAAAGTGGTATCAGAGAGTTCAGGTTGTTTGAACGGTGTGTGATCAGTTCTGAATTATGGAAGGTGGCTCATCAAGTATGATCAGCCTTAATGGTTCTAACTAGACCATATGGAAGGCTAAGATGGAGGACTTGCTCTATTGCAAAGACCTGTATGCTCCAATTGTAGGCATATCGGCGAAGACAGAGGATATGTCAGATGAAAATTGGAAGAAATTGGACCGGAAGGCGGTGGGGTTCATTAGACAATGGTTAGATGATTCGGTTTTCCACCATGTGTCTACAGAGACCTCAGCCGATAGTCTATGGCAGAAATTAGAAGGGTTGTATGAAAGGAAGACAGCCGGCAATAAGATGTTTCTGATTAGAAGACTTGTAAATCTCAAGTTTAAGGATAATGGTTCTGTGGTTGAGCACATGAATGAAGTCAGCAATATTGTGAACCAACTCTCCGCTATGAAGATGGTCCTGGACGATGAACTACAGGCTTTGCTATTGTTTAGCTCATTGCCTGATAGTTGGGAGACATTGGTGGTGTCTCTAAGTAACTCTGCGCCAGGCGGAAAGATATCCATGGAACAGGTAACGAGTTGTCTCTTTAATGAGGAGACAAGGAGGAAGTCTCTAGGGTCTACTCAGCAAGAGGCCCTTGTGACACAGGATCGGGGGAGAGGAAAGAACAGAAAGGGCGGGAAAGCCCGAGAGAAATCCAGAGGCAAGTCTAATGTCAGGAAAGACGTTGAATGTTGGAACTGCGGCAAGAAGGGCCATTACAAAAGTGAATGTCGCAAGAAAAAGGATCAGAAAGGAAAAGGGAAGGAAAAAGATGATGAATCAGATTCTACTGCGATCGCCTCAGATGGCGACATTGTAGTCATTCTCTCAGCAGATCATGATGTTTGTCTCACGGCTGCGAATCTAGACACCGATTGGGTGATCAATTCAGGAGCATCGTTTCATGCAACTCCACGAAGGGATTTCTTCACAAGTTACAAGCAAGGTAGCTATGGTACAGTGAAGATGGGGAACTCTGGAGTGTCCCAGATTATGGGAGTTGGTGATATTTGTGTAAGGACCGATATAGGCTGTACATTGGTTCTAAAAGATGTGAGACATATTCCAGACATTCGCCTCAACTTGATGTTGACGGGAAGGTTGGATGTAGCCAGTTATGAGAGTCAGTTTGTTGGTGGGCACTGGAAGCTCATCAAGGGTTCGATGATCGCAGTAAGAGGGAAGATGTGTTGCACCCTATACAAGACATGTGTCAGTATATGCAAGGGTAAGTTGAACGCAGCAGAAGATTCAGCGACAGACATGTGGCACAGACGGCTCGGCCACATGAGTGAGAAAGGGCTTCAGCTACTAACGAAGAAGCACCTCCTTCTAGAGTTGACAGGTACACCTCTTAAAACCTGTATTGATTGTTTATCGGGGAAACAGAATAGGGTTTCATTTGTAAAAAACTGCTTCTCATGTTAAGAAAGTGCATCCATTAGATTTGGTTTATTCTGATGTTTGTGGTCCTATGAGGACAAAAACCTTGGGTGGGGCATTGTACTTTGTTACGTTTATAGATGATGCATCTAGGAGGGTTTGGGTTTATGCTTTGAAATCGAAGGACGAGGTCTTTGATGTGTTTAAAATATTTCATGCTATGGTCGAGAGGGAGACAGGACGATCATTGAAGTGCATTCGCACTGACAATGGTGGTGAATACATTAGTGACTTCCATGAGTATTGCAAATCCCTAGGTATACGACATAAACAGACGGTGCCCAAGACCCCCCAGCACAATGGTGTCTCTGAGCGTATGAATCGCACCATTGTAGAGAGAATCAGGTGCATGTTATCCCATGTGAAGTTGCCTAAGATGTTCTGGGGAGAAGCAATGCACACAGTAGTGTATCTGATAAACATGTCTCCATCAGCCCTTTTGAATGGAGAAGTACCTGAGAAGGTGTGGACTGGATGTGATCCTTCGTATAGTCACCTCAGGGTATTTGGATGCAGGGCATCCGTTCACGTACCAAAGGACGAGAGGTCCAAGCTCGATACGAAGATCAGGTAGTGTGTGTTCTTGGGGTACGGCGATGAGAAATTTGGCTTCAAGTTGTGGGATCTGACCGAGAAGAAGCTCGTCAGGAGCAGAGATGTGGTTTTCATTGAAGATCAGTGTATAGAAGACATTGGAAAGCCAGAGAAGACCCAGCCCAGTCCAGATGAGCTGGAAGATTTGGATCCTACTACTCCTCCCGTGGTGCCTGATGATGGGTGAGTACAGCAAGGTGCAGAAGACGAGGAAGTTCCTACAAGAGATGGACAGGGGGAACAACCCCCACTTGATCCACTTATCGAGCCATAGGTGAGGAGGACATCTAGGGACAGGCACCCGTCCAAGAAATACTCGCCACATGAGTACATTATGCTTACTGATGGGGGAGAGCCAGAAGATTATTCTGAGGCTCTAGCTGACGAGCATAAGAGGGATTGGTTGAAAGCTATGCAAGAGGAGATGAAATCCTTGTATAAGAACCACACATGTGACATGGAGAAATTACTAAGGGCAAGAAAGCTCTGAGCAATAAGTGGGTGTTTAGAAAGAAGATTGAGCAGAAGAATTCACAGACAAGGTACAAGGCTAGACTCGTGGTGAAAGGTTTTGGTTAGAGGAAAGGAATAGACTTCGATGAGATATTCTCACCAGTGGTGAAGATGACATCCATACGGATGTTGCTTGGGTTGGCGGCTAGCATAGATCTGGAGATAGAGCAGTTAGATGTTAAAACTGCTTTCCTCCATGGTGACCTGGAAGAAGAGATCTATATGCGACAACCAGAGGGGTTCGAAGTCAAGGGCAAAGAGCATATGATGTGTAGGCTTAAGAAGAGCTTATATGGGCTGAAACAAGCTCCTAGGCAATGGTACAAGAAGTTCGACTCGTTCATGTTGACACATGGGTATAATAAAACGGAGTCGGACCACTGTGTGTTCACTCGCAGGTTCTCAGATGGTGATTTCTTAGTTCTGCTTTTATATGTTGATGACATGCTCATCATGGGAAAGGACATCAAGAAGATTGATGGGCTGAAACAGGAGTTGGGCAAGTCATTTGCGATGAAAGACTTAGGCCCAGCCAGATGAATCCTAGGAATGGAGATAATCCGTGACAAAAGCAGCAGAAGGCTTTGGTTGTCACAGGAGAGGTATATTGAGAAAGTCCTAGAGCGGTTCAATATGAATGCAGCGAAGCCGGTCAGTACTCCACTGGATGGTCACTTCAAATTGAGCGACAAGAAGTGTCCCAAGACGAAGGAAGATGTGGAAGAGATGCAGAAAATACCCTACGCCTCGGCAGTAGGAAGTTTAATGTATGCTATGGTGTGTATGCGCCCAGACATAGCATATGCGGTTGTGGGCAGCAGTGAAGTGGATACTACGGTATCTGAGAGGCTCATCCAGGTTGAGCCTATGCTATGGTGATGGGAAGCCTGTGTTAGAGAGTTACACATATGCAGATATGGCAGGTGACATAGATTCCAAGAAGTCCACATCGAGTTTCATGTTCACGTTTGGTGGGGGAGTGGTTTCTTGGCAGAGCAAGCTACAGAAGGTCGTAGCATTGTCGACGACAGAGGCCGAATACATTGCAGTCACAGAAGCATGCAAGGAGATGCTTTGGATGAAGAGGTTCCTACAGGAACTTAGTCTGAAGCAGGAGAAGAACGTGGTCTATTGTGATAGCCAAAGTGCGATACACTTGAGTATGAATCCAAGTCAACATTCCAAGTCGAAGCACATAGAGATACGGTATCACTAGATCAGGGATACTTTGGAACAGAAGGTGTTACAACTTGAGAAGGTCCACACGGACGATAACGAGTCAAACATGATGACCAAGGCTCTGCTTAAGAGAAAATTTGAGGCTTGTAGAAGCCGGACTGGCTTGAAGATGGTGAACTCCTCTTGAGTCGGAAAAGGGGGAGATTTGGTGGCGTTTTCCTCCTCATGCAAACAGAGGAGAAATAGGATTCACTTTGTTGTCCGACCGGCCGGTGCCCCTGGCCGACCGGCCGGACAAACTGGCTGGAAACACAAAAATCGCTGGATAAAATTTGTGAAGGCCGACCGGTCGGCAGACAGGTCTGGTAATGTGTTTCTACACACAGTTCTCTCTGGACTAAATTTGGTGGGTCCGACCGACCGATGGTTTTGGCCGACCGGTCGGAGATGTGCGCGGATTGCTACTGCAGTTTTTAAATCGAGCTAGGACTCTTGCAAATCAATAAATATGGAGCTCTAATTCGGGATTTGTTATTCCCACAAGTTGTTCTACACGTCCTACGTGAGAGAGAGAGAGAGAGAGAGAGAGAGAGAGAGAGAGAGAGAGAGAGAGAGAGAGAGAGAGAGAAAAGGAGAAAGAGAGGAAGAGAAAGAGGGAGAGGAAGCTTGTTGGTAGAGGAGGCATTGCCATGAAGGTGATTCTCGGTGCAACGACGTCTCGGCTCTTCAACGTCCCCGTGCTCGGGTGAGCTCTCTTAGTTTTCTTGTTCTTTCATTGTTATCCATCCCTGTGTGGGTGAAGAAGGTTTGATCCAAGCGGTGTGTGCTTGTGATCGGTTGTAACAATTCTCTGAGATAGTGGATTGTTGATCTGGACTAGGTCCCATGATTTTTACCTCTTTTAAGGGTTTTCCACGTAAAAACCTCCTTGTGTCGTATGGTTTTTTATTACTCTTGATTATTGCAGTACCTTAGTCCATAATTCTAGTGCATTGGGGGCGGGATCCTAAGGCTTGTGTGAAACGCACCCAACAAAAATGACCCTTGTATGCTAGTAGAAATCCAAAATCCACGGTACCTTTCTACCAATCAGATGCTGGAACAACAGAAGAAGTGGTGCATGATATCTGCTATCAGCCCCGAAGTCAACTAGGCAGAACCATAGTTCACAAATCCTTAGGTCAAGGTGCAATGGGGATCCAGGCCATCCTTATCACTCGCAGAAATGCAATCTTCACTAAAGAGCAACTGGTTATATATCCCTAATATCTGTAAAATTACAAGAATTACCACCCTCCAATCAATCAATGAGCGCCACGTCTCGGCAAAGGGTCTAACAACCTATCAAAGCATGCCATATGCCATTTTTAATCCTCTTAACTTCCTATTATTTGTAAAACTGTCATTGGCCCAATGATGAATACCTTCTCACCCCTCATTCCAAACAAGCCATTTTCCCCAGACAACACCCTCTTCCTAGCCGCAGCCTTAAACCTTACCTCAATAACCTAGCAAATTAAAACTCTTAGCCCATCTCATCCATCCCATACATCATACTTAAACCATTTATTTCATCCTAGCCATCAACCCAAACCATCGTAGTGATTTAGTTAATCCAAAATAGGGTTGGGATCTAAGATCCTCGATCAACTTCTTAAAGGAGGAGTATCTGGCCTTTCGCTTCTCTCAAGTCTCCCATGTACATGGTTGCTAGAGTGAAGTTCATCGCTTTTGATTATCTTGCTTATTTATATATTGCAATAACTTCCTTCTCATACACCCCATGCTGTATCTTTTCATGATCACATGGCGCAAGCTATATTAGCTTATTTATTTTCTTTTAAAGAAATACCATCTCCTCAATCACGTTTGTAGTTTGGTCATTGTGGTCTCCTCAATTGTGATCGATGTTAAGTAATAAATCCTTCTGGGCTTCAGATCTATCCACAATCCGATTAGGCAATAAACTTCCAAAATCTCTTAAAATCTCCAAATTATACAAAGTAGATACCGTACGTGAATATGAGTGAAGACTGGTACCCAACTCCTTCATTCTCCTTAATTGGGGCTCTCAATCAGAACTCTAAGTTGCAAAGCAACCACAGCAGTCATCTTAACCAAGGGGTCTTTGTGTCCTCACCTAAAGATGCTGTGACTTTCGTATTCTTACTCGGGGCCTTTATGTGTATGTGCACACAGACTAACCATATCTTTAAGTTGGAGCCATGGAAGTGGATTGCCTGTGATAGCTGCCATAGGGATATCCCTGTGGCGAGACATGGACCAAGCTTTGTGGGTCCTCTATGATGTAAGTGTTTTATCCACGCTGTACATCCATTCTGCCAGCTCATTTTTGGCATTAGCCAAGAAATGATGCAGATCCAAAGTTCGAGTAGACCACACCACGGAAACCAGGGATTGAACACCCACAGTTGAAAACTTCTTGAGGGCACAGCAGCTTTCGATCAGACTTATATTTGTGTTTCCCCTTCATCCATGTCTATGTGACCTTACCAACAAGTTGTATGGCAAATAAAACCTCACAGTGGGCCCCAAGAATTTTTCAACCGTGTGCGTTTAATCCCCACTGTTTCCGTTGGTGGTCAACTTCAGCTTTGGATCTGCATCATTTTTGAGCTCATAAGCTAAAATGAGCTGGAAAAATGAATGGACGGGTGGATAAAATGCATACATCATGGCGTTCCCCACATAACTTGGCCCAAGTTGTGCCCACAGGGATATCCTGTGGCAACAGGCAATCCGCTTCACGGATTTATAAATGGCCCTTCAAAAGTTCAATGGTAACATGATATGGATCCTTTCTAGGACGTTGGTTGCATTTACCTGCTAATTTCAAAAATCTTCCAATCCCATCGCACATGCATGGTCCATTCGGTTGAACCGTGTTGGGTGGCCTAAGGCCAGAAAATCAGCCGATAGTTAGGGCTTGTTTGTTAACACTTAAAATAATTACTTAATGTGGAATTGAAAAAATGTTCCTGGTAAGAGTTATTTGTTAACACTGAATTTCGAAAGCGGTTTATGATTTTCCATTGATTTTTTTCAGCGATAGAGGTATGACTTAATGGGGATTATGGAATGCGCTGAACAAATTTTTTATAAAAAAAAAAATTTCCTTCCAAAATTACCCCTCTTCTCAATTGCTAGGGAGATTTTCTCTCCTTATGCGTAATACACAACCAACTTTTAGCATGTGTAACTTCTCTAGCCTCATCATGATTTATGTGTTAGATCTACACCATCCATCTACTTTTTCAGATTATTTTAAAACATGATGCCAAAAATGAAGCACATATAAAGCTCAAGTGGACCACACCATAGAAACCAGCAAGAATTAAATGACTACCATTGAAACCTTCCTAGTGTCTAATATGAGGTTTATTTCCCATCTAACCTCTTCATAAGGTCATACAGACCTGGATAAAGGGAAAACACAAATATCAACTTGATCAGAGCCTTCTGTGGCCCTAAGAAGTTTTCAATGGTAGGCACCCAATTCCCACTATTTCCTATAGTGTGGCCCCCTTGAGCCTTACATGAGCTTTTTTTTTTTTTTTTTAATCTTATGCTCCAAAATGATATGGAGAAATGAATGGATGGTATGGATGAAACATATACATCATTGTAGGTCCCGTAGAGCCCCTACCAGGGTCATTCGTCTCTAGCCTTAATACTCTTCCGTGGAACCCATGAGGATTGCCAACCCATGCTCCAAAAAACTGAGCAGCTGCTGGATAGTGCTCTGTGTGTCCTATCATGATATATGTGTTTTATTCACACCCTTCATCCATTTTGTGAATTAATTTTAAGACATCCATCTAAAAGTTAGACAAAACTAAAACTCAAGTGTGTCACACGAGTTTTACTAGTGGGGATCATTGACCATCGTTGAAACATTTGATGGCCACAAAAGTCTAGTATAATGTTAAGCTTTTAGTGCTTTCACTTCATTCCAGTGTGAATGAACTTATAAACAGTTTGGATGGCCTCTAAATATCAAGGTGGGGCTAGGAAGATTTCAACAATAGAAAACTCTTTTCCCAATTTTCTCTCTCTTGTGGCCCACTTGAGTTCTAAATCCACCTCATTTTTTGTCGCATGTCCTAAATTTATATCTAAAACATGAATGAATAGAGTGGATTTCTCACAAACATCACAGTAGCCTTACGTAACATCTTAACGCGACCTGCCTTTGGAAGGAAATTGGCGTTAGAAGCCCAAACAGATTGCGTCCTTCCACCATCTGCCACAAAGGATTGCATCCTTACACCACCCAGACTATAATCCCTAACAGGGATCTGTGGGGCCCACTGTGATGTAATGGTTTTATCCACACCATGCATCCCTTTTCTCAGATCATTTTAGGGCATGATATAAAAAATGAGGTAGGTCCACAACTCAAGTGAATCGCAAGAAGTTTTTAATGGTGGGCATTCAATCCCCACTTGTGGTCCACTTAAGCCTTGTTTCTGCCTCATTTTTGGGTTAATACCCTAAAATAATCTATAAATATGAATGGACGGCATGGATAACAAACTTATATCATAGTGAGCCCCACATATCCCTCTGCCCGGTCGGGGTTAGGACGCAATCCACTTCCCAGCAGGATTGTTGCTTTGACATGGGGTGGCGCGATTTGGGTGGATCCCCAACTGTGGGGCTATTGTGATGTATGTGCCTTACATCTACACCGTCCATGCATTTTATAAGCTCATTTTAGGGCATGATTCCAAAAATGAAGTGGATCCAAATCTTAGGTGGACCATTCCACATGAAACAGTAGTGATTGAATCACCACCATTAAAAACTTTATGAGGTCCTCTAGAATGTTTATTTTCCATCCAACCTATTGACAAGGTCATAAATTCTACTTGGATGAAGAGACCACACAAATATCAGCTTGATTCAAAACTTTTGTGACCCACGAGAAGTTTTTAATGGTTGAGTACCACTATTTACTATATTATAGTCCGCTTGAGATTTGGATCTACTTCATTTTCTAGATCATGTTCTAAAATGAGTTTTCAAAATGGATGTACGGCGTGGATATAAGACACACATCACATAGTAGATGACACAGTCAAGGATCCAACCACATTAGTGGATCCGAGGATCCAGAAAAGCCATGACCAACATGGGGTGTGGATTGAGTGCTACTGCACCAACCTAGCGCAAGACGGATGGTTTTATTAGGAGCTCTGTCGATCCCACCATGATACTTGTGTTTTATGATCCAAGCCGTCCATCCATTATAGATGTTCATTTTAGGGCATGAGCTCAAAGAAGACAGATTAAATGCTCACTTGGACCACACCACAGGAAACAATATGATTAAATGCCCACAACCTAATACCTGTGGGGACCACAAAATTTTTCGATCAAGGTGATATACATATTTTCCTTTCATCCAGGTCTATGTGACCTTATGAACAGCTTGGATGGCAACTAATCATCATGGTGGGCCCTAGAAAGGTTTCAACTGTGGATGCCAAGTCTCACCATTTTTTATGGTGTGGTCCACCAAATATTAGGATCTATTTCATTTTTAGGACCATGCCTTAAAATGAGATGGCAAACGAGATGGATGGAGTGGATATAAAACTAATACATCATACTGGACCTCACAATGCCCAACATATTTAAATAGATGTTAAGTTAATAATTTTAATTTCATTTAATAAAAAAAATAAATTCCTTATAATGCAAAACATCTCCAAATAGGATATATGTCAAATTAATATATTTCAGCCATTTAAGATGTTTGTTAACAAATTAGTTGTTTCATATTTAGTACTTAATTTTCAGACATCAAACGGTTACCAAACAAGTTTTTAGACTTCAGGTTCAGATTTCAAATTTAGATTCCAGATTCAGGCTTAATACTTCAGGTTTAACAAACGGGCCCTAACTTCTAACCATGGGCGTTTCCATCCCTAGTGTTTTTGCCCTGTGACCCACTTGGAATTTGCATCGGCCTCATTTATTTTAAATTAATAAATGAAATAAAGATTTAAGTATCTATTTTTATTACAATTATTATTTTCTCACTAATTTTTTAGTTAATATGGCCATAGTTTAAGTTCTGCTAAGATTTTGAAAATATCGCGATAATATCGTTGGGTTTATTTTTCACGATATTATCAAGAGATACTTGTAACACTGGTTTTAAGAAAGCGAGGACCTTGGAAGGAAGCGAAGAAAACGCAAGTATGAGAGAAGAAAAAGGAGAAATAGCGGAGAGTACTGTGAGCTTCTTAATACGATACTTAGGGGCTTTGCTGGTGGAGGAAGCACAGGCGTTGAAGAGGGTCGATGGAGAAATCCGCGAAATCAGAGATGAGTTAGAGAGCATCAGATCCTTCTTAAGGGATGCCGATGAAAGACAAGATGCTGACCAAGGCCTCAAGACATGGGTGAAACAAGTAAGAGAAGTCTCTTACGACGTCGAGGATGTTCTCGACGAGTTCATGCTCGGCCTAGCACAAGAGCATCATGATGCTCAGGGGTGCATCAATTTTCTTCCTAGACTTATCAAGCGGTTGAAGCTAAGCCATCAGATTTCGTCCTCCATACCAGAGATCAAAACCCGAATCCGTAGGATTGCAGAGAGAAAAGATGATTACCGTCTCGATAGAATGCAGCAAATTTCAAGCTTCAACAACAAGCGTGATCCAAGGTATGATCGTCGACTGGATGCTCTTTTCATCGAGGAAGCTGATCTTGTGGGCATTGATGTGGGAAGGAGCCAATTGATTGAATGGTTAGTCACTGGAGATTCAATACTCTCGACGATTTCGGTGGTTGGGATGGGTGGCCTTGGCAAGACCACTCTGGTAAAGAAAGTCTATGATAGCCAACAGGTGAAGAGATGTTTTGAAACATATGCCTGGATCACTGTCTCAGAATCGTTCAAAGAGGAGGATCTACTCAGAAGAATGATGAAGCAATTCTTCGAGGTAAAGAAAGATCAGTCTCCTCAAGGGGTAGAAACCATGACATTGGACAAGCTAATCCAAGAGCTACGGAGCTACTTGCATTGCAAAAGGTACATACTTGTTCTTGATGATGTATGGGGTGCACATGTATGGAATTTAGTAAGAAATGCATTACCTGCTAGCGAATATGGTAGCAGGGTAATAATCACGACACGAAAAGGAGATGTTGCTTCATCTTCTCATGTCGGACCCTCCGATCACATATACCATCTTCAACCTCTGCATCCAGAAGAGGCGTGGTCCCTCTTTTGCAGGAAGGCATTCCAATCAAACGAGGAGAACATTTGCCCTCAGGAATTGGAGAAGCTTTCTCGAAGTTTTGTCAAGAAATGCCGAGGATTGCCGCTTGCGATTATCGCATTAGGTAGTCTTTTGTCAAGCAAGGACAAAACATATGCGGAATGGGAGATGATTCACCGTAGCCTTGGATCGGAGCTTGAAAGCAATGACGATCTTAGAAGCATGATGAAGATACTATTGCTCAGTTTCAATGACTTGCCTTACTATTTGAAATCATGCTTCTTGTATTTGAGTAATTTCCCCAAAGACTATCCAATGAAGCGTATGGAACTAATTCGGCTATGGATAGCCGAGGGTTTTGTAGAAATAAATGAAGGCAAGTCAATGGAAGAGGTTGCTGAAGCTTACCTCAATGCACTCATCCGTAGAAATCTCATTCAAGTGACAGAACCGAAATTTAATGGGAAAATGGTCACTTGTTGCATCCATGATTTCATGTGGGAGATCATTATTTCAAAATCCAGGGAGGAGCATTTCTTTGCATCTTCTGTTGAACAGAACAGAACAGTGTAATAGAATCCAGCGTCTGTCCATTTATAATGATGGCAAGAATTTTCTGAAATATGAGGGATTCTCTTGTCTTCGCTCTTTGTTCATGTTCGGTGTGGATGGACTATCTAATGCCCCTACAATCATATCATTTTCCAATTTAAGGCTGTTAAAGGTGGTCCATCATGAAAACATGTCCATGGAAATCTTTCCTGATTATCTAACAAGCTTGTTGCATTTGAGATACTTCAGCTTGGAAAATACAAAGATCAAGAAGCTTCCAAGTTCATTGGGGAGGCTAAAGAACTTAGAAACATTGAATCTTAAGGGTACCTTTGTATGTGAATTGCCGGTTGAGATTCTCAAGCTCAAGCGCCTACGTCACCTTCTGGTTTACCGCTATAGTGGAGAGGGGTTTTATGTGCCATTTAATTGTGTAGATGGAATTAAGGTGCCTGCTGGAATGGGGAGCATGAGATCCCTACAGAAGTTGGCACATATAGTGGCAGAGAGTGGCATCATTAGAGAGCTGGGGAATCTCACCCAACTGAGGAGGTTAGGCATTATCAAGCTAAGAACGGAAGATGGGAACAATTTGTGCACTTCTGTTGCGAAGATGACCCACCTTAACTCCTTTGATGTGACATCAATGGATGAGGAGGAGGTTCTTGACCTGCATTCTATATGGCATCCTTCACAGCCTCTTCAACATCTGTACTTGAGAGGGCGTTTGGAGAAATTACCTGAATGGATTGCCTCGCTTCATAATCTGGTCATCGTTAGTCTGAGATGGTCTGGATTGCAGGATGACCCACTCAAAGCCCTTCAATCACTGCCCAATTTGGTGGAACTCCTACTACAGCAAGCTTTTGATGGAGAAGAGTTATGTTGCGAGGGCAGGGGATATCCAAGACTTAATATTACGGCTCATTGAGTTGAGGGGATTGAAGCAGGTGAGGGTGGAGAAGGGAGTAATGTCTAGCCTTGAAGAGCTACATATTAAATGTTGTAAAGAATTAGTGGAGGCACCATTGTGGCTCCAGCACCTCAGTAACCTCAAAGAACTCCACCTGATGGACATGTCTGAGGCTTTCTTGAAGGGCCTAACAAAGGATGGGGGCAAAGAGCTGGTGGATTCCATTCAGCACATCCCACTCATTCGACATACAAACACTCAAGAAAGGACTTACTGGGATTTGTCATAAATCTGGAAAGCACACCCACGAGGTTAAAGCAGTTCTCAGGTGAATGTTTTATATTTCCCCTCTTCTTAATCACAGTTGATATTTTTGTTCTCTCTTCATTTTTATTGCCTTCTTCTTTTTCTTCTTTTTTTCAATACTTGCATATTTTTTTATTTTGTTTTTTGGTGACACTTTTACAGTTGTTTTGGGAAGGGAGGCTGCTTCCTGTACAATGTTTGGGAGTAAGCGGATGCACAAATGCGCGCACTACACGGGAATCTTCTACAAAACCTGTTGTATGCAGAAGGTAAAACACCGAAATTCTATGGAGCGCATCATATTGTTCAAGTGAGATCCACTTCGTGTTAATCAGGTGAACCTTCACCATACTGCCCAGAAATGAGTGAAGTCCAAAGCTCTGGTGGGCCACTCCACCGGAACAATATAATGCCACTCCTAGTGCCTTCAAGTTCACACCTTGTAGTACTCCTAAGTTCTGGATCAGGATTACTTTGGAGCGTATGTTCATGTAGGTGGGTCAGCCCATACGCATCATGGGAGTCTCACCTACAAATCCCTGGTTGGTGTCCCTTCTCTACTCCACGATAAAGCTACTGTGTTGTTCCCACTGTGGGAAACAGGTAAGGGCCCCAGTCTGTTTTGGATAGTGAGAAAAATGGAATCGGATTGCATGCAGCCCCTAAGCTCTGTGGGGGCAACTGTGATCTTTGTGTTATATCCACTGTGTCCATTTTTGCTAGCTTATTTTAGCACATGAGCCCAAACATGAGGCAGATCCCATGCACAAGTAGACGACGCCACAGGAAACAGTGGCTTTTTATTGACATCGTTGGAAACTTCTTGGGGGCACAGAAGTTTTGGATCATCCTAGTCAGAATCACCTTATGAATGGCTTGGTGGATGGCATATCAAATCATTGTGCAAGCTAGGAAGGTTTCAAAAGGTGGGTGTCTTTATCCCCACAGTTTTATCATGTGTGGTCAACTTGAGGTTTGGATCTGCCTCATGTTTAGACTAATGTCCAAAAATGAGTTGGCGAGACGGATGTATAGAGTGGATATAACACATACATCATGGTGGGCCCACAATGCTTAGAGCTCCAAAATCCCCTGCAGCCACGCTGCAAGTAGCCGCTCAACATATATTGTCAAATTTGTGGCAAGGCAGTTCTCACATAATTGAATTCTTTTAACTCTTTTGACAATTTCTCCTCTGAGATGCTATGCACATGCAGAGACCAAAGTGGTTTCCTCCCATGATTTGATGTGATTCCATTAAAATGGAAAGAGGAAGAGAGAGCAGAGAAAACAACGGGTAATGAGCATAGTTCAAAAACCAGAGGACTCTACAGAACTGGTAAAAAGCTCGACTCAGATCAGTTAGGTACTTCAACAATAAAACCTATTTAAACTTGCATGAAGTACATGGCAAGGTGGTATAGTCACTTGACTCTTTGAAAAGGCAAGGTTTAAATCTCTCCCTCCGCACTGAGATTGGGCCTTTCTTGGATTATCTTTTCTGTGGATTTTTTTTTTCCCTGTGGATTGTTTGCTCCTGATAAAGTTGAAAATTGGTAGTTGTTCAAGGGCAGCCGATTGAAGTATACGTTTGGGCCATCTGGTGGGAGGATCGTTTTGCTTTTTTAGACAGGTAATCTTCATGATGATGGGCCCAACTTTTGCACGGTCAAAATGTCCTGCACATTTCAAATTATGGTGGGAATATTACATTAGGCATATAAATACGTGTTTATATTGCTTGGTAAAGTGATCCCACCTGAGAGAATTCTTTTCACTGCAGAGAAAAATCAAACCGTTGCAAGAGGGAATCATGAAAGCCCTTTCGTCGAGTTGGGTCCTTAGGAAGGCCTTATGGGCCCACCTCTGTTTGCTTTTGGGATGACTGTTTCATTCAGAAAACATAACAAGGATAATGGGAGTGTATGTGTTGATGAAATGCGGAGTTGAGATTAAGGAGCACCATAGAAATTTTAGAGAGTATTTGTGGATGAAGATATCTTGAGGAATGCATATATTTTCATCCCTTCTTTTTATTCTTCTTCTTGTAATTGAGAAATCTATGATATTTTTCCTAAGCCCTTCTTTTTCTTCTCTTTCTCGTAATTGAGAAATCCATGTTTATTTTCCTTCGTTTCTCTTTCCATCTCTTCCTTTTCTTCTCTCTCTCTCTCTTCCTAGAAAGGTGGGAGGTCTCTCTCCTTTTCTTTTCCAGAAAGGTGGAAGCAGACCAACTGTAACTTTGTTGATATGACTAAAATGATGTACATTCTTTTGGGTGGGCTACATAAAAAGATACCAGCCTCACCTATCTTATAAAACAAGAAAAAAAAAAAAAAATTCCAGAAACTGAAAAAAACCCACCAAAGAGAGACCGAAGGCCTCATCAGCAGCCCAAAACCAAATAGCTGAATATACCAACTCTAGCCCTCAGCGAAAACGCCACCACACCTGCCTCCTCAACCATAGAACCTTAGCGAAAACGCCACCACACCTGCCTCAACCATAGAACCTTACAAGAAAACAACAAAAGAATATAGGAACCCCTCGACAATCAGCCCTAGCAAACTTAACGCTTTCTAGCAAAAAACACCAGGCCTTCGGACCACCAAAAGCCAAAGGTCCAGAAAAGGTGCCTAGGTAGCCAATCGAGATTAGACATGGCTCCAATCCCAGTTAGCCTCCAGAAACAGAGGACCAACAAACAAAACAGAATAACACAAGAGATCCAGATATGGCCAGCCAACTACAATACAGGAGACCAAAGTAGAGCAATTAACCAAGAAGTATCACTCAGCAGCCATTGCGCCCACACCACCTAGCATGAGACTGCCAACCGCCTGGACCACCAAATCTATGTTTGTTTTCGTATCTTTTCTTTACGTCTCCTTTTTTGTTTCCTATATTAGACCCAAGTTTTCCGCAGCATGAAGCCCTATGGGGCCACCATGATGTTCATATAAACCCCACTCCGTCCAATAGTTTCACAAACTCATGTTGGGATGAGAAGCCAAAATTGAGTGAGATCCAAGACCCAAGTGGGCCATACTACAAGACACAATGGGGATGGAAATGCCCACACTGCCGTTACGTTTATAAGTTATCCAAGCTGTTCATGAGATGATTCCAACCAGGATGAAAGGACAACGCAAATATCAGCCTGATCCAAAAAATTATGTGGGCCTAATAAAGTTTCAATGGTGGGAGTTCAGTCACAGCCATTTCTTGTGGCATGCCCCAATTGAGTCTTCGATTTGTTTTATTTGAGTGTGGATCGTCTATGTTGAAGGCACAAGAAATTTTAGTGACGCTGCTTCTCATTGCTTCACGTTATTTCCGATGACTTCAACTAACAAAATACACGGGTTTCTCTCTCCCAAATGAGTCTGGATCCTCAGTTGGCTGCCAAACAGAAAATCCCTGTTTGAAGCGTTTTCATTGGTCCACATCACACTGCATGACGTCAGTGTGATCAGGTTGCACTGAGGTGTGACCAGGTTGTATTGAGGACGTGACTTAGGTCACAGACCTATGTGATGATGTGGACCAATAAAAAGGCTCCAAGCAGGGCTTTCCTGCTTGGAGCCAACGGAGGATTCGGATTCAGGTGGAATATACACTCCATGAAGGTCCCAGGCACAAACCCTTGATTGGTGTCTCAACTTTACTGTTCCCTATGGTGTGGCCCATATGAACTGCGGATTGGGCTAATGCTCGGCCTTAGGTCTTAAAATGGAGAACCGCACTTGATGGCCAAAGTGAATGTCGCATAAGCAACATCATGGCCATATGAAGCTAGTGTATTGTGCCCACTGCATGCAACAGGTATGGTAAGGGCCCCGGTCTGTTTTGGAGAGTAAGACAAATGGACTCAGAATGGCTGCAGCCAGCCTGCAGCCCAAAGCTCTGTGGGCCCAACATAATGTTTGTGTTATACCCGTATTATCCATTCCTTTATCTTTGCACTTCTCCTTGTCCTCTAACCTTTTGCTCCAAAGTTTTCAGCAAACTTGTTATTTATTTATTTATTTATTTATTTTTATGTAGAAAGCCATCCGAGCATTTTTTTGTTTTTTTTTTTTTTTTTGTTTTTAGAAACTACATTGGGGAGGCCCGACGGAAAAAAACAGGCCGGGCCGCCTATCATAAGTCTTCAAGCTATCACAAGTCGCCCTTTACATTACCCAAGCCTACCCGGTCTAAGCACAGCGCCCCACGGGCCTCTCTAGGCATCTCAGATGCCTCCCTGAGAATCCTACTCTCTTGTGAACCGCTACCCTGTCTCGCTAAGACATCTGCAACGACGTTCACCTCACTTGGGGCGAATGTAATTTTTATCTCTGCCACATCTCTCATGTGATTGACCTTCGCCCACCAATACCAGAAGGCCCAGGTGGCCAGCCTGTCCTTGTTCATCCTGTCTACAATCAACACTATGATAATTGTTTACCCCATATCCACTCCTAGAGCGAGCCCTTCCACGAGCGCCCAGGTCTCAGCTTCCACGTTCGAACCGTTCCCATGACCTGACATGAAAGCCCGGATGAAATCCTCGTTGTTCGCTCTACAGATACCATCTCCGTTCGACAGCCCCAGGTTTCCTCTGCTCGAGCCATCCACGTTAATTTTTGTCCATCCCCTAGCTGGTCACGACCGAGATGTTTTTAGCTGGATTGGTCACTGTGGGGACGAGATTAAGAAAGCGGATCCGTCTGGGGAGCGCGTTGTCTCTTGTAGGCGGCAAGAATTCATTGATACGCTTAACCCAATATTGCACATGGTTGATGGCCCTGCTGATGATCACTTTAATCTCTTCAAACCGGCTGGCATTCATTTCCAACCAAATTACCCAGAAAATGATGGTTGGGATCACCCCAAGTAGAGAAGAGGGACCATCCCTGGTCGACACTATGGTCCACCATTGAGACGCCCTACCCCATGCCGGCTGACCCTTCAGAAATGCCACATCAAAGGAGAAACTGAAAAATCTGCAAACTTGCGTGGCCTGCTCACCTCTCGCGAATACGTGGTCAATAGATTCAAGGCTGGGGACGCGCCCTACACTGCAACAGTTGCACTGGGAAACAATCTGAATTCCTTTCGACTGGATTCTGAGGTCCACTGGGACAGCCCCCTGGTATATTTTCCACGCCAACAATGAGAACTTTGGAGGGAGTTTCCCATGCCAGACCCAGCACGCCCAATTCTTCCTAGACCCGAAAACACGGCATAATTCCCACGCTGATTTCACTGAGAAGGACCCTGTCACCTCTTTCGTCCAGACCCAGCAATCCTCCAGGTTCGATAGACAGAAGCCACCTTATCTAATATACTCCAGGACCTGGGGGGACAAAATTGTTCAGAGGGGTATTGCGCTTCTGCCCCTTTGGATTTAAGACGTCACTGACCTTCATCGACCCAAACTCCGGCGGAATTGGAGAGGAACTCATAGTGCTCAGAGGCCCCATGACTGTCCAGTTCAACGTCCACACGTTGCACTCCCCCTTCCCCACAAGAAGCCTCGCCCTATTTTCGATCATAGGGAACTGCGCGGTGATCTCTTTTCACAACGGAGACTTGTCTGACCCCGAACGGCTAGAATCACTACCAGTTATGTCCTCTTGATATATGCTTCTCATAACAGACGCCCACAGGCTACCATCATGGGAGTATCAGACTTTCCAAGCGAGCTTCATCCTAAGGCTATTAATTATTCACTTACTAATGTCTTAAAATGTTCTTTAACCTTTTATTTTTCCTATGTGATTGTGTTTTTTAGGACATGCAAACAAAGAAAGTGATTCGTGGTGTGGCCCAACCGTAGGTGGGACAAGATCGAACATCGTCTCTCTTGTAGGATCACTAATCTGAATCCATGGACCTATCGAAAAGAACAACCAATCTTCCTTGATTTCTCAAAGGGTCACTCGAAGAACACGAGCAAACAGAGAGAATTCTAAAAAAAAATTATATTAAAAATATTTTATAATGTTTAAAACGAAAAAATAACATCTACTCATACTATCTCAAACCGTAAGTTACGTAACCTAGGAATCCTAGTTGAGAAAGGAAAGAAAAATCAAGCAAAAACGGAGAAAAATCATTCAAAATAGCAAGCTCGTGCGCACATTCTATGTAGGGACCAATCGGTCGGCCAAGTTCTGAATTAGTCCAAAGAGTTTGAATTTTCTCTGGACAATATTTGACCGATCAGATGATCGGTCGTCAGTATGGCCGACTGGCTGGGTGACCAGTCGCGACCTACCCAAAACAGTCCAGAGAGTTGGGCCTATTCTGGGCGATAATTCAACTGGTCATTGGATCGATCGTTGACGATGGACAACCAGTCGTCAGGGAACGAATTTCCTGAGAATTGTAACTGCTTGGCTCTTTTCTTGGGGTCTTTCGTGCGTCCTTCCTTTGGTCTATCTTCATCATGTAGAGTTGAGCAACCTCCTCCACATCAGTCTCCCCTCCTTGAAAAGAACTCGACCTCCAATTCTGACTCTCATCTGGCTCATGGTACTCGTACAAATTAGCTACGTTAAACGTACAGGAGATCTTGAACTCCTCTAGAAAATCAACAACATAGGTGTTGTCATTGATCTTTTAGAGGATTGATACCTGCCCAATCTTCTTGTATTTGAGCTTTGTTATGTGTACCGGAAGGAAAGCATTCCTTGCACAAATAGATCATAACTTGATCACCGACCTCGAAGACCTTTTTACGGCAATGCTTGTCAGCGTCCAGCTTGTATTTCTAATTCGACTCCGTCAACTTCTTTCGGACTTCAGCATGTATTTCCTTGATTCTTTCTACCGTGTTCTCCGCTACTACGCTTCTCCCTTGTACTACGGGCAAGGGGATTAAGTCAAGCGTAAGGCGAGGAGTCCATCCATACACAATCTGGAATGGAGACTTTCTCATTGATCTGTTGTTCGCTTCCCCAAGTGTAGGGTTACGATGTAGTAATAATCTCGGTAAGACCGAGGTCGATCCACAGGGAAGGAAGTAAACAATTCCAACTATCCTAATAACTAAAATCTTAAGAGGTTTTTGAAATCGGTTTTGAACATGAAATAGAAAAATCTGATAATGAAATGATAACTAGAGCATCAAGGATCTACTTATTGCTCTCCTTGATGTATAATTCGCATAGGTTTCTTAATTTCTCAACTAGAATCGAAATAAAATCCTATCTATCCGGATGATAGAGCGGTTATATTATCAAAGCAATCCAGCACATGTGTTGTTCATCAACATGATTCCCTCCATTCAAGTTCGGACTTGAGCACACTCAATTGCATAGGTCAATCCTAATTCCAATAGATTAAGATCATAACCATAATAATCATCAAACCTTGTCACAAGACTTGACTATATTATGATTTGAAGTTCATTTAAATCATATGAACAATCAATACAATATTCAGAATTTAAAACAAAAAGGTAGAACTTTGGTTTGAAGTTCCCACATGATGATCCAAGTCTAGAGTGTATTGAATCCAATTCCTTAAAGCGTACATGTCTAGAATCATGCAAAACAATTAAGAACTAAAGCAATTCTTCTAAACATCCATGAGCCATCATAAGATTAAGAAAAACTACTTAGAACTTTATTCAAACTTCTAAAAATCACTATTCTTCAATAAATTCAACTTAAAACCAATAAAACGAATTAAACAATCTAAGAAAACTATAAGGTTCACCTCTTAGCTCTAGCTAAGAGATTAGCTAATGAAAAGCATATTAAAAACTAGAACTAGAACTAAGAAAAGGAAGAAAAACTAGCTGGAGGAGGCTAGGAAGCCTCCTATGACTTGAACTCCTTGCTCCCCACGTCCTTGCTTGATTTGGAATAGAAGAGAGCACCTCCTTTTATAATACAGCAAGAGTACCGCAACATAACAGATATTGTTTCGCTTCGTATGGCTTAACTAATGGTCGGATTGCCTTCAAAATTTGATTTGTAGCTTCTTTGTAATGTGATCTTCCTCATAGATGATTTAGATTCCCAAGATTATCTTTTGAATGGGCTCACCAATCAGATCAGTGACCGTTTCTCAAAATCTCGCAATTCGGGTACCTTCAGAACCAGTCATCTTGCTTTCAACGCTCCGGAGTGTACAGAGGTCAGATTGACTTCAAATTTTGAACATTGGTAGAAAACTTCCTCCTCTACATGATAGACGGATTAGATTGTCAAAAAAAATTTCAGAATGAGGTCCAAAAAATAGAGCACTTAGGGTTTTTTATAAAATCTGCGCAGTTGGAATCTCTTTGGATGATCCATCTTTCTTCGACCGGTACGATTAAACCACACATCCTTTTGACTTGAAACTTTGTGGTTATTCATATATAGATGTGGTTTAGAAGATGGTCAAAGTAGATTCTTGATATCATCAATGATGGGCTACCTGGACCTGCCCAGAGTTGAGTAAGGGGAATCTGGAAACTTTCTGGACAGTTCGTATTGTTTTGGCCACCACGGTCAATTCGTAGCTTCGATCGACACGAAACCACCTGGGTTATTTCGGCGTCGAGCTCCTCTTCGACATGGACGTGTTGGATTTCTAAATATCATCAATATGGGCTCCAAAAATGTGACCGAAAAACAAAAAATGGGACTGCCTCTATTTAAAATCTGGATTCTGAAAGTGCAAGTCCGACTTGTCAGCCGACCGGTCGGCCGACCAGCCGGCCAGTCCATTCGGCCGGTCGGACCACAGGTCGGCCTTCATAAAATATGTCCAGAGAATTTATTGTTTCTGGAGGGTTTGGCAGGTCGGTCAGTGGCTGTGGCCGGCTGGCCGGTCAGGCTATAAATTGTGACTTTTTCACACTTTTCTTCCAACATTGCATTGCATCTTTCCTCCATCTCATATCCTTTATTTCTTTGATTTTCAAGGCATACAAAACGACTCTTTTAACTATGAATTGGTGAAGTCTCCCTCTCATTCCTACAATCACAAATCCATGCATTAGATTAGTCTTTAAAGCATGATAACTATGCATAATGAGTGATGAATTGGGGTTAGAATATGCACAGTTAAGAGCTCAACATCTATTCACCATATTGTTGAAGGCGAACTTAGCTTGAGACAAACTAAGTCTCATTACTTCAGTTTGTCCCCTAAGATGCTCCAGATGAGGTTACCCAACGTTCTGTTTACCACTTCTGTCTTCCCATCTATTTGCGGATGATACGCACTACTAAACTGAAGTTAGGTATCGAATTGGCTCCATAAAATTCTCCTTTCGTCTTGGGAACACCATGCAACTTCACCACCTCCTTGAAAAATAAGTTGGTCACATTCGTTGCATCGAACGTTTTCTTACACGAGATGAAATGGGCAATCTTTGAAAACCTGTCTACCACCACAAACACTGAATTTGAACGTTGTTGTGTTCGTGGGAGACCGAGGACAAAATCTATCCTCCCAAGGACCCTCTAGGACGGGCAATGAAATGTAGAGACCCGTATTTTGATAATGTCCCTTGGAAGCTTGATAAATGTGACACCGCTAAACCATCCTTCCCACATCTCGGCCTAGGTGAGGCCAATAATAATGCTCCTCTACCAATAACTTTATCTTGTCACGGCCCAAGTGGCCTCCAAGTGCACCATCATGGAGCTCGAGTATAATTTTGTCACATAGAGAACACTATGGAATGCATAATCGGTTCCCGTAGAATAAGAACCCATCCTGAATATGGAAGTCACTTGGATGGTTGTCCTTGCTTCATGTCCATTCTTCTTTGAAGTCTTCATCATTAGCATATAATTCCTTGAGGCAATCAAACCCAATAACCTCGCTTGATAGTGTGATAAGGAGAGCGGCTCAGCGACTCAAAGCATCCGTCACCTTGTTCAGTTGACAAGATTTGTGTTTCAACACAAAGGTGAATTCCTGCAAAAATGCAATCCATCTAGCATGCACATGACTGATGTTAGTTTGACTATTGATAAATTTTAAAACTTGGTGGTCGGTGTTTAGAACAAACTCCATCTGAATGAGGTAGTGTCGCCAATGTCGGAGAGCTTGTACCACAACGTAAATCTATCTCATACATGGACCATTTCTTTCTAGCGTCGATGAGCTTCTCACTATAGAAGGCAACGAGTTTGTCTTCCTAAGATAGTACGGCTCCAATCCCTACATAGGACGCGTCACGGTCCATCTCAAAAACTTTGTCAAAATTAGGCAACACATGGACTGGAGTGGATGATAACTTGTGCTTGATCTCAGTGAAAATAAGGTCGGCTTCCTCAATCAACTGAAATAGTCCTTTCTTCATGTAATCTGTGATAGGTGCAACTATCATGTTAAAATTCCTGATAAAGCGGTGATAGAAGGTCGCCAACCCGTGAAAACTATACACTTCATGGATGTTGGTTGGAGTAGGCCGCTCATGTATGGCCTTCACCTTGTCGTCGTCCACTCAGATACCCGTGGATGATACAATAAACCTCAAAAATAACAGAAGGTTCTTCAAAAAATCACACTTCTTCAAGTTTAGATAGAGGTTGTTATTTTGGAGCACCTGAAGTGCTTCTCTGAGGTGTGACATATGAGTTGTCTTGTCTTGACTATAAGTCAGGATATCGTTGAAGTAAACCATGAAAAAATGACTAATGAACAACTTTAACACGTGATTCATGAACCGCATGAAGGTACTTGGTGCATTTGACAACCCAAATGGCATAACTAGCCACTCATAGAGTCCCTCCTTGGTTTTGAAAGTTATCTTCCATTCGTCCCTAAGGCGAATATGAATATAATGATACTCGCTTTGCAAATGCAGCTTGGAAAACACTTTCGAACCTTCGAGCATGTCCAGCATATCGTCTAGCCAAGGTATCAGAAACCTGTACTTTATAGTAATCTTATTGATCGCCCGACTATCCACACACATTTGCCAACTCTCATCCTTCTTAGGAGTCAATAGGCTCGAGACGGCGCAGCGACTCATGCTCTCTCTCAACATCCCTTTCTTTAGTAAATCATCCACTTGACCTTAAATGATTTCACTTTCCTTGGGACTTAACCGATAGTTCTGTCAATTAGGCAAATTCGCCCCTGGAATGAAATCAATGTGATGTTATATATCCCTCATTGGGAGTAGTCCATGAGGAAGTTCTTTGAGCCATGTCTTGCTAAATTCATTGAATAGAGGACGGAGGCTCGAGGGTATAACATGTTCTTCGGAGCCTTTCCCTTTCACCACTATGGCGTAGATTTCGCTCATTTTCTTAGCCTCTTCCTCAAACTCCCTATTGGTAAGGATAGAGTTTCTCTCCACTACGGAAGTCTTGGGGCCACTCTCGGGAGACATAGGGATGAGATACGCTTTCTCCCATCTTTTGCAACATTATAGACATTGTCACTCCCGCGATGGGTAACGTCTCAGTCCGATTGTCATAGACGACCGAGAAGAATGTGACATGCTTCCATGTCAATAATATCATATAATATTCCATCCTTGTAGCTTCTACCAATGGAAAACAAAATTAAGCATTGTTCAGTTACCTTAGTGTCGCTAACCTTCTTGATCCAGCCGATAGACTATGGTGCAAGGTCAGCCGATAGACTATGGTGCAAGGTGCTTTGTTGTTGGCAACTTGAGCTTATTCACCATCACATTTTACACTATATTCTCGTTGCTCCCACTATCGATGATAACATCGCAAATTTTTTCGTTCATAATGGATCGGGTGCGGAAGATGTTATGGCATTACAGATGAGTTTCTACCCTTGGAGTGTAACATAGACGCCTCACAACCAAAGAATCACCATGGTCTTGTTCTATCAACTCGACTTTCTCGTCATAATCTTCATCAGCCTGGTAATACTCGCTGCTCTCAGGTTCACCCTCATCGAAGTCCTCTTCACGAACCCCTTCATTCTTGGCCAAGTTAGCTGTTGGGTGATTTGGGCATGTATTGAACAAGTGACTCGGCTGGCTATATCGCTAACAATGATTCGGCCTGGATCATGCATAAGGATTTGGAGCTTAGCTCGAGTCAGTAGTAGAAGACACATTACGTTGAGGCCTGGAAGGACCGCTACCCACTCCCCGGGTTGTAGTCGTGGGAGAAGGTTGCACTCATCCCCCAACGAGATCTTTTCCCTTAGCTTGAGAAACTTCCTGAGCCGTAGCGGTAGGAGGAGCGCGAGGTCTAGGATATGATCGTGCAGGAACCTTAGTAAGTTGAATTTCTGCGCGATTCACATAGTGTAGCGCCTCTTCCACCGTCCATACCTGCTGCATGTGCACTAGGTCCTAATAAATCGTTACACGTGGCTAATCGGTTGAACTCAGTGGCATATTTTTCAATGGTTTGATTGCCCTAACGACAATTTTGGCATTGCTAGAATAGGCTTGTAGTCACGGGGTAGGAAGCGCGATCGAAGGAGTTGTTGCATCTAAGGCCATGAATGGATGGACAATTTATTTTGTCGGGTGTAGGAGAGTTGTAATTGCTCCCACTATGTAGAAGTACTCGACTTCAACTTGTACGCAACAAGTTTAACTTTTCGATCTTTCGGAACTTCCATATAATCGAAAAAGTTCTCTACTTTTATTAACCAATCCATAAACTTTTCTATTCTAAGCATGCCATTGAAAGTAGGAAGTTCCTTCTTACCTCTGTAACCATAATCATTGCAATATCCGAGATCATTACCATATGCTTGCTGTCACGCAAAGATGCTCTCGACGCCATCATCGCTGCCATCTGAATCAGTATGATTCGTTCACCAATTCGCGGTTGGGAGGACTAGACGGATCGCTGGGTTGTTTCGAACTTTAACCACGAGTGACTAGGCACCCGCTGGGACTTTCCGTAGGGCTAAGGCCGTGACGATTTGATCGAGAGACTCTCGTAACCCTTGCATAGACGTCTCTACTGATCTCTGGAGAAGCTCGATCCTCTTTACTAAATACTAGAATCCCTAATCACTGTCAGTGGGATTGTTGCCTCGATTGTCGCCTTAATTGTCACTAGAAGCCATCACCCGATGTTGTTCATCGCTTTGATACCAACTTGGCGTAGCCGTAGGTGGGAAGAGATCGAACACCGTCTCTCTCGTAGAATAACTGATCCAAATCCACGGACTTATCAAGAAGAACACCCGATCTTCCTTGATTTCTTAATGGGCCATTTGAAGAACACAAGCAAATAGAGAGAATTCTCTAAGAAAATTATATTAAAAATATTTAATGATGTTTAAAAGGAAACATAACATCTACTTATACCATCTCAAACCCTAAGCTACATAATATAGGAGTCCTAGTTAAGAAAGGAAAGTAAAACCAAGCAAAATGGAGAAAAATCGTTCAAAATAGCAACTTCACACATTTGTTTTGCAGGGGCTGATTGGTCGGTCAGGTTCCAAATTAGTCCAGAGAGTTTGAGTGCTCTCTAGACAATCTTCGACCGGTCAGGCGACCGGTCGTCAATATGGTCAACCAGCCAGGTAACTAGTCGCGACTGACCTAAAACAGTCCATAGAGTTGGGCCTGTTCTAGGTGATAATTCGACCGGCCGTTGATGATGGATGACTAGTCGAACAGGCAACAAATTTCCTGAGAATTGCAACTGCTTAACTCTTTTCTTAGGGTCTTTTGTGGGTCCTTCCTTTGGTCCATCTTCGTTATGTAGAGCTGAGCAACCTCCTCTACATCATGGTGGGCATAAGCAAGGGTTATTTCCCTTTTATTCTCCATCATTCTCTCTAAAGTTATGGTTTTTTAGTTTGTATAAAGAAGAACTAAATTGTCATGTGATATTTGCGAGCTCTCTAAATTGTGAGCTCTCTTTTATTCTCCATCATTCTCTCTAAATTGTCACTTTGGCCATTTAGTTGTGGTTCATTGTCATGTGATATTTGCGAGCTCTCTTAGCATAACTGGCGCTTATTTATTTATTTATTTTGACGAAACTGGAATTCCATAGAGCATGTGAATGAGGATAACTTGAGCAATGCATACTATTTCACATCTTAATTTACTTCTCCTTGTAATTGAGAAATCTTTGGTTATTTTCCAAAGCCTTTCTTTTTCTTTTCCATACAGTTGAGAAATCTTTGTTTGTTTTCCTCGGCTTTTCTTTCCTTCTCCTTGAGTGAGTTTCCTGCAACATGAAGCCTTGTGGGGCCACTAATGTTTATGTAAAATCTACTCTGTCCGTTAGTTTCACAAGCTCATATTAGGATATGAGAGGCCAAAAATGAGTGCGATCTAAGACGTGAGCCGCATGATAGGAAATGGTGGGGATGGAAACGCTCACACTATCATGATGTTTATAAGCCATCCAATACGTTCATAAGATGATGCCATCCAGGATGAAAGGAAAACTCATATGAGGCTGATCCAAAAATTCCATGGGCTCCAATAAAGTCTCAATTGTGGGCGGTTTCTTGTGGTTACAGTCTTGGAACTTGTTTAGTTTTGTGCACTCAGTAATATGATTTGCTGGAAGTGATGGACAGAGTGGATTTTCACACGGACCCACATGGCTTCGTGTTGCAGGGACACTATATTAAGAATTCCACCAGAGTTAGATCGGAGGGACCGAAATTCTCTGCAATAGCAAAATAGGTGAAATGTCTTCTGGCCCCATGTTTTATACGTTTAATCCACTACGTCCATCAGGGGCGATCTTGATTCGAGGATCTCAGATACACAACTTAGGTGGGGCCAAACCAAACTGAACGATGGGGAGGGCATGCCAACGGTAGTTTTGTGCTTGCGCTGCTATCAGACTGATTAAGAAATACGGAGGTACACGACAAGCAAACTTTGTCATTTTAGGTGCAGTTTTACATTTTCTACCATTGGTGTGGCCGGTATGAGATTTTAATGGGCATCGATTAGGTGAGTCCGGGGTAGACCTGGCAAAATTCAACCCAACCTAGTTTTTTTCAGTTTAGGGTTGCAAAATTTGACCCAAATTCAATTTTTGGGTTGACCCGACCCCACCCCACCCCACCCCACCCAGATTTTTATGGGGTCAAGTTAGGGTTAAAGGTGACCCAACCCAAATCATATAGGGGTTATATTTATTTTCTTATTAGCTAAATAATACATAGTTTTTTTTTTCTCACATACCCTGCTAGGAACTGTCTACATGTCTGTCAATTTAACAAACATGTGCACACCAATGATCACATTTTATGACATGTAGAACTAAAATATCATGAGATTTTTTTATTTTTATTTTTTAATTTCTGGTGCTCACTTATTGAAAAACTGAAATGGTAGCTAATGGTCCATAAAATAAATTAATAAAGTTATCTTAATGGTTATATTTATTTGCCTAATAGAAATATTCCATAAAAAAGCCTCAGTTATATATATAACATCTAGTTTAATCTACAAATTAGTTAATCATTAAAATGCATGCGCGACCTATTTTAATTTGGACCCAAATTCAATTTGAGCAGGGTTTGGGTCGAGATGGAAACGATGAGACCGGAACTTGACCCAACCCGACCCGACCCACGCATTGCCAACTCTAGTCCGGGGTTGGGTGAGTCCCTGGCCATGGGCCCACCTTGATATGTGTTCTATATCCACTCCGTCCATAAGCTTTTCCAGCTCATTTTAGGGCATGGTCCCAAAAACTGAAATAGATTCAAATCTCAAGTGGGCCACACCACAGGAAATAGTGTTGATTGACCATTAAAAACTTGTGGACCACAAAAGTTTTGGATCAAGCTGATATTTGTGTTTTCCCTTCGTCCAGGTCTGCGTGACCTTATCAACAGGTTGGATGGAAGAACAAACATTACAGTGGGCCTTAAGAGTTTTTTAATGGTGGGCCTTGTTCAATGACTACTATTCTTGTGGTGTGGTCCACTTGATATTTGGATCTTACTTGGATAATAAGGTCCCTCTATGGATTCTGCATGGCCCCACCTAAGGTGATTGCTCCTATATTGTTGGGGTAGCCTTCAAACTGTGCGTGTGTTGGGTGTTTAGACTAATTAGGCGACCGGTCTAACCGAGTAGCCCAGATGCACAGCAGGTCTACCGGACAGTTTTTTGTGTGCAGGTGACCGGTCTACAGAGGGCTTCGACTGGTTGGCTGTGAGGCAGTGTGAATGGATCTATGTAATTTCTCTCTGGACTGTTTCTGTGCAAGGTGCGACCGGTCGGGTGACCGGTCAGCTGTGCGTGCGGATTTCTTGCGCAGCTCGTGGTACTGCACAATATGTTTCTATTTCTAGTCTTTTGCTTATTTAAGGAATTGTAATCCAGACTTAGATGATATCCTAAGGTGTCTAAGGTTTCCTAATCATGTTAGGAAGAAGGGAAAGAGTTGTGTGAGAGAGAACTTGGGGTTTTCTCTTAAGCTAAGAAGGGAAGATGGGAAGGATTTGTGCACTTCCGTTGAGAAAATGAACTGTTATGGGTAAAGAGCCGACCTAAAAAAACAACAGATTGTGCCGACCCGAGAAAGAAGAGCCGACCCGATTCAGGTCCCGGGTACGAGTTGGGTCGTATCGACCCGATGGAAACTGGTCGGCTCGGCCCTATGTAATGAAGATCGTCCTAAGCGAGCTAGATTGTAAATCCGCAGTCTTAAGATTACTCCGAGATATCAGGAGGAAAGATCGACATCCCCAGCTTTCAGGGATAAGGATCTTCGTTTGTTATGGGAAGATCCGAAGATCTCGGAGACCCAGCTAGCAGTCCGCTGGAATTACGACTCTCTAAAAGGCAAGCAGTTTCGCAACCAGAGCCTATAAATAAGGATATTCTCTCCATGATCAAGGTATGAAAACTAATATCGATCTACACTAAGATATTGATTTATCCAAAAAAGTGCTGATTTAGGCATCGGAGGGTTATTGGCTGGACCCCAGCTACCCCCTTATCCTCTGTGTTCTTTTACAGGATCTAAGGATTCCATCATCTCAGTCTTCTTTCATCGGGAGTCCGACTTCACTCAACTGTCCAGATCATAAATCTACATTTTCGTCTGTTGACCATTTTCTGGTAACAACAGATTGGCGCCGTCTGTGGGAACCGCCTTCTTCTTTTAACTAGGAAGTCCGTGTTCTCGCCCCGTTGTCTAAGACGACCTCATCTTCTCTCCCTTTCATAATGGCCGGGAAGAGAAAGTACAAAGGGAAAGCACCCGCAGTCGACGAACTTTCAGACGATCAGATGTCAAAAAATGAAGGATCCTTTCCCGAAACTCCCGCTATCCAGCTCGGTGGGAACTCTCCTCTTTTTACTCAGCAGGGGGGACAACAGAGACCTCGTAACCGAGGAGTCAGGTTGTCTCTTCTCGAAGAGCAGGTAAGGGGTGTTAACCAAAAGCTGGGGGGGGGGGGGGGGGGGGGGGGGGGGGGGGGGGGGAGTCGACGAACGACTGAGCTACGTGGACCAGAGGCTGGAAGAAATTAAAGCCCTGCTATCTGCTCTGGTCCATCCAACCACGATAAATGGCAGAGACCGTGAGGGACCTCAGCATACCCACTCTCGGCCTCAGCAATCCCAGCACTCTCGTCAGACTCGGCCGTCGCAGCATTCTCAACAGCTCGTTCCGGTTGAAGAAAGCGAGGCCGCGAGCGAATCAACCGGGGCAAGGTCTCGACCAGCAACGGACTTGCCTGCCAACGATCTGCGACACCGACTTGAGGAACGAAGGACGGCTCGTCTCGAACATGAACGGGCTGATCGTGAAGCCAGTAATCGGGTAAACGACAATCTAAGCCCACTGGAGGCCGAACTAAAAGAACTCCGGGAGCAAATGGGCGATATACAGATAGCGCAGCGCGCCCGAGCACCGATCGCAGTAGACGCACTGG
This sequence comes from Liriodendron chinense, assembly GCA_003013855.2. Lineage (NCBI taxonomy): Eukaryota > Viridiplantae > Streptophyta > Magnoliopsida > Magnoliales > Magnoliaceae > Liriodendron > Liriodendron chinense. The sequence continues at coordinate 681,547 of PVNU02002850.1, forward strand.
TTGACTCATCAGAGTCGCCATTTACCGACGAAATTCGTGAGGAACCCCTTCCCAAAGGGTTTAAAGTTCCTCAGTTAAAGCAGTACACAGGGATAGGAGATCCGGCGGAGCATTTAGAAAACTTCAAAGTCCGCATGGACCTTCACGGACACATTATGTGTAAAGATTTTCCTTTGTCCTTGACGGGCTCGGCATGGACTTGGTTTCGCAACCTTAAACCCAGAACTATCAGCTCGTTCTCTCAACTAAGTCGAGCCTTCGTAACTCAGTTTATCGGGAGCACCGACCCGAGGAAGCATTCGACGCACCTTGCAGCAGTCAGGCAAAAAGAAGATGAGTCCCTGAAAGATTACCTCGCGCGCTTCAATTCTGAAGCAGTACAAGTTGAGAACCTTTCCCAAGATGTGCTATTACACACCATGATTGGGGGGCTACGAGACCGAATGTTTCTTTGGTCTGTTGGGGAAGAGTCACCCCAGTCTGTGGCCGAATTCTTGGACCGAGCAGCTAAACACGTCAATGCCGAAGAACTGGTCAACGCTCACCGACCGACGACGAGGAATAAGGATCGTCAGGATAGCAGCAGCTCGAAAAAACACAGGTCGGAAAGAAAGTCGGAACGGAGGTCACCAGCCCGGAACGGACCTGCCCATGGGACAAAACCGGCTGCGCCTCGGTTCGAAAAGTATACATCGCTCAATAAAACCATCGAATAGGTGTATTTAGCAGAGAAAGGTAGGTACAACTTTGAACGACCTGCGAAAATAAAGACCGACCCTAATAGGAGGTCGAAATCAAGGTAATGTTTGTACCATAAAGACCACGGTCACAACACCGTGGATTGCTTCGATTTAAAGCAACAAATAGAGACCCTCATCCAACAGGGATTTCTAAAAGACTACATCGCTCAGCGTCAAGATGGTCGGAGAAATGAAGATCAGTCAGCCGACCCAAATGAAGAATTGAATAACAACCCTGTGGAAGAAATTCACATGATCTTCGGCGGACCGACCACTGGAGATTCCGAAAATTCGCGCAAGAACTATGTGCGACAGGCAAGAACATCCCAACCAGAGCCAGGACCGTCCGGATTGTCTGTGAACATCGCCAGCCGACCTTCGAAAGTCGCGAAAGTTACGTCTCGGGCGATAACGTTCACCGAAGAAGATGCCCGAGGGATTGTGCATCCACATGATGACTCTCTCGTCGTCTCAATGGTAGTGGCGAACAAGAGGCTCCACCGGATGATGATCGATACAGGAAGCTCGTCAGACATTTTGTACGCATCAGCTTTCGAAAGAATGAAGATCGATCGCTCCAGATTAAGGCCAGTCAAGACAGCATTAACTGGATTCACAGGAGATAGCGTCATGCCGGAAGGAGAAATAACTTTACCAGTCACGGCCGGGGAAGAACCTAATCAAAAAATGATTATGGTCGATTTCCTCGTTGTAAACACCCCTTCCGCCTATAATGCCATCATCGGCCGCCCTATCTTGCGAGCTCTCAAAGCTGCCGTCTCTATCTATCATCTAACGATGAAGTTCGAAACCGATGAAGGGGTCGGCATAGTCAGGGGAGACCAACAAGAAGCCCGGCGTTGCTATGAACTTTCTCTGAGAGGGAAAAATAAAAGCACAATATCAACTATCTCTCACGCGTCCTCCTTGGACCCGAGAGAAGACGAGCAGGAGCGCGGATCACCAGCAGAGGAGTTGGTCGATATTCAATTGTCGGAGGTCGACCCGAGCAGGGTCATTCAGATCGGGTCACGTTTAACAGACGAGGTACGAAATAGTTTGATAAACTTTTTAAAGGAGCATATGGATGTCTTTGCATGGTCCCATGAAGAAATGCCCGGAATCTCTCCGGAAGTAATAGTCCACCGACTCAATGTCGATCCGACCATGAGACCGATCCGTCAAAAAAGGCGTACTTTCAACACGGAAAGATACGCGATAATTGAAGAAGAGGTGTAGAAGCTACGTAAGGCAGGGTTTGTTCAAGAAATACGCTATCCAGATTGGTTGGCGAATGTTGTCCTCATCAAAAAGACCAATGGAAAATGGAGGGTCTGTGTGGATTATACCGACCTGAACAAAGCTTGCCCTAAGGACAGCTTCCCGCTACCAAGGATAGATCAGCTCGTCGACGCAACTGCTGGGCACGAACTCCTCAGCTTTATGGACGCTTTTTCTGGTTATAATCAAATCCAAATGTATGCTCCCAAACGGCAAAAGACCGCATTCATCACGGACCGGGGGCTCTACTGTTACAAAGTTATGCCCTTCGGACTCAAGAACGCCGGGGCAATGTACCAACGACTGGTAAACAAGATGTTTGCAGATCAGCTTTGCATTCAGAATATTAAGGAAGTATCGTATGAAGCTTAACCCTAGCAAATGCGCCTTTGGAGTAGGCTCAGGAAAATTCCTTGGTTTCGTGGTAAATCAGCGAGGAATTGAAGCCAATCCAGAAAAAATCCAGGCCCTCCTCAATATGAGCTCGCCTCGCACAGTAAAAGAGGTACAGCGGCTCACAGGAAGGATCGCAGCACTCAACAGGTTCGTCTCGAAGGCTACTGACCGATGCCTTCCCTTCTTCAAACAATTGCATAAATGTAAGGAAATGACATGGACTCCTGAATGCGAGCAAGCTTTTGCAGAACTGAAAGCCTACCTCGGCTCCCCGCCGCTGTTGTCCAAGCCAGTGCATAAAGAAGAACTGCTCCTGTACCTAGCAGTCTCAGAAGCAGCGGTCAGCTCGGCTCTAGTCCGAGACGACGAGGGCATACAAAGGCCTGTCTACTATACAAGCAAAGCCCTGATCGACTCGAAAAACTCACCCTGGCTTTAATCACTTCAGCCCGTAAATTGAGGCCATACTTCCAAGCGCATCCGATAGCTGTGCTAACTGATCAGCCGTTGCGGCAGGTGCTACAGAATCCCCAAACATCAGGTCGCCTCGTCAAATGGGCAGTCGAGTTGGGCGAATTCGATATACGAACCGACCTCGTGCCGCAATCAAGGGACAAGCTGTAGCCGACTTCATCGTCGAATTAACCGAGCCTCACGGGGCGGGGTGCGGTCGTGAACTTATCCAAAACCCGAAGGTAAAGCATATCATGCCTTCTTAGACATTGCACGTCGATGGGTCTTCCAATGCACAGGGCAGTGGAGCTGGCCTCGTTCTGTCCTCACCTGATGGGATCAAAATTCAGTACGCACTTCGATTCGGATTCCGGGCTTCAAATAACGAAGTGGAATACGAAGCCCTCCTAGCCGGTCTTCGCCTCGCCTCGAAAATAGGAATACGATCGGTAAAGGTATTCAGCGACTCGCAACTTGTGGTCGGGCAGGTGACTGCAGAATATCAGGCAAAGGGAGGAAAAATGGCTGCATATCTAAACAAAGCTCAGGAGCTACTGTTGCGATTCGACCATTATGAAATCGTTCAAATTCCACGAGATGGGAACACAAACGCAGATGCTCTCGCAAAACTTGCATCATCAGCAGATGACGAGCTCGGCAGAATGATACCCATCGAGTTCCTCCCTCAGCGTAGCATATCATCAATTGAGTTCAAGGGAGTTTTTCCAATATCAGAAAATCCAGATTGGAGAGATCCTATCATTCGATTTTTACGATCAGGCGAGTTACCCGACGACCAGAAAGAAGCTCGGCGCATCCGCTATAGGTCAACTCGATATACACTAATAGAGGGTGTCCTCTATAAGAAGAGTTTCTCCCGCCCATGTCTGCGTTGTTTAGGACCCGAGGAAGCTGATTATGTATTACGTGAAATTCACTACGGATGTTGCGGGAACCATTCTGGGGCACGAGCACTTGCACAAAAATCAATCCGACAGGGATATTATTGGCCTACCATCCAACAAGACGCCCGAGAAACCGTCAAAAGATGCGATAAGTGTCAAAGATTCGCCCCGATACCTCACCTGCCGCCTGAGGAGCTCACGCCCATGGCTGGCCCCTGGCCATTTGCTCAATGGGGGGTTGACATCATCGGTCCACTCCCAACGGGAAAAGGACAAGTTAAATATGCGATTGTCGCCGTCGACTACTTTACAAAGTGGGCTGAAGCAGAACCACTGGCCATCATCATAGAAAAGAAGACGACGGACTTCATTTGGAGAGCGATTGTGTGTCGCTTCGGGATCCAGAATACCATAATCACAGACAACGGGCGACAATTCGACAATCAAGGTTTTCGTGCATTCTGCACTGGATTGGGCATTAAAAATGTATATTCGTCTCCTCACCACCCTCAAGCCAACGGTCAGGTTGAAACAGTCAACAAAATTATCAAAAACCATCTCAAAACGAAGCTCGAAGAAAGAAAGGGGGCTTGGGCGGAAGAGCTTCCCGAGGTGCTGTGGGCCTATCGAACCACAGCTCGGTCCACTACTGGGGAGACCCCTTTCTTCCTGGCATTTGGAGCCGAAGCCGTTGTGCCTGTGGAAATCGGGCTGCCCACGAGCAGGATGAGCCATCACAGACCCGAACAAAATGAAGGTCAGCTACGAATAGGTCTAGACTTACTGGACGAAGTAAGAGAAGCTTCTCAAATACGTGTAGCTGCATATCAGCAGAGGGTCCAACGATACTACAACTCCAAAGTATGGGAGCGACGGTTCCGAGCCGGTGACCTCGTCCTTAAAAAGGTAAACATAAACGACAAGGCAGGTGTATTCGGCCCTAATTGGGAAGGATCGTTTAAGGTCGTCAGTTCACGACGTCTCGGCACTTATCGGCTCGAAAACATGGAGGGAAAACCACTTCCTCATCCATGGAATGCCGAGCATCTCAAAATCTACTATCCGTGAATAAAGAGCCGTCTTCAGCGCAAATTATGTGTTTCAGAACGATAATTTAACAAAATCTTCTCCTAGGAGTTGTTTTACGACGTTCTTTCAATACAACTTAATATCATCTTGGTATATTCGAGCTGGGGCAATAAGTGGCCGACCTGGCTAACCAGTCCCAGATCAATTCGACAATACAAAATGAAATCTACAAAAATGAAATCTCAGAGGATTTAGCAAAATCTGCCTCAAAGAGCTTGTATTCAAAATTGAATGATGTATACATATCAAATATATATATATATATATATATATATATATATATATATATATATATATATATATATATACAGGCCCGATCTAATCCTTGCCAGCCCCGGATGGGCCAGCACCTTCATCTCCGACCCGTGCCTCCTCCTCCTCCTCGTCCTCGTCCACAAGCGTAAGATCAAGGTTACGGAAGTGCTTAAGTACGAGACGTCTGTATTCCTGGAGACCGTCGTTGTACAAATCTTCAGAAATGGCAGACAATTTCTCGTATTCGGCCTTCGCCTTATTGATATCCGCTAGGGACTTTAGCTGGACCTCCTTCAGAAGCCCAGCCAGGCTCATCTTCTCCTCCTCGGCCGTCTTCAGAGCAGCCTCAAGAGATTCGGCCTTATTCCCGTCAGATACGGCCTTAGCCTCAGCCTCCTTCAGAGCCTCCTCCAGAGACCGGACCTGAACTTGAGATACCTCCAGCTCCGATTGCGCGACCTTCAACTCGGACTGGGAAGACTCCAGCTCAGACTTGGTAGACTTCAGCTCGGACTGAGCTTCCTTCAGAAGAAGGATACATTTCTTCAGCTCAGTCTTCACGGCTTCGGTCTTCGTCTTCCAAGAAGAGGCAGCAACCAGAGCTTTCTGCATCTGGTGGTTCCGCTCGGCCATTACCTGGCAGATCATGATAAGAGCAGCCGAATCCTGCGAAAGCAACACATTTGACACATAAGTCAGAAAGCATCATAGATATATGACAGAGGAAATTAAAAGTGTTCGTGAACTTACCCTAAGGCTGCTCTCTATTACCACCCCGACCATCTGATCAGGGTCAGAGGAAGCAAGGGCATTCAAGTCCTGGGGGATGGTGTGGTTGACATGCATATATGCGTTAACACCCTCCATCCAGGACGAATACTGCTCCATTAACGGAGGCATCTCGACCCGCTCTTCCCGTTGCTCGGCAGCAGCAGCGCTTGGCTGAGGAGGAAGACTGGAGGAAGCACCTGCAGCCGGTTGGTTGGGTCCAGCTGCAGCAGGTTGGGATATCTGGGAGGAGGCAGGTGAAGGCGCGGATATATTGATGGGCTCAGCTTGGGAGCCCGAGTTATCCGGCACGTTGATCACCGGCTCATCAACAGATGTCATCGGGGTGGCCGTTGGCTCGGTTCTGGGCCCCGTTGGCTCGGTTCTGGGCTGTGCGGGATCCGAACTGGGAAGTTGTCTTGACCCACAGACGAAGGATTGGGGCAGACAAGGCGGTCTCTGCACCTCAGCGGTGACCGTCCTCTTCGTAGGGGGCTCGGCAGAGCTCTGCCCGCGGTCTAGAAACCGAGCTGGAATCTTCCGCTTGGAGATTGCCTTCGGAGCCATTCCTGTTCAAAAAAAATGATGAGAGGACAATAAAACGAAAAGGCAAAGAAATATATCATTATTTCAGCCTACCGACCTGCTTCAGCAATGGAGTTGAACGTGATCACTCTTCGGAAGTCCCTCTCTGCTGCAGAGAGAGCTCGGACTTTGTGGATCTGTCTCTCTTGAGCTACAGACAAAGCCACCCGAATGGTCGCCGACACTGCAGAAGGAGCAGATACATACTTTAGAAAAACTAAAGGGGTACAAAAAAGAGAAGGGCAGAAAAATCAGTTAGGTCGGAAATTCATCCGACCTGGCAGGGCAAAATCTGCTCGGACTCAGAATTTCAAGGGTTGAGGCTCGTCCGGCGCGCACTCCCAACTGCCCGACGCGAAGAACCACTTCCTCTTCCAAGTTTTGGTGGAGGAGGGCATACCAGTGACCATCGAGCCGCCCTGACCCGGCAACGACGAAAGATAATAGAGTCCTTGGCCGCCCAAGGACTTGAGAATGTACATGGAGAAGAGTTCATTGGAGGTAAACTCCTTATTTCCTAGCCTGTGCCAGAGTATGTAGCATCCGACCATGCACTTCCATGCATTCGGTTGCAGTTGGCTCGGAGACAGACCTAAGACGCTAAGGACTTCCCTCACAAAAGGGTGTAAGGGTAACCTCAGCCCGGACTCTAAGTGCATTAGAGAAATTACTACCTCCCCGGCTTTAGGTCGGCTCGGCCTATCGGCTCGGTCAGGAACCCTAAAGTCTATGTAGTCTGGGAGTTCGTATATCTCCTTCGCAGCATCCAGTTCGTCCTGGGTAATCTGCGAAATCACAGAATCTAATTCAAAGGGTTCTTTCTGGGCCGTGGCACTGCCAACAGCTGACCCAGGAATGTCAGACTCCCCCTCTCCGACGGTCTCATCTACCCTCACCCCAGAATCCGATTCACTGGAGTTTTCCCCCTCGTGACGAAGGAGAGGTAAGTCAGACTCACGGTCATCATACCTCACCTTGAGGATGGCCTCAGAACATGAGGTTTCTGGTTCCGACATTTCTCAAATAAAAAAAAAGGGAGGTGGAAGGAAAGAAAATCTTTTGAAAAAGAAAAAAGAAAAAGAGCGTACAAGAACGCTGGCACGGCCGCGGGGAGGAAGAAAGTTGAAGAAAATGGGAGAGGAAGAAGAACCAGGGTACGGAGGCAGAGAAGAGAATGAAGAAAGGTTTCCAAAATCCGGCTAAGTATTGGATTATATACTCGGGAAAGGATTTGGGCCCTGCACAGGTCTCATCGCATTCAATGCGAAAGCGACACGTGGCAACTCCCTACTTGGTGAATTCGAAAAGCTGCGCCGTTCAGGACACGCGGCGACACCCCGTTCGGTTAAATCATATCGACGATATCACGCCGTACGGAAGAATGATGACCCCTCGATATTTCAAGAGACACATTTAATGCCCTCGATATTTCGAGAGACGCATTTAATGCCATTTTCCCGCCCATCGAAACGGCGGCATTGCGGATACTAAACGACAAAAAGCATTTAGGTCGGCAAGTTCCTCCTGCATTTGTTACCCCCGAGCTGAGCAGAATACACTCGAGGGTAAAAGGGGGCTTCTGTTATAGGTAAAGAGCCGACCTAAAAAAACAACAGATTGTGCCGACCCGAGAAAGAAGAGCCGACCCGATTCAGGTCCCGGGTACGAGTCGGGTCGTATCGACCCGATGGAAACTGGTCGGCTCGGCCCTATGTAATGAAGATCGTCCTAAGCGAGCTAGATTGTAAATCCGCAGTCTTAAGATTACTCCGAGATATCAGGAGGAAAGATCGACATCCCCAGCTTTCAGGGATAAGGATCTTCGTTTGTTATAGGAAGATCCGAAGATCTCGGAAACCCAGCTAGCAGTCCGCTAGAATTACGACTCTCCAAAAGGCAAGCAATTTCGCAACCAGAGCCTATAAATAAGGATATTCTCTCCATGATCAAGGTATGAAAACTAATATCGATCTACACTAAGATATTGATTTATCCAAAAAAGTGCTGATTTAGGCATCGGAGGGTTATTAGCTGGACCCCAGCTACCCCCCTTATCCTCTGTATTCTTTTACAGGATCTAAGGATTCCATCATCTCAGTCTTCTTTCATCGGGAGTCCGACTTCACTCAACTGTCCAGATCATAAATCTACATTTTCGTCTGTTGACCATTTTCTGGTAACAACATGAACCACCTTTAAGGAGGAGGTTCTCAACCTGCATTTTATATGGCATCCTCCGCAGCCTCTTCAACGTCTGTACTTGAAAGGGCGTTTTGAGAAGTTACCTGAATGGATTGCGTTGCTTCATAATCTGGTCAGAGTTCATCTGAAATGGTCTAGATTGATAGATGACCCACTTAAAGCCCTTCAATCACTGCCCAATTTGGTGGAACTCCTGCTACAGCGAGCATATGATGGAGAAGAGTTACGTTGCGAGAGCGAAGGATATCCAAGACTTGGGCAATTAGAGCTCCGTGAGTACAGGGGATTGAAGAAGGTATGGGTGCAGAAGGGAGCAATGTCCAGCTCCGTGAGTACAGGGGATTGAAGAAGGTATGGGTGGAGAAGGGAGCAATGTCTAGTATTGAACAGCTATGTATTACACGTTGCGAAGAATTAGTGGAGGCGCCGTTGTGGCTCGAACATTGCACTAACCTCAAAGAACTCTACCTGCGGGACATGTCCAAGCCTTTTTTGAATGGGCTAATCAGAAAGGATGGAGTTGGGTTGGTGGATTCCATTCGGCACATCCCACTCATACGACATACAGACTCTCAGACAAATACTTACTGGGACTTCCGATGAATGGGGGAGAGCAGACCGTCCAGGTTAAAGCAATTGTCAGGTGCATTTGTTATATTTCACTTCTTCCTATTCACAGTTTATATTTTTATTCTCTGTTTTTTCTTTTCTTTTTCTTTTTTTTTCCGATTACTTGCTTCTTGTTTTTTCTTTTTTCTTTTTTGTTTTTGTTTTTTTCTTTTTATGACAATTTAACAGCCGTTTAAGGGAGGCGTCCACAGTAAGCTTATTACTGGCGGGGCTTCCGCGAATCGCGGATCGACCAAGGCCAGTCGATACCTGAATGTAGGGGTCATAGTGATGTATGTGCCTTATATCCAAGCTATCCATCCATTTTGAAAACTCATTTTAGTACATAATCCCAAGAATGAAGCAGATAAAAATTTCAGGTGGACCACACCACAGGAAAAAGTGCTGATTGACTATCAAAAACTTATAATTATGAGTCACAAAAGTTTTGGATCAAGCTGATATTTGTGCAGTCCCTTCACCCAGGTCTTTGTGACCTTATCAACAGATTGGATGGAAAATATACATTCCGGTGTCCCCAAAATTCTTTTAATGGTGGGTATTTAATCAGCACTATTTACATTGGTGTTTTCCACCTAAGATTTGGATCCGCTTCGTTTTTGCAATCATGCCCTAAAATAAGCTGCCAAAACAGACAGACGGCATGGATGTAATTCACATGCATCATGGTGGGCCCCACAGTTAGAGATCCACTGAAGCGGCAGAGCTTATTCCACAGCAATCATGTGCCGGGCACACCTTGGTTTGTACACCTCAGAATGAAAGTTGCGGGCCGATTGCCGCACAGCTTATTTCACACTGGGAGTCTTTACTTTTTCATTGTGGGTTTGATGCATGATGCTTGTATGGCATTTTTTCATTGGTGGTTGGAGTGCATCCAATGCTTTGCCATCGCATCTATGTTCATCTAGGCGAGGCTCACCTCATGAACGGGTTAGGTGGAATGTACAAACCATCGGGTTGTCATGCACAAACCCTCATTGATGACCCGTCTACTGTTCCCCATGGTGCGGCTCACAAGAAATTTGGATTGAGCTAATGTTTGGCCTTAGGTCTTGACTACGAGAACCGCACTTGATGGTAAAGTGAATGTCACATACACAACACCAACACCATGGCCTTATAAAAGATAGTGTATTGCACCCACTGCAGGCTACAAGTGTTGGAAGGGTCCGGTCTGTTTTGAAGAGAGAGACAAATGGAGTCAGATTGCGTGCAACTCGCCTGCAGTCCTAAGCTAGCTCTGTGGGGCCAATGTAATGTTTGTGTTATACCCATTCTGTTCATTCTCTTATCTTGACACGTCTCCTTGCCCTTTGTTCTTTAGGGCTTGTTTGATTTTTCTGGTAAATGAAAATACCCTGTAAACAAGTTATTATTATTTCTTTATCCAGTTTGAAATTCAGTGTAATTCCTATTTCGAAAATCGGTCCAAAAGAAGTAGTTTAAAATTATGGGCCCCACCGTGATATAAATGATATATCCACTTCGTCCATTAATTTTACTTGAATATTTTAAGACATGAACAAAAAAATGAGGCTGATCCAACATTCAAGTGGCCCACACCATAGGCAACAGTGGCAATAAGAAGCTTTTAATGATAAATGTTAGATTCCCTTTTTCTTGAGGTGTGGTCCACCTGAGCATTGGATTTGCTACATTTTTTGTTCCATGCCCTGTGTTCATTTGCCAAAAAAGATGGATGGTGTGGATAAGCCACATACATAACGATGGGTACTTCCTATATTTCACATTCTCCTCAATTTTAGCAATACAAAAGTAGGCAGCCAAATCATACATGAACGGCGTAGGAATTACCTAGGAAATAATTATTATACATTTACATTGCACTTACCCGAGAATTAAAAAATCCTGAGAAATAAAATACCTTGGAAACAAGTCATTATTTCTTCTTCACCCCATTTGAAATTCGTTCTAATTCCTATCTCGAAAATCGGTCCAAAAGTAGTTTAAAATAATGGGGCCCACCGTGATATATATGATATATCCGCTCCGTCCATTAGTTTTACTTGAATATTTTAAGAGATGAACCAAAAAATGAGGCTGATCCAACATTCAAGTGGCCCACACCATAGGAAACAGTGGCAATAAGAAGTTTTTAACTATCAGTGTTGGATTCCCTTTTTCCTGAGGTGTGGTCCACCTCAGCATTAGATTTTCTTCATTTTTTTGTCCATGCCCTGTGTTGATTTGCCAAAAAAGATAGATGGTGTCAATAAGTGACATACATAACAATGGGCCCCACCTATATTTCACATTTTCCTCAATTTTAACAATATAAAAGTAAGCAGTCAAATCATACATAGGGAACAGCATACGTACGAATTACTCAGGAAATAATCATTATATATTTACATTGCATTTAACTGAGAATTGGCAAATCAAATAGTGTTCCAAAGTTTACAGCTAACTTGTTATTTATTAGTTCCAGTACTAATGCCCTAAAATGTTCTTTAACATTTTTCCCATATGATTGTATTTTTTTTTAGCACCGGCCACAAACGAAGGTGTATGGTGGTGGGCATAAAGAGCAAGGGCTATATCTCTTTGACTATCGTTCTAGCTCTGAATTTAGTAGTGTTTTTTTTTTTTCCTAGTGTGAATAAAGAAGAACTCCGTAAGTGTGGCATTGTGGCTTGCACATCCCTCATTTCAGTTTTCAAAATGTTGTTACTGCTATTAGTTGTAGTTCATTGTCATCTCAGACTTCTGGACTTTCGAAGCATCATAGGAGCATTTTTTTTTTCTAGAGATACGGAGCTGGAATTTTAGAAAGTATGTGGATGAGGATGACTAGAGTAATGCGTACTTTTTCATAGATTACTTCTCATTGTAATTTAGAAATCTTTGGTTCTTCTTTTTCTTCTCCTTCTAATTGGGAAATTCTTGTTTGTTTTCCATCTCCTTTAAAGTTACATATATTTTGGACGTGAGCTTCCTGCAAAATGAAGACGAAAGAGATCCAAGATGCAAGTGGGCGACACCATATGAAAAAGTGGGATGGAAACACCCACACTATCGTGATGTTTATAAACCATCCGATCCATTCATAAGATGATTCCAACCAGGATGAAGGGAAAACACATATTTCAGCCTGATCCAAAGATTCTGTGGCCTCCTTTAGAGTCTCAATGGTGGGCGTTCAGTACCCACTGTTTATCGTGGTTTGAGTCTGGGAACTGGTTTATTTTTGTAATCTCAAAGTGACATGATTTGCTGAAAGTGGTGGACACAGTAGATTTTCACACGGAAATTATCAGTGGACCCCAATGGGCTTCATGTTGCAGGAACTCCCTGTTGGGATAGGATGGCGGGCAGCGAAAGCCAAGCCGAACATAAACATCAAATTGAATCAAACAAGTCACACAATGCAATCACAATGCATGCAATCACCCACACATATATAATCCGAATTTAACGTGGAAAAACCCCTCACGGGTAAAAAACCACGACACAAAGCGACACCAATTCACTATAATATTAGAAGTTACAAGAGATGGAACCCAAGCCCATAAGAGAAATCCCAAGCCTACCCAAGAAGAAAACTCTATTCTTCAAGCTCTTTCTCTCACCTAGAAGCTCCCTCAATCCCCTTTGCAACCTTAGAAACCTCTAATCCCTTATTACACATAAATAGGCGAGAAAAACGGATTTAGAAACCTCTTGCACCCAAACTGCACAAGAATCTATGTTACACAAGGAAACTGCCGACCGGTTGTCCGACCGGTCGGACACCCCTACCGGCCAGTAGGCCGACCTGTCAGATGGCCTAAAAACAGTACAACAGCTTTGCTGCCTTGGTCCTCTATGACCGACCGGTCGGCCGATCGGTCGGTGGCCTTGTGCAACTGATTTGAGGCATCCGTTTTCCAACAAACTCCATCACGACTCAAATCATCATGCACCACCTTGCCACGCACAACCTCCACCTCTACTTCGTCATCATTATAGTCCTGTTGCTTCTTGTGCCTCCATCGACTTTATCCTTGCATCTTCACACGCCTTGTTGCTCTTCCCATGTGGCCTTTTTTTCTCTTGCCACACATGAGCAACCGTGGAGCTCACTGCCGATCCCGCAGCTCCACCATGAATTGTGCTCCTGATCACCTTATAAAGATTATTGCACCTCCGTGCCTTGATCATCACGCGTGCTTCCTTCACTACTTTACAATACTGATCATAGCCGATGAACCTGCGGCCTTTTACCTCGAGTGCACCAAGAGATATTACATTCCTCTTCATCTCAGGGACATGCTTCACACTTTCAAGGATCCATTCGACTCCATCGAACATCCTAATGCGCACCGAACCAATCCCTACCACATTGCGAGCGTAGCCATCGCCCACAAACACCGATCCACCATCATACTCCTTGTATGACATGAATGAACTTCGATCAAGACATACATGACATGGTGCCCCTAAATCCAAGAGTCACTCTCCACCAAGAGGCTCTATGCCGGATACAGTTAATATATCATAATCGTCACCACCGTCCTCTACGGTATTGGTTCCTTCCCTAGAAGAATCTCCAGATTTCTCCTGCCTTTTCCCGAGACTCGAATAATCCCTCTTCACATGCCCTTCTTCCCCACAATTTCAGCATCTCACCTTGTACCTCCACTTTCCCTTTGATTTAGATCTCAATGAAGGAGATCCTCCACCCAGCTCAGAATTCCTCCCCCTCATAACCAGTGTGTCATCAGTAGAGGGACCCACGTCGTCGCTTTTCCTTCTCATCACCTTCGCACGCCTGAAGGGCTGAGATAACGGTTTCTACGCCAATAGTCTCCCTTCTTGCGCATAAAGAGTTCTTGAGCGACTCATATTATTCTGGAAGAGAATTCAACAGGATAAACGCTTGATCCTCGTCCTTTATCGGCTCATCTACATCCATCAACTTGTAAATAAGCCTATTGAAATTGCTGATGTGGCTCTCAACATCGGCTCCCTCTGTCATCCACAAATTGGACAAATGAAGCTTCAAATATATGTGATTTTCCAGAGATTTCTTCGCGTAGATATTCGCCAACTTTGCCCATGTTTTAGCCGCAGTTTTCTCTTTCATGACGTTATACAGGAACTCATCTGCCAGGCACAACTGGATTGAGACATTGGCCTTTTCATCGATCTTCTTCCACTCTTCTTCTTTCATAGCTTCTAGTCGCTCTCCAAGGAGCGCAACTTGCAATCCTTGTTGAACTAGAAGGCCTTTCATCTTCACCTTCCAAAGTTCAAAATTATTTTTTCCCGAATACTTCTCTATGTCGAACCTCATGCCTGATGCCATGCTCTTGTCTCAGATTCGAATTTCTGCTACAACCCAACTATCTCTCTAATACCAGTTGTTGGGACAGGATGGCAGAAAGTGGAAGTAAAACCGAACACAAACAACAAATTGAATCAAACAAGCCACAAAATGCAATCATAATGCATGCAACCACCCACACATAAACAATCCGAATTTAACGTGGAAAAACCCCTCACGGGTAAAAAACCACAACACAAAGCGATACCAATCCACTATAATCATAATGCATGCAACCACCCACACATAAACAATCCGAATTTAACGTGGAAAAACCCCTCACGGGTAAAAAACCACAACACAAAGCGATACCAATCCACTTTAATATCAGAAGTTAAAAGAGATGGAACCCAAGACCAAAAACCCAAGCCCACAAGAGAAATCTCAAGCTTACCTACGAAGAAAGCCCTCTTCTTCAAGCTCTTTCTCTCACCTAGAAGCTCCCACAATCCCCTTTGCAACCTTAGAAAATTCTAATCATGTATTACCCCTTAAATAGGTATGAAAAACGGATTTAGAAACCTCTTGCGCGCAAACCGCGCAAGAATCCATGTTACAAAAGGAAACTGCCGACCGGTCGGATGGCCTAAAAACAGTACAGCAGCTTTGTTGTCTTAGTCCTCTATGACCGACCGGTCAGTGGCCCTGTGCAACTGATTTGAGGCGTCCGTTTTCCAACAAACTCCACCACGACTCAAATCATCATGCACCACCTTCCCACGCACAACCTCCACCTTTACTTCGTCATCATTATAGTCCTGTCGCTTCTCGTGCCCCATCGATTTTATCCTTGCATCTTCACATGCCTTGTTGCTCTTCCTATGTGGCCCTTTTTCTCTTGCCACACATGAGCAACCGTGGATCTCGCTGCTGATCCCGCAGCTCCACCATGAATTGTGCTCCCGATCACTTTGTAATGATTATCGCACCTCCGTGCCTTGATCATCACGCGTACTCCCTTCACCTCTTTACAATACCGATCGTAGCCGATGAACCTACACCTTTTGCCTCGAGTGCACCAAGACATATCACTCTTCATGTCGGGGACATGCTTCACACTTTCAAGGATCCGTTCGACTCCATCGAACATCCTAATACGCACCGAACCAATCCCTACCACATTGTGAGCATAGCTATCGCCCACGAACACCGATCTACCATCATACTCCTTATATGACATGAATGAACTTCGATCAGAACATACATGACATGATGCCCCTGAATCCAAGAGTCACTCTCCACCAAGAGGCTTTATGCCGGATACAGTCAATACATCACAACCGTCACCACCGTCCTTTATAGTATTGGTTCCTTCCCTAGAAGAATCTTCATATTTCTCCTGCCTTTTTCCGGGATTTGAACAATCCCTCGTCACATGCCCTTCTTCCCCACAATTCCAGCATCTCACCTGGTACCTCCACTTCCCCTATGATTTAGATCTTGATGAAGGAGATAGTCCACCCTGCTTAGAATTCCTCCCCCTCATAACTAGTGCCTCATCAATAGAGGAACTCACGCTACCACTTTTTCTTTTCATCGCCTTCCCCTGAAGAACTGAGATAACGGTTTCTACGCCAATAGTCTCCCTACCTGTGCACAAAGAGTCCTTGAGCGACTCATATAATTCTGAAAGAGAATTCAACAGTATAAACGCTTGATTCTCGTCTTTCATCAGCCCATTTGCATCCATTAACTTGCAAATAAGCCAATTGAAATTGCTAATGTGGCTCTCAACATCGGCCCCCTTCGTCATCCTCAAATTGTACAACTGAAGCTTCAAATATATGTGATTTTTCAGAGATTTCTTCGCGTAGATATTCTCCAACATCGCCCATGTTTTAGCCACAGTTTTCTCTTTCATGACGTTTTATAGGACCTCATCTGTCAGGCACAACTGGATTGAGACATTGGCCTTTTCATCGATCTTCTTCCACTCTTCTTCTTTCATAGCTTCTGGTCGCTCTCCAAGGAGCGCAACTTGCAATCCTTGCTGAACTAGAAGGCCTTTCATCTTCACCTTTCAAAGTTCAAAATTATTTTTCCCCGAATACTTCTCTATGTCGAACCTGATGCTTGATGCCATGCTCTTGTCTCAGATTCGAATTTCTACTACACCCCAACGATCTCTCTGATACCAGTTGTTGGGATAGGATGGCCGACAGTGGAAGGAAAGCCAAACACAAACAGCAAATTGAATCAAATAAGTCACACAATACAATCACCCACACATACACAATCCGAATTTAACGTGAAAAAATCCCTCACAAGTAAAAAACCACGACACAAAGCGACACCAATCTACTATAATATCAGAAGTTACAAGAGATAGAACCCAAGATAAAAAAAACCCAAGCCCACAAGAGAAATCACAATCTTATCCAAGAATAAAACCCTCTTCTTCAAGCTCTTTCTCTCACCTAGAAGCTCCCTCAATGCCCTTTGCAACCTTAGAAACCTCTAATCCCGTATTACCCCTTAAATAGGCAAGAAAAACGGATTTAGAAACCTCTTGCACGCAAACCGCGCAAAAATCCGCGTTACACAAGGAAACTGCCGACCGGTCATCCGACCGGTCGAACACCCCTACCAGCTGGTCAGCCGACCGGTCGAATGGCCTAAAAATAAGACAGCAGCTTTGCTGCCTTGGTCCTCTGTGATCGACCGGTTGGTAGCCCTGTGCAACTGATTTGAGGCGTCCATTTTCCAACACTCCCTATATCAGGAGGAAATTAATCTCTGTCATGCATTAAGAATTTCACAAGAGTTGGATAGGAGGGACCGAAATCCTTTGGAATAGCCAAACAGGTAAAACGTACAAGTTATTTTGTGGCCACAAGCTTTATATGTGTAATGCACTTTGTCCATCAGGTGCGATCCTTGATTGGGTTCCGGTCCTTGCCTTGTTGGTAGACTCTGAAGAGTTTCAGCAAAGGGGTCTCGGGTTCGAAACCCATTAGTGGTGAAATATCCACGCTGCTGACAGCACCAGTGGGTGCGTTGCATGACTGATTGGGTGGGTTGAGTGACTGACAAAAAAAAAACGAGAGATTTTAAGGGCGTGGATTAGGCAAGCCCATTATCTAGTGGGTGAATCCCTGACCTTGGGGCCCACCTTGATATGTGTTATATATACACACTGTCCATCAGTTTTTCCAGTTCATTTTAGGGCATGCTTGAAAAAATGAAGCAAATCCAAATCTCTTAACCATTAAAAACTTCTCGTGGGCCACCACCAAAGGTTTGGATCAAGCTTATATTTGTGCTTTCCCTTCGTTCACATCTGTGCAACCTTATCATCAGGTTGGATGGCAAAATAAACATTATAGTGGGTCTTGGGAATTTTTTAATGGTGGGCGTTCAATTCAATGACCACTGTTTCTTATGGTGTGGTCCACTTGAGATTGGATCTGAGTTGATACTAAGATCCCACTATGGATTGCACATGGCCCCACCTAAGGCAATTTCTCCTATACAACGGCCTCAGTTGACCATGGGACAGCCACACTGGGCCTAAGAAAGGAGATGCACCTAAGCAAGATACAAAAGAATTATACATTAAGGTTCACAGCTCGATCTTCAGAAGTTATTATTTTATTTTTTCAGGGAATAGCAAATTTCTAACCGCACGCATCTCTGAATTTCCCCAACACAGTGTCAGAGGTGCAAAGGATCTGAACCATTCATCCAATAAGTGCCACCAAACTATCCAAACCTCTCAATCACCCAGGACAGTACCGGGCGCTGATTTTTTTCATTCATTTTTTTTTCTTCTTTTCTAACTTCAACTCGAGTATTCAGGATCATCTGTCAACCTTGAATTATCTTCCATGGCCCATATTTGGCCCAGTCCAGGAAATCCCAACTATCCAATGAAATTTTTTAGATAGGAACATGACTCGTAAGGTCCACTTGATGAACAACTTGGAGCTCGCAGTTCTTTTTATTAGTTGAGAATGCAGCAGAATAAAATCCCAAAATCCAGCCTAATTCGTAACACAGGAGAGGTCTACAGAAACTTCCAGATGGAATATGGGGTACATAATATTCTCTATATAATCCCTCCCTGAATGATTATGATTTAGTTCCAATTGTACCACATTACTCCCCATGGGATGTCCCACCTTGGTTTTGGATGATTTTGGGCAAGTAGGGTGAACATAAAAAAGGCATGCCAAGTGCATGGTTTGGATTCCACATAAGCATAAGAGTTGTGTAAGTTTTCTTTACAGTGGGCCTAACTGATCAATGGCTCAGATTTAATATGAATACCATAATTCGTGTGGACTGACCCACTACAGTCGTGATCTCTCGGAAAAGTTGTGATGGGGTAAATCCAGAACCTCCCAAAAAAATCCAATTCCCATAGAAATCTAGATGGCCCAATTAATTGCGTCAATTACTTAGGTTATCAGATCTCCATACTCGATGCACTGATCAGTCCTCCAATTTCGCAATCAAGATCTAACAATTGGTACCAAAGCTTGATTGTGCATCAGGTTATGTGGATCTTTTACAGTTTGTTGATTTTTAGGGCCAAGATTTGAACCATCCATTCATGGATATCCAGCTCAGATCCGGACCATCAATCTCAGATAGTAGGATTAGATTTATTTCCGCATTCTAATGTTAGGGTTTTAAAAGCTAGAACACTATGGATGAAGAAATTCCATCTGATCTCTCACCACATCTAGATTAGCGGCGTAGGTGTATTCGCCACCTGTATTGGGCATTGCAGTATTGCCGAAATTCGGTATCCTTTGTAATACAACATTGTTACCAACAGTCTAGTAGCCAGTAGGGTCATCTGACCTTAGGGAATAGTTACCGGATTCCGACCAATCGCACGGGATATAACTCCTCGAAGGTGGATCATCTTCCAGACGGTTACCCTAGCCACTGGAGATAAGGATGGGGTTTCTTTTTCGTACCTTTTTATGAGTTCCACATCAGCCCTGCTCTCTGGTGGTATTGGTACCAAAGATCATGGAGGTCATCGGTGTCGGGTTCTCCAATTCCGTTCGTGTAGATATGATAGCGCCATATTCTTTAACGTCAGCAGTAGTAGCTATGATTAAGGCCGTTGTGGCTAGCATAGATGGAAATCCTTTTCCGAGGCAGCCATTATAGTGCTCTACTATCTGCAGTACTAAGAGAAGGTAGCCATGGATTTCGTCAGTAATGGAGGCTGTGACGGTGGATGCACTTTGCTCGACGTGAGAACGTGGGTTGAGACTGCTTTAGGGTTAGGGTTTCGTTTTCCCCTTTTTTCCCTTTGTAGGTTGGAAACCAGCTTCTGTTGTTTTATTTCCTTCCAACCGAGATAGGCAACAGAGGCCATTTTGAGTCCTGCGTTGAATGGGCTGTTAGTTTGGGCCACGCCTGGGCTTTTAAAGTATCTCGGCCCTGCTAGTTTTAGGACCAGCCATTGGGTGATTTTCCACCAACTTCGTTGAGCTGATTACTTCTATCGGTGGGCCGCCTCTACGAGCTCGTCCAATGAATCAGTGATCATTCAAGCCCTACTGAATTGGGTATTGTTTACTGGGCTCATACTTGTAGGGCCCACTCTATAATTTGTGATCCTGATATTCAATACTATTCGTTTGCATTATCAATCAGATCTGATCCACTCATAACATGTATAATGGACATGTGATCTGAATCATTCATTAGATGGACAATTTAGCATCTAAATTTTACATCATATGGACTTTGAGTAATAAAACTAACCGTCCATTTAAATTAGACTAAATATTTGATCTAGATCATCCATCTTGTGAATATTTTGATTATTTTTTGGGATGCACATTATTTATGTAAAGTTTACATAGATATGGCTCTGATTAGGACTAGTTTGGGCCTAATACCCATCTTTAAGGGTTGATGTGGACTGTTGGAATGGGGATAGTGAAACTTTTGTCAGTTTCTCTTTTAAGGTTCCTCATTCTTCCAATAGTCAATGTCAATCACTCATTAGGCCTAATCAAAATTTCTTATAGATGATCCGTTGAGGGTAGGATTGAAATCATAATCCTAAGTCTAAAATTATGAAAATGAAACTGGTAGTGCTAGCCACCACAATGACCTTTGGCAGTGAAGATTTGTACGAATTCAGACTTGTAATGTTGGGATTAAGTTAAAGGATTGCATATAGTTGTGTTTACTTTCCATGCAGACGGTGATGAAAACACAGACGATCACCGTTTAATAGGGACATAGACACATGCAAATGGTGACAAAAACACAAAAGATCACCATTTAACTTTATGTACAGGAGAATCATCTACATTTTATGACTACTACTCACAGAAGGAGTCATGATGATGTGGCCGATTCTCGCTAGGATTGATTATTTGGGCCCATCTTCATCCTGTGTAATTCAATTGAAGGCTTTAATTAATTAAATGTTTATTTGCCTTATACTTTTTAATACATAGTCTAAATGTGAGTTTTATATGTAGTTAACATTTCAAATGATTATAATATGGTACCCCTCTTGACTGGCTCCAACTATATCATGTGGAAGAAGTCCATTGAGATTGTCTTGAGGTCATGAAGTTGGATGTTGCTCTAGAAGATTCGGAACCTCCTAAGCCTCCAACTGACAACAATAATGAGGAAAAATTGTCTAAACAAGAAAATGCCCACAATATAAACTTTGTAACCCCAATACAAGGGAGAAAAGAAAAATACAAGAAAATGAAATAGAATCTAGGAAAGAGTTCTTCGAGTTTTATAGGTGGAAATAGGCCACAATCTGAAGAAAAAGCCAAGAAAAAGAAGTGGGATCCTAATGATGGATGTTTTTTCTGTAAGAAGCCTGGACAATCCAAAAGGACTGCGAAGGCTTCAAAGAGCAGGTGATAAAGAAAGGTAATTATCTTATTCTTATCTGTTTTGAAAGCAATCTGACTGATGTATCGATAGATTTCTAGTTGGTAGACTTTGTCACTTCTATTCAAATATGCACTTCCATTAAGGATAGGTTACAAAGCCGACAACTAACTGATATGGAGCAATTGGTGTGCGTTGGCAATGACATAAAGGTTAACGTTGTGGCAGTAGGACTTTGTAGTCTTATATTAGCATTTAATTATTTCTTAGATCTAGTAGATACTTTTTATTTACCTTCTATAAGGCAAAATTTAATTTCGGTCTCTCGTTTAGTTAAAAGTGGATACACTTTTAAATAAGAATAAAGACTTTAGTATTTACTTAGGTTTAAATGAAGTTAGCTATGATGTTTTAGTAAATGATCTATATCAGTTAAACTTATATGTCGCAAACGTCCCGAACATATACATGCAAGATAATAATGGGTCAGGAATAAAGGGTAGAAAGAGAAATAAAGTTTCCTCCATCTATGGCACAAGCGATTAAGCCACATCTCGCACAAGAGAATGGAAAGACTTGTGTGGGATTAAATACTTCAATCTTTGGACTTCTCCAATTTTAAAGATTACACAGATTGCATTAAGAAAAAATAGACTAGAATAAAGGAAAATGATGCACTCAGGAGCGTGGGACTACTAAAAGTGATACATACAAATATCTGCAATCCATTCCCTACCTCTTCATGGAGTAGACATAAATATTTTATCATTTTTATGAATAACTACTCTCGCTACAAATGCTTGTACCTAATGGATGAGAAATCAGATGTCATGGATGACTTTAAAATCTATAAGGTAGAAGTCAAGAACCAACTCGACAGAAAGATTAAGGTCGTCAGATTTGACTGTAGTGGCGAGTACTACATGAGATACAATGAATCGAATAAGAATCGAAGACCATTTGTCAGGTACTTGCAGGAATGTAGCATTATCGCTCAGTACATTATGTATGAGACTCCAGAGTAAAATGATGTGGCCGAAAGGCGCAACCGAACCCTTATGGACTAGTGCGAAGTATGATAAGTAATTTGACACTGTCACTATCCTTATGGGGTGATGTAATTAAGACCGCAATCCACATCCTCAATAAGGTTCCTAACAAATCCATCCTGAAAGCCCCTTTTGAGTTGTGAAATGGGGAGAAAGTCTTGCCTTACCTATTTTCATATTTGAAATCAGCGTGCAGAAGCTAGACCTTATAACCCGCAGCAGAACAAACTTGACCCGAGAACTATAAGTTCTTTCTTTATAGGTTACACTGAAATGTCAAAAGGTTATAGATTCTACTGTCCTTCCCATTCTATGAAGATCATTGAGACTGACAATGCCAGATTTCTTGAGGACATTAGAGATAGTGGGAGTATTAACATTAGGGACATTGTATTCAAAGAGGAACGAGCCATCATTCCTATGAAAGTAATTCTTACAAATGAGGAATTTAGCCCTATAGTTGTTGCAGATCGCCACGAGAAACCTCAAATACAACCCACTGAAGAAGAAAATCAAAATCCGGACTCGGTTAAAAAAATGAGCAACTAAGGAGATCCCAAAGAGAGAGGAGACTTGCAATCTCTAATGACTACATTATCTATTGCTGGAATGCGAGTTTGACATAAGGGTGAAAAAAGCACTGAATCCTTCACACAAGCCAAACAAAGCGTTAATTCCTCTCAGTGGTATAATGTCATGAAAGACAAGTTGAAATCCATGCATGACAACGAAGTCTTGGACTTTGTTAAGTTACCCAAAAGAATTAAGCTAGTTGATTATAAATGAGTATTTAAAACCAAGCGGGTATTTAAAACCAAACGGGACTCCAAGGAAAACATTGAAAGGTATAAAGCCAGACTTGTTGCCAAAGGTTTCAACCAACGAGAAGGCATTGACTATAAAGATACTTTCTCTCTAGTTTTAAAGAAAGAATCATTTTAAATAATTATGGCTCTTGTAGCTCACATGAATCTGGAACTACAACAAATAGACATTAAGACTGCGTTTCTCAATGTGGATCTAAATAAGAATGTATATACGTTACAATTAGAGGGTTTTAAAGTTGAAAACTCAAAACAACTGGTTTGTAAACTTAAGAAGTCCATATACGAATTGAAACAGGCGTTACGTCAGTGATACCTAAAGTTTCATAAGGTGATTTCCCATACAGTTTTTGTAGAAAACATAGTGGATGAGTATATCTACATTAAAATTAGTGGGAGTAATTTCATCATTTTGATTTTATACATCGATGACATATTGTTAGCTAACAGTGACATTAAGATGTTGTGTGATACTAAGAAGTTTTTCTCTCAAAAGTTTGAGACGAAAGACCTTGGTTATAATGCTTCTTTTGTCATAAACATTGAGATCCATAGAGACAGATCTCGTGAACTACTTGGTCTTTCACAAAGAGCTTACATTAGTAGAATGTTCGAGCATTTCGGCATGCAAAATATTGCTCTTACTCAATCACCCATTTTTAAGGGTTCTAAATTCGGAAGTTTTCAGTGCCCTAAGATTAATGATTTAAAAAGGAATCAAATGAAGAAAATTATGTACACGCCAACAATGGAGAGTATAATGTATGCTCAAGTCTATATGCGTCTGAATGTTGCCTTTATAGTTGGAATGTTGGGCAGGTACCTCTCTAATCCAGGGATTCAGCACTAGACCGCAGTGAGGAAAATGTTGCACTACTTGCAACGAACAAAGGACTTCACACTCACTTATAGAAGAACCGATCATCTAAATTTGGCCGAATATTTAGACGCAGATTATGCTGGCTGCATCGACACGAGAAAGTCCACGTGCAGTTACATTTTTCTCATAAGTGAAGGAATTATGTCTTGAAAAATCGTAAAGTAATCTAACACATCATCATCCACTATGGAGGCAGAATTCATCGCATGTCACAATATTACAAATCAGGCGATGTGGCTACAGAGTTTTCTCACTAGCTTATGAGTATTAAAGCATATTCTGAAACCTATGAGAATATTTTGTGATAGCTCAACTGTGGTAAATTTCTCGAATAACTACAAGAAGTCATCAAGAATGAGGCATATTGGCGTAAATTATCATGTTGTAAAAGATAGAGTGTGGGATCATCAAGTATCTATTCAGCTTATCAGTACTAAAGAGGTGATAGCAGATCCACTCACCAAAGGGCTTCATGTGGCGCCATTTCAGGAGCATCCATCTATGGGAGTCATTGACATAGTAGATATATTTAGTTAGTGGGAGTTTTCATATGTAGTTTTGATCTATTTTGATCAAACACTAGCAAAGATCTCACTTATATTGATGATTATATCTTTTGATTTAAACTGTTTCTCTATTTTGATATGCACAAAGTATATATTTTTGAGAAAGTATAATTGCAACGTTGTCTTATTGAAGACATCTTAAGAAGCTCTAAGTACCTCTTGAAGGGAGGCACTTTAGATCAAACTTAAGTGTAACCTTCATACCACATGACCATGTTCATAATCTATGTCATTAAGTTTGGTGATATTAGTGACCGTGATTCATCTCACTTCGCCTTAATTAATGTTGTGTAGACTACCATGATCCAGTATTAGTGGTCTTGATGGACTAAATTGAAAAATACATTGTCTACAGAATTTGACATATTAGTTAACCACTTTAGTAGAATTAAAATCTGTGACATTGAACAATATGACCCAAATGGGAGAATGTTAAGTTTTCTATACGGTGGGCCCAGCTAATCAATAGTCTAGATTTAATATAAATGTCAGAATTCATGTAAACTAGCCAATGGACCCCACTACAGTCGTGCTCTCTCAAGAAAAGAGGGGTAGTGTGTCTAAACTGCATTACTACAGTATTACAGGAGAACATGGACTTTATTTAGGTAATACGCACATATGGAGTAAGAGGGATTACAATGTTATGACATGTTTCAAACACTACAAGACCCACCTACAAATTAATTCCTATAAAAGGAATGTTGGGTCCCCAATCTGGAACATCCTAGAAAATTCAATTCCCATCTTTAGATTTTCTCTATAGCAGTTCTAGGAGAGGAAGATCCAATCAAGTGCATCAGTTACTAGATTATCAGATCTCCATACTTGATGCGTTGATCGGTCCTTCAATTCCACAATCATGATTTAACAATGTGCGCCCACAGAACTCCGGATGCATTACCATTTGTTCCAACCAGTGTCATCACTCCCCATAAATTTATATGTTTTGTCATATTGCAAGTAGTTATTACTGGTTCAATGTTAAAAGTATAATTATCGAATACAAAGTCGAACCAGCTTGACTAGATAGGGGTAAACAAGTGCGCCCATGGTTGGAGATACAAAGATTACAGACAAGTGATCACATGCATCCCACAATAGTCTACGGAAAGCATATTTTCAATACTAGAAAAATGTTATTTTCTATCTTTTTCTTTTTCCCTTTTTTGTAAGCCTGCAATAAAAAGCTGCGAGTTATCCTCATGATGTTAAAGAACACATCTTTGATCAGACTAACTAGTTTAATGTGCAAAAGTTCCTTCCATCATTAAAATGGAAATACAATCTCTTTTTTTCCAAACAAACCTCAAACTTTATTGCAAAAAATTACAGGACATGATTCAAGCGGGCACCATGAAAAAATTGGACCTCACCTATCATATGAATATGAACAAAAAAACCTAAGCCACTATTAGATCCTCCCCAAGAACAACACAGCCCCAAATCGTGGATTGAGATACCTCCTCTAATGCAACCAACCCTTACATTGTCTCGGGCAACAAGCCCCCTGATGGGTCTAGGGAGGTCTGAGAGAAAGAAGTAGTTCATGTTAGGCCATCCATCACTACCTAGCCTAACTAGCACG
Organism: Liriodendron chinense; assembly: GCA_003013855.2. Taxonomy (NCBI): domain Eukaryota; kingdom Viridiplantae; phylum Streptophyta; class Magnoliopsida; order Magnoliales; family Magnoliaceae; genus Liriodendron; species Liriodendron chinense. Next base: position 707,921 of record PVNU02002850.1, read on the forward strand.
TCCACCACCGCATTGTCTTCCCGAAGAGAATGGGAGACGGAGAAGCTAACATTGCCCTGAATGCATTGGATAGAGCCCATGATATACTAAATGCACCATGGGACCATGATCCATGGATTTGAGGGCTCAACCATCACAATAGAGGACTCCGATTCAACTACCACATGGGAGAGACCTAGCTCTGAGGAGTTAAGATCTCAGTTGGATGAGCTTTTAGGGCAGGGATTCATAAGGCCAAGTGTGTCACCGTGGGGAGCTCCAGTTATTTTTGGGATGAAAAAGGATGGATCAAAGTGGCTATGTATCGATTATAGGCGGTTGAATAAACTAACGGTCAAGAACAAATACCCATTGCCCAGAATTGATTATTTGTTTGACCAACTTCAGGGTGCCAAGTTCTTTTCCAAAATAGACTTATAGTAAGGGTACCATCAGCTCCATATTTGTCTAGTGGATGTTCCGAAGATGGCGTTCAAATCCCGTTTTGGGCACTACAAGTTCCTCATTATGCCATTTGGACTCACAAACGCACCGGTTGTATTTATGGATCTTATGAATAGGGTATTTAGACCATTCTTGTACCAGTTTTTGGTGGACTTTATCGACGATATTCTTATTTATTCTAAGACTCCAGAAGAACGTGCCTAACACCTACGAGCTGTGTTGGAAACGCTCGTAGAGCACAAATTGTATGTGCAGTTTAAAAATGTGCCTTTTGGACAGAAGAGGTAAAATTCCTCGGTCATGTCATATCGATTCAAAGCATTGTAGTGGACCTCACAAAGGTTGCAGCTGTGCAAGACTGGGACCAGCCCGCCTTCGTTATTGAATTCCGAAGTTTTCTAGGGTTGGTCGGTTATTATTGGTGATTCATCAAGGACTTCTCTAAGATCACGAGGCCCCTCTCGCAACTTACTCGCAATGATCTCAAGTTCGCATGGAATGATAAAGCTGAAGTAGCTTTTCAAGAATTGAAGGACAAGCTGGCATCGGTTCTTGTATTAATACTACCTGAACAAGGCATCAAGTATACCATCTATATGGATGCATCGCACATTGAGATGGGTTACGTTCTAATGTAGAAGGATCGAGTGATTGCTTATGCCTCCTAACAGTTAAGGAAACACGAGGAAAACTACCCAACGCACAACTTGCAGTTAGCGGCAGTAGTATTTGCACTTAAACTGTGGCGACACTATTTATACGGGGAAGATTTTGATTTATTATGCGATCATAAGAGCTTGAAGTACATATTCACCCAGAAGGACCTAAATATGAGGCAATGCCAGTGGATGTAAACGCTAAAAGACTTCAAATTCGTTGTCTCATACTATTCGGGGAAAGCGAACCTGGTAGCTGATGTATTGAGTCGTAAGAAGGGGAAAACGAACCTGGTTGCTGATGTATTCAGTCGTAAGAAGGCTCACATGTCTGCTGCCCTGCTAATGTTAAGAGAATGAAATATGCTAGAATTCATGCATGACTTTGAGAGGCGGCTCAGTATCACGAAGTCGAACGTCAGTATGGCACATACCTAGGTTTAGCAAGCCATTTATAGCCTAATCATCGAGGTACAAAAACAAGACAGATGGTTGCTTAAGATTCGGGAGAAGGCTACCAAAGATTTGGGAACTGAGTATGAAAGTGACTATTCTCCTTTATTTCATTCATCCAAAATTTAATGTGTGGTCAGCAATGTTACCCTTATCTTCAAAGATAAAAAAAATGAGATGAGCTTCAAAATAACGGAGACGTTTCATTTCATGCAATGTTACCCGTTTTAACTAAATGGTATTAATGCATCTACTCTACATGAGGCATACGTACATGTCAGTCCAGGCCATCCCGTTGGAAAGGCCCTTTGTGGACAGAGCATAGCCTGAAAATCGCATTAACTTGATGACCCTCCGCCCATCCAATTGGTCGCTTTCAATTACATGGCTGAAAGAAAAATGTAAGCCAATTAAATACCAAGAGGTCCCAATCCAGTGGACCAAATCAGATGGCTAAGATCATCCAAACGGAGGGACATTTGGGCCATGCTACTTGTGCAGTGGGATACGCGATTTGATGTGAAAAATATGGTCACCTCCATTAATGGTGAGTACTATCCGCATGCGAGTGCGAACGAGTATAGCCCAAAGACATTTTTTATCAGGTAATCTAGCTGTTTTATCAGGTGTGTGTGTGTATATATATATATATATATATATATATATATATATATATATATATATATATATATATATATATATATATAAAGAAGAAGATCAAGTGATCTAGCTTTTTTATAAATGAAAATTTGCTCAATGTCCGACCCCTTTCAACTGTCTAACTAAAGGCCATTGATAGACTCTGCCGAGTTTCAGCAAGGGGTCTCGGTCTTGGAACCCATTAGTGGTGAAAATTCACGCTGCTGACAGCACCAGTGGATGTGTTGCATAACTGACTAGGTGGGTGTGTTGTGCGATTGATTGGGTGGGTGCGTTGCATGACTGGCCAAAAAAAGAAAAGGAACAAAAGGCCATTGATGTAACAGTTGAGATCATTTGACCTATGTGCATTTTAGGCTGTGTGGCATCAAAAGGGAGGCCTATGAGTTGGTCCATCTGCATTGTGCAGCCTACACTTGCATGTGTATAATCCTAAATATTCTTCCACAAGATAGTATATAAAATAATGAGAAATTTCTATCTGTGAACCTCAGTTTTTACTGGCCAGCTAAAATAACCTCCAAAAATTTTACTTTCTACTTCAAAACTTCAACTGTACAGGCATGTTTTTTGGGACAGAAATACCTTTGGTGAATTAAATAAGATACCCGTTGAATATTTTCTGCACTCATTGAATTTCTAATAGAGACCACTAATTTTAACTATAGCTATAGAATATTCAACGAGTTCTGAAAATTAAACTAATTTAAATTTTAACAAGTACTCTATTGCTACAGTTAAGTTAAAACCCCCTAGCATTTTTACACTGTACCGTTGAATTACTCTTTAAGCATTACATTTTTACAATGTACCGGTGAAATTCAACTGGTACTCTTTAAATATTACCAAGAAATGGGTCTGGAGGGCATTTTCGTTCGAAAAAACACATCCGCACAGTTGAAGTTTAGAAATGGAAAGTAGAGTTTTGAAGGTATAATTTGGCTGGCCTGTCAAACCTGAGGTTTACATACCAAAAGTTCTCTAAAATAATCGAGTAGGTTGGGGGCATACTGACGCCCTAAACGTGTTTCTTGGTTTAGTCACCTGAATGGCCGAAATCATAGATCAGGATCGTCCATCAGATTTGGCCAACTTTTCATTTACCATGAAGAAATATGCACATTGATCAGACGAAACCAGCCATCCGTGCCTTTGCAAACCGATTTATAAAATGACAAGCCAACGTTTGCAACGTTAGCAACCTCTACTCAATATCCCCTATTTTTTTTTATAGTGGCCCATGAAAAGTAGGGAAAACCTAATGAATGGTCAGGATTGATAAATATTTGAAGAAACTTTCACATGTGCCCTTTGCACACTAAGAGCTTGAATGTGCCCTGGCACATCAGCGTTACCTTGCATAATTGAAGAAGAAAGATTACTTTTCGAGAAATTTCCGACTGTAAACGTCTGGTTTACACAATATTCCCAGCTAAACCTCCACTACTTTTCTTTCCAAAAGTAAACTTCACTTGTACGGACGAACCATTTTCAGACTGAAATACCCCCGTACTTAGGAATTATTCCTTCTCCAAAGAAAACCTATTTTCTACTCGTTTTTCTCCTCTTCTATATTCAAAACTCATTTTCTTCTCTCATTTATAGAAAAAAAGCATCATCTCTTTAGTTTTGAGATCGGTTTCCACTTCAGAGCATTACTATTCTATTTCTTCAACTCGTGTTTCATTGGAAACGAGGCTGTGGTGTGGACCAGGTAAGAACGAAGAATGTGAAATTTTTTCCTCTACGAATGCGTTATTTATTTTTAATAATCAAGTAGGATCTTTGTTTTATCGCAATGTGTTTTTACAATAATCGATCTCATCCAATTTCAACGAGCATATTGATATTGATATTTCAAAGAGCACAGTGCAAATGTTAGGACATTCGAAGATTCGTGATAGCTGTGCTCTTTGAATTGCTGTGCTCTTTGAATTTTACATTGTGCTCTCTTTGAATTTTACACTATGCTCTTCGAAATTTACAACCTGCTCTTCGAATTTTACACTGTGCTATATGAATTGATGTGCTTTTTGAATTATACACTATGCTCTTTGAATTTTACACTTTGCACTTTGAATTTTACACTTTGCACTTTGAATTGGTATGCTCTTTGAATTATACACTTTGCACTTTAAATTGGTATGCTCTTTGAATTTTACATGAGACACTTTGAATAGCTCTGCTCTTTCAATTGCTGCGCTCTTTGAATTTTACACTGTGCACTTTGAATTTTACACGAGATACTTTGAATTGCTTTGCTCATTGAATTGCTCTGCGCTTGCTCTTTGAATTTTACACTGTGCACTTTGAATTACCGTGCTCTTTGAATTTTACACTGTGCACTTTGAATTGGTGTGCTCTTTGAATTTTACACGAGACACTTTGAATTGCTCTGCGCTTGCTCTTTGAATTGCTCTGCGCTTACTCTTTGAATTTTACACTGTGCACTTTGAATTGCCGTGCTCTTTGAATTTTACACTGAGCACTTTGAATTGCCGTGCTCTTTGAATTTTACACTGTGCACTTTGAATTGGTGTGCTCTTTGAATTTTACACGAGACACTTTGAATTGCTTTGCTCATTGAATTGCTCTGCGCTTGCTCTTTGAATTTTACACTGTGCACTTTGAATTACCGTGCTCTTTGAATTTTACACTGTGCACTTTGAATTGGTGTGCTCTTTGAATTTTACACGAGACACTTTGAATTGCTCTGCGCTTGCTCTTTGAATTGCTCTGCGCTTGCTCTTTGAATTTTACACTGTGCACTTTGAATTGCCGTGCTCTTTGAATTTTACACTGAGCACTTTGAATTGCCGTGCTCTTTGAATTTTACACTGTGCACTTTGAATTGGTGTGCTCTTTGAATTTTACACGAGACACTTTGAATTGCTTTGCTCTTTGAATTGCTCTACGCTTGCTCTTTGAATTTGACACTCTTTAAATTTTATTTTAAAGGTGTGCTATAATAAATTTTACAACATTTTCTTTTGTGATTTGAAAGATGAACGAGTAATCATTGAAACTGTAACAAAAGTATTGTACTCTTTGAATTTTAAAAGAGTAGTATTTGAAATTTGAAAGATAACTAATTTCATTGTGTTTCTTTGCAGATAATGGCTGCTAGAATCATCGTCTGCTCTTATGGTGGGGACTTAATATGTCAAAACAATTCATACACGTATAAGGGTGGAAAATCGAAAAGTTTTGCTTTGAGTGTCAACACTACATATGATGATCTTCTATCGAAGATCTACAGGATCATTAAGAGTACACCGAAAGATCATGATATTAATATGAAAGTAATATACCCATGCTCAAACCAATCAATCCCTCCATCTGAAATTGAAGACGATGAAGATGTGCGAGTGTTCTTGGCAGCACAATCGGAGCATCCAAATATATACATGCCTTTAATAATAGAGACAGTGCGGCGCATTAATGAGACCATTCACGAAGACCCTATTCGGTGTAGTGGCGTTGAACATAATGTCGACATTCAACATGATGCCCTTCCGATGACAAATATGTGTGAAGAACATGGCGTTAATTGGGCAGCTGACCTTAGCCTGAAAAGTGAATATATGGTATCACCATCGCCTGCAAAAGTACATGTGACATCATCATCATTTTTGCCTACAAGCGGCAATGTGCCTTCATCATCACCTTCGCTTACAAAAGCATATGTGGAGTCATCATCACCTTCTCATACAAGAGTACCTGTGACTTCGTATATACCATTACTTAAAAGAGTACATGGGTCTACATCATCATCTTCACCTACAAGAGGACGTGTATTCATCATCACCGTTACGTAAAACAGCACATTTGCCTTCATCACCCGAGCCATTTTAAACATCAAACTTCATGGATGTTGGATTTAATGTGCCTTTAGAAGATGAAGCATTCGTCAATGCGGATCTGTCAAAATTTAATGGATCACTGAATGAGTCGAATGAGATAGCTATTGGTCAAACGTTTAAGGACAAGAGATGGTGCCAGTATGTGTTGAGCCAATTTGCCATGAAAAATCACTTCCAATATCGGGTCCTGTATTCATCAACGAAGAGATATACCGTGGTGTGTGTCGAAGATAACTGTCAATGGAGGGTCCATGCATCTAGGGTAAATGATGCCGGAATATTTAAGATTCAAACTTACACGTCCAAACACACATGTGAAATGTCATGTATGTAGAGTGATCATCGACAAGCAAGTAGTAAGTTAGCTAGTGATTTAGTTATTAGTCGTATTGAACAACGCATGGGATTAAGCCGGAAAGACATTGTATTGGCTATGCATGAGAAATATCATATTGTTATGAGCTACAAGAAAGCATGGCGGGCGAAGGAGATCGCAATCAAGCGCGTAATGGGATCTTATGAAGACTCTTACAATGAACTTCCGGCCTATTTGCATGAGCTGCGGAGGGCCAACCCAGGAACAGTGACTGCCGTGCTTGTTAACTCACAGACAAGTAGGTTCGAGAGATGTTTTGTTGCTTTCGGACAGTGCGTCAGAATTTTCCAAACTTATCTGCGAAGGGTGTTGGCATTCGATGCGGCTCACCTAAAAGGTAAATACAAGGGTGTTCTATTTGTTGCTACAACCCTGGACGGTAATAATCAAATTGTACCAATAGCATTTGGTGTCGAGGAATCAGAGAACAACCACAGTTGGAAATGGTTCCTTGATAACCTCAATTTTACGTTAGGGTATCTTCCAGGATTTGTGATATTTTCAGACCGACATAAAGGTTTAATGAAAGAAGTCCCCGAAGTCTTTCAATACGCAACACATGGCTACTGTGCCTATCATATCTACAGAAACTTGGTTGACACATTTAAAGACAAGTCATTGGAAATGTTATATTGGCAAGCTGTAAAGACGTGCAGAAAGGCTGAATTTGAAAAGATAATGCACAATATTAAAATGGCAAACCCTCCAGTATTTGCATGGTTGACAGAAATATGATACGAAAGATGGGCATCTTCACATTTTCCAGGAAAAAGATTCAATTTCGTAACTACGAACATATCGGAGTGTGTTAATGCTTTGTTCAAGGAAGCAAGAGAGTACCCTGTTACTAGACTGATAGAGATGGTCAGATTAAAGATCCAAGAAATGTTCTATAAGAGAAGTGAACATGCATCAACATTTAGTGGACCATTGACGAAATGGGCTGCGAAAGAAATAACGGAACTTATACCGATGGCGCGCGATGTCCGCTGTCATGCAATCTCTCGCGACGAATATTATACTATAGGAGATTACAAAGACACACTTAAGCTTAGCGAACTTTCGTGTACATGTCGCGAGTTTGATGTCAAAGCGCTGCCTTGTATCCATGTTCTTTCGGCATGTATAAAGTATAATCTTCCTCATCATAAATATTGTTCTCCATTTTATACAGTTGAAAATTACCGAATGTGCTACAACCAACCACTTTACCCAGTTCGTGATAAGAGTGAGTGGGAATTATCGGACCAATTCAAGGAGTTTTGTACGAAAATTAAACCTCCGGAAGTAAGGAGGTCAGCTGGAAGACCGAAGAAGATGAGAATTCCTTCACGTGGAGAGGAACGGAAAACAGTCAAGTGTGGTAGGTGTAAACAAACAGGTCATAACCGACGTAGATGCAAGTTTCCAATACCTGGGGAATAATGTATCTTTATCTTCATTTACGAGTAATGATGGTTGATGGTTTATGGGTGTAAACATTATTCATTTAGCTATCTATATATATAATTAATGATGATTGAGTATTGTATTTTCAACGTGATCGCGTTGAATGTATACTGTGCGCAGTGGATTTCAACGTGATCGCTTGAATGTATACTGTGCTTGTTGAAATTCAAGAGATCGCGTTGAATTTACACTGTTCGCGTTGAATTTACACTATTCTCGTTGAATTTACACTGTTCTCGTTGAATTTCAACGAGATTGCTTTGAATTAACACTGTGCTCGTTGAATTTACACTGTTCTCGTTGAATTTCAACGAGATCGCGTTGAATTAACACTGTTCTCGTTGAATTTACATTGTTCTCGTTGAATTTCAACGAGATTGCGTTGAATTAACACTGTGCTCATTGAATTTACACTGTTCTCGTTGAATTTACACTGTTCTCGTTGAATTTACACTGTTCTCGTTGAATTTCAACGAGATCGCGTTGAATTTACACTGTTCTCGTTGAATTTACACTGTTCTCATTGAATTTCAACGAGATTGCTTTGAATTAACACTGTGCTCGTTGAATTTACACTGTTCTCGTTGAATTTACACTGTTCTCGTTGAATTTACACTGTTCTCGTTGAATTTCAACGAGATCGCGTTGAATTCACACTGTGCTCGTTGAAATTCAACGAGATCGCGTTGAACTCACCTGTGCTCATTGAAATTCAACGAGATCGCGTTCAATTTACACTGTTCTCGTTGAATTTCAACGAGATCGCGTTGAATTCACACTGTGCTCGTTGAAATTCAACGAGATCGCGTTGAATACCAACTGTGCTCGTTGAAATTCAACGAGATCGCGTTGATTTAGCTTGATCATTACACCCATATCTAACATTGACATCCACAATTCAACATTCACAATATACATCCACAATTCATAATATACAACATTCACAATATACATTCACAAAATTTCCCACTTCCTCACATGCCTATGACTAATCGGCGACGCTCAAATAATCGTAAGCCAATGAATTCCTAAATGTAAGAGCGTGTGGTTGCAACTCCTTATCCTTCAAAAGTAGACCGCTGCTCAAGATGTCCATATACTTCATAACGAATATGCCACAATCATAACCATTTGTTTGCTTTGGTGCAAATGCATCAATGCGGACATTCCATTCATTTCTATCAAGCGCAGATGTATCTCCAGTGGCATGAAATAAAATATGGAGTGCTTCAGTTATGGTACCCATCTCTTTCTTGTATCTTCTCTTTCCTTTGGTGTCTAAACTATCAAGAAGAATAATCTCTCTTACTTCCGGGTGGATGACAAGAAGAAACCAATGTTTATTGTCATAGTTCATTGGTACATACCCTTTGTCCATGGTAAACAGAAGAAAATAACATATAAGACGCAACCATTGTCTATGGGACCACAGTCGATAAATTGAAGACGATAACCTTACCTGTTCATAGCGCCAAAATTCCTTTGATCCTTCTTCTCCCTTTACAATAGCAAATGTAGAATCTTTCTGATTTTCTTCACAAATCAAGCGCCGCACTTCGCTATTATTCGAATCCCGATAGCTTCTCAAGAGCGGAAGACACCTATTGAGACATTGCTGTTACAACAGAATTTACATATTACTATTTGTCTTCTACAATCACAAATAAAATAACCTTCAGGTAAAATAAACAATTACCTGAAAATAGGTGGGGCAGAACTTGCAATCTTGTGGATATGCTCCCTTGTAATCCTCCTGCCTTTTTATCAAAAATTTAATGTATGTATCGATAGCCTAAGCAAAAAAATTTAATAATAATAAGATTCAATGAGATGTTTATATAGGTCGTAATTATAAGTAACTTAACGAAAATAAATTGACAATACTTACAAGGCTATCGACCCAGGCACCTGTCTACCAAATGCTGTTAAATGATTCTCCTGATTTTGTATTACTATTTTTTTATACCAATCCATACACACTGCTAATTCCTTCTCCGATAACTCTCTAAACGGGTCCATCGGCACAATAAATGATATCGGAGAAGTATCTAACACTTTTAGTTCCTGAGCTTCACTGATGAGGCCAGTTGTAGGAATTGCCGATAATGATACGTATGGGGATTGCTTTATGTACGATGGCTTTACTGGCCTTTTTGGCCTTCCTTCATTTACAGGAGTACTTTCACATTATTCTTTAATTTCCTCTTTCGCCACCAAATATGAACCAATTTCTTTATTGTCCAGTTCCACATCGGAAGTAGAAACAATTAATCTATCTTCTTCCTATATAGTAGAAACAAGTAAGAAATTTATGAAAGTAATAATAAAGTAGTTAATATTCCATAAAAAAATAGTAAACCTTGTTTAATCCATCTTCGAACTTCTTCCTCTTCATATCTACAATTTTCTTCAACTCTGATCTCTCCTTCATCAATGCTTCTCTCTCCATTTTAATCTCCTCTCTCTCCTTTTTCATTTCTTCTCTCTCAGTCTCCCTCTCCTTCTTCATCTCATTCTTCATATCTTCTCTCTCTTGCTTCATCTTCTTTATCTCCTTTTCCAGTTCCTCTCTTTCTTTTTTTATCTGTATTCTCTCTCTCTTTAGATTTTCAATCAATGTTTTCAAACCTTCATCCACATCTCCCCCTCTCACGCTCTCTCCTTCTCCTACTCCTTCTTCTTCTCCCTCTCTCACTTCCTCTTTTCCTTCATCATCCCCTTCTTCCTCTTCTTCTTTCTCATCTTCGCATTCCCCATTCTTCTGTTCTTTCTCATCTTCTTCAGCTTCTTCTTCTTCAGCTTCTTCTTCTTCATCTTTACTTTGGATGATATCCAGTGTCCTCTTCATTCGGACTTCTCCAATCATCCTTCCAATGCAACCGGCTTCAATGCCCTGTAAAATTAACATTATTAGATAATCATAAAGTAAATGTAACTTACATTAAGGCCAATGATTATCTTACCTGGAACTTTTCTCGAAGTACTGTTGAGCTCTTAATTGTGCATATTCTAACCCCAATTCATCACTCATTGTGCAAGGATTGTATGGTTTGTAGGCTAATCCAATGCATGTTTTGTGACTACAGGACTGAGAGTGAACTCCACTCAATTGAAGACAAAAAGGGTTCACTTGGGACTATTTTGATAATGAACATTGGAGGACTAAAGAAGAAAAGGAAGAAGGAAGCAAAGGAAGAAGAAAGCAGAAGAAAGAAAGCAAGAAAAAGAAGAGAAAAGACTGACCGACCGGTCATGACCGGTCGGCCAAGGAAGCCAGACCGGTCAGCGACCGGTCAGCCATGCATATTGGGAGGTGTAGTATCACGTCCGACCGGTCATGACCGGTCGGACAAGGCTGCTGGGACTCTAATGAATAGGCCCGACCGGTCTTGACCGGTCGGCCACAGCTGCTGAAGGAAGGGTGAAAACGTCCGACCGGTCATGACCGGTCGGACATCATTGCTGGACTGAAGATAAATAGGCCCGACCGGTCATGACCGGTCGGGCATACTTGCTGGAGTGTTTTCCACTTGAGACCGACCGGTCATGACCGGTCGGCTGTGCGTGAAGACTTAGAAATTTCTAATTTCAGCCCGAAATTCTCTGCGCTGCGTAAGTGTTACGCAATTTCTCAATTCTTCCGAAGTTGTGGAGCCTCCAGACTATAAAAAGACACGTAGGGATTGTTCCTAAGGTATCCTAGAAGGGTTCAAGCGAGGTTGGAGATTGTGGAAGTGGAGATTGGAGTTTCACAACTCCTTTTGGTTTGCTTTGCTGTTTTCATGCTTTTAGTAGTTGTTTCATGTTTCCTTGGACCATGAGCAGCTAAACCTCTTAGCTAAGGCTAAGAGGTGAAGCTTGTAGTGGATCCAAGATGTTCGTAGTTAAGTGGTTTTCAGTTTGGAATTCATGATTATGAACTCTGGTTTGAAGTTTATACAAGTTTTTAAGTAATTTTTCTTAGTCTTGTGATGACTCATGGATGTTTGGATGAATTACTTAGTTTCTTAATTCGTTTGCAACGGTCTAGACCTGTATGATCCGAGGAATCGGAGTGCGCTCTAGTACTAAGCTCTTCATGAAGGGACTTCCTACCAAAGTTCTATTTTTGTTGATTTTCTGGAATATGTAATGACGGTGCATGTAATTTGAATCCAGTTTAAATCCTGATCTAGCCTTGTCTTGTGAGAGGACTTGAGGATGGTTATGATTGTGAACTGGACTTATAGAAAAGGGGAATGACCTATGCAATTGAGCATGCTCAGATCAGCCTACATTGAGTGAATTTGATGCATGGAACTTGCATATTATAGACTGTTTGGTTTAACAGCTTTATCATCCGACTAGATAGATTTGAATATCGATTCTAGTTGAGAGAATAAGAAACCACAGCGGATTGAACATCAAGGATTGCTACAAGTGGATCCTTGAACCCCTAGTGCCTTCTTATAATTAGTTACTTTCAATTTAATTAAACTTCTGTTACTCACATCAATTTCATATAAAAATCTGATTAGTAGATTTCAATAGACACTTGTGGATGAGTTTGTGAGATCCTACATAAGTCCCTGTGGATCGACCTCGGTCTTACCGAGTTTATTACTACATCGCAACCCTACACTTGGGGAAGCGAACAAGTTTTTGGCGCCGTTGCCGGGGATTTTGACGGTTTTCACAAATTTCTGAAATTAGTCTATTTAGAATTTTTTTTTTTAGATTTTTAGACTAACTTAGTTTGTTTATTTGATTTTTCTTTTCAGGGATTTCTAGGAAGCTGAAGAAGATTCAAGGATTTCAAGTGCGAATCAGGTTCTATCCTTCTAAAACCTTACTCTTCTCCTTCTCCTATTCATTCCTACTTTATTCATCTCTTGTAGAGTAGGTGGAGACTCCTTTTGGATCTCTGAAAGGTCGGCCTTTTTGCCACCTGGATTCCTATTGGTCGGCTCTGCCGCCTTGGATCACCTTGTGCTCAGAGATTTCTTTTCTCATCTTTAATCCTCTTTCTCCTTCTTCTGCACTTTTTCTCAAAAGATTCAAAGAGTGGGTGGGGAGTTCTCTGAACCCCTATTAACCAGGAGAAATCGGTCTCTATCCTTGCTTCTGGCCTAGCCATTGCAAGACACCTTGTGCTTCGGTTTTAGAGAAGAGTACAGAAAAGGGAAGAAGAATTCTTCTTTCTTTTTGTTTCTTATTTTTGGTTTTGTATGCCACATTGGGTTCGGGATTCCAATAACCGACTCATAAGTGAAGGGGGGATAGTAGAAGGAATTGATAGAGAGCCACGTGCTAAGAGACAGCTAGATTCTCCAATTTTATCTGAAAATATGGCTGCAAATCAACCTAACCTGGTCCAAAATCAAACTGAAACAGGGGAGAATGTGGTTGAGGATGTTCCCCGACCAAGGACTTTACGTGATTTCTTGCAACCTGCAAGAACGAGCACTCCCTCATGCATAATTTTTCCACAAAATGCAGGGAATGTGGATTTGAAACCGGGAGTGATCAATCTTCTCCCTAAATTCCATGGTTTAGACAGTGAAAGTGACTATCAACACCTTAGGGAGTTTGATGAGGTAATCACCACCATGCACTTTGCAAATGTGACTGAAGATGTAGTAAGACTTAAATTCTTCCCTTTCACTCTTAAGGATAAAGCCAAGGGTTGGCTTTATGCATTGAGGCCAAGATCAATTGGTTCATGGACTGATATGCACAGAGAATTTATAAAAAAATTCTTCCCTACTCACAAAACGAACATGCTTAAGCGCCTTATCATGAACTTTGCCCAAAAGGAAGATGAAACCTTTTCTCAATGTTGGGAGAGGTTTAAGGACCTATTAAATGCATGCCCACATCATGGCTATGAAATTTGGCGGATTATAAGTTTTTTCTATGAAGGACTGACTTCATCCATGCGCCAATTTGTAGAGATGATGTGTAATGGGGAGTTCATGAATAAGGAAGCTGATGAAGCATGGGATTATTTAGAAGAATTGGCTGAGAGTGCACAGTCTTGGGACACATCTAAACCAACAAGTTCCAAGACTGGCCAACAAAAGGAAAAGGGAGGAATGTATGTCTTATCAGAAGAAGATAGCATAAGTGCACGGTTGGCTAGCCTTACAAGAAAGGTCGAAGCCATGGAATTAAGGAAAGGAGAAACAATCAACTCCACTGACGTTGAAACTCTTTGTGGAATTTGTGCTGGAAGTCAACATGCTACACAAGATTGTCCCACAATTTCAGCAGTCCAAGGCATCTTACAAGAACAAACAAATGCCATAAACAGTTATCAACAGCAATATGGTGCTCCAAACTCAAACACGTTTAATCCTAATTGGAAGAACCATCCCAACTTCAGTTGGAGGAATGGACCCACTGCAAATGCAAACAACACTCCAAAAGTATCACTAGAAGAGATGTTGGGTGCATTCATATCGGTCCAGAATGAGTATAACAAGACAAATTCTCTAAAAATAGATGGGTTCATGCAAGAGCAATTGAAATTCAATCAAAACTCAAACCAAGCCATCAATGAATTGAAAACATCTCTGGCTAGAGTTGAAGCTCACCTTAGTGTTAGAGAGAAGGGCACACTTCCTGCTCAACCTCTTCCTAACCCAAGGACCCAATATGAGATACAAGATGCAAGCTCATCCTCCCACCATACGGAACATGTCCAAGCTATCACCACTTTGAGAAGTGGGAAAGAAATTGACAAATCTAATCCGGTGAAGGCCCCAAAGCCTAAGGATCCGAAAATTCCCAAAGAGGATGATAGCCCAAATAAGATTCCACAAGAGAAAGAACCGGAAAGGCAATACAAGCCGGTTGCCCCATTTCCACAAAGGTTGATTTCACCTAAACCTTTAGATAAGAATCTGGAGATTCTGGAAGTTTTCAAGCAGGTGAAGATCAACATCCCACTGTTGGATGCAATAAAACAAATACCATCTTATGCCAAATTTCTAAAGGAATTGTGTACAATCAAAAGGAAACACAACGTCCACAACAAAGTTCTTTTGGCTGAGAATTTGAGCGCCATCATCAAACAAGAGGTGCCCCAAAAATACAAGGATCCAGGTAGTCCAACCATCTCATGCATCATAGGAGACTACCGGATCAAACAAGCCCTACTCGACTTGGGGGCAAGTGTGAATCTCATTCCATATTCGGTCTACAAACAACTTGGGTTAGGTGAATTGAAACCCACCAAAACCACACTCCAACTTGCTGATAGATCCATCCGGATACCGAGAGGAATGATAGAGGATGTTCTAGTCCAAGTTGATAAATTCTATTACCCAGTAGATTTTATTGTCTTGGACACACATCCCGTGATAGGCACCGGTGCTCAAATTCCCGTCATACTTGGACGACCGTTTCTAGCTACTTCAAATGCCATTATCAATTGTAGAAACGGACTTGTACAAATGTCCTTTGGAAATATGACCCTTGAGCTTAACATATTTGATTTATGCAAACAACCATGGGAGGTTGATGATGAGATCCACGAGTTAAACATGATTGAATCATTCGTGGAGGATACAGTCCCCTTGTCACTATTTTCCGACCCTTTGGAGGCATGTGTGGCCCATCTTCACGAAATGAATGATGACACAACACGAGATGGATGCCATTCTAGATGTGATACTGGTGCTTGAGAATAAAAGATGGAGGGCCCCAATTGAACCTTTGCCTATAAATGAGAACAAGGCCCTCCCTTCCAACATCAAGGCACCAAAACTCGACCTAAAACCATTGCCAAGAGAGCTAAAATATGTTTATTTAGGTCGAGATGAGACATATCCAGTAGTGATTTCTTCCCACTTGGATGAGGAACAAGAGAGTAGGCTAATAGCCACTCTATTAGAGCACAAGAGTGCCATTGGATGGTCAATTGCGGATCTCAAAGGCATAGACCCACTGATTTGTACTCACCGCATACACCTTGAGGAAAATGCAAAGACATCCCGGCAACCACAAAGACAACTAAATCCAAACATGAAGGATGTGGTTAAGGCCGAAGTGGTGAAACTATTGGATGTAGGTATCATTTACCCAATATCTGATAGCCAATGGGTGAGCCCAACTCAAGTGGTGCCTAAGAAATCCGGAATAACCATTGTAGCCAATGCCAATAACGAACTCGTGCCAACTAGAGTCACTACCGGTTGGAGAATGTGCATTGACTACAGGAAGCTAAACACTGTCACGAGGAAAGACCACTTTTCCCTACCGTTTGTTGATCAGATTTTAGAACGGTTGGTGGGTCATTCTCACTTTTGCTTCCTTGATGGCTATTCAGGGTACAACCAAATAGAAATTGCCCGTGAAGACCAAGAAAAGACTACATTCACATGTCCATTCGGCACTTTCGCCTACCGACGGATGCCGTTTGGACTATGTAATGCCCCTGCCACCTTTCAGCGTTGTATGATGAGCATCTTTTCTGACATGGTGGGGACCATTCTCGAAGTCTTCATGGATGATTTTTCCGTATTCGGTTGTAGCTTTGATGAGTGCCTTGAGCACTTGAAATCTGTGCTGAAAAGATGTGAAGAGAAGAACCTTGTGCTGAATTGGGAGAAGTGTCACTTCATGGTTCAAAAGGGAATTGTACTTGGTCACATCGTTTCACAAAATGGAATTGAGGTGGACAAAGCGAAAATTGATCTTATCTCTAACCTTCCACCAACCAAAAGCATACGAGATGTGCGGTCCTTTTTAGGACACGCAGGATTCTACAGAAGGTTCATAAAGGACTTCAGTTCACTCTCTCGCCCTTTATGTAACCTACTTCAAAAGGAAAATTCATTCGAGTGGCATGAAGAATGTCAAAAGGCCTTTACCACCCTTAAAGGTATGTTGACATGTGCCCCAATAATGCAACCACCCGATTGGAGCCTTCCTTTTGAGATTATGTGCGATGCTAGCGACTATGCTATTGGGGCCGTGCTAGGCCAAAGAAAAGATAAAAAGCCATGTGTCATCTACTACGCAAGTAGAACCCTAAACTCAGCCCAAGCAAACTACACCACTACTGAAAAGGAACTTTTAGCCGTAGTTTTTGCCTTGGACAAGTTTAGGTCCTACTTGATCGGATCCAAGATCATTATATTCACAGACCATGCCGCGCTTAAGTATCTTCTCTCTAAGAAGGATGCTAAACCACGGTTGTTAAGATGGATCCTTCTACTCCAGGAATTCGACATAGATATACGTGATAAGAAAGGAGTAGAGAATGTAGTAGCTGACCATCTCTCTCGACTTGTCCTCACTGATTCCCCTGAAACGACTGCAATCAATGACATGTTCCCTGATGAACAACTTTTTGCTGTTTCCCAATTGCCATGGTATGCGGACATTGCTAACTATCTTGCTACAGGTACAATTCCTACATATTGGAAAAAGCAAGATAATGATAGATTCTTCACGGAAGTGCGGAAATTCCTATGGGACGACCCATACTTATTCAAGTATTGTCCCGATCAAATCATAAGGAGATGTGTCCCAGATAATGAGCAACAAAGTATCATCTCCTTCTGTCATTCACAAGCATGTGGTGGCCACTTTTCGGCTAAAAAGACCACAGCGAAAATTCTGCAATGTGGGTTTTATTGGCCCACCATGTTCAAAGACACACATGAGTTTTGCAAAGCATGTGAACCTTGTCAGAAATTAGGAGGAATCTCCCGTAGAAATATGATGCCACTCAATCCCATCTTAATTATCGAAATTTTTTATTGTTGGGGCATCGATTTCATGGGCCCATTCCCATCTTCTTTTGGAAATTTATACATCTTGCTTGCCGTTGATTATGTTTCCAAATGGGTCGAGGCCATCCCTTGCCGGAATAATGACCATAAAACGGTCATTCGATTTTTAAAAGAAAATATTCTTTCCCGGTTTGGAACGCCTCGAGTCATCATAAGTGATGGAGGGCCTCACTTTTGCAATCGCCCTTTTGAAGCCTTAATGAAGAAATATGGCGTAACACACAAAGTGAGCACTCCCTATCACCCACAAACTAGTGGACAAGCTGAGATATCCAATAGGGAGATTAAACATATTTTAGAGAAAACGGTGAACCCCGATCGCAAGGATTGGTCGCTTCGGCTTACCGATGCGCTTTGGGCATACCGTACAGCTTTTAAAACTCCTATTGGAATGTCTCCCTATAGACTTGTCTATGGGAAGGCTTGTCACTTGCCTGTGGAGCTGGAACATAGGGCATATTGGGCTATTAAGAAGATGAATTTCAATTCTGACAAGGCAAGCACGTTACGCAAACTACAATTGAATGAACTTGCAGAAATCCGGAATGAAGCTTATGAGAATGCGAGAATTTACAAGGACAAGACGAAGATATTCCATGATAAGAATATTCTTCGCAAGACATTCACGATCAATCAAAAAGTCCTCATGTATAATTCTCGCTTACACCTATTTCCGGGAAAATTGAGATCTCGGTGGTCCGGTCCCTACATTGTGCAAACTGTCTATCCATATGGGACTGTCGAGCTACTGAATCCGAGGAACGGTAACATTTTTAAAGCAAATGGGCAGCGATTAAAGCCGTTCTTTGAGAAATTCCCTTCAGAAGGTATGTCCATACCTCTGAATGATCCTGTGTATCAAGATGATTGATCTCCTAGTCTGATGGAGGTATAGAGTAGTTAGGATTAGGATTTTGCTGCTTTTGTTTTCGTTTTCATAGGTTTGTTAGAAGGAGGAAGATTTCCACTTTTCATTCTCTCAGGTACTATCATTCCTCACTCCCTTTTATTTTCAAATTGCTCTCATGTTTTGCTCATTGCGCATCTTTTACATTGAAGACAATGCAAGATTTGGTTGGGGGGTGTAGGATCGCTTGGATGAATCCAGCGTTTTGTAACATTTCAAGCAATTATGTGGAAATTTTTCGATTTTTCAAAAATCCGAAACTCTTTTGGAAAACATTGGTTCTATGCATTCCAGATGACATAAGCAAAGAGGAAGAGATACGAAGTGAATGGGGCTGGATGTCTGGAATCTCTCATAGCATAATGGTTTTATATGTGAACTCCCCTATTTTTGTGATTGATAGAAAACCTGAACACTTTTACACCTAGTTCACATTACACGATTTTCATGAGTTGAAGGGATTATATGATTTATGGATTAGCTAGACTTTGAATTAAGGTGTTGAGAAATCAGGCCGGGGTACTTTGTCGATCCTTGTCCATGGGAAAATAATGAAAGATATGGATTTTTATAAATCCTATCTAATTTAAAAAGAAAAAGGAAAAGGAAGGATGAAATTGGGAATGATGGAAAAATGGTGGAAAATTCCGATTAGGGCTACCTACTACCAACCGGGGGATGGTCTACCCGTAACCAAAGCCGGAAATGGGACGTAGTGTGAAAGTCGTCGGAAGGACGGTAAGGCAAATTCCTGTCATTGGCTTGATATGGCTCTATGTACCTTGAGTTCTATAGTCTACTTGATCTATGAAGAAGATAATAATCCTAGAAACTTGTGAGATGAATTTTCACTACCCACACTAGGTTGAATTTGTTCAAGTCCTTCTATTTATCTACCAATCAGCGGGAATTTCATATGAATGCTTATTATGTTTTGAGGGTTTACAGTTTCAACCTCTGTCGCCTAATATTTCTGAATTTTATGCTTATGTACCTTGGAATGTATAGAAGGAGGGTTTCTGAAGGAGAGTTGAGTTTTGAAGAATGGGATTAGTTTCACGCATGTTTTGCTCGGGACTAGCAAAAGGCTGGTTGGGGGGTGTGTTGAGCTCTTAATTGTGCATATTCTAACCCCAATTCATCACTCATTGTGCAAGGATTGTATGGTTTGTAGGCTAATCCAATGCATGTTTTGTGACTACAGGACTGAGAGTGAACTCCACTCAATTGAAGACAAAAAGGGTTTACTTGGGACTATTTTGATAATGAACATTGGAGGACTAAAGAAGAAAAGGAAGAAGGAAGCAAAGGAAGAAGAAAGCAGAAGAAAGAAAGCAAGAAAAAGAAGAGAAAAGACTGACCGACCGGTCATGACCGGTCGGCCAAGGAAGCCAGACCGGTCAGCGACCAGTCAGCCATGCATATTGGGAGGTGTAGGATAACGTCCGACCGGTCATGACCGGTCGGACAAGGCTGCTGGGACTCTAATGAATAGGCCCGACCGGTCTTGACCGGTCGGCCACAGCTGCTGAAGGAAGGGTGAAAACGTCCGACCGGTCATGACCGGTCGGACATCATTGCTGGACTGAAGATAAAAGGCCCGACCGGTCATGACCGGTCGGGCATACTTGCTGGAGTGTTTTCCACTTGAGACCGACCGGTCATGACCGGTCGGCTGTGCGTGAAGACTTAGAAATTTCTAATTTCAGCCCGAAATTCTCTGCGCTGCGTAAGTGTTACGCAATTTCTCAATTCTTCCGAAGTTGTGGAGCCTCCAGACTATAAAAAGACACGTAAGGATTGTTCCTAGAGTATCCTAGAAGGGTTCAAGCGAGGTTGGAGATTGTGGAAGTGGAGATTAGAGTTTCACAACTCCTTTTGGTTTGCTTTGCTGTTTTCATGCTTTTAGTAGTTGTTTCATGTTTCCTTGGACCATGAGCAGCTAAACCTCTTAGCTAGGGCTAAGAGGTGAAGCTTGTAGTGGATCCAAGATGTTTTAATTCGTAGTTAAGTGGTTTTCAGTTTGGAATTCATGATTATGAACTCTGGTTTGAAATTTATACAAGTTTTTAAGTAATTTTTCTTAGTCTTGTGATGACTCATGGATGTTTGGATGAATTACTTAGTTTCTTAATTCGTTTGCAACGGTCTAGACCTGTATGATCCGAGGAATCGGAGTGCGCTCTAGTACTAAGCTCTTCATGAAGGGACTTCCTACCAAAGTTCTATTTTTGTTGATTTTCTGGAATATGTAATGACGGTGCATGTAATTTGAATCCAGTTTAAATCCTGAGCTAGCCTTGTCTTGTGAGAGGACTTGAGGATGGTTATGATTGTGAACTAGACTTATAGAAAAGGGGAATGACCTATGCAATTGAGCATGTTCAGATCAGCCTACATTGAGTGAATTTGATGCATGGAACTTACATATTACAGACTGTTTGGTTTAACAGCTTTATCATCCGACTAGATAGATTTGAATATCGATTCTAGTTGAGAGAATAAGAAACCACAGCGGATTGAACATCAAGGATTGCTACAAGTGGATCCTTGAACCCCTAGTGCCTTCTTACAATTAGTTACTTTCAATTTAATTAAACTTCTGTTACTCACATCAATTTCATATAAAAATCTGATTAGTAGATTTCAATAGACACGTGTGGATGAGTTTGTGAGATCCTACATAAGTCCCTGTGGATCGACCTCGATCTTACCGAGTTTATTACTACATCGCAACCCTACACTTGGGGAAGCGAACAAGTACTCGGATTGCCTCCATCTCAAGTTCATCAGTTGTGGGTTCCAGGGTAAGCAGCACGGTGGTCTGTGTTTATAAGTTACTAAAAAATTAGTATCTAACACTTCTACAATAATATCTGGTCTACCAACAAATTTGTAATGGAATGCTACTTACATCTGGACGTTTCAAAATATCATCTATTGTCGGATACCTCCAACCCTTCCACCCTCGATATTTCATGAAGCGTGGAACTTGGTTAGAAACAAATGATATTGCAATGGAAGCTAAGGCTGGAACCCTTTCAACGGCCCATATCTGTGACAATGACAACAAATTTCATTAGATTCAAAAACTCTACTTTGAAAATATATACTACTTACGTGAAATAAACAAAGAATGCTTACTTGTAATGGAAATATGCAGCCGAGAACATTGTAGGTTTTTCCTCCTGACTTTGCTGAGTGACTGGCAGTTTGTATCCCTTGAGACATTGACTCGAATGCCACATTGCCCCATGGATACTTATTGAACTCTTCCAAAGATTTAACCAAGTCAATGAATAGGGGGTTGCAATGATTCTTCGTGTCTGTCCCCCTTACGAAAAACTCCACACACATTAACAATGCGATCTTCACGACATCTGAGTGCTTATTTGAATCTACAATTTTTTCAAACGCTTGTAGTAGACTATTTTTTACAATAGGATATTTTTTGAAATAGGTTTCTTTTATCGACTTCTTACTAGTCGATTTCTCAAGGGTATAGATGTCTCCAAACTTCAGCCCTGTTATAAGGGCAAAGTCCATCTTGGTAAAGTTTAGAAAATTTTCCCTCAATTCAAATACTAGCTCACCCATGTTACTTCTATGTCTTGAAAGAAGTGAGTGAATTATGGCGCCATTGTGTCTGAATGAGGGGATGTCTAACAGAAACGAAAATTGAGAATCTCGAAACATTTTCAATCGACTCTCATGCTTCTCTAATCCGTCCTTCACAATATCGAACCACCAAGTCAGTGAACATTGAGCGGAATTGTTTGGGTAAACATTCCTTGGCAATTCTTCAATCCCTACAAAGAAAACATATGAAACGTAAACTATATCAGTGTGCTTGTTGAATAACTATTAGTGTGATTGATGAATTTTTCAGTGCTCGTTGAATTATATCTGTGCTCGTTGAAATTGAACGAGCACAGATATAATTGACCGCGATCGCGTTGAAATTGACCGCGATCACGGTGAAATTGAACGAGCACAGATATAATTGACCGCGATCGTGTTAAAATTGACCGCGATCGCGTTGAAATTCACAGCGATCGCGTTGAAATTCACCGCGATCGCGTTCAAATAAATCTGTGCTCGTTGAATTTCAACGAGATCTCGTTCACTTTAAGTGAGATGATCTCCTTCAATTTGAAAGTAATCTCATTGCATTTCAACGCGATCACGTTGAAGCATTTCTACAAACTTGTATGGTTGATCAAGCATTTGAACATTTCAAGGTTAATTGGCATTTCTACAAACACCTTATATGTTGATCAAGCCATTACATTCCCATTTCAACATTTGAAGTTTACATTGGCATTTCTACAAGCAGTTGGTATGCCAAGGTTAACGATCAATCTAAAACGACAATCACTCCCAAATATTCAAACGAACCCAACGTAAAACGAAAATCACTCCCAAACATTCCTAAAACATACCTTTCCGTAGCCTCTTCGACGGAGGAGCCATAAGAAAGATGAAGATGAAGATGAAGATGAGATCTTCAACGAGAAAATTGTGTCTCGTTGATTTTCTACGAGATCAACTCAATGAGATCAATTCAACGAGATCGCGGTGAAACTCTCAACGAACAGGGGGCACTTTGGTCAGAAAATTAATGGAAGTTTACTTTTGGAAAGAAAAGTAGTGGAGGTTTAGCTGGGAATATTGCGTAAACCAGACGTTTACAGTAAGAAATTTCTCTTACTTTTCTTTGTAGTAGTTTTCCACCAGCTGTCATGTACTTCAAAGCGCTGTCAGGTACTTCAAAGCGCTGTCCTTTGGTTTGTGCAGTGCTCACCCACACAACTAAAAATGAGGGACCCTTTCCTTGAATAATGGAAGATACTTTCAACGTTCTCTGCCAGCGTTCTCACCTATGTCACTTTCACTTACTGAGCCCCACATGGTTAGAACTTTGGTGAGATCCACCCGTTCATCTGGGAGGCAGCCTCTCTAGTGCACACTTCACTCTGACTACCAAAACTCATGACCATCTAAAACTACGGTAGGCTACACCATAGTAAAAGTTGGACTGAGAAGCCCACTATTAGTTTTATGAGAGGGTCCAGTACTGTTTTATATGCCATCCAATTGTAAGTATATATGCCTCAACAGGATTAAAGTACATAACATTTTCAGTAATCCAAAAGTCAGGTGGGCCATACCACATCAATTTAGATGTTTTCCGTATAATTTTATTGGGGGACCCACCTGAGTGTTGAATCAGCTAGGTTTTTGGGATTAAAACTACACAAAGGGTGATGCACCTGATGACCAAGGCATAAATATAATTGTTTGAACTATTGTAACCTCTGGTTGGGGGACACTTGTTTGTTGAAACAGAACTGTTGGATATTTTCAATTTTAACTGTCCACTAAATGTCCAGCAATTCGACACTTCAACAGTTAAATAATCTTAAATTTTGGTTTGTGATATATATATCTAAACAGAGACCCGTATTTTGAACTGTTTGAACAGTTTACTTTAAATTACTGGTATATATGGCATGTATGCAATTTATGAGTAATCTCAAAGTGCCCTGCTGCATATTGTGATCTGACTCTATGTCAGATTATGAAAGCAAAATGTGTGCACTACACTAACGGGTGAGGCTGGGCTATTCATCATTGGTCGGGCTTGGGTAATGAGTCTAGGTTTGAGCCTGTGCTTGGCCCTTGGGTCAAGTTTTGGGGCCACGTCACCTAGCCGCCTAGTCTATTGCCACCCCTAGGCTTGGGGCGAGTAGGACTTGCAGCAGCCAGGCCATTTTATTGGCAGTGTAGTGCTTGGGATCAAGTCACTTTAGCCTGACCCGACTTCATGTGCAGTCTCGTCCCCTTAAAAATGGCATTCATCTAAGTGTCTATTTCCTTCTGTTTCTTTGAACAGGCAGCTCATGCATCTCCAATATAGAGCATAGATATCATTCATCTAAGTGTCTATTTCCTTCTGTTTCTTTGAGCATGTGTGACTTGATCAAGGGATATATCAGGAACGTTCAAGTAAGAAATAGGGATCTAAGTATGATAGTGCGTCCCCGAGCTTTTTGTGGGGTTCCCTCCAATGTCTGTACATCCATTTCTTTAATGAGAATTTTGCTTTAAATAAATAAATAAAGAAGCAAAAAGGCCCTGCACATTGCCATGCGTTACATCCAATTGCTAGTAAGCAGAACTTCCTTTTAACTCTGTATTTAAAAGGCAAAAATCATAATCAAACAAATATTTGAAACTTCCTGTATTGAAGATGGCAGAAAAAGCTAGAATCGTTTGGCAAACTTGAACAATTTTTATTAAAAAGTGACTTTTGGGGACAATTTAAAATATAAAAATTTGTGGGAGCCAACTACCAAAAAATAGAAAGTAATTAATTTTTAATAAAGACAGATTAATTATACAAGGAATACTTTCTTTCTTTCATTTGAAAGATAATACTTTTATTGTCAAATCACCACTTGATCTAAAAGCTCGAGCTGTTAGAGGATGGCATATCAATGTGTATCAAGGGACTAAGGGGTCATTTGGCATATCTACTCTAATTCAATAAGAGCTATTTCAATAAGTTCTTTCTGTTCTAGGTCTGTCTTAAATAAGCTCGTTTGGTAAAATCTCTACAAAAAAGCTCTTATTTAAAATAAGCACGTTTGGTAAAACTTTTAAATAAGAGCTTTTTTAAGGACAATTGACGTCATTTTTAAATATCACAACAACTTTAATATAAGAGCAATCCAAATGGTTGTTTTGGTAGACCGTCCATCATGTGGGACCCAACATCATTCTTAATTGTTCTTTACGTGGGGCCCCTCAATGTCCACTTCCCATCACCCATCACGTGGACTCCACATTGATGTGTCCATAGTGTGGGCCCTACCTTTGAAGTGGATTGTCCATCATGTGGGGGGCCACTATTGATATCCACCATTCATGATGTGGGTTGCACCTTCTATGTGGATCATCCATCATACGGCCCACTTTGAATATGGGTCATCCATCATGAGAGACCTTGGATGTGGACCATCCATTATGTAGGGCCCATTTGATGTGAACTATCCATTATGAGGTGTCACACTTTTATGTGGGTCATCCATCATGTGAAGCCCACTCCATCCATTATGTGGGCCCACCTTGATGTGGACCATTCATTGTGTGGGGCCCCACCTTCATTATGTGCCGTTCATCATGTGGGCTCATCTTTGATATTAACTGACCATCATGTGAGCCCACCTTCAATGACCATCATTCATCACGTGGGTCCCACCTTTGACATGGATTGTCCATCAAATGGGACCCACTTGATGTGCATGTTCCATCATGTTGGGCCACACTTTGATTCGGGTCATTTATCATGTGGGGCCCACCTTTGATGTGAATCTTTCATTACGTGGCCCCACCTTGATGTGGGCCCCACTTTAATATAAGTCATTCATTATGGGGTGCCCATCTTTGATGTCCACCATCCATCATGTGAGTCCCACCTTTGTTGTGGACCACTATCATGTGGGGCCCACTTGATGTGGTTAGTCCATCATGTGGGACCCACCTTTGATGTCCACCATCCATCATGTACGTCCCACCTTGGCTGTGGACCGTCCATCATGTGGGGCTCAACCTTTAATATGGGTCATTCATCATGTAGGCCCACCTTTAATGTCAACCTTCCATCATGTGGTATCACATTCAATGTCCACCATCCATCACGTGGGTGCTACCTTTGATGTGGAACATCCATCATGTGGGTCCCATATTTGTTGTGGACCATCTAATCATGTGGGGCCCACTTGATGTCGATAGTCTATCATGTGGGACCCACCTTTGATGTCGACCATCCATCATGTGGGTCCCACCTTTGTTATGGACCGCCTATCATGTGGGGCTCAACCTTCAATATGGGTCATTCATCATGTGGGCCCACCTTTAATGTCAATCTTCCATCATGTGGTCCCACATTCAATGTCCACCATCCATTGTATGGGTCCCACCTTTGATGTGGACCACCATCAGGTAGGGCTTGCTTGATGTGGATCATTCATCATACAAGGTCACACTTTAAAGGAGGCCATCCATCATGTGGTCCCACATTCAATGTCCACCATCCATTGTATGGGTCCCACCTTTGATGTGGACCACCATCAGGTAGGGCTTGCTTGATGTGGATCATTCATCATACGAGGTCACACTTTAAAGCAGGCCATCCATCATGTGGGGCTCACCTTTAATGTGACTGAGCATTATAGAGGCCCACCTTTGATATGAGTCATTCATCATGTGGGGCCCACTTCCACTATAGGTTGTTCATCATGTGGACCTTTTTTGAAGAAATTGTAAAGAGAAGAGAAGAGGTTAAGATGTGAATTACTTGAAAAGTTTAAGGGTAAACCTGTCCAAAAATTACTCCTGAATGTCTACTCGCTTAAGCCAAATAAGCTCCATTTAAAAAAGTGACCCCTTCCCAACTTATTAAATCGAAGCTTATTTGTTACTTTCTAAAAAAATAAGCACTTCATTAGACTTTTACTAAACCGTCTAAAAGCTTATTATTTTAGAAATAAGCCAATAAGCTCTTATTTGACTTTTCTCAACTTATTAAATTGGAGCTTATTTACTACTTTCTAAAATAAAAAAAAGCACTTCATTAGACTTTTACCAAACAGTCTAAAAGCTTATTTTTTTTAGAAACAAGCCAATAAACTTTTATTTGTAGAGATGACAAACGCCCCCTAACATTTATTGCAAAAGAGAGAGAGAGAGAGAGAGAGAGAGAGAGAGAGAGAGAGAGAGAGACTAACAACTGAAGGGAGGAAAGAAATAAAAAAAAGAAGAAAAATTAATACAAATTCCAAGAGAGAAGGAGAAAACTACGAAATAAAAACGCCAGCTCAAACAAGAAATAAAGAAAATGAAAAACGAAAAACAATTCTACCCCAAGCCACAGGTAACACCCAAGAAATTAGGGAGCCCAGTCTCTACGAAACATCAAAAGTCTAGAGAAAAAAGAAAAAAAAAAAAAAATCGCAGCCGACAAGGTGGAGGAAAGATTTGAGAGAGCCCAAAAAACCCACCGTACCTTGTGGTCCAACTGGTTAAAGTAGGGACAGATTTCTTGCGAAAGGCTTTGCCAGGAAGTTCCTGAACACTGAGAACCTAGGTGGGGCCGACCATGATATTTGTGAGAAATCCACTCCGTCCATCCGTTTTGTCAGCTCATTTTAGGACATTGTTCGCTTCCCCAAGTGTAGGGTTGCGATGTAGTAATAATTCGTTAGAGACCGAGATCGTTCTCAAGGATTTGTTAGGAATTCACAAAACTACTTCTAATATTCTCTAATTGAGATCAAATTAAACAGATTTTAGAATTTGAATGTATATGGTAATCTGAAATTAAAAGTGAATGTAATTAATATAAAAGAATACTAGGGGTTCAAGGATCCACTTGTAGCAATTCTTGATGCATAATTCGCTGTAGTTCTCCAATTACACAACTAGACTCGAAATCAAATCCTGTTTAGCCGGATGATAAAGTGGTTAATTCAGCAAAATTAGTCTAATTCATATGTTGTTCATAAACATGATTCCCTCAATTCAAGTTAGGACTTGAGCACACTTAATTGCATAGGTCAATCAGCTAGTTCCAATAAGTTAAGATCACAATCATAATAATTATCAAACCCTGTCATAGGACTTAAGTACTATATCATGATTTGAACTTCATTTAAATCACATGCATAATCAACACCCAAATTGGACTTTAGAACAAAAGGCAGAACATTGGTTTGAAGTTTCCACATGAGAATCCAAGTCTAAAGCATATTGAATCTGATTCTTTGGAGCGTACAGGTCTAGATCCATGTAAAATAACTAAGAACTAAAGACATTCGTCCGTACATCCATGAGTCATCATAAGATTAAGAAAAACTATTTAGAACTTTTTTCAAACTTCTACAAACCATTGTTCTTCAATAAAAATTCAAACTTGGAACCAAATAAACAAATTAAAGCGTCTTAGATTCACTACAAGCTTCACTTTTTAGCCCTAGCTAAGAGGTTTAGCCGATTATGATCCAAGGAAACATGAAATCAACTAAAAACATGAAACTCGAAAGCAAACTAGAGAAGGAAGTTGTAGAACTCCAAAATTCATCCATCTCCACCTCCCACTACAATAGATCTCTTCTAGGTTAGGTTAGGAAGGATGTAGAGGTCCCCTTTTATAGTATAAATCCGCCTCTTGTTCGGAAACTTCTGGAATTGCGTAACTTTTTACGCAGCTTATGCAGACAGGTCCGATTGATCAAAACTCCCTCTGGTTGATCGGAATGTAGCTTCCGATTGGTCGGAGATCAGCCGATTAATCGTAAAACAGTGCAAAGAGTTGCTATTTTCTGCCGCTTATTCCGATTGATCGAAAGTGTGCCGATTGATCAGAAATGTGTTGAGAGAAATCTGGTATTTCTGGTATGTCCGATGGGTGGTCCGATCGATTGGACACTTATCGGAAACTCATCCGATTGATCGGACACCTATTGATGATCCATCGGAATTACTGATTTCTTCTTTTTCTTCTGCTTTCTCTTCGAATATTTTTTGCTTGATTTCTTTCTCTCATTCTTCATTTCCTTGACTCTTCAATGTCTCTTCGAAGTGTCCTTTAATGCCCAAATGGTGAGATTTCTCTCTTATTCCTACAATCACAAAACCATGCATTAGATAAGACTTTAAACGTATAAATCATGCGTAATTAGTGATGAAATGGGGTTAGAATCTATACATTTAAGAGCTCAACAGACATGCAACAAAAAATGTGCTGGATCCAATACTCAAGTAGTAAAAAAATGTGAGGATTGAACATCCAGAGTTGAAATATTCGTGGGGCCACATTAGTTTTGAATTAGGATAATATTTGTTTTTTCAGTTCATCCCAGTACGAATGACGTTATGAACGGTATGGATGGCATATAAACACCACTGTGGACCCAGAAGTTTCAATGGTAGGAATTTCCCTACCCATCTTTTCCTTAAGTGTGGCCCACTTGCCAGACGTGGAGAAAAACATCAGCGTAGAAATTCAAATGGATGTGGATTTCTTGTGAAACACTTTTGTAGGAAGTTCCTGCATGTCGGGATCCTAGGTAGGGCCACCATGATATTTGTGAGAAATCCACTCCATCTATCCGTTTTGTCTACTCATTGAAAGAAGTTAGCACTACAACAAGAAATTGAAATGAAAAGAAGAAAGTTAGGAGCGCCCAATTGCCAACAGGCACATTAAAAGAGGGGTCCCATTTTGGGGAACCTAGGTGAGGCCATCCATGATATTTGTGAGAAATTCACTCCATCCGTAGTTTTGTCAGCTCATTAAAAGGAGACCGGATCTTCTATTGGCTGCCAAACAGGAAAACGCCTGTTTGGAGCCACGTCATCAATAGGCATGCAACTTGAACACACTTGCAGCATGCAGTGTGATGTGGACAGCATCATGCAGTGCGATGTGGACAAATGAAAAGGAACCTTTTTGGAGCCAACAGATGATCCTGACACCAACTAGAAATTGAAATGGAAAGAAGCAAGTTACGAGCGCCCAACTGCCGGCAGGCGCATTAAAAGAGGGGTCCTATTTTGGTGGGAACCTAACGTGCAGTCGCTTCTTTAATTTCTTCATCTAGCCCCTTTAAATCCCACACCTGCCTCTCTCCTTCTCCGCTCCATCTCCAGCCACCGGAAAATGAATTCTCAGGCAGCCCTACTCCGTCTCTCCCTTCCAGTTCCTGCCTTTCGTAATGGAGCTCTCTATTTTGCAACGCCGGCCCAACGCCTAAAGCTCTTCTCCGGTACGTGTTTCGAGATCGACGGTGGTAGTTCTTTGGGAATTTTACAAAGGACGACCTCATTAATGTGATCATTTACATCCATGTAACCCATGGATAGACTGACTACCCTTAGATATTTTAATGAATGCCGCGCGAGCAAAGGCATAGGCAGTTGGGGTGGGCCCCATCCACGCTAAACATCCCCAATGCTAAGCTCAGGCCCAAACATCAGCCACATACATGATTGGAGGTAGTGTCCAGGGCAACGTTCATCTTCCAAACTGGCTCTTGGTTTGATCCACAATGAATCATGAATGGAGTTGATTTTTTATACCAGCCTAAATTTTGGTGTAGCATGGTTAGATTGAATTTCATATAATCATATCACCACCGTAGGCTTGTAAAAATCAAGGGTAGACATTAAGAGTCTCCAACTGTTACCTTTAGTGTGGTCCGCCTAAATCACATGTCAGCCTATTTTTGGGGGCATGGATTGGATACTTTTCCTGCCAATCCCGAGCTAGGGACAGGTTGGGGCTCTAAGGGGCCACTGTGATGTATGTATTTTATCACATGGTTCATCTATTTTTCTATGTCATTTTAGATTATGAGCCAAAAAAATGAGGCAAACCCAAGGTTCAAGTGGGCCACACCACACGAAGAAGCAGCGCTAACGATTCCCACCAATGAAACCTTTGTAGGCCCACCGTGATGTTTATTTACCGTCCAACCTATTCATAAGGTCAATTAAACTTGGATGAAGGAAGAAAACAAATATCCATAACTTCTATGGCCTTCATAAGTTTTTCAACTGTAAGAATTAATCTCCATTTTCTGGTCTACTTGAGCCTTAGATCTGTGTCATTTTTTGGCTCATAACTGAAAATGACATGGAAAGATGGATGGATGGTGTGGATAAAACCCATACATCACATAGACCCTCAGAGGAAGTACCCAATCTCCACCCATATTTTGGCCTTAGGCCTAGCATGGGAAAACAAGTCTAATGGTCAGTGTGGAACTTGAAATACATCAGAGTGGGGATATAAAAAATCAAGGTGGTTGTCGGGTAAAATTCCCCTTTTAATATATCAACCAAATGAGAGAGGACACGCGCCATATTTTCTTAGAGTTCCACCATAATGTGTATGTGAGATCCACTATAACCACTAAATGTGTAAATCCACGTCAGGGTTAAGGACAAAAAATCAGCCTGACCCTTGATTTAGGAGAGCCACGCCAAAGGAAATAATTGGGAGAGGAATGACCACCTTTGGAATTTACTGGGCCCACAGTGACGATTATATAAAATCCACTCCAACCATTATATGCCCCACCAAAATTTTGGACCTAAAATTTAGGCCCATTTTTTATTCAGGTGGGCCACATCAGGGTTACGCTGTATTATGTCTCCAATCGTCTGTTTCAGGTGGTGGTTCAGGTGGAGTTTACATAAGGCCCACCCAATTGCTGATCCCCTGCACTTAGGGCCAACCTCACCTTCCGTTTAGATTTCAGTTAACAAATCTAAGAAGCTACTCTAATGATAATTATTAAATTATTCAGTAGCTTATTGGAAACCTTAGTGTTTTGTAAAATTCCCTAATTCTTTTTGACTTTTCAAGATGGGAGTTATTTGAAACTGGTACTGGGTGTGATGCTTCATATGCAGGTACTTAAAATGATACAAAGTAAACTGAAATTAAACAGAGAAAATGGTAAATTCAACCATGGCTGAGCTGTAGTGTTTTTTCTTTTCTTTTCTTTTCTTTTCCGGACGGTGGGAAACGTTCAAAGGAACAGAGCCGCAACAAAGCAAATTATAGGAATATACGGTCCCAGCACAGAATCTCAACCCATAAACAGGGCAATCTGAAAAATAGGGAGATGATAAAAGATACAATCAGAAAGCTGAGAGACTGCCTGCCACCAAAATAATGCAAGTAGGGCCATTGCAGCTGCTAAGAGATGACTTCACGAGCTCCCACAAGAAAACAAAGAACCAATTACCATTGCCGCACAAAGTATGCCAAGCAATCGATTCAGCCAAAGCTACAGCACCCTAATCATCCAACCTTCCTCAGTTAAAAAAAAAAACAGACAAACAGTAGCCACAAAACGTGAACCCAGAAAACCAAACTACTGCAGCAAAAACCCCACCCAATCAATTTGCTTCCAGCCATCCAGGTCGTCCATGCATCATCACTACCAATAGGCAGATTCCTCTTGTTTAAAGAAACCGAAACTTTGATTGCAAAGAGGAGAAGAACCCAATAGGCTGAGCTGCAGCTGAAAATCAGATGGGTTGAGCAATCCTAACCTATGATCTGTGTGGACAATTGTTTTTTAAAATAATACTTGGATTTTTTTTTTAATACTATTTACAGAAATCTAATATCTTGATGTGCGTATTGGAAAAGTGATTCGTAGCCGACGATCCACCTATGGTGGGGGCTGGAATCTCCAAGGGATTCGTAGCGAAGATCCACCAAGGGAGAATCTCCACATTTCACTCCAGCCATACCCAAATTGGGGAGCGAATTAGCTGTTGCCCTGGTAACACCTTAGTGGGTGTTACCCCTACCGTGTGGGGCCTACCTTGATGTATTTTTTGTATATCCATACCGTCCATCTGTTGTTTCGTCTAATTTGAGGATGCGATCCAAAATTATAAGAAGATCCAAATCTCAAGTGGACCATACCAATAAAAAGAGTGATGAATAATCATTAAAAACATTTTGCCGGCCACAAAAATTTTAAATCAAGCTGATCTCTAAAATTTCCCTTCATAAAGACCTTCTTGAAATTATCACGAGCTTGGATTGCAAATAAACATTACCAAAACCTTACGATGGGCTCTTTAGAATTTTTAATGGTGGACCGTGTATAATTTTTCGAACACCATCCGAAGAAATGGATGGATGGCGTGGAAATACAAAATACTATCCATGCGTAACACCCACTAAGCTGCTCCCGGGGTAACACCTAATTTTGCTTCCCCCAAATTGCTTGTGCCCCTCCAATAGCGGGAGCGGATTAGTTGTTACCCTGGCACCACCTTAGTGGGTGTTACCCTAACCGTGTGGGGACCACGTTGATATATTTCTTATATATCAACGACGTCCATCTGTTTTTACATATCATTTTAGGTTGTGATCCCAAACCTTAAGAAGATCCAAATCTCAGGTGAGCCATACCACTAGAAATAGTGATGAATGACCATTAAAATCTTTTTGTGGGCTACAAAAGTTTTGGATGGATCTGATCTTTGTATTGCACCTTAATATAAGCTCTTCTTGACATTATCAACAGGTTGGATGGCAAATCAAAATTACCAAAACCTTATGATGGGCCTTTGAAAATTTTAATAGTGGCACTCAATCATCATTGTTTCATGGGGTGGGGTCCATCTCTATTCCTCCGGGGTTTGTAGTTTTTCACAAAAAAGTTAAATACTGCATGACCAAGAGTTAATCCCCCTACCCTATCCTTTGACTAAGAGTGCCTCTACCAACATTATGAGTGCTTGCTTTTTGTTATTAATTATGAAATTAAAATTTTAAACTAGTTAATCTAGGGTTTTATGTGTTTCAAAAAATCAAGGATGTCACACCACGTCCTAAAATGGTCTGGAGAGACAAATTGGCGGAATGGACATACAGCAATCATCGTCCCATAGTATATGTAAACGTAAGTGCTAATGAATTAAGCACACTTGTAGTTTCTCAAATTTCATAGAAAAAATAGTTAATGTCTCGATTTAGTTTGAGCTAGAATTTCAAGTCCAAGATTAAGGCACAACATCTTAAGACAAGAAGACTTGGCTAAGAATAGCTTCAAGTGAAAAATCCAATGTATGCCAACTTTCGGGTAAAAGAAAGACCTTAGGAGTGACCTAGGTTGAATTGTGTCTTTTGAACTTAAAGTTAGTATTTTCAAAATGCTCTTTTACTTCAACCAATTGGCAATTCGGCCAGCTAAGTCGTGTCTGGTGAGCCTTATGAACTTTGGCTAAGTTTTCGGCAATAACACATTTTATTTTGACAGGTGTTCAACCAGCCTAACCCTATATTCAGCCAGCCTTATGGGCCTTCGGTTAAGTTTCCAACAACATCTTCTATTTGATGTTCTTGGACTCGAGCTAGCCAAACCCTGTCTCGGGCTAACCGAAGCTTCTTGGGTCAGCCGAACCCTGTGTCGGGTCAACCTAAGCTTGAATCAAATTCTTATCCTATGAAATTTGATAGCAATTATGATAAGATTGTTGAACTTCAACCAGTTGAAGTGATTCGTAGGCCAGCCAAAGATCTTAACTTTTGCGATAAATAGGGCTTATTTCTCATTGTTTCAAAGCGTGAAAATATCCTTTTGAGAAAACCCTCCTATTATTTTTAGCTATAAGTGTTGTAGAGTTTACTCATTTATATAGCTTATTTAATTCTCTTCTCAAGTACTTGTTAAATAGATTAATGAGTGTATAAACTCATCTCGGGAATAGAGAATTGAATTTGCAGCTTTTGTGATTTTCTTTTTAAAAAAATTTCTATCCCGAGATCCTTCTTTGTTGAGTATACACTGGTACATATACATCAAAGAGGAGAACAAATTGCTGCATCTATTGAAGCTTCTATTTGATCGGCTTCATCAATATCTTCGCTTCGACTTATGTCTTTGAAAAGAGATAGTAAAATCTGCTTTATTTTCTTTGGGTTTAATTGAGATTGCCCGTGAGAATCTCTTTGGGTTGAGAAGTGATAGTCGGTAAAATCACTTAATGTTAGTTGTGATAAACCTATGAAAATCACAAATTTTACAAGGTTATAAAGGTGAATATGTGAAAACCTTTTGTTATAGTGGAAAGCCAAGTGGAGTAGGTGTGTTTTTAAGCACCGAACCAGTATAACTTCTTGTGTATTGTGGTGATTGTTTATTATTCTTTTGATTATTTCTTGCATATTTTTTTAAAATAGTGATATTAGGAAAATCGTGAAATAAGGTTGTCTTGCCTAAGATTTTAGGTGCAGGTTGTCCTATGATTTGAATGAGATCAATATTTCAGATTTGTTCTCTATTGATCCCCCCCCCTCCCCCCAACGACATGCATCTGTAGCTCTACCTTATAGTAACATCTTAGCCACTCCCTCCAACAGAAGTTCCTATATGCAAAAGCTAGGTGGCATTTACACTACCATCAGTTTCTTCAAGCTCGCTTAAGGACATAAGTTCAAAAATGACAAAGATCTAAAACTCAAGTGGACCACTAAAATAATGGGAATGGAAACTCCCATTATTAAAGCCGTTTTGGGGCCTGCTATGATATTTATATGTAATCTTTGTGATGTGGAATGAGGATCAAGAACCTTTCTATCACATATGGACCGAAAAAGACTCAAAGAAAAGTTGACGAAACTCATCATAGTTCGGTTGACCAACCGATCTAGTTGGTCGATCGAAAATGCACCAGAAGGTCCAGATTGCTTGTTGGACACTTTTGGGCCATTTCGATCAATCGACCAGAATGATCGATTGACTGATCCCTGAAAGTTCGAATTAACCGACGGACAATGACTGACGAATGATGAAAATTTTGTGTGTTGTTTAGATTTCTTTCCTATTTTATTTAGGACTCTTCTAATGCGTTTTAAGTTTTATTTTAGGTTATATAAGAGATCTTAAACTCATTGTTATGATCAACTTTCATATTATCAATCAAAATTTTTGACTTTTGTCGCTCCTTCTCTCATGAATATGAGAAAGCTATTGTGGATTCAAGAGAGTCTTATGGATTCAAGGTAGTTATCCCCTAATGAAGATGGTGATGAACCTCATCACATCAAGGATTTTTCCTTTGGACAATGTATTTTAATGAAGATTTGGGTAACAATCCAATGGATGGTGCTCTAAGGATCTATCCTCTCACTGCGACAACTTTGGAGGCAACGCTTGAGACTTTCCAATGGGAGAATCAACAAATCATGCAAGGGCTACGAGATGCTTTCAACTGTAGAGAGGGGGTTTATGGCCTCCCCATGTTCATGGCGAAGATCCGCCTACGGTCAGTACAATTCATAGTCGGGTGGATCGGACAAATCGAACCTTCAAGGGGAAGGTTAATTTTTCTAATTTCATTGGCCAGATTCACATCGAGAATTGGTTTTTTGAAGTCAAACACCTCTTCAATATAAATGCAAATCCTTCATAAGAAGAATGTTAAGTTTGTAGTGTACAAGTGAAGGGCGGTACTTCAGCTTGGTGGGAATAACTTCGGCGCGAGCGGACGCGGCAGATAAAGGCGCCAATCCGCATGTGGCATTGGATGAAATGATTGCTGTAGTAGGTACATTTTTTATACAACGACGACAATCAGGTACTATTCTAGCAATCCCAAAATTGTAGTAAGGAAAGCCGATTGGTGAGGGGTTGTGCCGATAAATCCTATTGTTTGATTGCATGAGATGATCTGGTTGGGACAGAGCCACAATAGGTAGCAGGATTCAACAATGGTGTACATGTGACCCCCTGTGGAAACAAAGAACCAACCCAATACTTTTAAAGTGGAGGGGTCGTCTTCCGTAACTGTCTAAGATCTCATCAAAGAATTTGATTGGTCGGGAGAAGTCAATGCATTAAAAAAGATAAATGAGGTACAACCCACCACCATCTCAGAAATTGTTCAAAATTCTGAGAAGGTGGAGGAGATCAATACCTCATTTGTGAAGGACAACAAGAAAGAGGCTGTAAACATCCCAGGAGCTGTGGAGCCATTTTTGCAGGAATCCGTGAACATTTCAGAAGATGTCAAGCCGACGTTATAAGAATTCGAGGAAATTGTGCTAGCAAAAATTCCCGACAACTTGTCCCCTATGTGGGATATTAATCTTTCTCAAGTTGAGCTCATTTTCAACAACATGAAGAATCTATTTTCTAACCAATCCTAATCTGAGATGAAATCAGAGAATTCTACTGTCATGTAATAGAAAGAGACCAAGAATGCGTATTGTGAGGTAAGCCCATTCAAGAACTCAAATGCGTATTGCGAACTTAGTCTGTTGAAGAAGCTAAACGCAGTTTGTAGGCCAAGTTCGAAGAGAAACTCAAGGACGAGTTTTTTCAAGTGTTGGGGTCTGATGTAGGACGAGGATCAATCACCTTTTTATCACATATGGACCGGAAAAGCCTAAAGGAAGGTTGACAAAACTCAGCATAGTTGGGTTGACTGATCGATCTAATCAGTCGATTGAAAATGCATCAGAAGGTACAGATTGCTTGTTAGACATTTTTGGGCCATTTTGGTTAATGGACTAGACTGATTGATCAACAGATCAATCGCCTAAAAGCTCGGGTCAATTGACCGATGACGATCGACAAATGACAAAAATTTTATACGTTTTTTAGGTTGCTTTCCTATTTTGTTTAGGACTTTTTTAATTTTCTATAGGATTTTGTTTTAGGCTATATTATAAGCCCTCTTAAACTCGTTGTTAGGATCAACTTTCATATTATTAATAAAAAAAATTGACTTTTATTCTTCCTTCTCTCATGTAGTCAAGAAAGTTCTTGTGGATTCAAGAGAGTCTTTTGGATTCAAGGTAGTTAGCCCCCGAGGAAGATGGTGATCGACATAATCATGTCCTTCCCTACATTAGTTTGCCATTTACATAGTTTTCTTATTGGGATGAATTGAAAACACAAATATCAGCCTAACCCAAAACTTTTTGTGGCACCATGAAGTTTTCAACAATGACGGTTAATCCTCACTGTTTCAATGCATTGTATTCACTTGAGTTTTGGATTTGACTCATTTTCTGATGCCCTAAATTAACATGGAAGAATTGGTGGACATAATGGATATCAAATAGATATTGTAGTGGTCCAACATAGCTTCCCAATAGGAACTTATGTGAGTGGTGTAGAGTAAGGTCATTTTTTTTTTCACCAGATCAAATCAGTAACCCCTCCTTACATGTAATTCATGTCCTAGTTCGATGGCAAAATTAAGATTTTTTTTTTTCACTAAGCAACAAAACTATTGCTATAATTTGAACGACTTTTTATTTTTATTTTTTTTACTTAGGTGTTGTTTGGTAAATTAAAAATAAGGTCTGAAAATTATAATTGAAGTTTTGAAAACTTAAAGTGTCAAATTTAAGTACTTATAAGTACTACAAAATTTATTTGGTAATTTGTAGGAAAAAAGTTCTGATATCTGAAAATAAATACTTTTTTTTACAAAAACACGTTTGGTAAGGACAAACTACAAATGACCTAAAAATTGACAATTTTTCATATTTTCTCATATTGGCTTAATTTCTTATCTTTTGTAGAGTATAAAATAAAATTTGTTGTTGCCATGCCTCCAAATTTACTATATTTCTTTTGACATAATAATCCTAGCTTTTCAAAAGGTGGATCATGCTTTGGCACACTAGCACAATATTGGGTCATTAATCTCTAGGCTCCTACCTATATCATGCTTTTGGCTCGATGACCTTTCATAAAAAAATGCTTTCACTTAAGAAAAAATTTTCTTCTCTGATCGAATAAGTGGGCCACACGTATACAAATTTTTATCTAATAGGTGTGTTATGCTACCAAATTTTTATTATCCTTTAAGAAAACATTGAATAAAAAAATGCTTTGGCTTAACTAAATATTCCTCTTTTGCATTCCAGCAAGAGAATGCCACTCAATTTATAAGTTTTAACCTCACTATTTTAGGAAGTTCAATAGTGAATTTTAGGTAAGAAGAGATTGAAGGTTAATTAGATACATGCATTGAATATCTTATGAACGGCTCAAATATATGGTAAGTGTGACATGCCAATCGAGACTATTAGATATTGGGTTTGGATATGGGTTGATTCTAATAGGTGATCCCTTGATCTCGTCATGTAACAATCCTAGAAGTTCGAACCTACATTTCCTTAATTGGACTGCCATTTGATTGTTTGAAACCATTAAATGTCGTCAGCAGTAGTCACTAGGTTAGAAAATGATTTTTAAGCCAATTTGACTTAAACTAAATCAGATTTATCGAAAGTAAGACTGAACATGCATGATCTTATCTAACATGATCTTGTCAGGCATGATTTAATTCAACCAAATCATCTTGAAGAATACATCAATGTTGGGGCTCAAAATATCACCAATAATAAAAGAAGAAGTGACGAATCGAATACAGCAAGTCAGCAACAGACCCAAAGACAGTAAAAAAAGTGGCAGAATGCCGATGCGGTCCTAGCTCAGGCTGCTCATGCAATCGCACCCAGAACCTAAATCTATCATTTCGGAGCCAATCTGAATATGCACTTCGCCTCCAAATGGTCCAAAAGACTAAAAAACCCCTAACCCCTAAATTTGGACATCGTGTGATGCATATTTCCGCCTGCACACCCTGAAATATGTTTTTCCCCTTCTAGGAGCTGATTGAAGGATCCGAATTGGGAAGGAACTACCCAAATTAAAAGTATTTGACCATTTGCCAGCCGACCCATTCATTCAGCAACATGATTAGAGGCCAAAAGTGTTCAGGCGACAGTGAGAATGATCCTCGAAAAGGTAGCTATACATTGAGCGTTGGCGTACGTAGCTTGAATTTTTCTAAGTCTAAGAACATATATCAATGAAGATCTCATTTTTAGTCAGAGGATGATTGGGCAAGCAATGTACGTTTGAAGGAAATGATACGTCATGAGAATTCTTACCAAGTTACGTTCCGACAAGTCTAAGATCATCTAATTTCGAGTTGAACGAAGAAGATATGAGTTGGTCACTGAAGACTGTACATTATTGATGGCATCGATTACTTGGGTCTACTTTTGAAAATAAAAAAGACTTTTAAAGGTGACCATGATAGTTTCATTACATAGATTGTCGAAATAGCTTTCCGACAAGTATAAGAGCGTCTAAATCGGAGTTGTAACGAAGGAGTTATGGCTATTTTCGTGGAGACACGCTAGTGCAAAAATGACATGCGCCTGAGCCCTTCATGTGCTAGTAAACGATATGCGCCTGACCCTTCATGCGTCGATAAATGCACATGGGCTTAGCTCCCGCGATCGTCGGCTATAAATAGCCCGAGCTCCATGACACAATGATGATGCGATCAAAGGGCGACGCGAGCATGACATAAGCGACATGCACCTAACCCCAAAAGTGACATGCACTCACTCCAAAAATGACATGCGCTTAACCCCAAAACCCTTCGCCGGAGCACCAGAATCCCTCACCGAAAAAGGATTTTCCCACCGGAATCCCCCGCTGGAAAGGATTCTTCCTGCGGGAGCGGAAGTGTAGAGAGAGGAAAAAAACTTCGAAAATCGACTAAGTACCAAATTGTATGCGCTTAAGGGAGGGGCCAGGCACATGTAACATCTTGTATGCGCCCAACCTACATGCCAGGCGCATGTAACAAGTTGTATGCACCAACTTATAGGTCGGGCGCATGTAACATCTTGCAAGCGCCTGACCCCAAGTTGCATGCACTTACCCCTTCAAACCATCTCACATGCGCCTAACGCACCTTGAAACCATCTCACATGCACCTGACCCACATCATGCATGTGCCTATCCCAAATACAAAGTGACATGCGCTTGCACTACACTTACTCTACATTGCACTACAATTGCCTGCACTGCACCTGCACTACACACTGCACACCTTATTTACATAAAAACATTTACGTAAATGTCTACTTTAAGTTATTTATATAAATAAGGAAGTACCCTCCATTTGGATTCAAAAAAATATACTAAAAATTAATTTTTCAATAATAAAGATTTTAATTTTCTATTCAAAGTATAAATCCCAACTTTTTGACACTCCCAAAAAAGTTCATCTTTTAAACGGAGGGGTTTTCTTCGAATCTAAACTGTCCAAAAAATCTGAAATACCCTAATTATGTTAAAACACAAAAGAGCGGTAAAATACTCGTGATATGTTATGGTCAATATGTGGATAGATAAAAAATTTAGATTTTTACTTAGAATTTTCAGGCAGCGATATGACCAAAATATCGTTTTAGTGCAAATCCGTACAGAAATAGAGCTATGATTAGATAAACATTGCTTGTTTCATCAATCAACATTTATCTTGCTTAATCTAGCATTCATCTATGTTTAATCTAACATTCATCTTCCTTAATCTAGCACTCATCTTGGCTTAATCTAGCATTCATCTTGTTTAATCTAGCGTTCACTTTACTTAACTCGACATGTATTCAACCTCACATGGCATACATACTATTGTATTCTTATGTGCACTTTTTGAAAACTCATCTCATGTGATATGAGCCCCCAAATCTGAACCATCCACATGATGCAACACCCCAAGAAATCTCTAGGGTCTAACTTTTTACCCTGATCCAGAAATTTGGTGGGCCATGGCAAAAGGAAACAATTTCCTCCCTTGATTTGCCTCTCTCTTTACAGAGATGGCCCACCAAAGTTCTTGATCAGGATAAAAGTTAGGATTTGGAGGTTTCTTGGAGTGCTGCATAACGTGAACATTCAGATTTGGGGCTCATATCACATGAAATGAGTTCTCAAAAAGTGGTCATGAGTTCTCATGAGAACTAGCGCACATGTGAGCATTTATCTCTCTCTCTCTCTCATATATATATATATATATATATATATATATATATATATATATATATATATATATATATATATATATATATTACAAAATCAACCATAAATAGTTATACTAGATTTTGCATTAATTTTTTTTTTATCAGTATATGTGCCGAACATAATTTTGTATGTCTAAGACCTCAGTGCTCAGATCTCTATTTAAAACGTGCAACTACTTATTTGGAAGCTATAAATGAGTATTACAAGATATATGGTCTATATCTCAAAACGATACAAGAAACACCTCAGAAATTAGGTTATAAAGTCAAATCATTATTACCGCACATGTGGCCTAATGTGCAACCATAGGCTAACTTTGACGTAAAGTTCTCAGTGTCTAATCTCCGTTTAAGAGGTATGACTACTTGTTTCGATTTTATCAATGAATACTAAAGGATGTGTTGTCCACTTTACAAAAGAGTCTAGAAATACCTCAAAATCTAAGCTATAAAGTCAAATCTCTATTACCGCATATAAATGTGGCTCAAATGTGTAGTGACACACCAACTTTGACATAAAACATCTCAGTACTTTGATCTTCGTTCCAGATGTGCTATGACATCTTTCAAAGTTATCAATGAGTGCTATAAATGTGCAATCTACTTTGCTAAAGGAGTCAAGAAACATCTAAAAAAAAATGGGCCACAATGTCAAATTGTTATTACGTACCACAAATGTGGTCCAGATGCAAAGCAACATACCAACTTCGATGTCTAAGATCTCTTAATGGGTTCTTTGAGATTAACGGTTTACATCCATAATTCGACTTCATAAAGTGGTTCAAAAAGTATTGTTATCTTAAGAAGAGAAAGGGTATTGTTGTCATTTTAAATTATTAATAGGTGTAAAATCATTTACCACATTCCGTCTAAGTAATAAATCAAGAGAGGGAAGTTGGAAAAACCCCCTTTTTCAGTGGAAACCAAAATTAAGCACCCAAGTATGTAGATTTAACAAGTATCATAAATAAAAATAATCATTAAAAATACTAAAATTTAGTGAGTGATCAATGCAAAATAAGTTTTTATCAAACATGCCCTTATCTTATATGCTACGCTTGTAGTTTCTGAATAATTTATAACCACTTTTCGATGTATAAATTTTTCTCATGTAAGCTATTAAGGTTAGAGTAGAAGTTCAATGGCATTGAAAATGATGGAGACAAATGATACACATGTATGGCGTACAAGCCTTTCAAATTATAGGCCAAATTATGGAGGAGCATGCATTGGGATAGGGATCAGAGCAATATTGAAATTAAAAGAAATTTATGTGAAATTAAAAATGATACAAACCATAACACAAAGATTTATGTGATTTCCTTTAAGTACCTTCATGGATTTACACTAATCCACTATGCTCAAATGTTAAAAAAATGAAGAAGCGGCCCTCAAATCCCCCCCCCCCCCCCCCCCTCTCTCTCTCTCTCTCACAAACACACACATATGTCGAGAAGGGTGTGAGGAGGAAGATCATTGTCTATCTCAAGTATGGAAAACCTTTAATCCACAAAGATATTCTTAAATCCACATGATAAAATGAGAAATTTAAAATTTTATTAATCAATAATGCTCAGACATCGCGATTATATCACTTATAATGAAAAGCAAAAACCAGAAATAGAAAATTTTATTGAAAATAGAAAGTCCTAATTTAACCGTGCCAGATAATTCCTGACATGATTAGAAGCAATTATTAACAAAACTGCATATACTAAAACTCTAAAATGAAGGAGATACGTCTAAACAAAAACTTGCTAAAATTAGTAAGTTTTTCCCAAAATTGCAATTTTGAATTAGAAGGAAGCGTTTTCTCAATGTGACCTGCATAAGTGGGTTTGTTGACCTCAGATGGCCTGTTAACTAAAAATTCATAGGCCGCGTGTCTCATAACGATGCCTTGATCAAAAGTTATTGTCGACTTACTGTTCACACTTCGAACAGGAATTTCTCCCTATCCAGAGTAAATTTCTTTAATCTAGACATGCCTGGGCCCAGTTACGTCATGCCTTATGTAGAATTGGGCTAGATCTGACGGGCTACGTCTGCTTCCATTTGGGCCTCTTTCGGTCCAACTGTGTCCAGAATAGGTACGTGGCCCGCTCCCCATCTCTCTCTCTCTCTCTATCTCTCTCTCTCTCTCTCTCTCTCTCACACACACACACACACACACACACACACACACACACAATTGACTACATATACTACTCATATGAATTAGGGTTTACATAAAATACGGTATGAAATTATGAAATGGCCCTTCGATGTGCGAGTGTTGGCTGAATGAACAGTACTTCTCAAATTATCGGTCTTCACAGAGCCTAACAGCATGGCTACAGACTTAAAAAATCATAATCCTTCAGTCGGTGGCCATCAAAATGGATAGTAAAACTAAAATGGTAAGTGCCCAGATTCAATAGGAAAAAAAAAATCAGATTGTAACCACCGTCCGGAAGGTGTAATTTCTCCATAATGCTTCATCAAGAAATATCAAGTCAGCAATTTGAA
Source organism: Liriodendron chinense (assembly GCA_003013855.2). Lineage (NCBI taxonomy): Eukaryota > Viridiplantae > Streptophyta > Magnoliopsida > Magnoliales > Magnoliaceae > Liriodendron > Liriodendron chinense. The sequence continues at coordinate 752,462 of PVNU02002850.1, forward strand.
TGGTCGAGATTGCTTACAAATTGTGCCATGTGTAGTGAGCGTCACCGTTTCCAAAAAGGTAGTGATCTATCATTTGTCAAGAGGAAAATTGAAAGAAAGAGCAGGAGATCTTTCAATGAATTTTTTCTCCTAAACTACCCCTAATTATTATTCCAATAAGCCAATTCTCTTTAGCAGGTGTTTGCGCTTGTGGAGCTGCTAGACGGAAACAACCAGACATCGAAGTCCCTTATTCGAGATGGAACACAATATCCAGACCTCGTGCCATGAAAGGTAATAAGAATACCATGCATGGATGCGGCACATGTACCTACACACAAAGGGGAATATTAGGGCTATATGAAACCCTTTTTTATTCATTGATAGCAACTCGTATACATACACGACATTGTATTTTATAGATAGCCTAAGATCTAATGTAATGTAATATAATTTATGTGATACCCCAAAAGATGTTACATGTATTTCATTGACCATGGGGCCCACCTTCATGCATTTGTTGTATTTCCCGGACATCCATTAGTTTTTCCAAAACAATTTAGGGCATGGTTCCAAAAATGAAGTAGATCCAAATCTCATGGGAACCACACCATTGGAAACAGTGTTGATTGACCATTATAAACTTCATGGGGGCACAAAAGTTTTGGATCAAGATATTTGTATTTTCCCTTTATCCAGGTCTCTCTGACCTTATCAACGGGTTAGATGGCAAAAAAATTACAATGGGCCTTGGGAAGTTTTTAATGGTAGGCGTTCAATGCCTACTGTTTCATATGATGTGGTCCACTTGAGATTTGGATCTTCTTCATTTGTTGGACCACCCACTAAAGTGATTTCTAAAAACTGATGGATGGCATGGATATACAGTGCATACATTAAGGTGGGCCCACAGTGAGGGAAGCACCCCACTCCTTTGTGAGGGAAGATCCACGGTGTTACCCGGGTAACACTGATCAACTCCTACCTTGCCGGGAACGTCCCACGCTTCTGGGAGCCAACGAGGGTTTCAACAGTGTGTCATTATCACTGCTACTCCCAATGGTGTGGTCTACTTAACCTTTATATTTTTAGGCTTGTACCCTAAAATGATATGGCTAAATACATGGACAGTATGGATGAAACCCATACGTTACGATGGCCTCTTAGAGCCCCTGCCCGTTCTTAGTCAGGGAAGGGTGGGTTAGCACCCAATCTGCGTTCCGTGGCTGCGGTGGATGTATCGGTTTCCAGTAGTCCAAAGGTGTCTGCAGGTACTTCCTTCAACTGGAAACTAGGTGGGGCCTACCGTGATGTTTGTGATAAATCCACCCTGTCCATCCGTTTTTTCAGTTCATGTTAGGAGTTGGGCCAAAAAATGAGGCAGATCCAAAACTCGCGAGGGCCACAAAATTGGAAATTTTGGGTAGGGGAATTCCTATAGTTGAAACCTCCATTAGGTCCACCGTGATGTTTATGTGCCATGCGTACCGTTCGTAAGGTCATTCCTGCTATGATGAACAAAAAAATATAAACAAATTAGCATGATCCAGAACTTCTATGGCCCACTAATGTTTCAACGGTAGAGGTTTAATCCTCACGTTTTCCTATTATGCAGCCCACTTGAGTTTTGGATCTATCTCATTGTTTGGCCCATGAGGGTTTCAATGACGGTTTGAATATAACACATACATAATGGCGAGGCTCACAGAACTTGGTGATCTAAACACACCACCAAGTTGTGCATCTAGCTCTCCCAAGCTATGGTTCCTAGGGAGCATTATATACAGTAAAATGCTCAGCTGGCAATAAGTTATCACCAAAACTTAGGGAGCATTATATATAGTGAAATGCTCAGCTGGCAATAAGTTATCACCAAAACTCATGAGAACTTTGAGAACTAATCTCAAGTGATATGAGTACAAAATTTGAACAATCCACTGATGCAGCACCCCACGAAACCCAAGGCCCAACTTTGCCTCGATACAAAACTTTGGTGGGCCATAGAAAAAGAAAACAGCTTCCTTCCTTGATTTGCCTCTCTCTTTGCTATGGCCCACAAGAGTTTCCGATCACACATTGAAAGTTGGGCCCAGGGGTTTCATGGGGTGCTACATCACGTACAGTTCAGATTTTGTCCCCATGACATGTGCAAAGGTGCGCAAGTGAGTACACACACACACACACACTATGCGCACGGCCTCATGAGAAGTTTCCATGAGGTCGAGCTGTCTGGTCCCCACTATGATGTGTGATGGGCATCCACACCATCAGCCAGATGCACCATTCCGTGTTGTGCCATGGGCCTAAAACTCAGGCTAATCCATGACTTGGGTGGGCCACACCATAGACAACAGGTAAGAATGGATATTCCCCCAATGAAACCTTTATGATTGTTTATAAGATCGACTGAGATGTGGTTGAGAAATCCACCCCATCCATTGTGTGTGCCCCACTTAAAAAGAGGGCACACCAAGTTTCAACCATATGCAAAACTCAGGTGGGCCCCAACAAGTGCTTTTAGATGTTGTAGGTATGATTTTACACTCTTTTAGCTTGTATGGCCCACTTGAGTTCCAGATACAGCTGATTTTTTGGATATCTCATAACCAATAGGGGACCCACTAAATGCATGGTGTGGATGCCCATCACACATCACAGTGGGGCCCACATAGCTCAAACCCCCCCCCCAACACACACACACACACACACACACACACATGAACGGCTCAAATTTTGAGTTCACATCATGTGAGATGAGCCATGAAAAGTGCTCATGAGTTTCTCGTGAGAGAAGTGCCCAGGTGAGCATACCTCTCTCTCTCTCTCTCTCTCTCTCTCTCTCTCTCTCTATATATATATATATATATATATATATATATATATATATATATATATATATATATATATATATATATATATAGGAATGCTCACTTCTCGTGAGAGACACTCGTGAGCACTTTTTCTTGGCTCATCGCACGTGATGTGAGCCCAAAATCTGAGCCGTCCATGTGATGCAGCACCCAAAATTAAAAACCTATAGGGCCCATCTTTCAACTTGTTCCAAAACTTTAGTGGGCCATGAAAGAAGGAAACAGTTTCACGTGCCTTGATTTGCCTCTTGCTTTCTGCTACGGCCCACTAGAGTTTTGGATCAAGTTGAAAGATGGGCCCTACGGGTTTTTTGGGGTGCTACATCACATGGACGGCTCAAATTTTGGGCTCACATCAAGTGCGATGAGCCAAGAAAAAGTGCTCACGAGTGGCTCTCATGAGAAGCGCCCAGGTGAGCATTCCTATATATATATATATATATATATATATATATATATATATATATATATAATTCATGACACATGTAGTGGGGGAGCTTTGTTTGGCTGCATTGCTATTTTTGTTTAGGTGGTACCCGATTTTCTTTTGGGCTACCCATTTGGTGTTGTAAATGCTCTAGAGCCTTTAGGTTAAGCTCGGTTTCCTTTGGTTAGGGCTCTATTAGGGCTTTGTTTGGGTATATGATTGGTGGGCCTCATGGTTTTGGCGTGGGCCTGCCCGCAGGAGATTTGTCAAAAAAAAAGAAAAAAAAAAAAAGGCGATAAGCTAAGATTTTATTAATATACTTTGACAACATATACATACATAATTGCAAACATACGCATTGAATCAGGTTTTTAATCTTTTGTCGATTCACACATGATCCACAGATATGCTTCAGAATGGCATATTGGAGACAAAACAGCTGGATACGCTCTCAGAAGGCTACAACGACAAATGCCAAGCTGTTACAAAGGTTGAATATACTTCAATGTTGTTATAATTGAACTGTTTATATTATTGTAGAAAAAAATTTATATTGACGATTTTGTCATGGCATGAATTAAGGAACTGGAATCACAGCAAAAAATCGATGCTGTCAAAGCAATGTTACGGTCAACGGATGATGGTGAAATAAGCGTGTCGGCATATGCCACGGCATGGGTTTCACTAGTCGGGGCGCGGATTAGGTGTTACCCGGGTAACACCCACTAAGATGTTACCCCTACGTGGCAACTTCTCAGTGGAGAGAAACTCATGTGAAGTGGTGCGTGCTCCAGCCCTCCGTCTAACGGCGTTAGTGAGATATTTCGAATTCTCTCTACGCCTCTCTCTCTCTCTCTCTCACTCTCTCTCTGTTTGAAACCTCTCTCCCTGTTCAGCACCTCTCTACCTCAACCTCGCCTTCTTCTCTCTGTCTTCATCGTTCTCCCTCTCAGATATTTGTCTCTGCTCTTGCCATCTCTCTCCCTAATAGCCACGCATCCCATCTCTCGCCATCTCCACTCCAATCGAACCTACCCACACAACGGTCACCATTCCAGCACAGAGCGGCCATTGCAGCATATATTTCTCTCGTCTCCTCTCTCTCCAACGTCGAAATCCAAACCTCAATTAAGGATTTCCAATGGTGTATGTATTTGGGGATTTTTGTTTTTTAAATCCCTAATTAAGGTTTTGCATATTTAAATGTCAAAATCCATAATTAGGGGTCTTCAGATTCGAATCCTAATTTGTGATTTTTTATTCAAGTATTTTTTTAACCCAAATGGTTTTGCAAAAAAATTACTTATTTCTCATTATAGAATATTTATTAAACTATAGAAATATTATTGTTAGTTTTCCAACACTGGAATGTTCAAGTTTGGGAGCTTTCATCTTGTGGGCCTACTTGGATGGCACATAGAAGAAAATCAGTGGTAGGATGAATGTGGAAATTGCAAATGGATGTTAGAGAAAACATCCTACAGTCAACATTCAATGGGCATATGTGCTCCAATCTATGGCTAGGATCACCTGACTGTTGTGATTTTTGGATGGATGTTCCAGATTTTGTACATGTGTCATATATACAGATCAATGGTTCTTGATATCCAACTTAGATGTATGAGCTTTTTTTTGTTCCAGGCAGGGAGAGCCTTGACCATGCAGGAACTTTTTTTGTTCATCTTTTTTTTTTTTTTTTTTCCTTAACTCTTTATCAAGTTATAGTAAGTGGAAATATATATTTTTTTTTTTTTTGACTTTTGATCATTAAGTTATTTAAATAATTATTCAATTGCATCAGATAGTAGTTAACCCTTGTGATGAATGTTAGTTAATCCTTTCCCTAACTCTTGTTCTAACCATCTTTTTTTTTTTTTTGAAGAAACAAGCGGGAAGACTCCACCTGGAATTTTTTGCGAAAGAAAGATATACAACAAGGCATCCAGGCGGCCACCACACGAAAAGAGTCGGGCCTCGCCTACTGTAAAGAGCTATAGACAAACCTTGCAATAACAGGAACTAGGAGAACCAGAAAACATCACCTAGGCCTAACGAACAGAAGAGCTTGAGTGGCTATTTCTTTTTAAATGAACCTACCCCACATTGTCTAGAGTCACCAGCCCCTTGATGTGAGAAGGAAGGGCCGAACGAGAGAGATCCCATCCCTGCCAAAGCGTTCGCAGCCATATTGCCCTCTCATGGATTGTGTTGGATTCTGAAAAAAAGAAGAAGAAAAAAAGGCATCTTGAGGCTCCACATTAGCTGCAGGGCCGAATCAGGGGAAGTGGAGGCTGTTCTCAGAGAATTAGCCAAATCAGGGGAGGGGCGAGGCTTAATTGCAGGAGAGGAAGGTGGGACTCACATGACACCGAAAGTAGACAACAGAACCTACTGTAGGGGCTGCGACGAAGGTTGCTTGCGATCAGCCTGATAGGGGTTGGCTGGTGTAAGGTTCTGGGAATCAGGGAGCACACTGCACTTTCATTTGCAGTTTGGGTTTTGAATTGGTTGTTGTAGGTATGAAGTCACTTCCAAGATTCAAAGGAAGCATTATGGGTTTTGAATTGGTTGTTGTAGATATAAAGTCACTTCCAAGATTCAAAGAAAACCAAGGTCGAGTCAGACATGCAAAACAAAATGCGGTCACTAAATACACAATTGTGATTGAGTTCTACATTCAACTTATAATGTTGGTGGAGGCGCCTTTATTCTTAGTACATGTTCCTGTAAAAGCCCAAAGAGCCAGTGTTAAAATGCTCTCTGATTTGTAATATTATCTTGCCCGTGGAAATGTACACATTTTTTTTTTTTTTTTGGAGTAGAGAGATGCATCATTGGGTGAAGTAAGAATATAGTTGATTTGGTAAAGGAAAAATATAGTTTATGTTAATAAGAGGAGTGCCTACCTTGGCATCTCATCTACAAATGTAGCTTCTTCATGTTTACATACATAAACTCAGTTTAAACCATTAAAACCATGGATCCCACATATGCAAGTCACGATCCCAAAGTGGGGAACAATCACTTATTCATGGACACTTATTTTCAAATTGACCACTGACTGTCCACCAATCCCACTGATGATATGGACTGTTTTAATGAGTGGTCACTCTTGGCTTATAATGGCTTCAAGATTCTGAGAATGAGTGCCCATTTTTTTTTTTGTTAACAAGTGGCCACACTCTTTTAGTGGCTTCAAGGTTCCCATAACCAATGAAACTCTTGGACAGTCTCCTGGGTTGTGGCTTTAGTACTTTGGCATGGCAAGGTTTTGTAGTCTCCTAGTTATCAACTGTGAATTCCAACCGTTCTTTATATCATTGGCTATCCTTACTGAAATTCTACATGCAATCAAATACCATTTATTACCCATAGCTCATGAAGCTTGATGATGAGTTCAATTTTGTTGGCACTGAACTCTCCTCACTTAATATTTGGAGTGAGATAGTTAAACCATCCCAATCTGCAGCTCTTATGACACCGATTGAGGCATGCCCTCTGAGGAACATCAACCCCAGTTCCCTTCTCTTATCCGCTGAAACTTTGTCTCTTCATCACCGGCAAAAATTCCAAGTCATATAAAGATATAGCTTCCTGTATACGCTTAAGTATATGCAGCTAAGGAAATTAAAATTCACATTCGGACAGGCACCACAAAATGAATTGGGCCTCACCTATCATATACAAGATGGATTCGAGCAGGCGTTACAAAAAGAATCAGGCCTCACCTACCATATACAAAAGATTCGGGTGGGCTCCACAAAAAGAATTGGGCCTCACCTATCATATACAAAAGATTTAGGCGGGCACCACAAAAAGAATCGGGCCTCACCTATTATATACCACAGCCTTGATTGGCTAAAATAAAAACAAGAATGGGCCGAACCCAAAAAAAAAAAAAAAAAAAAAAAATCAAGCGGTCAAAAATATCGACAAAAAGAAACTAGAATCATTCGCACAAAGCATTACGAAGGCTCTTCCAACTGTCAGTAAACATGTGTTCCCAAGAAATATAATACAATCAAGAGACATCAACCCCACCTGCTCCATAGCTAACCAACCCCAAAACAAGCTTCCTCCCATAACAAACAGACTCCATAACTGAGCCTCCTGACTCAAATCAGCACAAAAGCCATAACAGCCTACTACCACAGCAAAAAGTTCCAACAACAAACCCCTGCTAGCACCATCATCTCAAACAGAAAGACATCACAACCCCTCATTAGCACCAGCATCCATTAGAGAGATGTCCGAATGCAAATTGAATAATAACTACTTGAGAATGAACTTCAATTTTGTTCCTATTGTGCATGTACTATTCCCAAAAACTCTCCCAAATTGGAAGATCGTACCCATCAAATCATGTCTTTTTCCCTTATTATGTGGATTGTTGGTACATTTTTGGGGCATCGTTCATCCATGATGGGAGCCATCAAATAATTGCTTGGATAAATCAATCATGGGCCCCACATTAGATAATGAACTTCAATTTTGTTCCCATCATGGAAAACATTTGCGAAACTATGCTATTTTAAGTTGAAGAGATATCCCTGGTTTGTGCTTCTCATGTACATGGAATGTGCCCCTCCACTCTTCGTTGCTCAATTCCTACGAAGAAAAAACCACAATGTGAAAACAAAAGGAAAAAATGGTATCAAATTAATGACAAATTCAGTATGAAAACAAAAGGAAAAAAATGGTATCAAATTAATGAAAAGTTCAATGTGAAAACAAAAGGAATAAAATGGTATCAAATTGATGACAAATTCAATGTAAAAACAAAAGGAAATTATTCAAATGCAAACCTACAACAACCAATTCAAAACCCAGAATGCATATGGTTAGAACAAAAGTTAGGAAAGGGTTAACTAACATTCATCACAATAGCTAACTATTATCTTATGCAATTGAATAATTATTTAAATAACTTACTACAATCAATTCAAAACTCAAAATGCAAATGGTTGGAACAAGAGTTAGGAAAGGGTTAACTGACATTCACCACAAGAGTTAACTACTATCTTATGCAATTGAATAATTATTTAAATAACTCAATGATCAAAAGAAAAAAAAAAATGTTTCCACTTTCTATAACTTGATAAAGAGTTAAGGGAACGGAACAAAAAAAAAAAAAAAAAAGATGAACAAAAAAAGTTCCTGCATGGTCAAGGCTCTCCCTGCCTGGAACAAAAAAAAAGCTCATACATCTAAGTTGGATATCAAGAACCATTGATCTGTATATATGACACATGTACAAAATCTGGAACATCCATCCAAAAATCACAACAGTCAGGTGATCCTAGCCATAGATTGGAGCACATATGCCCATTGAATGTTGACTGTAGGATGTTTTCTCTAACATCCATTTGCAATTTTCACATTCATCCTACCACTGATTTTCTTCTATGTGCCATCCAAGTAGGCCCACAAGATGAAAGCTCCCAAACTTGTACATTCCAGTGTTGGAAAACTAACAATAATATTTCTATAGTTTAATAAATATTCTATAATGAGAAATAAGTAATTTTTTTGCAAAACCATTTGGGTTAAAAAAATACTTGAATAAAAAATCACAAATTAGGATTCGAATCTGAAGACCCCTAATTATGGATTTTGACATTTAAATATGCAAAACCTTAATTAGGGATTTAAAAAACAAAAATCCCCAAATACATACACCATTGGAAATCCTTAATTGAGGTTAGGATTTCGACGTTGGAGAGAGAGGAGACAAGAGAAATATATGCTGCAATGGCCGCTCTGTGCTGGAATGGTGACCGTTGTGTGGGTAGGTTCGATTGGAGTGGAGATGGCGAGAGATGGGATGCGTGGCTATTAGGGAGAGAGATGGCAAGAGCAGAGACAAATATCTGAGAGGGAGAACGACGAAGACAGAGAGAAGAAGGCGAGGTTGAGGTAGAGAGGTGCTGAACAGGGAGAGAGGTTTCAAACAGAGAGAGAGAGAGAGAGAGAGAGAGAGAGGCGTAGAGAGAATTCGAAATATCTCACTAACGCCGTTAGACGGAGGGCTGGAGCACGCACCACTTCACATGAGTTTCTCTCCACTGAGAAGTTGCCACGTAGGGGTAACATCTTAGTGGGTGTTACCCGGGTAACACCTAATCCGCTCCCCACTAGTCGATGACATACATGGCAGCAGTGGGCCCCAGTTTCCTACTAGCCTTCAATGGATTGCAGACAATCAGTTGTCTGCTGGATCATGGGGAGATGACCGTGTATTTTCTGCTTACGATAGGATGATCAACATTTTGGCTTGTGTAATCGCCTTGAAGTATTGGAATATTTACCCTGAGAGCTGCAAGAAAGGTACCAAAAATCCTATCTATAGTTCTTTGTTTTATGCGCTAGACGAATGCATTCGATGAGCTAAGTTCAGTCTGTTGTTGATAGGACTGTCCTTTCTTCGAGAGAATCTGAGGAAGCTCGAAGATGAAGATGCTGAGCACATGACCATAGGCTTCGAAGTCGCCTTTCCTTCACTGATAGAAATGGCTCGAAGCTTAGACTTGGAATTTCCTTACGATTCTTCCATTCTGCAAGACATTTATGCTAAGAGAAATCTCAAGCTCACTAGGTATGAAATTACAGTAAAAATAATTCTTCTTTTAAAAGAACCAATCCTTCTTTTTATAAGTTATACATTTAATTAACTAGGTATATAAAACATCTCTATAATATCCAATCAGCGTGCATTTCCATTGATCAGGACAATTCACTTTCTGGCCAATCTCTTAAATGTGCCATCACCTATTGGAAACCCAAATCAGACATTGCTGACTGTCGGATTCATAGCTTACTCTTAGATGGTGAGAGAAGTAATGAGCAGTGATCCTCATATGGTTCGATCATAGAGATGAGCAAAATTTTCCAGTCGTGGACCACCCATGAGTGAACATCAATTGGATGGTTCAAATTTGTTGTGGGTGTGGCCAGTTGGACTACTGAATCTGCATATATTAAATTACTAATAAGGTAGTTAATATGACACTCGGGGCAGCGCATGATGCGTTTTTAACAGAAACCCATAATTGTATACGTGGCATGCATTAGACTAAATTTGTTTCAAATTTGTTTTTTGAAACAGGATCATTGGATATTTTACAATATTTAACTGTCCAATTAATGTCCACTAATCAGATAGTTTATTAAAATAAGCGTACTTTGGTTCATGGTACATCTAAACTGGCAACCACAATTCGGACAGTTTAATTTTGACTTGTATGTGCGCCACGGATGCAATTTCTAAGTGCATGCGTATCATCTATCATATCAACCAGAGTATCAAAGTTTGTCTCTTAATGCTCATTGGGCTGCAACTTGAGCTTGTGTAGGGTTGGGTTAGTTGAGTTCTGGTCTGTTGAGATTAGGGTTGAATATATATGTCAACAGCCCGTTACCTCGCTAGTTGTGTCCCAATTTGACAACCAGCAGGTCTCAACTTCGAGACACCATGACAACACCTCTAGTGGAAAAAACAGAAAAGAAAAAGGTTGGTTATATATATATATATATATATATATATATATATATATATATATATATATATATATATATATATATATATATAGCGCTCCCATGAGGTCGAGCTGTGTGGGCCCCACTGTGATGTTTGATGGGCATGGGCCCACCTGAGTTTTGGATACAGTTGAAAATTGGTGTGACCTTTTGTTTTTGATCTGAGTTTTTGGCCCATGGGCCACCATGAAATGTTGCATGTGATGACTAATGGTTTGGACGCCCATCATACATCACAGTGAGGCCGACACAGCTCGACCCCATGGGAACTTCCAATGAGATCAAGCGCATAATACCTTCTCTCTCTATTTTCACGCGCACCAGTGTGCAAATAAGAGAGAAACTCGCTCGAGAGAGACTTGCGCCGGGTGGAGAGATTTTAGGAGTTGAAAATAGCCACTACTCATATTGTGATCTAGCTAGCTAGAGATGGACAGTCATATCAAGGGATCCGTGGACCTACCATGATGTATATGTTTTATCCACACTGTTTATCCATTTTAGACAATCATTTTAGGGCATGAGGCCGGAAAGGAGTCATATTGAAGGCTCAAGCCAACCACACCACAAGAAGCTGTGGATTGGAAGCTTTACCATTGAGAACTTCTTGGGGCCAGGATGCTTTTGATCAAGTTGATATTTATATAATCCTTTCGGATAGATCTATATGACCTCATGAACACTTGGGATGGAAAATAAACATCACCGTGGGCCCAGAATGTTTTCTATGATAGGAATCCAATCCCCAGTGCTTCATGTGTTGTGGTAGACTTGATTCTTCAATCTGCCTCTTTTTTGTGCTCATATCCTAAAATAACTGGTGAAAATGAATGAACGGCTTGATAAAACATATACATCATAGTCGAGCCCACAAATCCCCTGAAAGTACCGTCATAGGTACAGTGGGGGTAGTATCAGGGGGAGAAATTTTCTCTCTCATCGGGCATGCGCACGAGACACGTTGTATGGATGGACGATGCTACGTTGCCCCACCATGCTGTACGTGTTTTATCCAAACTGTACATCTGCTTTTTTAGATTAAGGCATGAGCCTAAAAAATAGATAGATTCAAATTTCATGTGGACTACACAACACACGACACAATGGTAATTGAATCGCTCACCATTAAAAACTAATTGGCCACAATCATTTTAGAGAAAGCTCATATTTGTGCTTTCAGTCCTCCAAGTCTGTGTGACCTAATCATTAGGTTGGATGGAAAATAAACATTACATTGGGACTATGAAGTTTTAATGGTGGGCGTTCAATCACCACTGCTTTCTTGTGGTGGGGCTTGATGAGATTTGGATCTGTCTCATTTTTTAGATCATAACCTAAAATGATCTGAAAAATCAAAGGACAGTGTAGTTAAAAAACATACATCATGGTGGGGCCCACAATACTGTCCAATAGTGACCTTGCCAATGGAAGCATCAGTAGGCAGTCCGCATGCCGCACGGATTTCTTGGGGGGCGTGGCTTTGGTGTATGTGGGATCCCTAACACTAGGGCCCACCATAATGCATGTGCCTTGCACCTCAGCCATTCATTTTTTTTTTCCTGAAAGTTTAGTTTAGTGCATGATCCAAAAAATAAAGCAGATCCAAATCTTAAGTGGCCCCACCACAAGAAACAGTGGTGATTGATCATGTGAACGTGGATTTTCTATGAGAGAAAGTTCCTACGCTAGCAAGCTTGGTAGGGTCGACTCCTGATGTTTGTGAGAAGTCCCTGTCCATCCTTTTTGCGAGATCATTTTAAGACATGCGTCAAAAAACTGAATGGGATCCAAGGATCAAGTGGGCCACATGAGAGGAAGCATTGGGAATTGAATGACCACCATCAATATATTCATATGTCCATAAACGTTTTGTAACAGGCTCAGTTTTTTGAGTTTTCAGTTCATCCCAACGGAAGTGGCCTCATTAACGGTTTTGATGGCATATAAACATCAAGGTAAAGCCTAAAATGGTTTAGATGGTAGGCATTTCTTTCCCAATTTTCCCTTTCCTGTGGCCCATTGGAGTCTTAGATCCAGCTCATTTTTTATCACTTGTCCAAAAATGAGTAATTCAAACGGCTGGACGGGGTGGATTTCGGATATGCCCTACATACCTTCCAAGAAATCCAGCACAGACTTTTTTCAGGAAATCTACCTCCCTAGAAAATTGCTCTTCTGAGCTCGGATTGTATACTATACCCGGTGGACCTAGCAAGACACAGGCTCGGACGGTATACTACAGTCTACGGGCGCGGATTGGGTACACCAGGTTTAGATAGAGACGTACGGTCATGTCAGGGGTTCTATGGGCCCACCATGAGGTACATTTTTCATCCAAACTGTCCATGTATAATGAAATATCATTTTAAGGCATGTGAATAAAAATTAGGATGATCAAAGGCTTAAGTGGACAACACCACATGAAGCAGTGGGGATTGAACTCTTACCATTGAAAACATCCGAGGGCCCAACCTGATGTTTATTGGCCATCCAAGCTATTCATAAGGTCACATAGATGTGTATAAAGGGAAAGCATAAATATATCCAAAACTTTTGTGGTCCTCAAGAAATTTTCAATGGTAAGCTTTAAATACCCTATGCTTCATGTCGTGTGGTCCATTTGAGAATTCCATATTCCACCAATTTATTTCATAATCTAAATGATCTTTTATTATAGATGGACGGTGTGGATAAACCATATATGTCATGGTCTGCCCCACAGAGCCCCTAACATTACAGTCCGTCTCTATCTGCATCCTGGTGGGGGTAGTACCCAATCCACGCCCGTATACTACCCCGCTGGACCAAGGGATATACGAGCCAACCATGATGTATAATCTTTATCAATGCCGTCCATTCATTCTTACTGATTATCCAGGACTACAACCCAAAACGGAGGGAGATTGAAGGATCAAGTGGACCACAACATGTAAAGCATTAGGGATTGGATTCCAATCCTTGAAAACTTCCCAGGCGCCCACTGTGATGTTTATTTGCCATCCAAATTGTTCATAAAGTCACATATAGATGTTTGCTTGCCATCCAATTCATAAAGTCACATAGACGTGTATGAAGGGAAAGCATAAATAATAACTTGATCCAAGACTCCCATGGTTCCCAATAAGTTTTCAATGGTAATTAAGCTTTCAATCTCCATTTGCTTCGGTGGTGTGATTGGCTTGAATTTTTGGGGCTCATGCCTTAAAATGATCTTTCATAATGGATGGACGGCATGGATAAAACACATACATCACGATGGGTCCCATACATCCCATGGTAAGATTGTCCGTCTCTAGCTAGGCCTTGGTGGGAATATTAGCTATTTGGAGCTCCTAAAATCTTTCCACCCCACATAAGCGTCTCAAGAGGGAGTCTCTCTCTCTCTCTCTCTCTCTCTCTCTCTCTCTCTCTCTCGCAAGAGGTGCGTAAAAGTTTATTTACACATTAGCGTGCATCTAGACCAGCCAAAATTCGACCCGACCCAACCCGACCCGACTCGGATTTTTCTAGTTTAGGGTTGGAAAATTTGCTCCAAATTCAATTTTTGGGTTGACCCGACCCGACCTGGATTTTTATAGGTCGGGTTAGGGTTAAAGGTGACCCGACCTAACCCAACCCGAATCATATAGGGGTTAAGTAGATTGTTATATATTGATTTTCTTATTAGTTAAATAATACATAGTTTTTTTTTTTCTCACACACCTAGCTGAAAATAGTCCACATGTCCGTCAATTTAATAAACATTACAGTGGGCCCTAAGACTATTATGTACTGATTTTCTTATTAGTTAAATAATACATAGTTTTTTTTTCTCTGAAAATAGTTCACATGCCTATTAATTCAATGAACTTAATTTGAAGCATCATCCCATTACTCTAATTATGTTGATGCTTAAAGAGGTATGCTTTAAATCTGCACTCCATTATATAGAAATACTCTATATATATATATATATATATATATATATGGAAGTGGTACTATGAGGTCGACCTCTTGGGAAGAGTTGTGTGGGCCCCACATGTCAGACATCAAACCGTGCATTTGATGGGTCCCCTTTAGGTCATGGGATATCCCAAAAATCAGCCGTATACAAAACTCAGGTGGTGTAACAACCCGAGATTTTCGACTCTCATGTATAACACGACGGCCGAATTCCCAAGTGATTCATGGAATAACTAATTTGTCAAATAATAAAATATAGTATTCAAGCACAATGGCGGAAACAATTATCATCTTATTCTATCAAACTTACTACGTCGTCATCATCAATGTTTAAATAAGGGAACCAACCAATATCCATACTGATTAATTAAAATACAAAACCATGTTTTCTCTTGAAGACTTATTACAATTTCATAAATGTATCAACTACTGAAAAGAAATATTTAATAAATGATAACATCAATTAAGTTTCTCTAACATCGTCATCCGCCATGTGATTGTACGAACATCGAACTCTTTTCCTTAAAAATCGGGTTCAATACCTGGATCTTCACCTGCATCACTTAAATTGTGTTTAGGATAGTGTTAAACGCTATCATAGTGGGAAATATTCCCTCCAAGACTATCAAGAATAACAATGTACAAAACTCAGAGTAACGCAACACAATAATATCTTTATTCAAACAAAATAATCAAGTAAAAATCTTTGTTAATGCGATGCATGGAATGCATGCTCTGGCTAAGGCACCATGGCTAGAATCACAATCCATGAAGTGGGAGACTCCTTGTTACGACTTCATACTAGCCACTAGTCACCAGAGGTTCTTGGGACGCACAAACCCATAGTTTTGCCCGACCACGTGAGAAACGGGACGCTCATAACCCAAATCTACACGTGACAGTGTACGGGAGAAGTAGGACGCTCTAGCCTATTCTCAATTCCATACACCCACATGGAGCCAAGTGAATGTATGACTTTAGTTTCACCTTTATTTAAGTGTTTTCGCATACAACCGATTTAAATAAAACTCAATGGTCACTATGGGGAGTTGCAAGCAACCTAGCATAGGTCGACAGCACGGGATTAGTGTCCATAGCACCAACCCCGGCTCATGAGAATTTGTATGCCATTAGTGTCCACTCATTGTCCCGTTTTATGATTTCATCATGTCCCAAAAAGCCAATGTTGTACATCATGACCAAATTCATTAAAATACCCATGTACTGTAAATGGATCAAATCAAGCATCATGTACATGTAAGGATCCATTAACAAACAATCACTTCATTCTCTCAATTAAGTCAAGATATATTCTTCCATCATGGACACCTCTCACGGGTTCCATCTCTCTACACGAATAATTTTACTAACTTAGGGACAAAGAGTATACAATAATGGGATGTCCATATGATGATCTTATACACATATTTCATATCACAATATGAAAACCAATGTTACTTGTAATACATGGACTAAGAAAATAAGGGCATAGATTTCACAAAAATAAATAACACAAATACACATGCTTCTTAGTCAAAAATCTAAAAAAGGAATCACATCACCATATAATGATATTCATTACAAATCTCACATCAAACTTCATATTATATAGATAAGTAATTCAAAATAAAACAACTTCACATGCCACAAAAGAAACTTATGATAATCGTGATATTATTAATGAAAGGCTTGAAGGAAAATCCTCACCTTATGATGGACTTAGAAGAAGAGGGTTGTAGAAGATCCTAGCCGCTGGAAAAATATGAGAAAGAACTCTCTTCTCTTCTCTTCTCTCTCTCTCTCTCTCTCTCTCTCTCTCTCTCTCTTTAGAGCATGGAGGCTAGGGTTAGGAGAAGGATTTGGAGGTGTGTAGTAGAAATATGGAGAGGGATGTGCACGCGAGGTCTTGTGTAATAACTTCTTGAGGTGGGTTTCTCAAATCTCAATATTTGGATGATCTGTGATCAATTCCAATCCATTCATCTTATCAAGCTCGAAGAGTAGAGTCAGAATACGTAAATTTCTTGATGATCCACATTCTAGATTGGCCGATCCTTGAAAATGGCCTAACGGGTGCTAAAATGGGCTTGATCTCAATTAACGGTCTACGCTTGATGATCAGGGCCCAAATTTTGGAAAAATATATGGTCATGATAGGAAAATAATTGTACAAAGTTTAGTGGTTGATTGATGGTGAGAAATGCCTAGATATGAAATTTCAACTTTTGGCGAAAAAGGAAAGGGCTGGCTTTGTGGTTCAACGGTGTAGGATTATAGATCGGGGTCCAAACTTTGTGTAAACTCATAATCATATGAGTCTAATAAGTGGTCCAAATTTGAAAAGCGATTGATAGTGAAAAGTGGGTAAATTGAAAGGTTCAGATTTAAAAAGAGTTGGTGACTCATTAATTTCTAAAACGGGATAACTTCGCGCATAAGAAAGATGCTTATTAAGGTGGGGCACTCAAATCACACTATTGGTCCATGATAAAGACGATCCAAGTCACTCATATGAAGAGAAATATTTGACTACGACTAACCATCTACTTTCCTCACTCTATGGAGATGAAAATCAAGGGTTAAGGGGCTGATTTGACAATCGGACCACTTTTATTATGATTTAAGAGCTGAAATTTGACGTGTATGGTTAATATGTGCCCAAAAGTTTAAATCCAGGGTTTTGCGTGAAGGTGATCATCAGAAACTATAATACTTAAAAATGACATCTTAACTTAAGTTTAACTAATGGCATTTTCGTAATTATCTGAAAAGTGCGTGATTTTTGAAATCTGATCTTTCTACGATGTTTATGGGATCATTTTAAACAACTTTTGTAAAGGGTCCCCTATCGGATCTCCTACGGATGTCCCGCTATTCGCAAATTAACGGTAAATGTACGATAATTAATAAAAAAATAAATTAAAAATGAATTTTCAAAAATTTTCAAATAAGTCTCGAAAATCTGGGGCGTTACAGGTGGACCATACCATTTAAAACCATGTGAAGACATGCCTAGAACATCTAAAAGCACTTGGTGGGGCCCAACTGGGTTTTGGATGCGGCTGAAACTTAGTCTGACCCCTCACCCAAGTGGGACACATACAATGGATGGGTTGGATTTGTGAACCACGTCTTAGTGGGCCAAATAAATGATCATGAAGGTTTTAATGGGCGGATTACCCCTCTCAACTTTTGTCTGTGGTGTGGCCCATCTAAGTCATGGATTGACGTGATTTTTAAGCCCGTGGCCCACCATGAAATGGTGCATCTGACTGGTGGGGTAAATGTTTGACACACATCATGGTGGGGCCCACACAGCTCAACCTCATGGAAACCCCCCCCCCCCCCCCCCCCCCCCCCCCCCCACCACACACACACACACACACACACACACACACACACACACACAGATATATATATATATATATATATATATATATATATACACTTATTAAACATAGATGGTTTGGTTTTCAATTGAACACTAGTGTCATGTGCATTTAGTTTAATCTACAAAGTAGTTAGTTGATCATCAAAATGTGGGTCAACCTGACCGACCCGGTTTAATTTAGGTTGGGTAAGGGTTAGGAAAATCCAACCCGAATTCAATTTGGGTCGGGTTAGGTTGAGGTGGAAATGAAATGACCCAAACTTGACCCAACCCGAACCCGACCCAACCCATTGCCACCTCTATGTGCATCTGATAAATCCTCTCTCTCTCTCTCTCTCTCTCTCTCTCTCTCTTCACACACGTTAGGTCAGGTTGGTTTGAGCATGGACGAATTCGAGTCAAGCACCTTGGGTTGAATTCGGGTTTGCATGTTGGGTCTTATGGAGGTTAGGTTCTGTTAGGATTGTCCCTCAGCCCGACTGAACTTGCCGCCTGAGCTGCACCGCTACTAACGTCATGTACTGCCTTTATCTCTCCTTTTTCCTTTAATGTAAAGTTACAAAAATGCTCTTTTATTAAAAGTAAATCTCGTTCATGGTAATGGTCCTTTTTTCTTTCAAAGTACGTGGTTTAAAGGATTCAGCAGCTCGCTCTTTCTTGTTGGGTTCTATTCCAAGCATGAATTAGGCTTTGGGAATGGGGTTTGGAATTGGAATCGGTTTTGGTCTAAATTTTAGGTTGGATCTGGATTCAGTCCAATCAACATGATTTTTCTGAAGTAGCCTATGAAAAGTTGATCTCACTGAATATACAGTCCAGATCGGTTATATGGATACACACATGTACAAATGCAACTAGATTATGGAAGGTTTCTATGCACTAGGTGCAGTGGAACATTCTCCTGCATAGATAAATGTATATGTATGTTGCCTGATTTGCTAATGGTTAGCAGTCCTTTTGCTCTCTGATTCTTTTCCTATTTATAAATTAACTAGAACCTGCACCTCAATGAGTATCTGATGCCAAGTATTACAGGTAGAGTTTGATGCAAATGGAAAATGTCCCCAGATTGGTTGTTTGTGATCAGCATGGCTCCCAAGTTTGTATATGTCTCTTCGCCTCGACCTGTGAAATAGAGAACTCTACTTTTAATTCCTTGATAGAATTTCTATGGAGAGTTGGGTATTCTCACATCCAATTACTCATGATGCACCCTTCAATACTTGCAAAAAGTGCATTTGTTTTGTAATCAGTAATTATATTGATTTTGTGCCTTCTCATTTCCAAGCGAAAGGCAGGTCAATACAGTCTTCAATTTGTCAGTCCAAGGTGGAATTGTAGCTGTCCAATGGTGGCCCTGCAAATTGCAATTTGGTTTTTGGCTAGGAATCTTATAGGATGCTAATTCCACACGTGTGTAGAGTCATATACATTCGCATATAGGCCTGTTAGTTGCTTGGGTTTGCCCTAAGGATAGCTTAAACTTCAGGTTTGGGTAGTTTTCAACCCATCCAATAGGATGGCCCCACTGTTTTCTGTCAGGTTGTCCACCTTAGATTTGGATCTGCTTCATTTTCGTGTCCATTGCCCTATAGCTGTCAAAACAGATGGACGGCCTGGATATACAACAAATACTGTTCAGCAAACAAGTGTGACACTTTTTATTGGTAACGAGAGTTTATGAAGAAGCAGAATGGAGAAAAAAGAAACCCACTTTGGAATTAGGAGGTCTTTCCCGCTTTTCATTTTTTGTGTGGCTTTTTCTTCATTTATTGATGATATTGAGATATACGATGATAATGGAGTGGGGTTTGTTGTTGTTGTTGTTGAAGGTTGGGTGAATAATTGAAGTGTAATGGGAGGAGAGTAGTCTCATTCAATGGGTTGTTTGGCTTTGGTTGGTTGCTATAATTACGATTTTTTACCTTTGAAGTTTCTTTGGATTTTTCTTTTGTTGATGTTGAGATATTTTCTTTCTAAATTCGTTATTTAATTTTTTTATGAGGACCGGTCCACATCTAAAGGTGCCATGCATGTGCTATTGGCACGTGTATGAGTGTTTCACTGAGATTTTCAACTTAAGAATCCAAATCCAGGATTCTCAATCACTGAGATTTTCATTCTATCAGCAGCGTGACTTTTGAGCTACTTCATAGTTGTTATTCTAACTTGGAAGGTAAGATTCAGCAAAATATAATGAAAGAAAAAAAAAAGGCTGGTCTTATAAATATCCTACAAAAAAACATGGCTGGGCACATTAGATTGGGAATTACTCCATAGTTTTCTAACTGAATATTTTTTACGACTTTTTTTTTGAGATTATTCAAAAATATTTATTAATATGATTTTCTTGTATGCTTAGAAGTAGCTGAGAACAATATTTATTAATATGTGGAAGTTTACTTACAGGGTCCTTATGTGATCATTTCTCTTCATGTTCATGGTCTATATGTATGTATCAAAGATGACGAAGCATGCTATTTTGCTCTATTTACATGTATGTGTACAAATCAATGGACAGCTTACCTGTTCAACGTGGAATGTTGCTCTATTGCCTGCTTATGTTTTCAGCTGCTGGTTCGTAGGTTGTTGATTTGACAGTTGGATTGTCCAACCTAGCTACATGTCTCTATGAAAGATTGATGGCCCTCTGGGTACATCACAGCATGTCCCAAACCACCCTCCCTATCCACCTACAGTCCCCTTATCTATTTTCCTATTAACATACACTCTGTATATACCTACAACCATTACAACCCTGGGAACCAACCCTACTCCACATTTAGCCACCATATTCAACTCTTAAGCCTTTTCTAGTCAACTCTATTCCCTTACATAAACCCACAATTATAGCCTCCATCATACCCCCTATTCCACCCCAAAATTCTGGCAACCCAAACCTCTGATCTTCAACTCCCAACTTCTATTTAAACCTTAACCTTAAACAGCCGATAAAACAACTTCCAGAAATTATTGTTGGTAAGAACAGTAAGCAATGATTGCATTACATATAAGCATGAAGCTCTAGTTATATGATACATGGTGGTAACCTTTCATTCATCTTAGCCTTTCATTCTCCATTAACATGCTTTCAACGCAGGTTTGAGAGACAGAGAGGGTGCACCATCAACTTCCAAAAGCCAAAAGATACAAACCCGCCTCCTCTCTAACAATGAGCAGATGCCAAATGGAAACGATCAATTCAGAAGAAAAGGACACCAGATTGTAGTGTTGCTGTAGAGTAACGAAGGTAGAGATTTATGAGGTACCTATTAAGCTAAATCTTACATGCAAACATGTGCCATTGTGGCAGTTTGTGCCAGGTTTGAGCTATTTATCAGATCCATCCCAACAAAGCCCAAAAATAAGCCAGCTCCTCATGAGGTGGGTTGCATACACATTGACCATTATCCTTAAGTCTTCCATTTTCACTTGGCCAAACAAATGAGAGGACCAGCCTTTTTTTTTTTTTTTTTTTTTTCCAATTTGAATTCATTTTGCCCAGTGCACATACATGATAGAGCCTAGCTGATGAATAGTTTAGGATCTTGCATGTGTGCTTATATTCTTCAAAGAGGAGTATCCTTCTTTCTATCAAACTACATCTATTAGTCTATCTATCTTGTTGAATATCTAAGGAGATCTTTGGAATTTTTGTCTTTTCCCAACACCAATCCATTTCATTTCCTATTGGTTGAAACAGTCCTTTAGATATGAAAGCACCCATCTTTTCTTGTTTATAGTCACTCATGTCTTATATCCTTTAGACATATGGTAATGATGTGTGTGGCCCACTTTAAAGCCAACCATTTATGTTTTGTGTCATTGAATGCTATGTTTGCAGTATTTCCTATCCTTTTAAGAGATGGTATTAATCACCACATAGAAGATGCAATTCTGAGAGTGGATAGATTGGGTGCGAAGGTCCTTAGCCTTGCTGATGCCAAGATCCAAGATCCAAAATCCAAGTTGTCCATCATGTGGGTCCACACGTTTATGCCACAGCCCAAAAATCAGACAAGTCTACTCCAAGCTGTCCATCAAGTGAGACTATTATTTTATTTCATTCCTCTTTGAGTTTTTATTAAATCATTAGGCTGCTGCCAAATGGGCTCGTATGAATCAGAATTTATGTAGAATATTCCAACCGAAGTTCCACCTGACCTGGCTACTCCACAAGCTCAATCTATTGCATGGTGCTCTTCGTTTTCCATCTGCAGTTTCTTTAAGGCCTTTGCAGCCAATGGTAAGTTGTAGGATACCCTCACCCCCTTTTTTGTGGTTTAGCCACCATTTTTTTTAATGTTTGTTTCTTTTTTCTCAATTTATGCTTACATGTTTTCTTTCCTTAGGTCATTTGTGGTTGTTTAACAACAATATTTCAGTATTTAGGCCCTATAAGCCATGAATCTTTATTTGCATTAGCTTGGATTGATCTATCAGGGAATGTACCACCAACGGCTAGCGACACCATCTTATTTTTAAACAAAAAAAAAAAAAAATAGCTACGGCTGTTTATGTATTGTATCAACTATCCAAAAATGTTGAGATGCAGGAAACAATTCTCCTTCTAAAGCAACTCAGTTCTTTATCAAAGAAAGACTCTAACTATCTAGAACACATCACAAGCAACGAGGGTTTTATGCTTGAAGAGTTTTGAAGAGGGTCGTAGAGAAAATGGTGGGCAGACAAAGAGCCTTGGTTCATTTGAAGGAACTTATATGGAACTAAAGGGTTTTGGCTTCTTTGTGAATTTTTTTTTCCTTGCAAATATCGTCTAAACTAAGTCCTCTAATTTCTTGTAATGACAACTCTCCACTATATTCATATTGACTGAATTGGGGATGTATTTTGAGTTTTCCTTTAAAAAAAAATTCATGAGTTTGTATTTTTAATCCCTATAAAGTCTGCAAAATAGGCTGAATTGTAGCCCGTTGCCTATGCCGGGGCATTTCTTGACTACTTCCTATACAGTACGAGTACCATAAAATAAGCTTAGAGGTTGCTGAGTTGATAGTAAATAGTTGTAATCAGTGTTAAAAGGATGCACATAAGCAAAATGGATTGTTTGGTTGATGGTAGATAATTATAATTGGAATCAATTGAAATTAAATCTAGAAAAAATCATGTAAATTATGTCAAAAGGTTTTGAATTAAATGCTAGAGACAGATTTTTGAACCTGTAGCTTGTGGCTAATTGGTAGACGGAGCATATTTTGACATTGATGTTTCAATTTTGAGCCCACCTTGTCAACTTGTAACCTTATGACAGGACATTGCGGTTGCAGAAGAAGAAATTGCAAAATGGAAATTGGTAACAAAGACGAAGACCTGCAGCAGGCAGAGTTGTTGAACATGAATTTGTGGCTCAGGTATGCACATGTTGTAAGCCAATAAAAGTCACATGTTGTAGGTCAATCAGTTCCAATTTCAGTTTCCACACAAACAAAGTTAAATTCTCATGAGTTTCTTTTTCTTTGTTTGATTTTTCTTTCTTTTCCTTCTTGCCATTTGCATGTGCATGTGCGTTTGCATGTCTTCTTCTTTTCTCTAGGTAAGTGAGGTAGTATTGGGCTTTCTAGAGGAAAATCCATCTCGAAGTCCGAGAAAACGCATAATAACGTTGAAGTAGCATGTAAGCTTGGAGTAGCATGCTCCCCTTGGAGTAGGATGCTCAATCACAAGAGGTGGAAAATAGGCATATATGCATATGAACTTGTATATGCATAGGAGCTTGTTGTTTTCCTATCAAGCAATATGTAAAACCACCAAAAGATACTTGCTTTCTCAAAGATGTTATCAGATTGTCTTGAGAGCATGCTGTATGATATGGAAGTTGCACCTCTACTGATGGACATCTGCTAGGTGTGGAACATGAATGCTGTCTATCAATTCCTCTTTTCAATTGTGCTTTAATTGTTTGAGATTTTTTTATAGGTTTGTTGCACTTGACGAAGTTGGTATTGGGATTTTGGTATACTCAATCAAGGGAGGTTGGTAGGTCGTTTTTTTATGTGGATTGCAGGTGAAAAAGAGGATAGATTTGGTTTATGGGGAAGTGTAGGATTGATGAGCCTGATCTTTCAATCAGTTTATGATGGAGGTTGCCATGTTCTTGGGTAAGAATCAAGCCTTGGATTACTTTTGTCTTCTTTCATTTCCCCTTCTTACGTGGTTTCTCTCCATTGAAAATATCCTCTGTTTCAACAGTACTCGTTTACTATGCAGTTTGAAAATTGAACTTGTTAATCACTATTCTATTTTTCAATGAAGTACAAGTGTGATTTACTTCTCTTTATATTTCACTTTTTATTTATTTAATAAAGGAGAGTTGCATTGTCTGCATTTTCAACGTTCTCTTTCATGCTATTTGGAGAATAAGATTTATGCATTTGGATTTCAACAGGTGAGACTTGAACACATACTTGTGATAATAGCCTATTAAGGTATAAGCCATGAAGTCTTTATTTGTTTTAGCTTGAGATGGGTTGAATTATCAGGGCATGTACCAGAAACAGCTAGATATGCCGTTGTTATTTAAAAAAAAAATTAAAAACACTAGCTATGGATATAGTCTGCAGCCCAAAAAAGTAGTCTATAGCTTTATGTAGACAAAAATGCTACGAATCGGATTTCTATAGCTACGGCTATTGTCCGTAGCCGAATAAATATAGCTACGGACTATATTCGTAGCTATAGCTTAAAAGGCTATGGCTACAGCACCAATAGCTACGGACCGAATACGAGCCTGCAACGGATTATATCCTGTAGCTATCTACGGATATAATCCGTAGCCTTTGCCCCTTTTTTTTGTAGTGGATGCGGGCGATTATACTATTGGGGCGATGTTAGGACAGAGAAAGAACAAAAAGCCCCACGTTATTTACTATGCAAGTTGGACCTTGAATCGCGCCCAAGTCAATTACTCAACTACGGAGAAGGAGCTCCTAGCCATTGTTTTTTGTTTGGACAAATTCAGGGCGTACTTGATAGGATCCAAGGTCATAATTTACACTGATCATGGGGCACTGAAACACCTTCTTTCTAAGAAGGATGCTAAGCCCCGTTTGCTTAGATGGATCCTACTCCTTCAGGAATTCGACTTAGAGATTAAAGATAAGAAGGGAGTAGAGAACGTGGTGGCGGATCATCTATCCCGCCTAGTCCTACCCGATTCCATAATGAGTCACCCATTGAGGACTCATTCCCTGATGAGCAACTCTTTGTTGCTATGCATCCACCGTAGTATGCTAATATTACAAATTATCTTTCCACAGGTACGATGCTGACTCATTGGACTGCGCAGGACAAAAGGAAATTTTTAAGGAAAGTGTGCAGGTTTTTCTGGGATGAACCATTACTTTTCAAATATTGCCTAG
Source organism: Liriodendron chinense (assembly GCA_003013855.2). Taxonomy (NCBI): domain Eukaryota; kingdom Viridiplantae; phylum Streptophyta; class Magnoliopsida; order Magnoliales; family Magnoliaceae; genus Liriodendron; species Liriodendron chinense. The sequence goes on from PVNU02002850.1 coordinate 777,986, forward strand.
ATCAAATAATAAGGAGATGTGTCCCTAGGTGATGAACAAAATTTTGTTATCTCCTTTTGTCATAATCAAGCATGCGGGGGTCATTTTTCTGCCAAAAAACCACTTGTAAAAATTATGCAGTGTGATTTTTATTGGCCTACTTTGTTTAGAGATACCCATGAGTTTTGCAAACCATGCGAGAGCTGTCAAAAGCTAGGAGGATTGTCCCGTAAGAATATGATGTCTTTTAATCCAATTCAACATTTGGAAGTCTTTGATTGTTGGGGCATCGATTTCATGGGACCATTCCCCTCATCTTTTGGACATGTTTATATATTGCTTGTCCGTAAACTATGTGTCCAAGTGGATAGAGGCTATTCCATGTAGAACCAATGATCATCGTACGATTCTAAAGTTCTCAAAGAAAACATACTTTTCAGATTTAGAACTGCCTCGAAGCCATAAAAAGTGATGGTGGTTCTCACTTTTGCAATATGGCATTAGACATAAAGTGAGTACCCCATACCACCCACTAGATAAGTGGGCAAGCTAAAATTTTCAATCGAAAATCAAATAAATTTTAGAAAAAAACAATGAGACCAGATTGCAAAGATTGGCCACTAAGATTAGTCGATGCTCTTTGGGCTCATTGCATCAGCTTATAAGACCCCTATTGGAATGTCTCCCTATAGACTTGTCTATGGGAAAGCTTGTCACTTGCCTGTGGAACTTAAACATAAAGCCTATTGGGCAATTTGGGCATTGAACTTTGACATTGACAAAGCTAGCTCGCTTCGCAAACTCCAATTAAATGAGCTTGATGAGATTAGAATTATGCTTACGAGAACTTGAGGATTTAAAAAAGTAAGATGAAGGCCTTTTATGACAAACACATCTTCAAAAAATCTTTCTATGAAGGTCAAAAAGTGCTCTTGTATAATTTCTGACTTCATCTTTTTCCTGAAAAATTAAGATCTCGATAGACCAGCCCATAATTGTTAAAGAAGTTTTTCCTCATGGGGCTATCTAGATAGAGAATGTGGCGAATGGTAACTGTTTAAAGTAAACAGACAACGCCTTAAACCATTCATTGAGAAATTTGATTTAGAGGATATGTTCTTCACTCTGAATGATCCTGTGTATCAGGATGATTGATCTCCTAGTCTGACGGAGATATAGAGTAGATTAGGCTTATTTTGTTTTAGGTTTATTTTTTTAGTAGATTTAGTTGCCGGAGTTGTAGTTTTCCATGATCGGCTTTATCAGGTAATCTCGTTCTCACTCTCTTTTATAGTATCATTGCTCTCATGTTATTGCTCATTGCATATCTTTTACATTGAGGAGAACGCAAGATTTGGTTGGAGGGTGAGATTTTTATATGAATCTAGGGTTTTGTAACATTTCGAGCAATGTATGTTTTCGATTTTTCTGAAAATTCATAACTCTCTTTTGGAAAACTTTGTTTCTATGCATTCAGAATGGTATGAGCATAAGAAAATGAGATATATATGAAGTGAGTGATGTTGAAAGTTTTGAATTATCTCTAATATAATGGTTTTCTATGTGAATTCCCCTATTTATATGATTAATAGAAAATCTGAACACTTTTTGCACCTAGTTCACGTTACACGATTCTCATGGGTTGAAGGAATTATGTAGAGTTGTAGATTGGCTAGACTAAGATTTAAGGTGTTGAAGAACCAAGCCGGGGTACTTTGTTCATCCTTGTAAAAAAAAAAAGGGAATGAAAGATATGGATTTCTAAAAATCCTATCTAATGTGTATGAAAAGGAAAAGAAAATAAGAAGAAAGAAAGTATGGTTATTATTGAAAATTTGTAGAATTCCAAAAAGGGCTACCTATTACCAACCGGGAGATGGTTTACCCGTAACCAAAGCCGAAAATGAGAAGTAGTGTGAAAGTTGTCGGAGGGACGGTAAGGCAAATTCCTGTCATAGGCTTGTTGTTGATCTTATACACCTTTAGATCCATAGTTTTAGCTGACCTATGAAAAAGATAATTCCAAAAATTCATAAGATGAACATTCACTATAAACACCAGGTTAAATTTGTTTGGATTCTTCTATTCGTCAATCAATCAATAGGGATTCTATATGAACACTTATTATGTTTGAGAGTTTAAGGTTTCAGCTTCTATCACCTAGTTTTTCTAATTTTTACACTTGTATGTCTTGGAATATATAGAAGCATAGTTTATGAAGGAAAGTTGGATTTTGGAGAGTTGAATTTGTTTCACGCATGTTTTGCTCGAGACTAGCAAAATGCTGGTTGGGGGGGGGGGGGGGGGGGGGGGTTGAGCTTTGAATTGTGCATATTCTAACCCCAATTCATCACACATTATGCATGGTTTGCATATTTAAAAGACTATTCTAATGCATGTTCTGTGATTGTAGGAACAAAATGGAGAGTTCACCAATTCGATGCTAAAAAGGTCGCTTTGTATACATTGAAGATCAAATGAGCAAGTGCAAAAAAGAAGAAGAAAGAAGCAAGGGAGAAAGAGGAGGAAAGAAGGAAGAAGTGCAGAAAAAATAGCACTGTTGACCGATTGGCTGATCGGTCGGCCATGGCCCTCGACCAGTCGGAATTTCAACAGAAAGCCCCCTATTCTGCAAAACCTTGCTGGACCAAAATTGAAGAAAATTGACCGGTCGTTCGACCGATCAACCACCACTCCGACCGGTCGAGATATCAAAAGGGCAAGATGAAAATTTGGCAAAACCCACTGGACTGTTTTTTAGGTTTACGACCGGTCATCCAATCAGTCGACTGCGTAACAAAGCTTGTTCTATAAGCCTTGAAAATCTCCGCGCTGCATAATTTCTTGCGTAAATCTAAAACTTTTCAGGGCGGTGGAGCTTGTTATCTATAAAAGGGCACCTAGGACCTCATTTAAACTCATCCTATAAAAAATTGGAAGTCATGGGAAGTGAAGGAGAGCACTGTGGAGCGTCCGCAACTCTTCCGACTCTAGGTTTTTCTAGTTTTTATGCTTTTGTTTAGTTTTTCTTTTGATTCTAGTTGTAGTATGACAATGCTTGACTAGAACCTCTTAACTAGGGCTAAGAGGTGAAGCTTGTGGCTAATTTCATGTTTAATTCATTTATATTCAAGTACTTTTACTTCAAGTTTAAATTTTGAATGTTTTATTTTGAATAAAGTTTGTACTTTTAGAAGTTTTATGAGAGTTCATGTACTCTAGATATGAGTTCCTTGCAATTCTCTGAGATTGCCATGTTGGGATTGATTTGATTTGAATTGTGGTAACCCTTGAGTAGGTCATAGTCTCTTAGCATGACTATTACTCCGAAGCCTACATATTTGAAGTTATGTGCTCAAATAGGACTAAAACTTGATTTCTTAACTTAAATGGGATTATATGTGCTTGAATGCTTTATCTTCTAACTAGATGAGGGATAGAACTTCAAATCTAGTTGTGTTTTATACTTGGATGAATGAATTAACATGGGATTACTACAAGTGTATCCTTAGAAGCTTTATTTTTCTTTCTCACATTATCGGATTTTCCTTTTTAAATTACTGTCTAGGCTTACTTCTTATGATTGAAATCCTAAAGTGTTCTTAATTGAAGTCGCTGGAATAAGTTAGGATTGTTTACCTAATTCCCTGTGGATCGACCTCGGTCTTACTGAGATTATTACTACATCGCAAGCCTTGCACTTGAGGCGAGCGAACACTGCACAAATCGGTTTTGGCACACCCGCACACATCTCACACACACGGCCAAAGAATAACGAGCAACAATTTTTTTTAATGAAATTTTAGATTAATTAAGCATAAATATTTATCTATTATATATGTTATAATATGGAGTTGAGTCATTTTAAGACTTGTTCAAGTCTTCTGAGTTGACTCGACTGAACATCAAGTCGAGTAAAGATTTCAAGTTTTTCCAACTATAGCCATGACTTTTACCCAATGATAGAAGAAGGGACTGGACCTAATTGATGGCTCAGATGAATGGAATGCATATAATTCCAATAGGAACTATGTACATGGCGAGATTTCAATGCACTAAATCTTTACTCTCCAAATTGTTGAGTGCGGATCATTTGTGTTGAAGGCACAAAAAAATTCAGTGCCATCTATTCTCATTGGTCCACATCATCACCAATGACGTCAGCTCACAAAACATGCCGATTTTTCCTCTCAAGTATGGATTGCGTGCTATACAACCCCACTTTTACTGTGTGTAATATCTCTAGGACTCACGATGATCTATCTGTTAGATCTGCACTGTCCATCAATTGTTTCAGATTATTCTAAAGCATGCGACAAAAAATGAGGCACATCGAAAGCTTAAGTGGACCACACAACAAAAGGTGTGGGATTGAACGAAACCTTCCTATGGTCCAGTGTTAGGTTTATTTTAACCTCTTCATAAGGTCACTCAGACCTTGATGAAGGGAAACTACAAGCATCATCTTGATCAGAGTCGTCTGTGGCCCCAAGAAGTTTTCAATGATAGGCGTTCAATTCCCATTCTTTCCTATATTGTGGCCCACTTGAGCCTTGGATCTGACTTGTTTTCGACCTCATGACTAAAAGGTATGAAACAAAATGGATGGACAATGTGGATTTACTAAATACATCATGATGGGCCCCATAGAAGTTCCACATTTCAACCGTTCCGATTTTCTCCTCTCTAAGCAGCCGAATTTCTTGACGTGGGAAAGTTATACAGGCCCGTGATGATTTATTTATGAGATCCACACCGTTCATATATGTTTTCAGATCTTCCTAGGTTATAAGCATAAGAACAAGGCAGATCCAAAGCTCAAGTGGAACACACCATAGGAAACAGTGGAATTGATGCCACCGTCGAAAACTTCTTAGGGCCACTGACGGCTCTGATCAAGCAGCTATTTGTGTTGTACCTTCATTTAGGTATGAGTGGCCTTATGAACATGTTAGATGTCAGGTAAGCCTCACGCTTGTGGTCCACTTGAGCTTTGTATGTACCTCATTTTTTGAATCATGCTCTCAGCCAATTTGGAAAAATTGATGGACGGTGTGGATGTAAAACAAAGGTGATGGTGAGACGCGGTGAAGTTTCACACGTTAAAAGTTCACGCAGATGCATTGGAAGAGAGAAATTGAGGGCACTTTGTGAGCTGGAGATATCGAAAATGACGTGGGCGAATGAGAAGCGCCGGCAGTAGAATATCCTGTGCTTTCAAGACATGAGAGCGGATTGCCTGTGACCCCGGGCACAGAGATATCTCTGTGCCTGTGGCTGTGTGGGGTCCACAGAGATGTTATTGAAAAATCTACTCCGTCCATCTGTTTTTAAAGATCACAATAGGACAGGAATGAAAAGATCAGGCAGATCCAAAACTCCTGTGGACTATACCGCACGAAACAGTAGGGATTGAACGCCTGACGGTCACAGAAGTTTGTATCCGGACGATATTTGTTCCTAGAGTTTATCGGATTGGTAATAATTCTATGAACGGTTTGGATGGAATATAAACATCATGGTAAGCTTCAGGAATGTTTCAATGGTGGACGTTGATGTTCCCACTGTTTTGTTAGTATGGCCCACGTGAGTTTTGGATCTGCTTGACTTTTATAATACTGTCCTATTGTGATCTTTAAAAACAGATGGACGAATTGGATTTTTCAATAACATCTCTGTGGGCCCCACACAGCCACGGGCACAGAGATAATCCGCTCTCGACATGGACGATCCGCAATCCAAATTGTTTCTTTGACGGTTTCAACCATCCATCGTTGCTTCATTGAAGCCGCACCTTCAATTGTTGAAATGTCCCATGTTCCAAGAGGAATGCAATACAACCACACGAGTGTCCAACACCTATTAATTTGGAAAGACTGTCACATCTTAGCCGTCCATCGAGATGGGGTTTCAACTAATGATCCTTAGGCCAAAAGACATGACTAACAACTCATCCACGTGTATAGAAGAATCAGATGGTCAGACACTACTTAACCAACGCTCCATATTCATTATACGAATCGGCGCATCTGATCAGTGGCTAGGACTGATTTTGGTCTAGAACACACTCATCAATGGCCAATCTGATAGATTTGGCGGATCTGCATGTGCCGTTGAAGGTTCCAATGCTAATTTCGTGATGACGCAGGAAGATAAAACCGGTCATTTTAGGGCATCCGCAGATGGTTGTCCAAGCACGGCAGCTACCATATCCATCTATCCTCTTTATTACAAACTATGTTGATAGTTCACCACCACTTTCTAAGCTGTGATTTCTAATGTCCTTTCTCATTGATTACATTAAAAACTATAATATTCAGTACCTCCAATCCCACTATGGAAATTATGTGGTTATGATCTCTCTATCAGTCTGAATCTTGGCACATGCTTCATTTATAATGGCACCCATCATTTGGACCATCTATCCATCTACATCCGATGAATGCTCACATCCACCCGGTTGGATAATAAGTTACCATCCAATGAATAACTTTCAACCTAGATTATCCATGCCAGATCCAAGTTGGATTTCTACTACACAATTGTAACTTATACAAGTTAGATTTCAGCATTTCTCAAGTAAAATAATAGTGATGAACTATCACAATAGCATAACCTCCCAATAACCCAGATTCAACGTCCAAAGGCTCTTCAGTGTGTTTGCACCTAAAAATTTGAATTCAATAAAGGTTAGTAAATGCATTTCAAGTCTTCGTTTTTGACTTGTATAGTGAAATGAACAGTCTCTATCATCATCAATCACTCCCCTCATTGTCAGACCAAATCTTAAGTCGACCACACGCTAGCTAGGGATTGAGTTTCCACCATAAATAACTTCTTAGGGACCCGTGTTCTTCACGCTAGCTCCGCATTTCATCTCCTATTTTGCACGTGTCATTTACCTCAAATCCAAACCTTCTAGATAATGAAGTCATTTGCTAGCTGAATTTGGACCTTTACTTACAATTATCCACCTTTGCTTACCATCCATCGCGTGGTTAGCTGGTAACCACCCAACCATTTCTAGTAGAGTCAGGATCCTCTGCTTGCAGCTTCAATGCGATGAGGTTGAACTGAGGATATAATGTGGTTATAAACCTATGTAATGACGTGGAACAATCAAAAAAATGCAAATAGGGATTTTCTATTTGCAGGAAACAAAGGATCGAGATTCTTTCCCGTAACTAACATGTGGAAGTGGTCCGGGTGGGGATGCGGTTGGCCCACCTGATGCATGTGTTTTATACCCACGCCTGTCGTCCATTTTGACAATTCACTTTAGGGCATGGACCAAAAAATGATATAGCTCCAAAGCTCAAGTGGACCACACCACAAGAAATAATGGAAACCTTCCTAGGTCCAAGGTTGGAGCCAGGATTTTCTTCCAGAGGGGGCAAGGCACAAGCACGAGGCGACATTGGATGCCATTGGCCCCATTGGTTTTGTGATGGGGTTCATTTGAGCTTTGAATTTGCCCCATTCTTTTTATCAAGCCATAAAATGATCTTTCTAAATGGTTGGACGATGTGGATACAACACATACATCATGGTGGGGCCCATAGAACTTGGTGACATCACTTCATGGAGAGATCACCACTAAACCGTCAGAGCTGGACGCAGATTTCTTTAGCAAAAAGTTCCTGCTCTGGGAACTTAGTTGGGGCCCATTGTGATGTTTGTGAGAAATCCACCCCATCCATCTATTTTTTGAGATCATTTTAAGACATGCAACAAAAAATGAGCCCAAAAATGAGCCGGATCCAAGACTCTGTAACGCCTCGAAATTTCAGCTCTCGTGGACAATGCCATGGGTCGAGTTTCGGGGTGTTAACCTGAATATTTTAGAGACATATTTCTACATACTCATCTTTATTTCATATAATCATGGCATTCATAGCATAATGATGGAAATTTAAAATTTAAATCTTTAATTTATACTCTAAGTTCTCAAACATAAAATGTCACAATCATACTAAACATAATATTTCGCTTTCTTATCTCCGTGAGAGACTTAATTCAAGTTACATAAAAATAAATCTATCCTATAAAAGTGAAAATAGTAAACATAATTTATCTTTAAGCTGCTTCGAAATCACGATCCCTCATTAACCGCTATGAAACTTCATACTCTTCAACCTGTAAGTCGAGTTCATCTAATTAATCGTCACCTATAACATCTAGGTTAGTGTTTTAAAACACCGTCCCATGAGGGAGTGAGTTTCTCGCAATCAACTCAGTGAGGGTTACCCCTTAAGATTAGTATAATAATATCCAGACATAATAATCATATCTAATAAAAACATCTATGAAAAATTTTAATTAATGTAATGCATGACATCCATGCTCTGGCTAAGGCACCCTGACTAAGCGAATGCGGGAAGCCCAAGCTTAAGACACCCCTATTACACATCCGCTAGCCACTAATCACCAGAATCCACGATGAAACGGAAAATCCCAACTTCATGTCTTGGAAACCTAACAAATAGAAATGGGGAAACCCTCAATCTCCATTAGTTAGTGTATGACAAGAGGCGAGGTAACCCATCAACCTCCACTGTGACACCCGCGGAGCTGACCCATCGAGTGGGGTCCCATGAATGCATGATTAGTTTCATCCATTAATTAGGTAGTTTAGCATCTAGCCAACTTAAAGAAACTCAAAGGCCACTAAGGGGAGTCACAAGCAACCCAATATAGGTTAACAACTCGGGTTTAGTATTCATATCACCAACCTCGGCTCATAAGATAATGAATACGGATAATGTCCACTCCTTGCCCCATGTTATAATTCAATCATATTCCAAAGTAACCATTGCTTTCTAAAGAGGCCAACCAAAACAATCATACATATAAAATATGGAGGTGTTTGACCTGCCTCGAATCTGTAACTAGTTTGATGACTTATTGAGTCACGACTCGGTAAACAACGCCCGACATCTCTCTTTCTTCTTCTTCTCCTCTCTCTCTCTCTCTCTCTCTCTCTCTCTCTCTCTCTCTCTCTCTCCCTCACAGTCTCTCTTTGCTCGATCAGACAATCATGTAGAGGGGTGTGTGCAGCCAGGGGTCTTTTATAAGTCTCTACAGTCGATTCGCGCAGGATTCTCGGTTTGGGTTGTAGAGAAAAATTGCTTGTTTTTTTAGACCTCTTGCGCATGAGGATCGTTGGATTGGTAAGTGGGGTCCACACAAAGGTTTGGGAGAGATATGTGTGGTTTATGCAAAATAGGGAAGCGAATGTGCGTCAGATCTTGGATTTCTTAGTGAGATCAGCAATTTGGAGTAGGCCACACAGTCAATGGACAGACATAAAACTTTGACGGACAAGATTATGGTGCACTACCTGTTGAATGGCATAGATCAGGCTGTGTGGCCCAGGCTAGAGGACAGTGTGCATTGTCCAGGGACGATAGCGGCAATGCTGTAACAGTGTAACAAAGAAGAAGAAGAGAGCGATCCTCTCGTGTGTGCGTCGTATGGAAATCGTAGGTGACGGATGGGTCACTATATATGGGCTCCACTGAGGTGGGTCAGGGTAATCTGTTCCAATCTGCAGATGGGCAGCATGAGAATAGACGCTGACAAGAAAAATGAGGCGAATTCGAGATAAGGTGGGCCACTTATTGACTGTTTCCTTATTAGGGCATTTGCATTAAGATCAGGATCTGAAATTTGACATGTACAGTTATTTTGGGTGGGATAGGCTTTACCTAAAGTTTCGAGTTAAACCGAACGCGAAAAACTAGTTTGCTTAAATCGTGGGGTTTAGTTAGTGGCATTTTCGTAATTAACGTGAAATGGTGAGTTCCGCGAGATCTAATGGTTTTACGTTGTTTTAGGGAATATTCTAAGCAACTTTTGTAAAGGGTCCTCTATCATATCTCCTACAGTTGTCCCACTATTCGCAAATCAAAGGAAAATGTACGATAATTAATTAAAATAAAACAAAAACAAATTTTCAGAAATTTTTAAATAAATTCTAAAAATCAAGAGCGTTACACCTCAAGTGGGCCAAAAACGTGAGGATTGAACTACCACTGTAGAAACATTCATGGGGCCACATAAGTTTTGAATTAATCTAATATTAGGGAGGTTTAAACTGTCCCTACCCACTTTTTCCTTTAGTGTAGCCCACTTGAGTTTAGGATCTAGCTCATTTTCAATCTCATGTCCTAAAATGAACTAAAAAAAATGGATGGACGACGTGGATTTCTAACAAACATCACAGTGGGACCCACCTAGGATCCCAGCGAAGAACTTCCTACCAAAGGAAATTCGCGTCCGCTAGAGCGAATCCGCATACGAGATTTCCTCTGCCAACCTAGACCTAGTTCTAGCTTTAGATAGACGGTCTTGTCGGGGGCTCTGTGGGGCCCACGATAATCTATATATTTTATCCAAGCCGTCCATCTATTTTGAAAGATCATTTTAGTGCATGAGACCACAAAGGAGCAAATCGAAGGCTCAACTGGACCACACCACATGAACCAGTGGAATGCCCCCCCTTGCCATACATGGCTCCGCCACTACCTAGATCCCACTAGAATATTCATTTTCCATCCAACCTGTTGTTAAGATCACACGGACATGGATGAAGGTAAAACACAAATTTCAGCTTGATCCAAAACTTCTAATGGCCTCAAGAAGTTATTAATGATATGAGCGCCTAATCACCTCGGTTTCTTGTGGAGTGGTTCACTTGAGCTTTTGATCTCTTCATTTCCTGACTCATGTCCTAAAATGAGCTGGCAAAATAGATAGTCAGCATGATAAAACACATGCATCACAGTGGGCCCCACAGCTTGGGGTCACCACTCAATCCGCTTCCCTAATATGGTACATTTTCTCACCTCTTCCGTCATCATGGAAGAACGAAGCTTTTTTTTTTTTTTTTTTTTTTTTTTTTTCTTTTAAGGTTTCCAAGGTAAGGAACCAGGATTGAACCCTAGATCAATATGGTACACTTACGTTTTATCTACCAGCTGTACTGAGGGAAATGGGAGAAACACTTTCATACTGGGGCATAGCATGATGGATGGTAAGCAGGTGCCAAGAAATGTACACCTCTTATACATTTGACTTAAATTAAAATATTAAATAATGCGGCTGGTGTTACATGACTTAAAAAACAACCATTCTACTGAAAGTTGGCCTTTACAAAATTAATCAAAGATGTGAATTCAAATGAAGACTTTCTTTATAAATTAAGTATTATAACTTTTCAGATATGACTGGTTGGAATTTGTGTGGCCGATTCAAAGTAGTTGGTATAAGATGGGGATGATGATGATGATGCAGAAAGGTTACAATCATTCAATTTCTTTTGTTATATTGTTCATACCTCTCTATGATGGATTACATTATTTATCCCATTTAATTTGAATCGAATACATGCCACATGCAAATAGAAGCTATTTAAATTGAGTTGAATACATGCCATGGACAAATACAAATGCCTATGTAATGATTTGCAAACTTACAGAATAATTTTATTAAATCTGTTTTTCTTTCTTTAGTGCCTGTTTGGATTCATAAAATGTATAGAAAATGGCATAATATTTCTTTGGAAATTTTCGGGAAGGAAATATTGTTTTCCTTATTTGTTTTTCAATAAGATTTTCATAAAAATTTAGGATTTATTTTCAAATTTGTTATTTGGCAGTTTTCTTTCTTCTTCAGTTGTTCTTTTCAATTTGTCTATTGCACCGAGGGCTTGTTTAGATAGTGGGATTAGACAGTAATGTACTGCATTAGGTGAGACATAAATTTCATCTAACATTTGGAATCTGTGGGGAGGATTGAATTAATTCAGACATATTTAACCTCCTAATCTCAACATGAGCCAACATTTGGAATCAATGGGGAGGATTGAATTAAATCAGACATATTTAACCTCCTAGCTAGTCTCAGCATTAGCCAACATTTGGAATCAATGAGGAGGATTGAATTAATTCAGACATATTTAACCTCCTAGTCTCAGCATGAGATACAGTGTCATTTCTAGTTGAATTAAAAATGCACTACATTTATGAGCCCCACATTGATGAATGTGTTTTATCCACATTGTCCATCCATATATATGTGCCCTTTACACAGATACTCAAGTCCTTGGTGGACCACGCCACAGGAAACAATGGTGATTGAATGCCCACCATTAAAATCTTCCTAGGGTCCACCATAATGCCCACTGTAATGTTTATCTGTCATCTAACTTGTTGATAGGTTCATACATACATGGATGAAGGGAAGAAATTAATATCATCTCAATTCAAAACTTTTGTGGCCCACAAGAAGTTTATAATGGTCAATCACCACTGTTTTCTACAGTATGTTCCACCTGATATATGGATCTGATTTATTTTTTTACTAACACCTTAAAATGAGCTGGCAAAGCAGATGGACGGGTGGATATACGATACACGTACATACATCAAGGATGGCCCCACAGTCACGGCCGAACCAAATCCTCTCTCAAATATTCGTGGCATTCAGATGCCCTCAACCGAATCAAACTCTAAGATTTTAGTACAATTGGTCAATCTGCCAGATCCACTCATCCGAAGCTACACCATCCAGAGCAAGTGATTGTTGATGTAATTCGTTTCTATGTCTGGCCCAACCAAAGGTGGATTGGCCTGATTTTAGAGGTCGGTGAATACGTATGGGGCTCGCAATGTTTACATAGCGCACAGAAAATTGTCCTGCTGCAGTACAACTTTAGCAGGAGATATGGGGTTGTATGAGGAGTTAGCATGCACCCGGCTGCTAATTACTTCTTCTTTCCAAATGTAGAGAAATAATCACGTACAGCCCCTGGCATGATAGCTTAGCATACACAGTATCTCTCATCCAAATGTTTCAGGTTTTACAAAATCAAATCCAAGAAATCAATGGGCCTCACAATGGAGATCATCTTTAAGGAAAGAAAAGAAAACGGGAAAAATTAGGATGGCGACCATAAAAATAAAATTTCTGGAACAAGCATGGACTAGTCAAAGGTCGTCATGTGTCTACACTACATGACCGCAACTAGCATGAAACATATTCTCATATGAGAGTATTTTCATTTGGTATTCCTTCGGCAATAAGCATTTGGTTATAAATGTGAAGTCACAAACCCTTATGCCCACTTTTAAGAAAACGAATCAAAGCATGTTACGTTTATCCTGCCCATTAATGAGGCAACATACACAACACATGTATAAGAGACTTATCGAGAGAACGTATTTAATCAAGAATTTGGCGATGATATTCTCAGTGTGGTCTTCTCTCAATCCTTCCAAAATGGAAGTTCTTCCCAGAAATGTTTGAAGAAGGCTATTGTGTTTGAGAAAATTCCGAAGATCAGACCAATGTCCAAGCAAATCTAGCCATGGCTTGAACTCAGGTAAGGAGAAATGAACACATCAACCTAGTTGTGTTTGGAACTATCACCCAATCGGAATAAGGAGAATGCGAAGGAGGCCCAAAGAATGATATTATCTGTCCAATAGCGGATTAGATTGGAAAATTCGAGCCGCTCATGAAGGAGATAGGAAGAGACAAATAGATCACCCAAATGCCCTACTTGATGAACCTATTCGATGGTCGTGGTTCCATTGGAATCAAGAAAATAGGAGATCTCGATATGACAGATTCGGCCCATTTCCGATAAAAAGATCAGTATCTAGTATCAAATCTCACTCCTACGGTCAGGAATTGAGTGATCTATATCGGGTCACTTGGATGAATGGCCATGATCAGTGGGGGATGCTCCTTTAATCAAATTGAAAGAATCTTTTAGGAGAGTATTTACGTGTAAGATTGGAAATCTGAGTTCCAATGGCTTCAGACTTTTCGAAGATCTTCCTAGTTAGAAGATTCTAAATCTACTGAGGAAACTTTCTTAACTAGAAAGCTTGTGACATGAAAGTGATGCATTTAGGATCAATGAGGAAACCCTAGCAAGGGTTTCACCATCTCAACAATCTATAAAAGAAGTAATAAAAAAAAGAGCTCGATGCCCTACACCAAACACAACAATCTACTTTGTAGATTATCTTTACCTTTCCAATTTATCTTTCTTAGTTTAGCCCATCCTAGCCTACTGCCTAGCGGCTCTTGCTACAGTACCTTAGAAGTAAAAGTAAACTCCTATAACTTTAAGTTGTAGGACTGTGATAATCTAAATTCCGATTTAGTTGATCACACCCACCTCGATCATCTACTTTGATAAGCACATTAGCTATTCGTCTTTTCCTTTTTCCTTATTTATTATTATTTGGTTGTCTCACAACTTGTTGATTATATTGAGCATCATTTCATTGCCTGAAAATTCATTGCTTAATTTAAGGGCAAGAAACTATTGCCCGATGATATTGCCCAAGACTGAGTTCGCCAGGTTAACCTTAGAGAGTATGGTTTCGAGATTCATAAGAAGTTTGAAGGCATATACTTTGGAAACCTATTCAAATTGTAAACCAGGGCAACCGGATACGAGTGAATCCTTCAGGAAGAGAAATAGTCAATAAACACATCAAACGACACATTCTATCATGACCCAAACTACAGGTTGGCTGTCACAAATAACACCTACATGATTGGACGAGGACTATATATAACGCTTCTTACAAGGCAGCTATAGCCGAGATTACCAGAATACGGTCATACGAATGTCTAGCCCCAAAAAGGATCGAGTGCAAGGCCTCGGGGTGGTGGCAAAGACGAAAAATGGCACTTTCCTCAGCCGAGAATCTCAAAAGAGTGGAATTTATTGTGAAATGGCATGAAACACACAGCTAAAATGTGGTGTTTAGAACTTGATAAAGCTAATCCTATTGATGACCAAATCACAAACTTTATATAGAAATGTGTACTTCTGTTGATTGTTAAAATTCTGTGATACGTTACCCCTCCCTCAGCGCTCCATTTCAAGACGTTTAGGCAGTCGAGTCCAAGTTTCAACTTTGAATTTTGTAGTAAAAGAAAAGTGAAAAAGGTAGAAAAGATGCGAATTCACGGCAAAATTTTAGGGCGCGTTTGGATTACTGTCGTTGCCACTTTGTCTTGGAAAGTGGGTAATTATTTCAGTTGACATGTCCCCCCAATCAATCAATGCAAGTCAAAGTCTAACCTTGACAATTTGTCATCCTTGGCCATTCCATATGGGTGCTGATGCCTTGATCAGGACTTTTCATCTGGTGGGGCCTATGCGTATGGCCAACTCTATAAAATCACACCGTTGGAATAATCGAAGCCATCCTTTTTTTTTTTTCCACATGAAAAGCAAGCTTTACCCTTTTGTTCTTTTTTCCTTTTCAATTAAAGAAAGTTGTTGCAAGGGATAGGTACTGAGTAAACTCTGTGGGGTCCACTATGATTTATGCATTTTATCTACTCCGTCCATCCATTTTATCAGATAATTTCAGGGCTTGATCCCAAAAATAAAGGATATCCAAAGCTTAACTGGACCACACAACAAGAAATAGTGTGAATTGAATGTATATCGTTGAAATTGTTTTTCGGAGCGACAGAAGGTTTTGATCAATTTGAAATTTTTATTTCCCTTCATCCACCTCTTTGTGATCTTATGAAAAGTTTGGATGACAAATAAAGATCATTGTGGGCCCTAGCAAGGTCCACTTCAATTTGGATATGCTTCAATTTTTGGCTCAATGCCTAAAACGAGCTGGAAAAACTGATGGACAGCGTGGATAAACCATATAGATTAATGGTGGGCCCAACTGAGTTTACTCAGTACGATAAGAGCATACTGAGTATAACGTAAGGTCCATCATCGAGAAGCCCTATGGGCCCAATCATGGATTGGCTCAAACAGTATGCATCCATGAGCAAGGATCGAGAAACCCTCCAAGTCTTTTTTGGCTGCGGTCGAAATTTCTAGACGAAAATGGTGATGGCATACAACGATGACTTATCATTCCTCTCTCTCTCTCTCTCTCTCAAAGTCCTGAAAGAATGGTGCAATATTCATTATAAATACGTTAGTCAGCTTTGAAATCTATACTACGTCCAACTTCTAAGTTCTTGTTCTTCCTTGTCCCAGGCCAAAATGGAGTTTCTACATGTAGGTTTAAGGTTATTTTGGTCATTTTTACTCCGGGCCATCTTCCTCTCATCCATGCTCATACGTTCCAAATCTTTCACTGCACTCGGAAACGAGACCGATCAGCTCTCCTTGCTCTTCTTCAAGGACGGACTAACAGCCGATCCGCTTGGTGCCATGAGATCATGGAACAGTACTCTCCATTTCTGCCAGTGGGCTGGAATTACATGCGGCACAGGCACCGGCACTGGCGCCAGTCATGAAAGGGTCACAGCCTTAAACCTTACAAGCCAGAGACTGGTGGGCCACATATCTCCCTACATATCCAACCTCACCTTCCTCAAGGAAATCCACCTCTCAAACAACAGCTTCCATGGCAAAATCCCACAAGAGATTGGCCGTTTGCTCCAGCTTCAGCTTCTCAATCTAAGCCATAATTCATTCGATGGTGAGATTCCAGCCAACTTGTCCTACTGTTCGGAACTCGGAGCTCTTGACTTGCATGAAAACCAGCTCACCGGTAATCTCCCCACGCAACTCGGCTCTCTTTCAAAGCTAGTTCTCCTAGACCTTGACACCAATGGTTTTACAGGAAGCATCCCACCTTCGTTTGGAAACCTTTCTTCTCTCACTCGTCTTAATCTACGAAAAAATAGATTACAAGGAAGCATTCCCCATGATCTAGGCCGAATCACTACCATAATTTATCTTCGAATCGCTTTCAATAATCTACTCGGTATGGTTCCTCTCTCGCTTTTCAATCTTTCCTCTATCAATTATTTCAATGTGGCCTCAAACAGACTAGAAGGAAATCTTCCACCTGACATAGGTCTCACCCTTCCTAATCTCCAAATACTGGTTTTAGCAGGTAACCGATTCACGGGACTCTTTCCGATATCATTACCCAATGCTTCAAGGCTTGAATCTATCGATATCGCAGATAACGATTTTAATGGATCCGTGCCTATGAATATCGGAAGGCTTCAACGTCTTTGGCGCCTAAGCTTCCAAATGAATCGGCTTGGAAGTGGGAAAGCTGATGACTTGAATTTCCTAACATCTTTAACCAATTGCAGTGGCCTAAGAAATTTAGGTCTAGGTGACAACCATTTTGGTGGAGTGTTGCCTAACTCCATAGCTAATCTCTCGACCAACCTAAGTTACCTATATTTGGGAAGAAACCCAATATCGGGAAGAATTCCAACAGGTATTGAGAATCTCATTGGCTTGACTTCATTGTTGATGGGCGATAACCTTTTCGAGGGAACTATTCCTGTCGGAATTGGGAAGCTCAAGAACTTGAAGGAGTTGGACCTGAATGGAAACCGACTTTCTGGTCCAATTCCATCTTCCTTTGGCAACATTTCTCAATTGACCCAACTCTCTTTATATGGAAATGGTTTGCAAGGAAGCATTCCTTCAAGCTTGGGAAATTGTCGGTATTTACAAAACATGGACCTTTCGAAAAATAAGCTTCATGGCACTGTTCCAAAAGAAGTATTTAGTATTCCGGCGTTGAGGGTTTTCTCTCTGAATGAGAATTCTTTAAGTGGATTTCTAGATTTGGAAGACATAAACTTGACAAATCTTGAGAAATTGGATGTTTCTAAGAACAAATTTTCAGGCGAAATTCCTAGCACGTTAGGAAAATGTCCTCGCTTGGAAAACCTATACATGTCCAATAACTTCTTTCAAGGAAGCATTCCCCCATCTTTAAGTAATCTAACACGTCTTCAAAGGCTAGATCTTTCACACAATAACCTGTCCGGGCCGATTCCAGAATATTTTGGGAAGTTTCCATCTTTACAGTATCTAATTCTTTCTTTCAATGGACTTGAGGGGGAAGTACCAAAAGAAGGGATCTTTAGAAATGCAAGTGCAGTTGTAGCCCTTGGGAACAATAAGCTCTGTGGGAGTGTCTTGGAATTGCAGTTGCCCACATGCCATAACCAAGCTGCCAAGAAGAAGGGAAGATCAGTTTTATTGAGAGCAATAATCTCGGCAGCTAGCGTTGCTTCGTTTGTGATTCTATGTGCGTTTATCTTTCTAACTCTTTATTTGATAAGAAAGTCGAGAAGGAAGTGCTCTTCCATGTCATCACCGGACGATCCTTCCAATTCTTTAACTGACGATTCATTCTTGAAAGTTTCATATGCGGATCTCCTTCAAGCTACTGATGGATTCGGCTCTACCAATTTGATTGGTACGGGGAGCTACGGCATGGTGTATAAAGGAGTCCTAAACCCTGATGCAGTTGTTGCAGTGAAGGTACTCAACCTTCAACACCGAGGAGCTTCTAGAAGTTTCACAGCAGAATGTGAGGCCTTGAGAAATATTCGACATCGAAATCTCATTAAGATCATAACCATTTGCTCAAGCATTGATTACAAAGGAAATGATTTCAAAGCACTTGTTTTTGAATATATGCCGAATGGGAGCCTGGAGAGGTGGTTGCACCCTAGCATGCAAGAGAAACTTTATTTGAGAAATCTGAGCCTGGTCGACAGACTGAAGATTTCAATCGATGTGGCTATTGCATTGGATTATCTTCATCACCGTTGCCAAACACCAGTAATTCATTGTGATTTGAAACCAAGCAACATTCTACTTGATGATGATATGAATGCTCGTGTAAGTGATTTTGGCTTAGCAAGGATTCTCTATGGAAATTCTGGTGATCATCCTCAAAATCAGAACAGCACTATTGAGATAAAAGGATCTATTGGGTATGTTCCTCCAGGTAATGAATTCATCCTCTCATTTGATTTTTCTGTACTTGTATAGTTTTGGTATCAGTGTTTCAAATAGTGTGCAGGTTGTGATGTAGATTATACTCATAGAAAAGTTAAGAAACTCATAGGATGTTAATTAAAAATGGATTTTTTTTTTCAAATAACTACCTAATTATAATAGAGTATTTGACAATACACACATAAAAATGATACGTATGGAAATAACCATATCATTTATTCATGCATGGTTATTGCAAATACCACTTTTGGTTGGTTTTTCTCTAATGGTTGTTAATTGTTTAGAATATTTTGAAAAATAAAAGAGGTAGCTAGCTCTACCCTAAAACCTCTTTCTCTCACTACATTTAAAAAAAAAAAAAAATCTCAATTAAAATTTCGTTGTATGTTCCATGTGGAGGAGAATTAAAGGATTGATGTTCTCCCTCGGAGGAGAACTTTGTAGTATATTCCACATGCTCATTTTTGTTATTTTCCAGCAGTTGCTAACATAAATTACAATAAACTATCAGAATGTGGCTATTTGCAATAACGGTGAATTAACAATGTGGTTATTTTACCCTGCTTTTACCGTTGGAATCTGCATAAACCCCTTGAAGTAGTACATATTTATACATTTATCTACATATTCATAACATAAAAAACAAAGTAGAAACTCAAAACTGAATAGAAAAATGCATGGATGGGAGAATTTATAAATGAGACAACTAATATTGTTTTCTATTATCTTAGTTATCTGTTATTTGGTTTTGCTTATGTCCAACAAATAGGTCATCCATAGAGCTTCTAAATCCCATGTGGGATGCCATGTGGATCAAGCCATGAAAAGGTGATAGTTAACCATAAGGCTCAGTGGTAGACTCACAAGAGTTTTAACATGAGGCCATGGGTTCGAACACCCATTGTGGTGTGAGTGCGCGTATGTTGGGTGTGTGAGTACATGTGAAAAAAAAAAAAAAAAAGATTTAGCAAAGAAACAACATTAGGGTTGTAAATGGGTCAACGGATCTGATGGGGTACCCAGACCCAACCCATTTAGACCCAACCCATTTGTTAAATGGTACGGGTCTGAGTCTGGTTTCCTTTATATTTGACCCAACCCAACCCGACCAAACCCATTTAATAAGTGGGCGGGTTTGGTCTATGTTTCAAGGGACCTGTCCAACCCAGACCCGTCCAGACCCGATTTTAAGCCTTGTAAAAATGCTTGCATACTAGATCTAGACCTAGACCCATTAGCCCCGACCCATTTATAAACGGGTCTAGTTGGATCTCCGTCTACCAGACCCAGACCCATTTATAAATGGGTCTGATGGGTTGACTCGAACCCGACCCAGACCCACCCATTTAGTAAAAGGGTCTGGGTCTAAAATTTGGACCTGGACCCATTTAGTAAATGGGCGAGTCTGGTTTTGGCTAAACCCGCCCCGAACTCGACCATTTACAGCCCTAAACAACATAGATGTGCACCTCATCTTCGAACATTTCTTTGACAGGTTTCACTTTGTATTGTTTATGATTCCAAAGTAGCACTTTGATGATGATTCTAAGCATGTCGCATATGGCCCTTAAACAATGCATGGTTATAACAAATTGGCCCCATTAAAAGGGTTTATCATCCCAATATCATGATTCTTGCACCATGGCTTGTTCCCAATAGTACACTATTGAATGAACCATCTTGATTGATTATTGGACAACCTTCATGGCATTTAGAAGCGCTGGGGCGTTGCTAACATCCCCATAAAAGTTTGGACAATAGCAAAACCTTTCTTTTAAAGATTTTTTTTCATAAGGATTATAAAATCATGTTAATGTATTTATTAGATAGATGGTTAACTAATAATTATTTATCCATGAGATGCATTTGTTCACTTTAGCATTGAGTTCCCTTAATGGTCTATTTGTTTGAAATGGTATGTTTAGCCATTGCACACTATCAAAACTTACAACTTCCCATTGGTTGCCACTTAGAAATGAGTTCCGCTCATTTTATTAAACATTAATTATGTATTCAAAATTTTTCTAAGGATTAAAAATAATCTTGGTAACCCATATTCTAAATAAACTATGATCTCTAATACATAGAAGAAATCATTTTTAAGTATCTAAAGAAACTATGATCTCTAGCTAATTCATAATTAATACTTATTAAAATGAGACGAACTCATTTTTAAGTGGCAACCAAACAGGCATAAGAATTGTATCAAATGTTGCTTTTCTCATATCTATTTGTGAATATGCATTCAAGTTATTACTGGGAGGGGATCAAGTCCATCCGAAAGAAAAAATATTGTGAAAGTTATTACTGGGAGGGGACAACCATGCATGGGTTATAGAAGAAACATTATAGTTATAACACAATCCTAACCATTCCAAATGTTATATAGAATCAGTAGAAAACATTCCAAAGGTTTTGGCACATCATTTTCTACGTGATAGTACTATCTGATCATTATTATTTTCAGTCTATGGTCTGTTTATGTAATTTAATGATAAAGGGACTCTTGGATCATCATGTAAATGATGCGTGCACATTATAAATCTTGGGGTTCAGAAACTTTCATCCTCCCAAGTGGACTAGATATCCTCAAGTTATTATCATCATCATTGTCAATTTTAGGATATCTGTTATTGTTGTTGCTGTCGTCATCGATATTCTTCTTATTTTTCTTTTTTCTTTTCCTTTTTCTTATGCCAAACAGCATTACCTGAATGAGAATGAATCACTTTGTTTGAAGTTCTTTGTTAAGTGGATGATTCAATTAATAGGATGATTTGCATGTGCATGTGATTTTTGTACCGCTTAACAATCATCATGGGAGAACATTCTTGTAGTAGTTTTAGTGAGTATACTTACGGGATAATATTCTTTTTTGCTATAATGGACGGAATGATGAAGAGGATTAGTACAATATATGATCACCATCATATGCTGGCCTTAATGGAACATCACCTGATAGATTCTTTATAAATTGTAATAGTTTGGCCAAATGGAGTGGAATTCTGAAGAAGTGCAGAGATATATCAGTACATTATTTGTTTTAGAAAATATAAACAGTGGTAATCTTTTTCTTAGTGTAGCTTTCTTTATGAAACTTTAATTAAGAGAGTTTCTATTATAATATTAAGGTTGTGGGAGAACATATATGGAAATTATTGAAGTGATTAAAATCATATCCCATAATAAGAGTAGATAAATTTTTGAGTCTTTTCCTCACATCTGTGTGATCTTATTACTTAGTTATGTCCTAAGTCCCTGTGATATTCTTCAAAATAATCCTCATGATTTTTCGATATAAATGTATGTCTTTTAGCACTACCTTCTTTAGTTCATGCAAAGAGATTTATATTGTTCTTCCTTTTCTATTGCCCATTCACATTTTTTTTTTTTCCACTTTAAAGTCCATGCTATCATCTTTGTGTATTTTCTTAAATTTAATACTTAGTTTTTACTTAATGAGAAAAGAAAAAAATGGAGTGTCATTTAAAACAGCTATGCCCTCTTTCACTTCTCTTTTCATTTCGAGTACCAAAGCGGCTACTGATAAGGTATGTGTGTGACAGAGTACGGCATAGATGGTAGGGTGTCTACTCATGGAGATGTGTACAGTTATGGGATCCTTTTATTGGAGATGTTCACAGGAAAGAGACCGACTGATCACATGTTTAAGGATGGTCTAAGCCTTCATCAACTCGCTAAAATGTCCTCGCCAGATCATGTAGAGTATATTGCGGATCAACAATTACTCTTAGAGGAAGTTGGCGCTATTGAAAATGATGAAATTCTGGAAACTGCTAGAAATAGAATGCGAGAGTGCTTGGTTTCAGTGATCAAAATTGGCGTATTTTGTTCCGCAGAATCACCAAAGGAACGAATGAAAATGAGAGATGTTGTCATTGAAATGCATGCCATTAGAGACTTATATCTGGGAGATAGTATCAATAGAGATGGGACAAACATGGCCAACAGTTTGGATGAAAGCTCTTACCTTTTGAACTGAAGTTTGTATGGATAGAATTCTCATTTATCAAGTTACTTGAGCATTTGTTTTCCATTTTCTTAGGTGCATCTTTGTCTTATATTTGAAACAGATGTAAAATGCAAGTTATTAGTAATTGGGATTAAAACTAGACATTCTTATTACCATGCATGAATTCTATATTGTTATCCTTAAAATCAATATTCATACTACTTAAGTAAATGAGTCAATGTTAGAAAGCAAGAAAATTTCGCATTTGGGTTATTCCTGCATAAAATAGATTCTGCACACGGTCCTGAGAACGTGTTTTGAAATGATGCTTGGAAGTGTTTCATTCCTAAAAAAGGCAAAGATCACTCTAGTCTATTGCATTTGTCTAGCATACATGGATAGAAAGATATTCAAGGATACTTAATTGAAATTAAGGGTTAATGGAGCTTATCCATATCCAATGTCATGTTTTTGCTGTCAGAAAGGTTGTGTCCAAAGCAGGCTATCACTGTTATAGGAGCCGCACGCTAAAGTAAATCGAATTCTATCTTGGTCGTCAATAAATTATCTAAGGGACTTGATTTTCTGCATTAAACATATTCATAACAATCTCACTTGGGTGCAAAACAGGAAAGATTATTTACACATGGAGAGATGATAAATGAGCTAAAAACCTCCTCGCAAAGGAGACTAGATGTTTATCATCCTTCATTTTCCTTGCTTCTTACAGCATAAGGGTAGTGGAAGGGATTGTTTTTACAAAAGATCATTTACGCTTTTAGAAGCAACCACAACCAAGAATTTATAAATATGATTAGGATGCACGCATACACTCAATCAACATCCTCGACCGCCTCTTTGATTCAACCTCCCTCCTTTGCTACATGGTGTAAGGAATCTGTGGGGCCCATCATGATGTATGTGTTTTATCCATGTCGTGGTCCATTTTTCCATCTCATTTAAGGGCATGACTCCAAAATTGGAGCATATCCAAAGCCATGGTCTAAAAATAGTGTTTAGATACTTGGGGCCGTTGGTGGCATACAAACGTACACTAAAAAGGACAAAAATTAGAAACGGCTCCTATTAAGTGAGAATGCCTATTTATTAGATGATTAAGATAGTGAAATCAAAGAATAATTTGGTTAACGGTCAGTCGTAGGCTTAGCCCAGAGAGGGCGGATTAGGTGAGACCCCATACTCACCCAAGACGGTCCGGCCCTTTCCATAGGGCTGATGTATGTATTCTGTATCCACACCGTCCATACTGGTGATTGAACTCCCTCCCATTAAAAACTTCTTAAGGCACACCGTAGTGTTCCGGTAGTGTTTATTTACCATCCAAACTGTTAATAAGGTCACGTAAGCCTGGATGAAAGGAAAAAATTATATATATCAGATTGATTGAAAACTTTTGTGGCCCATTAATGGTCAATCGCCACTGTTTCATATGGTTTGGTCCACCTGATAATTGGATCTGCTTCATTTTTGGATAACGCTCTAAAATGATCTGAAAAAAAATGGATGGACAGCGTGGATATAGAATACAATATATTGAGGTGGGCGCCACAGTAAGGGCCGCACCGTCTTGTATGAGTCAGGGGTCTCACCTAATCCGCTCCCTAGCCCAGAGGATGTCTGGTTCATATCATCATAAGCATGTGCCACGTGTGTGGTATCTTGTACATATCATGCAAAGATGTAGCTTGTAGAGTATCTAATCAGTCCTCCCCTCTACACATTGGCTAGGGATGTCAACGGAGTGGGCTGGCATGTTGGCCTTCTGGGCTTGGCTTACTTCAGGTCCGCTTGGGGTAGAACATAAGCTAAGGGCCCAGCTCAATCTTAAAAAGCAAGCCCGTTTCAAAATCAAGCCAAGCTTGAACGTAGATATCCAGAAACTTATAAGTCCGGGCTTTAGAGATTGCAATCTCTCTCCATCCTTGTGTATCTAGCAAAATCCTCTCTTTCTAACCTCAAACAACACCACAAGCTCCGGGGCGAGGAAAAAAAATACTCTACTTTTCTTCACATACCAAAATCACTATTCTTCCTTTATGGGTCACCTTCTCTACATACCCAAAACCTCTCTTTCTTCCTCCACAAAAGCCCACCTCTCTACATCTCTCAATACACATCCTAACACTCTCCTTCTCTGATTCAAAAAAACAAAAAAACTTCATTTTTCTTATCATCTCCTTTGCACGCCCAAACACTTTCTCACCTTTCTGGGGGTGAGGCTTGGGCTCGGACCCGCCCTATATATAGTCCAAGCTAAGCTTGGGCTGAAATCTTTTCGCTCAGCAGGCTGAGTTTAGACTTACATTCAACCATGCCATGCTGAATTTTGGCAATATTTGGATCAAACTGGGCCCTACCCCGACCCATTGACATCCCTTAGTTATCAGCAACAACCGATTTTATTATAAGATAGCACATGATATTCATACTCATGATCTATTATGCAACTCTGCATCTAGCATTAGATTAACCCTTCTTTCTTTCTTTTTTCTTTTACTTTCACACGCACTTACACACCCTACATATGCCCATGCACTTACACCACAATGGGTGCTCGAACCCATGACCTCGTATTGAAACTCTTGTGAGTATACCATTGAGCCATAGGGTTGCAGGCATTAGATTAACCTTAAACACTGATTATCCTAGTTCTACGGCCTCATTTCTTTCTAAACAATCACGGATGCCTTTTCATATTATTATTATTATGAATCTACTACCAAAAATTCAATGCATAATTTCAGCAGTCAATATGTATTCTTGAATGATCTCATTTTAGTCCCACTATAGAGAGCGGTGCATGAAAAACCGAGAACCTTACTACACAATTACAGTAGGAATTGGTCTAGGACGGTCCATGGCTCAACCGGGCTCAACTGGCCCAACCTTCTTCCAAACATGGTTAGGGCGGCACAAAATGGATAAGCATATCAGAAATCGTTGTTAAAGGACTCTTGCGACTCTTGAGTGATCCAGGGCTGAGTCATCTGGTGAGTCATGGCGTTGAACGGGAGCAGGTACAACAGAGTCCAAAGTGGGAGGTGGATTGCATAGGAGCCACTAGGGCCGTAAATGGGTCAGCAGACCGTTGGGTACCCAGACCCAACCCATTTAGACCCAACCCATTTGTTAAATGGTATGGGCTATCGGGTCCAAGAATAGACCCATTTTGCTGAACGGGTCTAAGTCTGGTTTCCTTTATATTAAGCCTGACCCGACCCAAACCCATTTAGTAAGTGGGCGGGTTTCGGCTATGTTTCAAAGGACCCATCAAACTCAAACCTGTCCAGACTCGGTTTTAAGCCTTGTAAAAATGCTTGCATACTAGATCCAAACCCAGACTCATTAGACCCGACCGATTTATAAATGGGTTTAGGTGGATCTCCCTCTACTAGACCCGGACCCATTTATAAATGGGTCAGACGGGTTGACTCAGACCCAACCTAGACCCGCCCATTTAGTAACAGGGTCTGGGTCTAAAATTTGGACCCAGACCCGCCCATTTTCTAGCCGTTGCTAACATAAATTACAATAAACTATCAGAATGTGGCTATTTGCAATAACGGTGAATTAACAATGTGGTTATTTTACCCTGCTTTTACCGTTGGAATCTGCATAAACCCCTTGAAGTAGTAGATATTTGTACATTTATCTACATATTCATAACATAATAAACAAAGTAGAAACTCAAAAACCATTAGAAAAATGCATGGATGGGAGAATTTATAAATGAGACAACTAATATTGTTTTCTATTATCTTAGTTATTTATCTGTTATTTGGTTTTGCTTATGTCCAACAAATAGGTCATCCATAAAGCTTATAAATCCCATGTGGGATGCCATGTGGATCAAGCCATGAAAAGTTGATAGTTAACCATAAGGCTCAGTGGTAGACTCACAAGAGTTTTAACATGAGGTCATGGGTTTGAGCACCCATTGTGGTGTGAGTGCGCGTATATGGGGTGCGTGAGTACATGTGGAAAAAAAAAAAAAAAGATTTAGCAGAGGAACAACAATTTAGGGCTGTAAATGGGTCAGTGGACCTGATGGGGTACCCCAACCCAACCCATTTAGACCCGACCCATTTGTTAAATGGTATAGGTCTGGGTCTGGTTTCCTTTATATTTGGCCCGACCCGAACCCAATTTAATAAGTGGGCAGGTTTGGTCTATGTTTCAAGGGACCTGTCCAACCTAGACCCCTCCAGACTCGATTTTAAGCCTTGTAAAAATGCTTGCATACTAGATCCAGACCTAGACCCATTAGACCCGACTCGTTTATAAACGGGTCTAGTTGGATCTCCCTCTACCAGACCCAGGCCCATTTATAAATGGGTCTGATGGGTTGACTCGGACCCGACCCAGACCCAGACCCACCCATTTAGTAACAGGGTCTGGGTCTAAAATTTGGACCCATACCCATTTAGCAAATGGGCGGGTCTGGGTTGGCTAAACCTAGCCCAGACCCGACCATTTACAGCCCTAAGAGCCACCATGATGTATGTGTCTTATCCACGCGATCCACACCGTCTTTCCAGCTATTTTTAGGGCATGATCCCAAAATTGAAGCATATTCAAAGCTATGTACCTGGTGTGGTATTCTCTCACCTTTAACTGGCGGTGACCAACTTTCGAAGAACAACCCGGTGACTTCAAAACCTCGTTCGACTGTAAACACAAAAGGGGAAGTAGGTACAGATACACTGGAATACTTACCCAACCTACTGTTTATTTGTAGTGACACCGGGATTCTTCCAAAGTTACCACGTGGAGTATAGGGGTAACAAAGGAAACCACACCAGGTGAACTCGTAACCTACACGAAATTAAAATTCGAGTACCGGATTTTATTCGACCATTTTACCTACCTGTCGCACCTATTCTGATCCTAACATTTACCCAGTCACCTGGGCTACCCCATGGGTCTGGGTTGAGTAAATCTGGGCTAGGTTTGAGCTGGGTAAACAATTTACCATGCCCAGACCCAGGTTCTTATCTGGGTAAACAATTTGCCCAAACCCAGACCAAAGGAAATATAATCTGGGCTGGGCTGGGCTGGGTTTGGGTAAATCATTCACCCGCCCAAACCAGATACAATGTTCCCTGGGCAGGTCGGGTCTGGACAGGTCTGGGCCAAAATTCGGAACATTTTACGAACGTATGAACTAGGTTTGGGCTTGGGTAATCTGGGCCGGGTAAATATTTGCCCATACCCACCTAGAGGGAGTACGTCTGGGCCTGGGTAAATATTTACCCAGACTACCCGACTGAGCCTGAGCTGGGCCTGGACGGGTAAATCATTTTCCCAGACCTAGATTTTAAACCTGGGTCTGGGCAAATCATTTACCCGCCCAGACTAAAACCGATTTGGGCGGGGCTTGGGCTGGTAAATGTCGGGATCTATTCTGTGTAAGAAGTGTTACCCGAGGTGGCTTAAATGATTTCAATGAGTGATCCGTTAACGCAGGCGAGGGGGGTCTGCCATCATGGCCCTTCTACACCCCAGGAACTACAGGAGGTCGGACAGATAACCTACACAGTCGAATACTTGAGGCTTTGAGTCTCGGGCAAAATTTTTGCTTCGGTGGGGGAGGAGAAAAATTTTGCTACACCCACGAGTCAGCTACGCTAGCTACACCAGGTGTAGCAATGACCCCACCTTGATGTATGTGTTGTATCCACGCCGTCCATCCATTTGGCAAGATCATTTTAAGGCATGACACCAAAATCAAGGCAGATCCAAAGGTCAAGTGGACCCCAAGAAGTTTTTAATGGTTGGCATTCAATCCCCACTATTTTATGTGCTGGGTCCACTTGTTCTTTGGATCTGCCTCATTTTTGGTGTCATGCCCTAAAATGATCTCGCCAAATGAATGGACGGAGTGGATACAACACATACATCATGGTGGGGTCATTTCTACACCCGTGTAGCTACCGTAACTAACTCGTGGGTGTAGCAATTTTTTTCTGAGTGAGACCGGGAATAAGCCATGTGGGTGAGACCCTGACCATAGGGCCCACTTCGATGCATGCATTGTATATCCATGCCGTTCATCTGTTTTTCCCCGCTTATTTTAGAATATGTTCCCAAAATTGAAGCCGATACAAGTTTCAGGTATACCACACAACATGAAATAGTGGTCATTGTACTTCGACCATTAAAAGCTTCCTAGCATCCATCATAATGTATTTTTACCGTCTAATCTTTTGATAAGGTCATAAAGATCTGGATGAAAGGACAAAACATAAAACTTTTGTGGCCCACAAAAGGTTTTCAATTGTTATTAAGCTATTTCCTGTGGTGTAGTTTACTTGAAACTTACATCGACTTCATTTTTGGGACTATATCCTTAAAATAAGCTAGAAAGACCGATGGAGGTGGCCCCTGACCTGGTTTCGGGTTCTCATGGGAGTTGCGCTCAAGGAAGCAGCCAGGCTTCCCCGGACGCAGTCTGGCTGGTGACCCCAGCAACAGCCAGGAAGCTGGTGTCAAAGCTCTGTGAGCCCACCATATATGTGTTTTATCCGTACTGGCCATCCATTTGTCCAGCTCATTCATTTTAGTGCAGGAGCCAAAAATAAGACAAAATAAGACAAATCCTATTCTACCCCATTTTTGGGAAACCTTAGAAGGCGAATGAAGATAGAACACGTGGTGTTGTTGGCAAAAACGTAGTGCCTACAAGTACGAGAAAAGCATGGTGGCCAGTATTGTAAGAGTGCATTTGACGGTTCTGAAATGTGCCACATCAGAGATGACCGGGCAAAGTAGGAGCGAATCAGATGAAAGAATGGAAGACAGCACAAGGAAGGGCGTTGTTCACGGAAGAGCCTAGAAGATCTGACAACGTAGAAGACGGTTGCTATAACCGTCAGTATCTAGAGGGTTCTTTGATCCGTCTGAGGTCTATAAGAGAAGCTTAACAGAGTAAAGGATCTAGCATCAAACAAAAACAAATTAAATCAAACCAATTTATCATTCTTGATTACTTCATGTTCCCTAGCATACCACAGCCCTTTACATTCCGTAGCCTAATCAGTCCAGAATAGTTAAAACCTTTACTTTTCCTAGCATAATTTGCGAATTATATTTGTAATTAGGAGTAGCTATAAACCAAGGTCCATGCACATAAGCTGGACTTAATTTAAATACTAGTTCTTATTTCATTTAGAGAAGCTTTTTGGTCATTTCACCTATGGTCAATGGTAAGTATTATTTTTTGTTTGTCCATTTGTTTCAAAAGGTCCTTTCATATGGAAGGTGAAAGCGCAACTCATTCTCAAAAGACAAACCCTACGCGCAACTCATTCTCAAAAGACAAACCCTACCCTCCAATAATCACCTGATTAGTGCAAAACAATCCATTGCGAGTGGTCGAATAGCGACTGATCTCCACAGATCTCGGTCATATATTATCGATTACAACATATCTTCCTATCTTAGCACTTGGGGTCAGAGTTGTTCGGTAGGAATCAAGCCATACAATCGGTTCTGGCATACTCGTAGATATCTAAGCACATGCAACCAAAAATAACAAGCAATAATTTTTGGCACACCTAATGGGACATCTGTCGTAACAAACAAGCTATTATAATTTAAGTTGGTCTGGAGAAAGAGAATGATCCGAAGAGGTGTGAGATCATTTTAGAAAATGCGACAAAAAGGGCCCGTTTGGATGCCACCAAATAAGTTACTTTTTCTACTTACAACAGTAGATAAGTAACTTGCTTAAGATAATTAACTTACTTAAGATAAGTTTGGTTTATGATAATTAATAAGCAACTTTTTTACTAAAAAGTACATAATCACTCGGCTAATATTTTTAACTTTTTTACTTTTTTCACAAGTCTCTGAAGAGAGGAATAGAGAGACAAAAGAGAGAAAAAAGATACGCACGTTGTTTACCATCAAGGCAAGCCCCACATGAATAAACAGTGTTGGTGTGCACGGTGGGTGCATGTGATGGGAAGTGGATATTAAAAGTGAGCCCCACATGATGGATAATAACATTGATGGTTAACCCTACTTGATAGATGACCAACATCAAAGGCGGGCCCTATATAATGAATGGTGTACATTAAAAGTCAGGCCATAATGATGAATTGCCCACATCCAAAGTGGGCCCTGCTTGATGGATGGCCCACACAATGAATCGTCCACAGGTTGGCTCCACATTGAAGGTGGGGCCCACATGATGGATAGTCCACATCAAAGCTGGACTCCATACGATAGGGCAATTAATAATGGTGGGCTCTGCATGATGAATGATCCACATCAAGGTGGGCCCCACATGATGGACGATCCACATCAAAGGTCGAGCTAATGAGAATGACCCATATCCAAGGTAGACTCCATATGATGGACAACCCACATGTGAGGTGGGCCCAGATGATGGATGGTCCTCATCAAAGGTGGACACCACATGATAGGTGGCGGATATTGAAGATGGGCCCACATGATGGACAATAACATTAATGGTGGGCCACACATGATGTATGGCCAACATCAAAGGTGGGCCCTACCTAATGAATGGTGCACATTAAAGATTGGACCCTATTGGTAAATGGTCCACAACCACGGTGGGTCCCACATGATGGATGGCCCACATTAGTGGAGCCACATATTGAACATCCACATCAAAGGTTGGCCCTACATGATGGACAGTGAATGTAAGGAGACCAAATAGACTTAAGGGATGATTACTTATGATATTGGAAACGAAACATGCTTAATTTTCTACTTTTTTATGATAACTATGTTGTTTGTCAAACATGCTTATGTGCTAACTAAGTAGAAACCAAGATAAGTTACTTATCAAATAAGTAGCTTATCTTAAGTAACTTACAATCCAAATGGATCTAAAATGACCCAGATCCAATACTCAAGTGGCTGAAAACAGTGAGGATTTACGTCTATAGTTGAAATGTTCATGGGGCCACAGAAGTTTTGAATCCAGGCTAATATTTGTGTTTTCAGTTACCATTAGGAATGACATTATGAATGGTATAGATGGCATATAAACATCACTGTGACGCAAGAAGGTTCAACGGTGGGAATTTCCTAACCACCTTTTCCTTAGTGCAACCCGCTCCAGTCTTCAGATCCGGATCATATTGGTCACATGTCCTAAAATGAGCTGCAAAATGGATGGACGGGTGGATTTGTCACAAACATCACCGTGGACTCCACCTTCCCACGTGGAGCGCATCCAACAACAATCCATCCAGGCCCATGGACATCACCTTGACAGGACGCGGATGGCCTGCGGAAGCCTTTCACAGCATCTCCTGCGCTCGGAATGTAGGTGGGCCAACCGTGATGTTTGTGAGAAATCTACGCCGTCCAACCATTTTGTGAGATCATTTTAGATGTTGCTACAAAATATGAATGGGATCCAAGACTCAAGTGGGCTGAAAACGTGATGATTAAGCTTCCAGAGTTGAAATATTCGTGGGGGCACTGAAGTTTCGAATTAGGATAATATTTGTGTTTTCAGTTCATCTCAATAGGAATGACATTATGAACGGTATGGATGGCATATAAATATCACAATGAAACCATAGAAGTTTCAACGGTAGGAATTTCCCTACCCACTTTTTCGAAATAACGCCGGGTGAACTCAGAAACTAGGGTAAGTAAAAAGCAGCGTTGTAGATTTTACTAGAGTGTTTTACCAACCTGTCGCATCTAAAGAGTGTTTGTCGTGCCACCCGGGTTGGATCTAAGGCTCGCGTCCTCTACGGACGCTTTCCAAAAAGTCCGTTAGGCGCAGGCGAATTGCGCCCTCGCCTAAAGGACGCTTTCGGAACGCGCCCTTAAAGGATGCCACCTTGTTTCCACCCGGGTATCACTACAAAAAAATATTTAGGTGTGACAGGTAGGCAAAACCCTCGAGTAAAATCCTATATTTTTGTTTTTACTTGGTCTAGGTTCTGGGTTCACCCGGCTTTTGAACTCTAAACTTGCAGGTGTCAACTTTATAAACACCTCGGTGTCCTCAAAGATTAGTCCTATTATAAACAAAAAGGTCAAGTAGGGTCATCATCAGACGATATGAACGGTATGGATGTCATATAAACATCACTGTGGACCCCAGGAAGGTTTCAACGGTAGTAATTTACCTACCCACCTTTTTCTTTATTGAGACCCACTTGAGTCTTGGATCCGGTTCATTTTTGTTTACATGTCCTAAAATGAGCTCCCAAAACAGATGGACAGTGTGGATTTATCAAAAAAACATCAATGTGGGCCCCACTGTGGTTCCCATTGCGGGAAATTCCTGCACAAGGCTTTCGCAGGAAATCCGCGCCCCCTTAACACTAGAATCCGTACTTAGAGAGAGATGCGAATGCGGCGCGACTTGGGTGAGACCCCGGAACCAGGGATGTGGTGGGACCCTGAACCTAGGGCTCACCTGGATGTATTCTTTGTAGATCCATGCCGTTCATCTGTTTCTTCATATTATTTTGTACTATGTTACCAAAAATGAAGAAGATGTAATTTTTGGGTGGACTACAACATAAGAAACACTAAACACTAGTTAATGACCATTAAAAACCTTTTGTGAGCTACAAAAGTTTTCTATCAACTTGATATTTGTTTTTTTTCTTTCATCCCTGTCTACGTGACCTTATCAACAAATTGGATGGTCAATAAACATTATGGTTGACTCCAGAAAGTTTTTAATGGTCACGGTTGAATGAGAAATGTTTCTTATGTTGTAGTCCACTCAAAATTTTCATCTGCTTCCTTTTTGGTACCATAGTACAAAATAATATGAAGAAACAGATGGACGGCATGGATCTACAAATAATACATCCAGGTGGGCCCTAGGTTCAGGGTCCCACCCACATCCCTGGTTCCGGGGTCTCACCCAAGTCGCGCCCATGCGCATGGGCGGACAATAGCTCTTCTCTTTTATTTCCTACCGTTAATGAAGAGAAAGAGGTGGGCCACAAAAAATAAAGCCAGTCATCGAGCCGTTGTGGATTCCACGTCATTCGCACCTGTCGACCGGCAACATCCGGTAAATAATTAAGTAAAAAGCACCGCCACCAAATCCTCAACGTTATAAACTCTTCCCACTACTCTCTTCTTCTATAAAAACAAATCAAAAGCAGAAGAATAGAAGGAAAGAAGTAAGGCTAGGGTTTGGGTTTGCAGTTGCCTTCCCACATGCAAACCCCAAATCCCTTCCTTCCTCTCTTCTCTCTGTCAATCCATCTCCTTCTTCTTGTTGCGCCTTTTGAATCTCAGCCGTCCATTTGATTCCTCTCAACTCAATCTACTCTTTTCTACTCGATGGCCACAAATCCGAAGAATCCGAATCTTGATAAGAAAGGAGAGGATCTTGGAGACGACATGACGGCCGATCTCATCTTCACAAAACGGGGTTGCTGCTTTTGTATTCCTTGTTTCAGATCTGATCGAGCCAATTCGACCGTTGGATCGGGGTCAGCGTGGTGGAAGCAGAGTTGGACGGACGAGATTGAAGGGAAGTGGTGGAAGGGGTGGAATTCTCTGAAGAAGGTGAAG
Organism: Liriodendron chinense; assembly: GCA_003013855.2. Taxonomy (NCBI): domain Eukaryota; kingdom Viridiplantae; phylum Streptophyta; class Magnoliopsida; order Magnoliales; family Magnoliaceae; genus Liriodendron; species Liriodendron chinense. The sequence goes on from PVNU02002850.1 coordinate 812,287, forward strand.
GAATGGTCGGAGATCGTTGCAGGGCCCAGATGGAAGACGTTTATACGGAGATTTAATAGGAAAGGGGGCAGGAGTGGAAAATACCAATATGATCCCTTGAGCTATGCGCTGAATTTCGACGAGGGGCATGGGCAAAATGGTAATTTGGAGGGCGAGTACGGGTACCGCGATTTCTCGACCCGTTACGCTGCTGCGAAGTCGTCGGTGGATCTCGGAAAGGACGGCCCGGATTTCGCGACGGGCGCGGGACATTGATTCCCATGCGAGTTTGGTGGTGGTGGGTGGTGGGTGGATTCGAACCCGATTTGCCTGTAACTCCTGGTTCTGTGGGGCCCACGGCGACGTTTGTGTTATATCCACTCCGTCCATCCGTCTCTCCTCCTCATTTAAGGAAATGGGTCAAAAATCATAAATCAAGTGGGCGACATATCACTAAAAACCGTGGAAATAGAAATGTCAGCCGTTGAAACCTTCTGTGCCCGCCATGATTTTTATATGCCATCCAACGCGTTCATAAGGTGATTCGAGTACGGATGAAGGGTAAATGCAAATGCCTGATCAAGAACTTGTGTGGGGCGCATGAAGGTTCCAATGGTGGCATTCCCATCTCCGCTATTACATATGGTGTGGCCCACTTGATTTTTGTGTCCAAAAATGAACTGGAGAAACGGATGGACGGACTGTATATAACACAAACATCACAGTGGGCCCTACAAAGGGTTGCAGGAAGGAGATTCGAATCGTTTGTTTATTTATTTGTTTATTCATCAATTTAATTTCATTGATTTGGTTGTAAAAGTCAGCGGTAAATTCTACATAAACAGTACAGATTTGTTTCGAAACGTATTGGTAGTCCGCCGTGCTTCCGGATTTGGTTGTCCTTTTCTTATTTCTATTTTAATTTTTATTTTATTTGTTTAATTAGCAGTGATCAGCCCCGCACGTTAGGTTTCGTTGGGAATTCTTAGACCGAAGAAATCTCGAGGGGATGCTGTCATTGTAAGATGACTTCAAATAGGTCGCCAGTTGGACTACCATTCTTTACTTGAGGGTTAAGCTACCGGACGCGGACCAGGTGGTGTGTCCACGCCTTGGGGGCCGTGGGGTCCAACGATATGTATCTGTTTTATATCCATGCCGTCCATCCGTATTGTCCCTCATTTTTCAGCATAAACCAAAAAATGAAGCTAGATCTGAAGCTCAAGTGGACCACACCGTAGAAAAGTGCTGATTGATTGGCCATCGTTAAAAGCTTCTTGGGCAGCAAAAGTCTTGGACCAGTGGTGCAGCTGGGGCGGGGTGAGATCGAGCACCGTTTCTCTCACAGGAAAAACAATCCAAATCAACGGATCTATCGAGAAGAACACTCGACCTTCTTTGAATTCTCAAGGGGCAATCAAAGAAAACGACCAAGCATAGTATAAATTTAAAAAAATTTCATTAATCAAAGATAAAATCATTAAAAATGAAATAAAAATCAATATTTATAATAAAATGAAGTCCTAGCAAAACTTATGAAACCCTAATTATGTATCTAGATGAACCGTAAACACAATAGAAAAATATTAGCAAAAAACTGAGTAAATTGATTTGGGACCAAGACCGAAATGGTTCTATAGAAGAAGTTCATGCTTCCTTTGTTGAAGTAGGGGTAAATGATCTGATTCGAGATTTTATTAGAATTGATTTGGTGAAGTCCCCTATTTCGTATATCAGAAAAAGGAATGATACGACAGGTTCAGGATTGATCCCCGATAATGAATCAGATCGCACCAATATCAATACTTTTTATTCCAAGACGAGGATTCAACCGTAAACACAATAGAAAAATATTAGCAAAAAACTGCGTAAATTGTATAACGCCTGTCGGGCGTCGTCTTCGTTCCACTGGTATGAGCAATCCACATATCTGATTGACACAAAACTTTGTGATTTTTCTAACATCGATGTACTCTACAAGATGGTTGGCTAGATTTTTCATATCAGTAGTGCTGGGCCACCTGAACTATCTCCAAGTTAAGTCGGCGAAATTCGAAACTTTTTGGACAATTGATACTATTTCGTACGCCACGGTCAATCTGTAATTTGGATCAACATGAAACTTGTTGGATTTTCTCAATGTCGAGCATCTCTACAAGATGGATGAAATGGATAATCATAAATAATCAAAATGGATCCCAAGAATTGGGCTAAAATACACTTTTCTATTCCAGTTAAAACTCCAAAACTGAAAACTACCACAAAGCCCAGGCGTCTCATGACTGGTCGGATAGGGTCTAAAATAGTCTAGAGATTTTGGACTAACTCCCATTCGAAATTGGACCAGATGGATGATTGGTCCCCGAGTGTGCACGACCAATCGTCAAATGATGTTTCTTTACGTTTTCTTATATTCTTCCTCCTGTCCATCTCCATTATGAAGGTCATCGATCCTCACCCTTGATCATGAAATTCACTCCGTACATCAAACTCCTCCACTTGAAGAAAACTTGACTCGAGTTTTGCCTCAAGTCATGATGGAGACTCGCATTCGTCTTCTTCCGTGGCCTTGGCTTGAGAATCGAACTTCGATGTGATTGGGGATGCTTGTCCTCGGCCATTCCTTGGTATAGTACAACAAACATCATCGTCTTCTTCTTAGCGGGAATAAGAAAAATTGCAAATGGATCCGCTCTACCAACTGTGCTACTGAAGATTGGCTCTATTTAAAAAAAACTAGTCTCTGATACATCCATGGACTCCTGCAAATCAAGATCTACAATTTCTGGAGGGGTAACATAATCATCTTCCTTGTTCACCACATATGAGATATCGTCTTCCTCCATCTCCTTAGAACTTTGAATATTTTCTGAGACGATGGTAGGTGGTAGCTCCTCCTCTCCCTCTGTAGTTTCTTCCTCTAATGATTCAGCAGGACCATCGAAAGGGATTCCCATGTCTTCATGAATGATCTTCACTTCAAAAGTCTCAGGAGGGGCATCCACGTCTGCATCTATGCCACATGTATGTTGTTGATGGCCCCTCGCTTCCTTAAGAGCAACACATGCGTTTTTTATGGGGCTGAAGACTTGTGGTGTCACCACCTCAAATAAATTTTCATTGTCAACTAGCAAACGGGCCAACAATCACCGTTTCATCCACTGCCACAAGAGAATCAGCACTTTCATCTCCCTCTCCCAATCACGTTTAATGATTAACCACCATTCCCAAGCATCAACATCCAAGTGACACACTGCAGCTAAGACCATTTTCTCCTCTGGAACTCGCATGAAATCGAAGTAATATTCGACCTCAGCGAGCCATTCTGCGATGCGGTCATGGCTATTGAAGATAGGAAGTTCTACTGTCCTCTCGTAGGACCAATCTAGTTTCTTGTTTATGCGGTTGAACCCAGCCTACAATTATTATATAGCTTGATGAGTCTTCCACTAAAATGTCTCAAGTGTCGCCCTGAAAGCTGCCTCTTTGAGAGGATGGATCCTTGAAGCACCGTCTATAGAATTTTTGCCGTAGCCACTATTAAAAGTCATCGTCCCAAGGTTGTTCCTCACTCTGATACCAATTTGGTGTAGCCGGGGTAGGGGTGAGATCGAGTACTGTCTCTCTCATGGGATCTAAATCCACAGATCTATCGAGAAGAACACACGATCTTCCTTGATTTTTCAAGAGGCACTCGAAGAACATGAGTAAACAGAGTATAAACTCAAGAATTTTTCATTAATCAAAGATAGAATTGTTAACAACGAAATAAAAATAATATTTATAATAAAATTAAGTCCTAGCAAAGCTTAGGAAACCCTAATTGCGTATATAGATGAACCCTAAACACAATAAGAAAATTTCAGCAAAAATCTGTGCAAATTGTATAACACATGTCGGGTGTCGTCTTCATTCCACTGGTATGAGCAATCCACATATCTGATTGACACAAAAATTTATGATTTTGCTGACATCGATGTACTCTACAAGATAGTCGGATTAGATTTTTCATATTACTAGTGGTGGGCCACCTGGAGTATCTCCAAGCTAAGTTGGCAGAATTTGAAAATATTTGGATAGTTTGTACTATTTCGGATGTCACGGTCAATCCATAGCTTAGATCGATGTGAAACTTATTGGATTTTCTCGGCATCGAGCATCTCTACAAGATGGACGAAACGGATCATCATAAATAATCAAGATGGGCCCTAGGAATTGGGATAAAATTAAAAAACAGAAATAACACTTTTATGTTCCTATTGAAACTCTAAAACCGGAAACTGCCGCAAAGTCCACACTTTTCACGACCGGTCGGACAGGGTCCAAAATTATCCAAAGATTTTGCATTGACTTCCATACGAAATTGGACCGGTTGGACGAACGGTCCTTGAGTGTGCACGACCGGTCGTCCGACCCCTGTGACCTTATCAAGAGGTTGGATGATTATTAAATATTACCGTGGTTAGAAAGGTTTAAACGTTGGATGTCATTGTTCCCATTGTTTTCCTGTGGTGTGGATCGTGTGGTCCACTTGAGATTTAGATGTGTTTGATTTTTTTTATTTTTTATTTTTGGGTTTATTTTCTAAAATAAGCTGAAAAAATAATACACCGAGTGAATATAAAACACATCATGTTGGGCTCACAGTGCACAACACATCACCGCTCCTATGGTGTTTTCCACTTAATCTACAGCCAAAACAAAACATGAGGCAGATCCAAATCTCAAGTGTCCGCCATGCCATGGGAAACAGTGGTAATTGAACTCCCATTATTACTGACCTTAATGTTTATTTGGCCGGCCAATTTGTTGGTACGGCCACACATACTCAGAGGGAAACACACAAATGGCAGCTTGAACCACAACACTGGTAGCCAGAAGATGTTTCTAATGATAGGAGTTTAATTCGATTGTGTGGTTCACCTGATATTTTTATCTACTTCATGTCTTTGGACCATGACTTAAAATACGTTGGCAAAACTGATGGAGAGCATGAATATACAACACATACATCAAGGTGAGCCACCGAGCTACACCCACCCAGCAGAATCCGAGGTCGAACGTAATTCGCGTCCTAGCTCAACCACTCATCTGGCGATTCTCTGATCATGAAAAAAAAAAAAAAAAAAAAGAAAGTGGGGCCGAATCTGATGATCGATCCGTTGGACCGCTGGTATTGGAATGGTGGGTGGTTAAGATACATTTACCAATGGCCCCACCTTCAAATTACATTTATCATGAATCCAGTAATAAGACCGTCCTAATTTGAGGGAAATATCTAGGTAGGACCCACTATGGGTTACTAAGATCTTGAGCACAGTGGCTACCATGTGGACGGACATCTCAGAAACTGCATGATTGGAAAATCCTAGGACATCTCAGAAACTGCATGATTGGAAAATCCTAGCTGTTGCTTAGTTGCCAATATGCTGGCGAGCTTTGCTAAGTCACACATGCGTACAACTTAGCTCATGCACACGCTATCACATGTGCCAGCGTGGCAGAGAATTGTAATATCCAAGCCGGGAGCGAATTAGCTGTCACTCTTGTAACATCTTACCCCCACCGTGTGGGGCCTACCTTGATGTATTTTTTGTATATCCATGCCGTCCACCTATTTTTAGGTCTCATTTTAGGAGGAGATTCAAAATTATAAGAAGATCCGACCATACCAATAGAAAGAGTGATGAATAACCATTAAAAGCATTTTGTGGGTCATAAAAGCTTTGGATCAATATGATCTTTCTAATTTCCCTTCATCCAGATCTTCTTGACATTATCAAGAGGTTGGATTGCAAATAAACATTAAGAAAACATTACAATGGGCCTTTTGGAATTTTTAATGGTGAGGCACTCAATCAACACTGTTTCATGTGGTGTGGTCCACATGAGATTTGGATCTGTATAAATTTTGGTATCTCATCCTAAAATGGTCCATAAAAACGGATGGACGGCATGGATATACCGAAAATCATCAATGTGGGCCCCACGGTAGGGATAACACCCACTAAGCTGTTACTCCGGGAACACCTAATTCGCACCCAGCCAAGCCATCCCTATCACAAGAATCAGGTCGCTGGTCAAGTGGGCCACATTTAACAAAACAAATGTACGGTTGCAAATAAATCAGCCGGAAGGTTTGTCAACGGTCCAATTATTTCTAATCTTATGGCATACCTGGTTAGTGGACCACCTTTATATTTGTGTAGTGACATCTACTCAGTGAGGTCCACCTGATGGATGGCTTGGATATTTCACGCCTCTGCCACTGTTGGCTTCTACACTAGCGTGTGCAAAGCTTCGGTAGGATTTAGGAAAAAAAAAAAAACTTACCCAGGTCAGGACAGAGCCAGAGCCCGTTCTTGCTGTGGGTTTGATAGCTAAGATTGAATCTGTGGGTTTCGGACGTGGCCTGTCCTTGGAATGGTTTAGAGATCAACAGTACATCTCCAGTGGAGAAGTTTTAGGAAGGCTAGGACCAGCAACCATTAAGGGGAAGAATTTTAGGCAGTTTTTCAATTTATTTTCGTTAGTGTTTTGCACATGTAGCATGCCTATTGTCGGCGCCAATTTTTCGGTCAGGCATGTGATGTGTGTGTGAACCTACCAGAATTGAATGCGGGGCCAATTCAAACCAAATAACGATGACCCTATGCACTAAGATAGGTAGATATGCCGTAATTGGCTATATGTGACTAGGACTTGTACAAATATGCCGCAATTGGTTATATGTGACTAGGACATTGTACAGATCAGTCGCCTATTCAGCCACTTGCATAGTTTTTTTTTTTTTTTTTTTTTTTTTTTTTTTTTAAGGTGATGGTTGGAGGGTGGGGTTCATCCTTTAATAATGAGTTACACTTCTATCTTTCGTATGAAAGGACTTTTCAATACATAACACAATATGAAAAGAAAACACTTACAGTCGGTCGCGTGGAATGTGATGGAGATCACCTTTTCAAATAGATAACTTCATTAAAATAAGCCCAGCATATAAGCATAGACTTCAAGCACAACTAAAGTTACCAACTATTGGATTATTATTACTAAGCTATTACTACGAATAGTAAATTCACATCTCATACTATGAAATGTAAAGAGCATAATTACGCTAATGAAAACGAAACTAAGGATGTGGATTACACTAAAAAATGTAAATAGCAAAATGCTAAGGAGCATGATAAGATAAATTAAGATTTGATTTGATTGGTTGGTGCTGGACCCTTTGTTCTGTTGTAATTCTCTAATATTTATAGCCTTCATTCAACCATACAACCTAAGGCTCTTGACTGCTTTATTCAGCACAATCAGTCTTCCAGATCCTTCTTCATTTGCCACCTATACCTATAACTGTTTTGCTGACTCGGCCACGTTCGCTCGCTCGCTCTAACCTTACTAGTGTCGTGGCATTACTTAATCAATGACAGTTGTATCACCACGAACCTTGCTACATTGTCGCCCACTGCTCCACACATCCACTTCATAGAATCATATAACCACACGTGTTCTCTTCTAATTGGCTCTTGCACAGCTAGGGCAAAAAATAGTGTAATGCATTGCCCCTCACGTCACATTACCTTTGGGAAAAGGTAAAAGTGAGGTTTGATTTTTCATTAAACGCAGTCGTGCCTTCGTTTCACGTGTCACACTCTCATTCACTGCGCATGGTCGATACGAATTTGGATGACAGTAATGCTTTCTCACAAAAGCAACCCTGCACCGACGCGTGTCCCTTTCTTGAACCGGATGAGGTGTCATGATTACACCTTCATTATTTCCCACCAAGGCGGCCGATAAAAATAAATTTTAAATTCTATTCCCTTTCTTATGTTTCCTCATTCTTCAAACTTTTTCTACTTCTTCTTCTTTAATGGCTGCCTCTTCCTCATCTACCTCCCCTTTCGACTTGGATAAGCTAGTCGACGCCTTGGATGGTCTTTCTAATAATTTCAATAATGAGATCATTTTCACGAGTTAATCTTGAAGATGTGTCTATGTTGGATCTCTTTTCTCCGAACTGCCCAAGCGAAAGAAATACTATTCCAAGATGTGAAAATTCAGAAACCATGACTGCCTTGAAACTTCCCAGATCCTAGATGTAACTTTAGGTTGGATGGAAAGACTGGTTCGAACGCCTCGAGGAACATCATGAAGCATCATGGAAGGAAATGGGTATCCATGAATGTATCAAGCTGTCCACAATCCCCTATGAAGCAAAACCCTTCACTTCTGACCGCAACATCAACATTTTGGAGCAGATCGACGAACACATTCTTCTTCAAATGCGGTCCTATGAGTCCTTCTATCTTTGATATTTGTGCTTTCACTATCTTCTACCCTTCGACAAAGCTGTCTTCCCTAATTTCACCATGAATAAGCAAAAGTATTTTACACCCCGTGGCAACAAAGCATATTCTTACTTATAACCACATATAAAAAATGATAGCGGCCCGATCGATCAGGAGGAACTTACGGCATTTTTGTTATTCTGGATATGTCATCATCTTCTATATGTAAGTGCCCACAACATCACTCACAAGTGCATTCCTCAGGTCAAAGCACTCGCCCAGGGTAAAAAGCTTGCTCTTAATCCCTTCGTTCTAGGTCATTTCTACCGAGGTATGTATGACCTGACTACCAAAGGCATTTACAATTGTGGTGGGCCCCTGTGGCTCGTCGAGATGTGGCTCTTTGAATATTTCAGCTTAAACTTGGTTACTGGCCCTCCTCTGGACGATATCGTTTATACTTCTTATGGCCACCGCAATATGCATTATTTGAAAAATGTTCTCACCTTCCCAACTTACATGAATAATTTATTCTTTCCACTGACCATTGACAAGGACCTCCACTCTTTCACCCCTTTCCATAAAAAGGAATTCATCCCAACATGGCTCACGGACGATGCAAATGATCCAACCACATTTTCTTTAATGCACAAGGCTTTGGAAAGCTATCTGATTGCCAAAGACCTTTCATATGACGACACCATCGAATCCGGCAAGAATGCAAAGGCTAGAATTGAGCATTATAGTCCGAACATAATCACCCACCAATTTGGCCTTATGCAAGGCATTCCCTGCTCATTCACCCAGAAAACTCTCAATTAGCACCCTTACGCCCGCGTTGTCATGCACACCATTGAAGATTACCTTGGCATCAATACTTTCTATGAGGATGCTGAAGCTATCTTTGAATTTAAAGTTTGTCGATCAGACGGGTTTATTGGAAGCCTTTTACAAATGGTGGGTCGATCACTATTAGAGACTTATCCTCCAATCAACCGAAGTTACTACTGCCCAACTACATATTTATAAACTGATCAAGCCAAAAGACAAAAAAAGAATAAGAAAACTGAAACTACAGGATTCGGCCACCGCCTTACTAGAACTTGAAAGGCATCGGCCGCATTAACTGCTCCAGCAGCCGATCCTACCTTGAAGCCCAAGAAACGAAAACCAAGGCTAAAGCACTTGTTCCTCCCGCTCGAGTGTCTTCTCCAGCAGCAACTACTTCTCTAGTGATAGCTTCCTCTCAAGTGGCAATTTATCCTTCAATGATAGTCACAACTGCTCCTCTAGTAGCAACCATTTCTCCAACAACAGTCTCGGCCATCCCCACAACAGTTGTTTCCCCATCAACGGCACTAACCATTCCAGTAAAAATTCCAGCTATTCCCCTAGAGAATCAATGATCTTAGACCAGCTATAGGTCCTAGTCCGAGACTACTTCTTACTTCGGGTGCTAGGATGGCCCAGCAAATCTACCAATTCCAGCAATTCAATCGCCACCCGCCAGCTCATGTAGACATTCCATTTCAAAAGGATAAGGTACATATTCAGCAAATGCTATAAAGGCCTGGGAAACATACTTTGACACCAAATTCTTTCCTTAGCTTTCACTTAAAAATTTCGCTTGCGAAATAGAGCAATGTTTTAGAAAGCACAGGGAGGCTCATAAAGGTCGATGTTTACAGAAATGGTGCATGGATAGGGCGGATAGGATACCCCTAAATTATCTGAACTTATCTATTGATGAGAGATATAAAAAAAAAAAAAAAAAAAAAAAAAAAAAAACCTTATCGGCCAAATCCACTGCCACTCGACCTGTTGCAACAATCATAAGAAATCCTCGATCGATAGACAATAGATTCATAACGATAGTTGTTCATTCTGATTTAGGTAGACTTCCCTTTTCGTATTTTTACATATATCTTCCTTGCTTCATCCCACCACTTTCTGACTGTTTCCTCTTTCATTTGCAATCCTTCGGGAGGTTCCAGCTATGGGAGCATCAACTGGTCAATCCTCTACCATTCATCCGATCGAACAACCTATTGCAGGTGAATCAACGGTCGCAGATGAACCAACATCCGTAGACGAATCAGCCAAAGAGACGCAAGGTAGTCAACCATCGAAGATACATCCTACCGAGCAAGGGACTCCAGCTGACATAGCGGCTGCAGATGAGTCAACGCCTATGGATGAGTCGGTCGAACCTACTTCACATCCAACTACTTTTGATAACACAGCTCCGACCCTCAAAGTTACAGGAACAATGGCTGATCCTCCAAAACCTACTGAATCGGCCAAACAATCATCACTCGCCGACAGTCATTTTGGATCAAGAGAATGAAGATGGTGATCGTGAAATATCACAAGTCCTTTTATGACCATCGTCCAACCTTCTCTGGTGGCATCTATACTACAGGTCTGCCCGCTGCCCGTTTAATCTATAGCACCTTCACTAGCATCTCCAGCATCTTCTTCTGCCTCCACTCAGCTGATGGCAATTAGTTTTACCTGATGAATCTAAAGAAGGATCATCGTGCCGCGTTCGTCCGGCGTGTTCGAGCCCGGTCCTCGGCTGGTCTATTTGGGTTCAGTCGGCCGAGACCCCTCATCCATCATCTACCCCCGCAACTATTCTTCCTACTTAGCTGATCGACTTAGACACAGACATCTTGTCGATCGATGAAATTCTCAACTCTCTTGAGAAAGCTCTTGATGGTGATGTTTCTATATATGAATCTCTGGCTCTTCCTGTCGAAGTGCAGCAGCTTAAAGATGAGATTCAGATATGGGTACGTTCATGTGCATTAGAGCTTCTTTCGAACGATTTGGTCGAAACCCTTACCAGCCTGATCGACCGATATCAAGTCTATTACCGCTCTGTCCAAAGCATTACTTTTTCAAATATCAAAGACTCAAATTTGGCCTATGATGAGCCTCCTTCTCTTGTCTCTTGATATTTTTAAAGGAACTATTTTATTTTTTAGTTTAACATAGGTGGGGTCAGCCTTGAGCTATTTTTTGTTAAAACTTGATTACGACCATGCTTTAGATGGCCACTATAAATCTTTATTCTTTTGATTTGTCTTGAATGCATTGAAATTCTTTATTTGCTTTATTATTGTCATTTAGAACCAAATATTCGTAACTAAACCGTACATTACTATTACTGAAAATTTTCAGGCCAACCTTCTTGGAGATCAGCCATTTGTTTGGTCGTCCTTGCTTTTCATTTTTATAACTAAGTGGAAGGGTCAGTTGGTGTTTTCGGCCTGCATTTTTTTCGTACAATCTTACCTTAAGTTTTGCTCATGTGGAATCTTCAACAAACGCATTATGGCTTATTTCTAAAGGATTATCGATCATGGGAGGAAGTTATTCCCCTTTAGTCAATTGATGATCGTCGTACGTTGCTCTCATCTCTTCCATTCTACAGCCCTTTTCCTTTGAAGACAATGCCTCTGTGTCTTAGTCAGTTTCTCCAAAGGCTTCTCATTCGGGGTTTGGATACATGTATATGAGAGTATACCTTGTAATATAATACTCTTGATGTATTAGATGTACTCATTGTATTGTTGTTCAGCCAGGGTTCGCACTTGTCAACCTTGTAGTTGGGGCTTTACAACATTTGGCCAGTTGTTATTCTTGTATGGTGATGCTTTAGTCATTTAAAATAGGGGGTTGGGCTTGATCTTGATCATCTCCTCTCTTTAGTACTACAATGGTAACAATTGCTCCTTCTTTGAAGGTGGGTTGATATGATGTTTATGGACCAAGGAGGTCATCCCGCCGACTGTTAACTTAGCTCCCACAATGATTACCTCTGGGTGCTTTTCTTTACTAAGGCTCATATTCCTCATGCTTGGGCATTTTCGTTGTTGTCCTGTTGATGGTGGAGCAACCGTTTGAGCCTGCCCCCATGACGTGTTGGCTGATAGTGTTTTAGCCTTATGTCCTGTTCCTTAAGGCAAGCGCTTTCCTTCCTGAGTTACCCTCATGTGAGAAATATGGCACATGAGAGGTTTATGCTCAGTGGCCTTTTGAGGAGGTTTACTAGTATTCATACTTCTTAAATCGAGAACCGCCATTGGCGCCTTTCTTATATCCTTAGGCTAAATCAGTCGATGGTCAGGAATCGCTGATGCTAATGATGACTTCTCATTCACGGTAAGGGGAGGGCTCTTGACTGCATCTCCCCCGGCCGTGATGGTTGTTGATGACCTACCCTTGTCTTTGATGATGACCGATCATTTCTCAGTTTGTGATACAGGTGGTGGAATGGCCGGATGCTAATTTGTCAAAAGGGAAGTTTGTTGCACGGGGTGTTGCGCTATCGCTGCTTGCTTTTCCTCGAGTCAGCCTGATGGTGACCATTTTAGCTCGCATTATGTTGATGTTGACCGTTTTGGGAAAGGGGTCTCGATCAATCCCTATAGCCTCTTTTTTGAAAAACTTAAGAAGGCTTTTGTCGATGTTTTCCTAAATGATGTTTTCTAAAATGACACAATTCTTAGTGGAATGATTTTTAGTACGATGGCACTTGTAGTGCACACCCTTCTTTAATTCCTTGGCTGATGAGATCTTCTGGTAGTCAGGTAGTTTGATAAATTTGGTATCTAAGAGGGTGTCAAAAATCTCATTGGCCTAGAGATGTCGAAAGAGTATTGCCTCAAGAACTCGAGAACACCCTTTCTGGGGTTGACACCAGTGGAGGTTTTAATCTCGTGATGCTTCAAGGCAAGATATTTATACTGTCATTTGCCAATTACCTTCGCTATAGCCGCTTCATAGTTGGCGTTGTGGTTTTCGCTTGACCATGTGCGGATTACTTCTGCAACGACCAATTCATAGTTCGGGTCATGATAGAACGTGCCCTGTGACGTACTTATCGAATGTTTCTCCTCTCAAGGATTCGTTCGTATCGGTTGGCCATGGTCGATAATTCGAACAGATTGCCAAAATGCATGCCCTCGAACTTCTTGTGAAGCTCAAAGTCTATGCCTTTTAAGGCAATTTTGGCGAACTCAGTCCTCAGGAAGGATCACTGAGCAGTGATTTTTTATGCCCTTGAGTCGAGCGATGAACTGCTCGACCATTTCTCTAGGGCAGCTGTCATAATTGGATAAATCGACCATGGACACCTCTAGCTCGATTTGGTGGAATTACATATGAAACCTCTCCTCCATCTTGAGTCAAGTTTGGATAAAGTTGGTTGGGAGGTATACATACTAAGTAAAGGTTACTCCCGTCAAGGAGTTACTGAACAACCTTAGTTTAAAAAAATATGGTGTGACGCTTCACCACGTTGCATGGTGCAGCGACTAATGTACTCGATCGTGGAGGTTTCTCCCTCTCCAAAGAAAAGAGTGAACTCAAGGAACCTGAACCCTCTGGGTAGTTCAAAGTATTGATCTACCTAGTTAGGATAGTGTTTCCTGTAAATCAACTAGGCGATTTACCACCGTTAGGCTGGATGCCGTACTCCTGAATGAGTCATATGATGTTGTCTTGGCTGAGCGATCGTTGCATCTGCGCAAGGTATGGCCTTTGCGCTGCTTAATTAATGGCCATCGAAGGTTGTCGGATTGGAGGTTGCTCCTTGGGTATCTCAGCCCTCTAGTGGCCTTACTGAACAACCGATGCAATTGGAGGTCGCCCCCCTTAGTTCTTGGCCATTGGGTTGTTATTGTATGATATCGGCTAAGCAACCAATTACCCCTCAAGATTATCGATATCGGCTTGTAGTTGCCCTTTGGGTATATAGGGATTCTGGGGTCAATGTACTCTTATTGGTCGTATGGTCGGCCATTTTAGCCATTTCTCCTTGCCACCAGTGGTCGCAGTATAGGACGGCCTTGGGTTTCGATCCAACTAGCCCTTGTAGGGAACTTGGCCGGTCGTTTTATGTCCAATTCCAAAGGGAGAATCGGGTGCATGTTGGATATTGACGATTGTCGAAAGCCTCTTAAAGAAACTTTTGACCACCCTTTCGAGCATCTCTAATTATAACCTAGTGTCTTTCGCAATCTGTCGTATGTCTCCTTATATATGAAGGAAATGCATGGAGACATATCTAAGGACTGGTTGAGAAGAAGATTTTGCGTCCACGTCAACAGGTTCAATCGGTTGTCCCGCATTTTATGGCTCTTTTACAGTATCAATGATAGAACTAGCCTTTTCGATTTAGGAGGAAACTTGTTTTATTGAGAAATACTAAAGATAGTACACCATGTCTCATCGGCCATGCCATAAAATATGTTCGTGCAATTCAATCAAACACGAGGCCACATGTGTTAAAGAAGGCCCTTATTCGGTTAAGCGTGTGGAGTTAGGACAATGCGAACATGTCGGAGTCGTAGTCGACTCGAGTATGATTGAACACTAGTGACCCTAGTGCTGAGATATACAAATTAAGACCGAATCCATGGGATTGGCCGCCTTCATTAGCCGCCGATTTTTACAACCATTAGGTAATTTTAAAGGGTAGGGGCTAGTTCTTCCGAATGGATTCTTTTTTCCTTCCATTTAGGACTTTATTTACAATAGTGATAGCAAGCTTTGTATTTCTCAATAGAGCAATGATGGAAAGATTTAAAACTAAAAGCTACAAATGCCGATTTTATTGATTTGTATTTAAAAATTAGTATAATCAGCAGATGAATAAATCGACAGAGAAAGAAACAAAAGATAAATACATACGATCGCCTATGTAGAAAAATAATTGAGCAGATGGTTAGCGGGATGTGACCGGGTGTGACATTCCAAGAACTTGATTTATCGGGAATTCGATGACGGTGGGTAAGTATTTATACTACTCTTATGCATACTGCAATGATGAAGGTGGACAGTAGCGATCTAACCTAAACTCTAGACATTTTATAGCGTGGCTTGACAGAAGTGGAGGAATTAAAAAAACTAAGATAAGCAGTGTTGCGCTATATAGATTGACTGTGTTTAATGTGGGCCTAAAGCTCTTCATCGCATGCTCCTTATATAGCTTTAGGAGGAGGCAAACCCTTACTAGATTTCCTTATTAATCCAGGATCCTTGGCGATCACGGTGTGTAGTTATTTTCTAATCATCCTGCCTTAGCCAAAAATATCTCCGTAGGTTATGGTATCAAACTGTTTTCAGATCTCCTTACTAGCATGACTGTAAAGATTTATGGAAATTATGAGATCAGTCTCACTAGACCTAGATTCATCACGGTGTCTTTATTTTCCACTTCTTGAACCTTTATAATCGCCGCAAGAGCAGCAATCATCTCTGAGAGGATCTCCCATTATAGTAGAATTGTATGAGATGGCCTTGCCGAGCATATCTAAATTCGTGATAAGATCCCTATCTCGACAAGTCTTTATAGCGTTGTCGAGCACACTGCTTCAACCACGTGTGTCAATCGTGTTAGGGCTACGTGTAATTTATCACAGTCCCTTTTTCTGCAGAAGTGTGTACGACTCTGTACCTTTTTGCTTTTAGTAGGTGAAGTTCCATCGAAGGATGTGAGAAAAAGATATCCTTGGTACATGAGTAGGATTTCGCCCATCATTGAGTGTGTTGTGCCTATATGTAGTAGCATTTCATTGCTCCGTGTGGATGCTCTAGAACAAGTGTAAACAATGTGCAGCTATTTTATGTGATCTTTTAATTTATAAGTGTTTATTAATGTCTTTTTTAGTATCTGCTAAAGTTTCAATGAAAAATTCAACCAGTTTTTGTATGTTTCCCAAAAATAACAATACATTATACAATACATTTGTTCGCTCCCCAAGTGTAGGGTTGCGATATAGTAATAATTCGGAAAGATTGAGTATCGTCCCACAAAGATTTATATGTAGATATTCTCAGAATTTATCTAAAACAACCTATTGTTAAAATCACATTAAAATCTAAATATGAAAAATAATGATTCGGAATTAAACAGTGATTATGAGAGATAATAATAATCTAAAAAGGCACCAGAGCGCCAAAGATCCATTTTTGACAGTTTTCAATGCATCAACACAACTAGGTCTCTCATAACTCAATCGGAATCGAATTTCTATCTCTATCCGATCGGAATATGGAGCAGTTCAATCAATACTTATCTAAAACAGTTGCTTATTCATTGATTCGATTCCCACAACAATGCTCAGGCCTTGGGCACACTCAATTGTATAGACCAAGCCTCTTTTCAATCTAGTTGAGATTCACAACCATAGCTTTCATCAAATCCTGTCATTAGACTTGACTACGACTAATGATTAGAACTCTAATTAAATTAAAATCAATCAGTAAACATCTATCTCAAATTATCACAAAAGATTAGAACTTTAGTTTGAATGAGTTGCCACATGAAGATCGTGTCATTGTACACAAAGCAATTAAAGAGTCTATCATGCCCGGAGTCGATGATAGATCAATGAACTACACAAGCATAAACAATGCCAAAAAAGTAAGCTATTAGATTTAGATTCACTAAGAAGCACATGAGCTCGGAGTCATCAAGAGATCAAAGCAAAAACTAAACTAATACTTTATTCAAACTCTTATCAAACCAAATTCTTCAATCAAAGCATAAAAAGGAAACTTAGGTTGTATCAATCCATAAAAAACGAATCAAAAGCTTTACCTCTTAGCCCTAGCTAAGAGGTTTTAGTTCGTCCCTAACATCCTTGAACTAGAAGCCTAAAAAACATAAAAACAACTAAGAACTAGAAGAAAAGTAGTAAGAAATCCTTCTCCAAAGCTTTCTTAATCTTCCTCACGTCCTAGCATGCCCTGAGGATGAAGATGATGAGTCATTTTATAGCACAAATCACCTACCGACGAAGAATCTTCTAGACTTACACAGCAAAAATCGGATTTAGAAGCTTCCTTGCACAATTAGGACGATGGTCGGCCGACCGGAGCTTGGGCTTCAATATACACAATTCTCTGGAGGTTAAAATGCATAGGCCGACCTACCAGCCAGCCGATCGGACCACAGGTCGGCCTTCATAAAAATCGTCCAGAGATTTTGCTGTTTTTGGCAGGTTTAGCCGACAGGCCGGACCACAGGTCAGCCTACATAAAAATCGTCCAGAGAGTTTACTGTTTCTGGCAGGTTTATCCGACTGGCTGGTGGCTATGGCGGGCCGGCCGATCAAGCTGTAAAATGTGAGTTTTTTACTCTTTTCTTTCTCCATCTCCGTTGCATCTTTCTTCTGCCTCTTGTCCTTTATTCCTTTGATCTTCAAGGTATGTAAGAAGGGTCTTTAAGCATCATATAATTGAAATCTCTCTTGCATTCCTATAAACACAAAAGCATGTATTAGATTAATCTTTAAATCATAAGAAACATGTAATATGGGTGATAAATTGAGGTTAGAATATGCACAATTCAGAGCTCAACAACATCCAATATTGCTAATGTGATAATTGATATATTTCTGTATCCTAAGGTAACAAGTGGGTAACAATACGAAAAAAACATTGATTATATTGGCGATCGAGTTTTTTTCCTTTCAAACTATATTGTGTTTTAAACATTTTCATCAATTATAATAATTTTTATGGAAAGTATAAAGTTCGAAATAGAGTTCACTGTAGGAGAGTTCTCTTTAGAAAAAAATGGAAAAGGTTTTTATTGATTTAAGCATGAGATGTTTAGATGACAATGAAAGTTACAGATTTTACTAATCAACAATTTCACATTTCAATATGTAGATTCTCCTGTGCAAAAGACAAAATATGCCACGAATCTTATAAATATTAAACTTCTACTTACTATTCAAATAACGCACATAAAATTTTTTGATGCAAGTCATGTTTGAAAAGTACTCATAAAAATAACATTTCACTTACCTATAACTTCTTCTTTTTTCTTCCTTTTTTCCCAGGATCATATATCCAAACATGCCCTTGCCTTTTCAAATCCGTCATGTGCGCTTCCATAAGTAGCTTCCGTGATAAATGCAACCATGCGCGTGACTTAGATTTGCAGCCCAACACTTTTTGGATAGTTGACTTTTACATGATAGTGGGCCATGGTTGATCATATGGTAGAGACAGTAAAACCAGAAAACGATAGAGCCATCTCTCCATCGTGCATATGTGGTATGTTACAGAAGAATTGTGGCCATCCATGTTCCCATTTTTTGCGCGCACCGTTGAGCACTTGACTTCTACTTTGTTATTGATGTTTCTCACAGATGGTTAGGAACCTCCAACTTATGTACAGTATATTTAAGACCATCGGCCATCTGTAACAAAGGCGATAGAATGAACGGTCACTAATGATAAGTCACACTCTACGTTTACTCCGCCATTGCTAATGCTGAAACTTACCGTCCATAAATCCATTCTACGCCACGCGATGTACCGAAGGTTGTGTAGGTTGTTCGGGGAGCGGATTATCTGGGACACCGGCCACAGGGATATCCCTGTGGCCGGGGCTGTGTGCGATCTACAGGGATGTCCGTGACAAATCCACTACGTCCATATATTTTTAAAGACAAAAATAGAACAGGATTTTAGAAATCAAGCAGATTCAAAACTCAAGCGGGTCACACCAACAAAACAGTGGGAACACCAACGTCCACCATTGAAACCTTCTTGGAGTTGATCATAATGTTTATGTGCCATCCAAACCGTTCAAAGAATTATTAACACTCAGATAAACTGTAAGAAAAAGTAGCATCCTTATGCAAAACTTCTATTACCACTAAGTGTTTAATACCAACTGTTTCGTGTGGTATGGCCCATTTGAGTTTTGGATCTGCATTATTTTTAAAATACTGTCCTAAAGTGGTCTTCTAAAACAAATGGACGTAGTGGATTTGTCACAGACATCACACAGCCATATCCCTGTGGCCGGTGTCACAGGCAATCCGCTCCCGTTGATCAGTTAATACAGGTCAAACAACAAAGGCAGGTGTCGAGCAAGGTGGGCTCACGTGCACAACAGCAATCGGACGACGATGGAAATTTGTCAGTTTAAATGATGTCCTGTTGTCGTATGCGACTTGGCTGTAACTGGTGGACTCAAATTCGGTAGTAACATCTGGCACTGACAGGGGAGTTGTCGACACAATATGTGTTTTATCCATGCCATTCGTGGATTTGCCAGCTCATTTGAGGGTGTTATTGTCTCTATATGCTTCCTCTGCTTGCATGTGCATGGCCTGGTCCATTTAAGAAGGTTTTTTTTTTTTTTTTCCCTATCGCTCCGGACAATGAGCTTGTTTGCCAAGCTTCCCATTTTACATCCCACTGTTAGTACACCCACCCTTGTTGGTCACCCCCACTTTAGAATCAATAGCATGGCCTTAGTATTGAATCGAGGCTATCTTCACTTAGTCTACCACTTGAGCTATGGATCTGGGTGTCCAAGCTTCCCACTTTAGGAAACACCAGAATGGGGGAGATCTAAACCTCAAGTTGACCCCACCATAAGAAATGGTGGGAATTGAATGCCTAACATCGAAAATTTCTTGGGGGCTACATAAGTTTTGGATCAAGCAGATATTTGTGTAAACCTTTCATACATGTTGTTGTGGTCTTATGAACAGGTTGGATGATAGATGCACACCCCTGTGGGCCTTGAGAAGGTTTCAATTTTGAGCAACGGGTGTCATTAACCTCTTATTTCCTATGGTGTAATCCATTTGAGCTTGCAGTATGTCTTATTTTTTATTTCATGCCCTAAAATGAGATGGTAAACAAATGGACGGTGCGGATCACACATATACATCACTATGGGACCCATGGATTTTAACGAACCCAATTCCTCTTGATTTCAAGATTTTGGACAGAGGCTTACTTGTATAGTTTTTCCTTTCAAACAAACACCCTTCAAAAGTAATTATTAGTTATTTACCGAGTTTATACATATAATTGAAAAAACAAACACCCCTTTAACTTTGGATTTACCTCATTTTTTAGATAATGCCCTAAAATGAGTTGGCATCATGGTGGATGCCACAGAGCTTTTCAAGTCCTGGTCACTTCGAGTCCTTGAACAAGTGGTTGGAGATTAAATCATTTCTAGTCTAATTGTGGATTTAGTGAAATCCTAAGGAGAATTATGGTCTTAAGGAAGATTATATTCGTAAAGGCCTCACACCAGATATACTTTTAGAAGGGTGTAAATCTGAGTTGTTTTTTAGAAATTGGTATGATAATTTGGTCCACCTCACTACTATCATAATATAAGAGATATTGGTGTTTATCTCTAATTAGGATTTCTCTAAGATGGGAGCTTTAAGCACTTCTCCACTCTCACAACCTACATTAAACAAATTATTCCATCTTATGAACCATAGTCTATCAGATTTAGATACTCATCATGTGTATAGTGTTCTCTTATCTCTTGTTGTTGGGAATCAACATCTTCGATGGGTTTTCCTTCGTCTTGGTGTAGTGAAGAAGACAGTCATGGTTATCCATTCAAGTTAATTTTATTCTTTTCTTTTCTTTTTCTTTTTTGTTCTTGAAAATTTTAAATTGATGTAGTTTTCAATTCTTCCACTTGTAAAGTTTTCTCCTTCTAGTTAATCCTATCCAAGGAATATAGCATCGATAATATCGGCCGATATTTTCAAAATTGTACCTCAACAATACAAAATCGTCGGGAAGTACCCCGATTGTTGATGATATATCGATGATAAATTGCATTAGATCGATGATATTGTCAATACGAGATGGTTTTGCTCAAGAGAAGGAGAGAGAATGAAAAAAATATGTCAAAGTCGTGATTCTTCCTCTTCACTTCCTTCGTCTCCTTCCTCCAATGCATCTCTCTCTCTCTCTCTCTCTCTCTCTCTCTCTCTCTATATATATATATATATATATATATATATATATATATATATATATATATATATATATATATATCTTTTTGTTGTCCTATGCTTGCAGACCTGTCTTTTCAAAATAAAAAGGGGAGTTGGTGACCAAGTTTGTTCGGGTCATGACCGTAGGGCCCACCTTGATGTATGTGTTGTATATCCACATCGTCCATTCATTTTGCCAACTCATTTTCCGGCATGGGCCCAAAAAATGAAGTAAATCTAAATCTCAAGTGAACAACATCAAAGGAAATAATGGTAATTGGCCAGTAAAAATTTTATGGGCCACAAAAGTTTTGGATCAAGCTAATATTTGTGTTTTTCCTCCATCGAGGTTGATATGACCTCATCAATAGGTTGGATGGCAAATAAACATTACAGTGGATCCTAAGAAGTTTTCAATGGTGAGCGTTCATTGATCACCATTTCCTATGATATGGTATAATTGAGATTTGGATCTGCTTCAGTTTTTGCCCATGACCTAAAATGAATTAAAAATATGGATGGACAATGTGGAGTAGATATACAACAAATGCATCGAGGTTGGCTCCACAGTCACAACCTAACCCGACTCACTCAGGTCTGCCTAATTGAATTTGTGCTTAAAAAAGGCGCTAGTGTGGCATCATTCATCCATCATAATTAAAAGGTGGGCTCGTTCACGATGTTTATTGGAAATACACCTTGACCACCAGGTGGGTCACACGACGTTAATCCCAGGGCCTAAAAACTAGCCCCATCCGTGATTGAGGTAGACCAGAGTTGGAAACAATGTACAGGGCAACGCTTACCCCCCAAATTGTTTCCCTTGATGTCACCCACATGAATCACATTTGGACTTGATTTTCTAGGCCTTGTGCCTAAATTTTGTAATGTCATATTATGGTTGTAGTGGATTTCATATAATCATCATGGTCGGCCTCATATAAATCAAGGGTTGACATCTCTCTCCAAATTATTTCCTTCCATGTGGCCCACCTGAATCATAGGTAGCCTATTTTTCGCCTGATCCTAGCATGAGATATGATTATACATCTAATGGTCAGAGTGGATCTTACATACAATCAAAGTGGGCCCCATAAAAAATTCAGGTGTCCCCTTACTTTTTTTTCATTTAATGACCACTATTCTTATGGTGTGGTCCACTTGAAATTTGGATTTACTTCATTTTTTTTTACCGAGGTGCTAAAATAAGTTACCAAAATAAATTTGTTACATTTTTTGGCCCATACCTAAAATAAGTTGATAAAATGGATTTGTTAAAACTAACCCATCCCGTATTGATGTCCCTTAAAAAATTTCAGATTGTTTGAGCGATCCTGACCATTGATCTATGGACAATTGTTTATTAAAACAGGACCACTGGATGTTTTTCATTCTTAGTTGTCTAATAAATACCCACCAATCTCATTTGAATGAGGAAATAAACGTAATTTTTGAGTTATGGGACATGATTTGGATGATTTAATTTCAATTACTTGTACGCCACATATGTAATTTTTAAAAATAGTTAATTGAATATGTCTTCATATATCTTCTTTGCTTTATAAATTATATGAATTGATTTAAATTGAATTGTGTAATAGTCATAAATCAGGACCCTATATAAAGAAAGCCTATTATATGTACAGTTGTTTCTTGTGATGTTTTGATTTATTAGTGTGTATTAATATCTTTTTTAACAAACATTGAAATTTTATTAAAACATTCGACCAATCTACCATTATTTTTCATATTTTTCAAAAACAAACATTATGCAGTACAGTCAATTCTTCTGATGTGATAACCGATTTGTTTTTGTATCTCAAGGGACTGATAATGATATGGAAAACATTAATCATATCGGTAAGTGGCAATTGGCGGCTGCCAATCTCTTTTAAATTGCTGCAAAAGTTTTTCTAATAAAACATGTTTTCTAACAAAAGTGCGTTCAGTTAAGAATCTCCAAGAATAGAAAGGGGAAAAAAAAAAACGGAGGGAGAGAAAAGAGTTTTTTTTTTCAAAATATATGGGTTTTAAATGTTTTCATCAATTATACTAATTTTTATGAAAATAATAGAGTTAGCATAGAGTTCTGTTAACTATGAGCGAGTTCTCTTAAAAATGAATAAAAATCACCTACTCTCCAGACCCCCTACTCCCCAAAATGGAAAAGGTTTCTATTGATGCAAGTATGAGATGTTTAAGTTGAAAAGCGCTCATGAGAATAACAATAACCAGTTATTACCTTCCTTGTTCTTTTCCCTTGGATAATACGTATCCAAACAAGGTAAGTAGTATCCAAACAAGTACTTAGCTTCTCAAATCGGAAGCGGATTGTCTGTCCAGGCAGGGTTTCGTAGGGCCCACTAAGATGTACACCGTCTATCCGTTTTTTTCCAAACCACATTAGGATAAGAACCCAAAAAATGGGGTAGATCCAAGGCTCAAGTAGACTACAAAGTAGGAATTGAACAGCTACCATTAAAAACTTCTTACGGGCTGCCCAAGTTTTGGATTAAGCTTATATTTGTGTGTTCCATTCATCTATGTCTATATGACCTTATGAACAGGATGGATGATAAACAGACATAATGGTGACCCCTGGTAAAGGTTTTAATGTTGGGTGTCATTATCACTGCTGCTTCCTGTGATGTGGTGCACTTGAGCTTTAAATCTATCATTTTTTAGGTTCAACCTACAAAATGATATGAAAAAATGGATGGAAGGCCTCGATAAAACACATACATCATGGTGGGTGAAATGAGCCCTGCCTGGACAGATTATTGTCCTCAAACCCACCACGTGCGCCTCTATAAGTGGCTTCCGTGATAAACGCTATCGGGCATTGACTTAGATCTGCAGCCCAGCACTTTTGGATGGTTGACTTTTTCATGAATGGTGGGCCCTGGTAGATCATATGGTAGACCCTGTGAAACCAGAAAACGACAAAGGCATCTCTCCATCTTGTATCTGTGGAAAGTGATGGAAGAATCGTAACCATCCATCCACTGGATCTTATCATGGATGGCATATGTTTCAAAGTTCAGGACTCCTGAGCAATTGCAACCATTAATGTTCTCATCTTTTGCGTCCACTGTTGAGCACTTGACTTCTACTTTTTGTTTTTTAATGCTTCTAAGTTAGGAACCTCCAACTTACGTGTAGAATATTTCAGACCATCTGCCTTATGTAACAAAGGCGACAGAACGAACGGTCACCAATGACTAGTAACAACACCAAGTTTACTCCGCCATTGCTAATGCTTTGTATAACAGTCCAACATATCCATTACACGCCACCCATGCAGACGAATGTTGTGTTAGTTGGTTGGTTAAGACAGCTGGAAAGTGGGTCCAGTCAAACAATAAAAGCAGCTGATTGGAGCTAAATCTGATTCTGCAGGACAAGCTAGTATGTGGCACATTAGTATTGGTAGAGAGCAGGTTGTCCCTGAGCTCTGCATAGGCGGGTAGTACGTAATCCTAGCTCACTGGACTGGACCCATGTGTACAGCAGCTATGTCATGCAACGTTTTGGAAATTCGTCAGTTTCCAGGGTTGTCCTGTTGTCGGACGCCACTCGGGGGACTCGATTACGGCAGTGGCCCCTCCAGGACCGACCTCGGTGTAGGGCCGGTGGTGGAAAAGTTCTGTGGGCCCCACCATGATGATGGATGTGTTTTATCCAGCTAATTTTAGGGTGGCTTTATCCGGCTGCTTTCTCATGGTGTGGCCCACTTAAGCTATGGATCTACCTAATTTTTGGATACTGCTATTTCAGGGTGTGTTTGGTTTTTCATTTATCATGGTAAATCTGCATAAATGGGTAATAATTACTTACCATTGTAATTCTAGCTTAATCTCCGACGTTGAGTTGAGTGTTTGAATTTATTCTTTCGCAACTACTTGGGAGAGAAAAGGTTAAGGAAAGGGTAGCCCACAAATGCTATGGGGCCCACCGGGGTGTATGTTTATTATCTACGCTGTCCATCTATTTTGCTGCATCATTTAGGGCATGAGCTAGCTCAAAAATGAAGCAGATCCAAAGCTTAACTGGACCACACTGCAAGAAATAGTAGTAATTGAATGCCTATCACTGAAAACTTATTGGGGCCACACAACTGTGGATGGTTTTATGACCATTGTTTCCTCTGGTGTGGTTCACTTGAGCTTAAAATCTGCCTCATCTTTTGGCTCATGCCCTAAAATGAGCTGGCCGAACAGATGGACGGCGTGGATAAGACACATACATCATAGGACCCCACGTATTTTACTCTTCACTCAAACAGGCCACTGCAATGCATGGGATCCAGAAAAAAACGAGGTGCAATCCCTAGCCATTTTTTCCTCCCTTCCAATTAGGAAGCCATTATTGTGAGTTTAAAATCATTTACATGTATTTCAGAAACCAAACAACCCCCGAAATGAGCTGGCAAAATGGATGGGCAGCTGTAGACAAAACACCGTGACATTGTGGTGGGTGCCTCAAAGCTTTTCTGGTATACCAATCACTATCGAGTCCAGGGTTTCTTGTGGGCCCCACCACAATGTTTGTGTTATATCCACTCCCAAACATGAGAGAGATCCAACCATTCTCTGAACACTCACCATTGAAACCTTATTGGGGCCAAGCGAAGCGGTCGGATGGCCTATAAACACAACAGCAGGCTCCAGAAAGGTTTCAACCATAGGCATCTCCATCCCCACCCTTCCTATGGTAGATCTCCTCATGTCCTAAAATGATCTGGAAAAATGGATGGATGGAGTGTATACAACACAAACTATCATGGTGGGCCCCACAGAACTTGGAGTTACAGGGAAGTGGTGTCCTCTGTGTTAAGCCGGCATACTGACTTATCAAGCAGGCCTAACATTTCCCCCACATGTACTTAGGGCAAATGGTAGCCCCATCGTGAGTACAACTCTTCTCAATAATCAGGTTGATCAAATAATTAGATGGGCCACCCTTAAATGTTGAGTCAAGACTGTTGATTGGCAGGAGAGAGAGAGAGAGAGGCCTACATGTCTGGCCTTCGCCTTCCGGTGATTGATTCTCTCGAGCAATGACTTCTCACATTCCATACCTGTGACCTCTTTTGAAGACACTGAACTTGCTTGGATGCCTTGAAATTTAAAAGAGAAGTTGATTTTACTTGAAATAACATTTTTAAGAAAATTAATGGAAATCATATGCCATTTTTCTCAACGAAATTGGTTTAATTTTTCATGCTTGCTGTTTGGTAGTCTAATTCATTTCCGTGGAAGATTTAGGATTTGGTATACATTTCAATAAATATCCATGACCATTGGCTCACATCGTAATGTCATATAAGTTTGAAGTTAGATAAGATCAAGTAACTAGGGAAACTCATGGAGGATGGGTCCGTTTCGAAATGCATGGAGTTGTGATCAACTAATGATGGGCCCTGCATACACATAGTTAAGATCATCTAACGATGGGCCCACGTGGACATGCACATAGTTGGGATCAACTATTAATGCCTCAAGTGAAAATAGAAATAGTTAAGATCGACTAACAATGGACCCCACATCATATCTAGCGATAAGCCACAAGTGGAAATACACATAGTTGGGATCAACTAACAATGGGGCCCACATTGTTAGGATCATCTAATGAAGGTTCCAATATGAAAATACACATGGACATGATTGAGCAACGATGGGTCCCACATGGTTAAGATCATCTAATGATGGGCTTCACATGGAAATACAAATGGGCATGATCAACTAACAATGGCCACACATGTTTAAGATCATCTGATGATGGGTAGTCTAACATGGAAATGCATATCTATATTATTAATTAAAGATGGACCAAATGTGGTTAAGATCACCAACTATTGCCCCATGTGGAAATACGAGTGTTTATGATTGACTAACTATGGGCCCCACCTGGTTGAGATCATCTCAAGATATGTTCCATGTAGAAATATTGGTTGTTAGAATTGATTAAGGATGTGTCCAAATCATTAAGATTATCCAAATGGTGGAAGGAGAGAGTATGGTTGACATAGGAAAGAGAAGGGAAATACATTTTCCTCTCAAGCAAGGAAATTGTATTAATTAGATCTTAAATGGAAATTGAAAATGGTCATGTTCCTTTAAAAACTGGAAATTGTTTTCTATGGAAGTTTTAAAAAGCAGGAAAATAGACAGTAGAAATCTTATTTCCAAGTAAATTAAAATCCACTTTCAATTTCATTGAAAACAAACAGGTTGTAAAGAGCATTTTTTTAAAGAAGTCAAAAAACACTGCTCCACAGTCAAGCTTAGCTGCTGTCTTTGGGTATAACCATAGCAAAATGTTATACAATAAAAAAACACAGTATAGGAAATGTTTGTGTTTAATTCACTCTCGATCCTTAAAAAGACAATAAAAAATGCTGTCAAAGAGAGAGAAAACGCGAAAATTTTGGAGAATGAAAGGTTCATATTGGTTTCAACTCAAAAAGAGAGCGAAAAACTTACATGCATATATGTGTGTGTATGTTGCATGTGAAAAAGATTAAAATATAAAACTTCAATTAAAATGAATAGATTTTTATATGCGTGAGTAATCATATATGTAGTTAATCAAATGGTGGATTAAATGATTCTTTGTCTCTCAAATCCTACATTTCAAGTAATACTTATATATAACAATCCATCTCTACAACATTTTCAACTTCTACACAATTCTATCAATGGAAGGTAGTCTCCAATCTTTGTTTTTTATATTGCCCTCTAAACTTCTCTAACAAAAAGCATTAGTTTGAAAACTCTTGTTATTTGTGAGAACAGTGAGGCAATTGCACAGCTACGTGGACCCTATGATAATTATAGGATATCCACATGAACATGTTTACTATCACGTGAGAGCTTCTAAGACTTGTATCCTTAGATTTTTTTTTCCTCACTCCTGGTGGTATCAAGAGTGAGGAAAAAAGTATCTGTGATCTCGTCTATTATCTTGTATCTATTTCTTTGGTATCTATTTCTTTGCCGCTGAGATTTCTCTATTTCAAAATGTATTGAAGCACTAATAGTAAATAAAAAAGTGGGATGTTGTTTTTCCTGGATTGGATTTCAGATTCGAATGAACCTCATAATCATAAAAAAAGTAGGTTTTTAGCTATGGGCTGAGCAAAAGAAAAAAGTATCTGTGATCTCGTCTATTATCTTGTAGATCCTCTACTTAATTGATGCTAAAGGAAGTCTTCAACATGCATTTGCTTCTGACTATATATTGAGCATGATTTCCTTTAGGATAAATGGGAGATTGTTGGTTTTCTGCGCCTAAAAGGTCAGTGATAACTATGACCATGGATCTAGATAACAACCCTATGTTTGAAATATGCTTTAAATGTCATATTTAATGAGTAGAAACTTTAATGTTTTGTTATCAAATGCTTTGAGAGCAATTTCTGTGTCCGTGGAGAATATGAGAGTACACGCGATGGCTATTAGCCATGGGAGAATTCTGGTACATGGATTTTAAGAAAAGTAAATAGCCATCATCACTTTTAACAGGTTTGAGCAACTTGTGATCCTGTTTTATAGTCATCCTATATAATGAGAACCAATGATGTTTTAATGTCATCCTATATAATGAGAACCAACGATGAATTAGGATGGATAGTCCTCACCACTGGAATTTTTGTACCTTTGCCTACCTTAAATGGGAGTGTGATTGTCCATCATGTTTGAGGGTTAATGTTTAGGCACAATTGGGAACTTGCATTAAAGGATCTCAACAAGCCTTCAATACGGGTGGCCCATCATGTCCAGATGTACCAACCTACTCATATATTCGCTTTGACTAATCCTTTGATCTAAGGACGTATGGTGATTTTGAGGTCATGCCAGCTAGAAGATGCTTAGGCGTTTCAACAATAGGTCTCAAGTTCAAGTGCTAAGGAGACACTAACTGATGTAGGACAGCCTAAACTTTCATGCATATATGAGGCATATAAAATTCAGCGGAATAAATCAAGCAATCTAAATTAAACATCCAACAACTATCATCATAATCAAGAAAAATATAAGGGAAACATGCAATAAAAGAGGCCATCATCACAATCTCACAGTGAGGGTTTCAAATCATGTGTGGATTGGATCTGGCGAGAGATGAAACCTCCCGATCTTACATGGTTATAATCCAAACACTCGATAAGGTTCACCAGTCCGGGGAACCAAGGAATTTCTCGTTATAGGGAAACAAAAATCTGAGAAACAAGGTTTTGGGATCAAATTTCATATTTGAGACAATGGGTAATATGAGAAATAAGACTTGAAGAAAATGAGAAGAAGAAGAAAGAGGAAAGAAGAAAGAATAGTGGGTGAGAGAGATCACCAAAGAGAGGAGAGGGAGATAGCCATAAGCTTCTTCTTTTCATGAAATCAAATAGCATAATAAAAAAGGTTTAGGGCAACACTCTTATAAAATTTGAAATTAGCATAATTACCAAAATACTCCTACTAACAAAATTTAAAAAAAAAAAAAAAAAAAGAAAGACATTTGCACAAAAAAAACGTGCATGCATAAACCCAAAAGTCAAATAAGTAAAAGTGCATAAAATAAACTCAAATCTAAGGTGCCCAATGAGCTCCAATGATAGTATAATAAAAGTGGGCCACGACGAACCAACAGTCCGATCACATCATCATCGCAATCCAACAATCCAATCATCTCCTCCAAACAACTTACACATATCTTCCCAAGGTGGGGTCTTCTCAAATGTCTCTGACTACATGTGTAAGGTCCTCGATGCTCCTTAAGTCGTCACGAATGATCCAAGATCGTTATCATCGAGCCATAAAAATATAGGTGCCACTCGCCTCCTACGCTAGTAAACCATAAAGAGCTTGATGTCCGCATCATTCTCCTCGTCTAAGAAGAGCTTGACTCTGACGAGATAAAGCTCTGGTGTTTTTCCAACATGTTTGGATCTAGTCTCTATAGCTCTGTCTCTGTAAGCCGTGTAGAATCGGATGGTGGCTTGTTCTTCCATTTAACAAGATATCACTAGAAGCCTCTCTTTAGTGGATACAATCTCCTCATCCACAATCCTTTCGATTTCTTCCTTACATTTAATCAGTGGGGGAAGGGGTGGAATGGGTTGAGAAGCAAACTCAGAATACGGCCACGAAAGAAAAGAAGTGTCAATGACAGGATTAGGGGAGAGGATTAGATCTTCCACATTAAACGTTGGATTAATGCCCATTTTAGGTGGAAGGTTTATCCTATACGCATTGGACCCAATTCTTTGCAACACTTTGAATGGTCCAGCACTGCAAGCTTGTAATTTCTTAGCGGTCCCCTAAGGAAACCGCTCTGGCCTTATCCTCACCATTACATAATCTCTTTTTTGAATTTCTTGTAACTTACGATGCAAGTTAGCTGAAAGTTTATAACTATCATTGCTCATATTTATCCGCTGTTTAATATATGTACGCAACTCATGAATGTGTCGTACGAATGCATCAGCCGACTCTGATGATTTATAGGAGGATGACATGAATGAAACTAATGGACTCTCCAGCGAAGCAACAGACTCAAAATAAGCAACCCTATGAAAATAAACAATCCTATCAAAAGAACTCTTCTCGAGTGTGACACATAATTTCTCATTAGAAGTGTTATAAACAAGGATAACGTTCAGGTATCCCAATACCTGCGAACACTCACTTTTTATGCCAAGTCTTAAGTAGATCTTGGCATTGGGCATTATGCTCAACATGTCATCCAGATGCGGGGTAGGGGCTCTGGCCATCATATCCACAATGACGTGAATAGGCCGTAAGGTGAACTGACACTTGACTGAGACTTTTTGGACAGCCAGAATGTGCCCACATGTGCACAGCGTGCCATTATTAATAGAAGGGCAAAGGACAAGCACAACGCACAAAATATAACCCCCATTCAAACTTTCTTGAGTGAACTCTTCCCTAAGAAGTTTATCAAATTGTCTCTGCATTTCTACATGTTCTGCAGGGTTCACTTGGTATGGAAAGAAGCTTAACAGAATCGATCCAGGGACAAGATCGATTATGTATTGAGTGTCCCATTTTGGCGAAAATTCATCCCATAAATCATCTGGTGGGATATCACAAGTCATATGTGTGTCTACCATCATATCCTCACTAGCCTCTTTTTCAAATTCATTCGTGTTCACTATGGTAAGCGACTTAGATTGGGATTCTACATTAATTAAGTCACACATGACATCTAGAAGTGGTGCGATCTCAATCTCTTCGACCTTTTTATCACTAGCACCAACTTCTTCATGCCCAGCAATGATGAGTGATACCTCAATTTCTTTTATTTCATCAATATCAATTTCAGGCACGTATTCTTCCATTTTATAAACACTTTGTTTGGACTCTTTCAATTGGTCATTCACCAAGGTATTATCTCGCTCCCAAGAAAATATAATTGGTATTAAACACTCCTGAAATTGTTCAGAAGCCGAGATTTCCTTAATGACGGGTTGGACCACTTTACAAGGAGGTAGTGGCCATATGGGCCCTTTTTTACGATAAGAGATGGAAAAATATTTTTCTTTCAAACGCTCTCTCATCTCCATCCCATTGTGAGATCGGGGCCTTACCTCTCTGCTCAATTCCTTGCTCCAAATCTGTCCAAAACTACTTGGCCCACCAATTTCCATTTGGCAGACCTCACTCGACGACTATCCGACATATCATACCAATCAAAATAGTAATCCAAGTCTTCAAGCTAATCAAGGAATGTTTGTGGGTCCATGTGACCATTAAAATAGGCCAACTCATCGGAGTTCGGCTTCTCGAAGGCCACACAGCAACACTTAATGACCCTGAAGATCTCAAATGCCTATACTCCATTTATTACGGGGAGACTCGACACGACACTATATGATCCTAAACAACTCCAAATGACCCTAGATGATATATGAACAAAAATACTTTCTAACCTTAGACTCACCAAACCAAAATTTTCTAATTCAGGAAATTTTCTAAATTCGGAAACTTTCTAAAAATGAAAAAATTTATAAAAATAGCAAATTTCGAAAATCAGACTTTCTAACTCTGGAAAACACTAAATCTGGACACTACGACCTAAATTTGGAAATGTTCCAATTTTGAAAACTTTCTCAAAATGAAAATTTTTTATTTTTGGAAACTTTCTAAATCTGAACATTTCTAAAACTGACCTAAAGTGAAACCCTAGGTTGATAACTCGATCTAGACACAACCATGCAACGCCCTAAGCTTTGATACCAAATTTGATGTAGGACAGCCTAAACTTTCATGCTTGTATGAGACATGTAAAATTCAGTGGAATAAATCAAGCAATCTAAATTAAACATTCAACAACTATCATCATAATCAAGAAAAATATAAGGGAAACATGCAATAAAAGGGG
This sequence comes from Liriodendron chinense, assembly GCA_003013855.2. NCBI lineage: Eukaryota > Viridiplantae > Streptophyta > Magnoliopsida > Magnoliales > Magnoliaceae > Liriodendron > Liriodendron chinense. The sequence continues at coordinate 844,751 of PVNU02002850.1, forward strand.
CCATCATCACAATCTCATAGTGAGGGTTTCAAATCATGTGTGGATTGGATCCGACGAGGGATGAAACCTCCCAATCTTGTATGGTTATGATCCAAACGCTCAATAAGGTTCACTAGTCTAGGGAACCAAGGGATTTCTCGGAATAGGGAAACAAAAATCTGAGAAACAAAAGTTTTGGGATCAAATTTCAGATTTGAGACAATGGATAATATGAGAAATAAGACTCGGAAGAAAAAAAGAAGAAGAAAAAGAAGAAGAAAGAGGAAAGAAGAAAGAATAGTGGATGATAAAGGAAGAAGGAAGATAAGAGAAGAGAGAGATCACCAAAGAGAGGAGAGGAAGATAGCCACAAGCTTCTTCTTTTCATAAAATTAAATAATGGAATGAAAAAGGTTTAGGGCAACACCCTTATAAAATTCGAAATTAGCATAATTACCAAAATACCCCTACTAACAAAATTTAAAAAAAAAAGACATTTGCACGAAAAAACGTGCGCACACTAACCCAAAAGTCAAATAAGTAAAAGTGGATAAAATAAACTCAAATCTAAGATCCCCGATGGGCTACGACGAACCAACGGTCTAATCACATCATCATCACAATCCAACAATCCGATCATCTCCTCCAAGCAACTTACACATGTCTTCCCAAGGTGGAGTCTTCTCAAATGTCTCGAACTACATGTGTAAGGTCTTCGATGCTCCTCAAGCCGTCACGAATGATACAGGTCCGTCATTATTGAGCCATAAAGATATAGGTGTCACTCGCCTCCTACGTTGGTAAACCCTAAAGGGCTTGATGTCCACATCACTAACCTCCGAGTGGGTGCGCAGCTAATAGGGTGGGTGCATTGCATAACTAACAAAAAAAAAAAGGTCATGTTCTTGTGTTTATTGCTCAAATGACATATGGGTATGACATATGGGTATGGTTTGGCCCATACATTTAAGACGTGGTTAAAGCTCAAATGTTCCTACATAAAATCTATTGCTTCACCCTAGATACTTTATTGGGTGGATCTTAGTGACAAGAACATCCTTACAGTTATTTTTAGCTAGGTTGAATACTTAAATAGCCTTAGATGTTTCTTCAAATGTTTTTAACCATTGATCTTTTATTTTCACCAATAAAATTGATTTTACCGAACTTAATGGATATCGGATGGTCGAGATCTTGTTGTGCATCTCCTAGGGTCGCATGGGTATTGGCCAATGATGAATGCCACTATTAGTGGAGCAATTGGGTCATTTTGGATACTTGGATAGGCAAGATTGTAGGCTTTTAATGATGTAGGGCAATACCAAAGGATGTAGATGTGGGGAGCACTATAATTGGTACATCCCTCTAAAAACCCTGAATCCTTACATATAGATCCTATCCCAAAGAGTTTGGGAGAGAGTTTAGATCCCAAGAAAAGAATGAAAAAGAAGAATAGGAGAGAGAAGTTTCTTCCTATCTCTTCCCTTCATCACACGTCTGAACATGTGTGGTTTAACCTTTATACAACTCTCACATCTCTCGCTCCATCCCTATAGTGGAGACGTGAGCTAGCCCTCATCTCTCACCGGCTTGTTGGGATCCTTTAATGAAATATTAAACTGTGTATTTGTCTAAAAATTCACACCTCCTTTTCTAAAACCTTTGGGCGATTCTCATGTCTGGTGCCCTAGTCCTATAGTGGGGATGTGAGGTAGCTCTCATCTCTCACATCTTTGTTGGGATATATTAGAGAAAAGACCTACATTGGAGGATCGTCACCAGCTTTCATCAACCATCAAAGGACATTCCAAATAAGATCTCCACCCTTGATTGCTTTTGTTTTGAAATTTAATTGCATCTACATGGAGATCCTTTAAAAGCTGTTTGGGGTGAGGGATTTATGAAATCCATGGATTTTATATCTCCCCTATTTGTTTTTTGTTGGGGATTTGTCAAATTCGTTAATCTCCCAACTCCACTCCAAAACTCCATGGACTTGGGCAAATACAAATCCCCTAAAGCAAATCCATAAATGAGTGACTTGCTTAAAAGCAATCAAAACTATTCCATGCATATGTGCATGGATGGGTGATGGATGATCCATGTATGTATGCATGCATGCATGATAAAAATTAAAATTAAAAAATTTACAACAACATATGATCTAAGCCCCTATTAAATGAAAACTTATTATGTGTAGGATTGTTTTGCAAATTTTTTATTCCTAAATAGGTAAACATGTATCTTTTAGCATCTGCTGAAGTTTTGATGAGGACACAAGATCATTTCAAGTGTACCAACGAAGAAAGCGCCATCCACAAGCACCGTCCTTGTGGATAGGCGACTATTGAGGAGCATTGAAGACCTTACACATGTAGTCCGAGACATTTGAAAAGACCCCACCTTGGGAAGACATGTGTAAGTTGCTTTGAGGAGATGATTAGACCGTTGGATCGTGATGATGATGTGATCGGACCGTTGGTTCATTGTGGCCCACTTTCATCACACCATCATTGGAGCGCATTGGACATCTTAGATTTGAGTTTATTTTACGCATTTTTTACTTATTTGAGTTTTGGGTTAGTGTAGGTACGTTTTTTTTCATGCAAATGTCTTTTTTTTGAAATTTTGTTATTAGGGGTATTTTGGTAATTATGCTAATTCCGAATTTTATAAGGGTGTTGCCCTAAACCTTTTTTATTAGTTGTTGATTTATGAAAAAGAGCAAACCCTTGGTTGCCTCCTTCCTCTTTCCCTCTCTCATGGTGCTTATTCTTCTTCCTTGATCTCCTTCTTCTCTATTCTTCTTGTGCCCCTCCAACTTCTTCCAGGTATTTCATCTTCTATTATTATTCTTCTAAACTTCTGTTTTGTTTATTCCCCACGATCTAAACCTTGAGAATCGATCTAAACCCTAAACCCCCAAATTCTCAAATCTCTACTCCGAGAAACTTTCTGATTCTTCGGACTAGTGATCATCATTGATCGATTGGGTATGACCATGCAAGATCGGGAGGTTCCATCCCTCGCCGGATCCAACCTATACGCTACTTGAATCCCATACTCCATGGTTGTGATGATGGCCCGTCCTATTGCATGTTTCCTTTATGATTTTCTTAGTTTATAATGATTGATGCTAGATTTCATTATTATTATTGCTTTTATTTCCGCTGAATAATTGTGTTCATGAGCATGCATCATATTTAGAGCTGTCCTGCATCAAATTTGGTATCAGAGAATAGGCTTGCATGGTTTGTGTCTAGATCGAGTTATCAAATTAGGGTTTTGATTTTTAGGTTTGTTTTAGAAAATTTCCAGATTTAGAAAGTTTCCAATTTTAGAAAGTTTCCTAATTTGGAGAATTTTCAGATTTAGAAAGTTTCCAATTTTAGAAACTTTCCTAATTTGGAGAATTTCCAGATTTAGAAAGTTTCCAATTTTAGAAACTTTCCAATTTTAGAAAGTTTCCTAATTTGGAAAATTTCCAGATTTGAGTTGTTTTCTGTTTTAATTTATTTTTAGTCAGTTCATATTATTTTTGCATTCATCGCATTCATCTTGTGAGTCAAAACACCTGGTGGTCTAGTTGGGTAGAGTTTTGGTTCGAGTCTTATTTGTATGCCAACTAGAAGAGGTAGAGGTTTCGGACTTCAGCCTACCATGAGTAACGAGCAGTTATCTGAGCAACTTGCTCAATTGATACAAAAGATAACCGCCCTAGAAGCAAGTCATAAGCGTGATTTTGCCCGCCTTGAGGACCAGATCACCACTACCAGGACCAAGGTCGAGCAACTAGAGGCATCTCAAAGGGAAAACCCCGCTGTTGGGGATGATGCGCACTCCCAAGTGGGAGGAATCATAGAGGAACGCGCTGCCACGCGCGTAGGGAGTGAGGATAGGGATCGTGGTAACGGTCGTGGTGTTGTGCGAGAGGCACGAGCCACATATGATCATCAAAACCGCTATGATCCAGATGAGCGCGCGATGAAGAATGTTAGAGTCGAGGCCCCGAGTTTTGATGGGCGCTTGGACCCCAAAGCATTCCTTGACTGGGTTGCTGACATGGACCACTACTTTGAGTGGTATGGCATGTCAGAAAACCGTCAAATGCGGTTTGCTAAGATGAAGCTTGTGGGTCAAGCCAAGCTCTTTTGGACCAACACCGAGCGTAGGATAGAAAGAGTTGGTAGAGCCCCTATCACAGATTGGTATGAGATGAAAGAGAAGTTGAAGGAGAAGTACCTTCCTCTCTCATACCGTCAGAAGCTCCTTGACAAATGGCAATCCTTACGCCAAGGGTCAATGTCTGCCGCTGACTACATCGCTAAATTTGAAGAATATGTGATGCGATGTGATATCTAAGAAGACCCTCTAGTAACGCTCTCGCGTTTCAAGACGGGCCTTCGTGCGGATCTTCAGCGCGAGCTTATGACTCGGCCCTTAACGGACTTGGATGAAGCATATCAAGTCGTGCAGGAGTTAGAGCAGTATCTAAGGACTCCTGTCGTCCGTCGTTTTGAGTCCCGAGACTCCAGTGCTAGATCTAGTTCCCAGGGAACTAGACCTAATGTTGGTAGTCAACCTAGGGCACAGGCAACCATCCCGCCTAGGCCTAGGGAGGACAAGGGCAAAGGGGTTCTTGGTGCAGGTCCTAGTGGAGGTAGCCAAGTGAGATGCTACGAGTGTGGCAATCCGGGCCACATATCTAATCAGTGTCCTACGAAGAGCCGTGGAAAAACCTTAGTTATAGGTGAGTCCCACGAGTGTGGAGATGACCAGGGTGATTATGAAGTTGAAGAGTATCATCCTGAAGGAGGACTTACTGATGAGGAAGAAATAGATGGAGAAGCAACGCTTGCAGTAGTCAGGCGTGTGCTAGCTCAGTCTAGGAGTAGTGCTGACTGGCGTCGAAGCACTATCTTCTACACTATTGCCAAGTGTGGTGAAAAGAATTGCAAGGTGATAGTGGATAGTGGAAGTTGTCAGAATGTGATTTCCACTAACACCTTAGAGCGATTGAAACTGAAACCCACACCTCATCCAGACCCATATAAAGTCTCTTGGGTTGACAAGACATCCCTACCTGTCACCCATCAATGTCTAGTCCCCATCGAGTTTGGGTCATACAAAGAGTCCCTGTGGTGTGATGTTTTACCTATGGATGTGGGACATGTTATCCTAGGTAGACCGTGGCTATTCGATAATGATGTCACGATCTTTGGCCGTTCCAATGCGTGTACCTTCACGCATAACGGTAAAAAGATCAAACTTAACCCTATGCCACCTGAGAGCCCACTAGGGAAGAAAAAGGATGAGAAGGCAAGTGAGCCTAAAGGAGTGGGGAAATCCAGGCCTAAGTCTCTACATATAATCAATGCAAGAGAGTTTGAAAGAGAGACTAAGGAGGATTCTATGGTGTATGCCCTTGTGGCTAGAGAAATTACACCTGAGGTTCCATTAGAGTTACCCGTGAGGTGACTTCGGTTCTGAAGGAATACAGTGATGTATTTCCTGAAGACTTACCGAATGAGTTACCACCTATGAGGGACATACAGCATGCCATTGATCTTGTCCCAGGGTCTACTCTACCGAACCTTCCTCACTACAGGATGAACCCGGCAGAACATGCAGAATTAAAGAGGCAAGTTGATGAGCTTCTGCAAAAGGGTTTCATCCAAGAGAGTATGAGCCCGTGTGCCGTGCCTGCATTGTTGACGCCAAAGAAAGACGGCACGTGGCGCATGTGTGTGGACAGTCGTGCCATAAACAAAATTACTGTCAAGTATAGGTTTCCCATACCTAGGCTTGATGATATGCTTGATATGATGGCGAGGTCCACCATATTCTCTAAGATAGACCTCAAAAGTGGATATCACCAAATCCGTATACGCCCAGGGGATGAATGGAAAACTGCGTTTAAAACAAAAGATGGGTTGTATGAGTGGTTAGTCATGCCCTTTGGCTTGACTAATGCACCCAGTACGTTCATGCGGGTGATGACACAAGCCTTGAGGCCGTTCATGGAAAAATTCCTAGTGGTGTACTTTGACGACATTCTTATTTACAGTACCACTAAGGAATCACACCTTGAACATTTAAAGAAGGTTTGTAGCGTCCTTAGGAAGGAAAAGTTGTACGCTAATCTTAAGAAATGCGCATTCATGTCCAGCCAAGTTGTGTTCTTAGGATTCATAGTGTCGTCTGAAGGGATGCGTGCAGACCCTGAAAAGGTCAGGGCCATAGTTGAGTGGCCAGAACCGAGGAACATTCATGAGGTGCGAAGCTTTCACGGCCTAGCAACTTTTTATCGTCGGTTCATTAGAGGTTTTAGCACGATCATGGCTCCCATTACAGAATGCATGAAAAAGGGAGAATTCGTGTGGTCTAAAGCCGCAGTCAAGGCTTTTAAGGAGATTAAGGGCAAAATGGTAGAAGCTCCTGTCATGCGTCTACCTGACTTTTCTAAAGTCTTTGAGGTAGCGTGTGATGCGTCTGGTGTTGGTATAGGTGGAGTGTTGAGCCAGGAGGGCCACCCTGCAGCCTATTTTAGTGAGAAATTGAATGAGGCAAAACAAAAATACTCCACTTATGACAAAGAGTTCTATGCGGTAGTGCAATCCCTGAGACATTGGCAACACTATCTCCTACCGCAGGAATTCGTCTTGTTTTCTGACCACGAGGCTTTGAGATATTTGCATTCTCAGAAGAAACTCAACCCAAGGCATGCCAAGTGGGTAGCGTTCCTTCAGGAATATTCGTTTGTGTTGAAACACAAAGCCGGGGTTGAAAACAAACCAGCGGATGCCCTTAGTAGAAGAGTGGCGTTGCTCAACTCCTTGAGTGTAGAGGTAGTCGGGTTTGAGCAACTGAAAGATGAATACCCCACATGTCCTGATTTTGGGGGGTACTTACGCGTCGCTCTCTAGTGACCAGCGTATTATGGGCGAATATGTTCTTAAAGATGGCTTCCTTTTCAAGGGAGACAGACTTTGCATTCCCCGTATGTCCCTTCGTGAATTCCTCATCTGGGAGCTTCATTCAGGAGGGATAGCTGGCCATTTTGGTCGTGATAAGACCATTGCCCTTGTGGAAGATCGTTTCTATTGGCCAAGTCTCAAGCGAGACGTAGCCAAAGTTTTAAGGCAGTGTCGTACATGTCAACTGGCAAAGCAGAGAAAACAAAATACCGGGCTGTATACGCCATTGCCAGTGCCACATGCTCCGTGGCAGGACATTAGTATGGACTTCGTGCTTGGGCTTCCCAAGATTATCAAAAAGCACGATTCCATTTTTGTCGTGGTGGACCGTTTCTCTAAAATGGCGCATTTCCTCCCATGTTCGAAAACGTCAGATGCGTCTCATGTTGCTCGTATCTTTTTTGATGGTGTGGTGCGTCTCCATGGGTTACCTAAAACCATAGTGTCTGATCGTGATGTTCGATTTACTAGCTATTTTTGGAAGACACTGTGGCACATTATGGGAACTCGTTTACAATTCTCTACTGCTTACCACCCACAAACAGACGGTCAAACTGAAGTGGTAAACCGTAGTCTTGGAAATCTTCTACGTTGTCTAGTGGGTGATCATGTTAAGACTTGGGACCTAATCTTACCAACTGCTGAATTTGCTTATAATAGGTCAGTAAATCGATCTACAGGAATGAGTCCATTTGAGGTTGTTAGTGGGTATAAACCTAGAATGCCAATAGATCTATTACCCATGTCTGCCACCCAAAGGTCTTCTGAATCAGCCGATGCATTTGCACGACATATCCATGAATTGCATACACATATTAGACAGCGGATAAGTAAGAGTAATGATAATTATAAAATTTCAGCTGATTCTCATCGTAGACTGCTAGATTTTCAAGAAGGTGACTATGTAATGGTAAGGGTAAGGCCAGAGCGGTTCTCACAAGGTACCGCTAAGAAATTACAAGCGCGTAGTGCTGGACCATTCAAGATAGTGCAGAAAATTGGGTCCAACGCATATCGGATTGACCTTCCATCTGAAATGGGCATTAACCCGACTTTTAATGTAAAAGATCTAGTCCGTTCCCCTGACCCTACCATTGATCCATCATTTCATTCATGGCCCTATTCTGATTTTGCTTCACAACCCCTTCCACCCCTCCCTCCACCTATTGTCCATAAAGAAGAAATTGAAGAGATCTTGGATGATAGATAGTTTCCATGCAAGATCGGGAGGTTCCATCCCTCGCCGGATCCAACCTATACGCTGCTTGAATCCCATACTCCATGGTTGTGATGATGGCCCGTCCCATTGCATGTTTCCTTTATGATTTTCTTAGTTTATGATGATTGATGCTAGATTTCATTATTATTATTGCTTTTATTTCCGCTGAATAATTGTGTTCATGAGCATGCATCATATTTAGGGCTGTCCTGCATCAAATTTGGTATCAGAGATGGAGGTTTCCAGAGGTATCTTGTCAAATGGAGGAACAAACCACCTTCTGAATCTACGTGGTTGACTGAAACGGAAGTGCAGCGTGTTGATCCAGACTTACTAGAGCGCCACAAGAGTTTTAACTCGCCGGAGTCGAGTTTTTCTCACCCGAGGGGAGTTGATGAGGACACAAGATCATTTCAAGTGTACCAACGAAGAAAGCGCCATCCACAAGCACCGTCCTTGTGGATAGGCGACTATTGAGGAGCATTGAAGACCTTACACATGTAGTCCGAGACATTTGAAAAGACCCCACCTTGGGAAGACATGTGTAAGTTGCTTTGAGGAGATGATTAGACCGTTGGATCGTGATGATGATGTGATCGGACCGTTGGTTCATTGTGGCCCACTTTCATCACACCATCATTGGAGCGCATTGGACATCTTAGATTTGAGTTTATTTTACGCATTTTTTACTTATTTGAGTTTTGGGTTAGTGTAGGTACGTTTTTTTTCATGCAAATGTCTTTTTTTTGAAATTTTGTTAGTAGGGGTATTTTGGTAATTATGCTAATTCCGAATTTTATAAGGGTGTTGCCCTAAACCTTTTTTATTAGTTGTTGATTTATGAAAAAGAGCAAACCTTTGGTTGCCTCCTTCCTCTTTCCCTCTCTCATGGTGCTTATTCTTCTTCCTTGATCTCCTTCTTCTCTATTCTTCTTGTGCCCCTCCAACTTCTTCCAGGTATTTCATCTTCTATTATTATTCTTCTAAACTTCTGTTTTGTTTATTCCCCACGATCTAAACCTTGAGAATCGATCTAAACCCTAAACCCCCAAATTCTCAAATCTCTAATCCGAGAAACTTTCTGATTCTTCGGACTAGTGATCATCATTGATCGATTGGGTATGACCATGCAAGATCGGGAGGTTCCATCCCTCGCCGGATCCAACCTATACGCTACTTGAATCCCATACTCCATGGTTGTGATGATGGCCCGTCCCATTGTATGTTTCCTTTATGATTTTCTTAGTTTATAATGATTGATGCTAGATTTCATTATTATTATTGCTTTTATTTCCGCTGAATAATTGTGTTCATGAGCATGCATCATATTTAGGGCTGTCCTGCATCAAGTTTGAATGAAAATTATGCATTTTTCTCGATGTTTCCCTCATGCTTCTCCTCAATCAGTGATATATTTCCTGATATCGGTGATACTCAGTATACAATGCATGGTAATGATATGTATACTACTGACACATGCAGTACATGTAAGGGAATTAACTTGTATGGTGGCACATGGGTTTAACTAATGAGAAATGCATTCTCCTTCTAATGTGGGAAAATGCCTTTTGGGTGGGGTGGGGGGATTTGCTGATTTTCCATTAAAATGCAGAAGATGGAACCACATTTGCATTAAAAAAAAAAACTTTCCCAAACAATGGACAGAGCAAAAGTTCAACTGTACATTGATGTTAACCTGGCGCTAATGTTTCAATGAGGGAAATCATACAGTCAGGCACCCTATTGATGCCCCACAATCAGCGAAATACAATAAGGCCCATTCAAAAGAAAGAAAACATCTAAGAGACCGGCTAGCAGAAGGACACCCATCGCTGACCATTCCAGAATATATGGAAATCCCCCTTTCAACAAAGCACTCACCCAAAAAGGAAAAGGGGGGAATTTTCATCTAACCCGCACAATTAAGAATTTCATGCCAAAAATATAGACCCATTTGCATATATAAGAATCCTGAAACCAAAAGAAAAATATACACAGGAATGCCAACACGATTTGACACATGCATTGATGCATTTGAAATATATTGCCATTGCATCACTCCTATTTTCCCATGTTTTTCGACGACTTTATATTCAGCAAAATATCACTCAAGATCCACGGAAAGCTCAAGAAATGATTAGTACCTGAACAATAATCTGGGTGGTATGTCACATGATACCATGAAGACGCCATCTTCATCCGCTCATAATCCTTGCACCCGCTCCTAAACCACCCTAAAGCCTCCTTGTGCAAGCTCCTGACCGCAACCATAATCCGGTCCTTCATTTCTCCATATCTTTTCTTATCTCTATGCAAATGGATTGCCCGTTTACGCAAATTACCCGTCAGCATCTCTTCTTCAGTCTCTGCGCCATAATAATTCATTAACGTGCTCAACTTCTCTGCATACTGATTCTGGTAACTTTCCGCAGCATCAAGAAAGGCCTCAAAACCATTCACTACGAGATCGTAATCATAGGTGGCCCGCGCTACAGTTTCAGACCACATGACTTCTGGGTTTTCATCATTGACCCGGTCGATGGTAGCACGGTAGAGTTTTCCTAATATGCCGGGGGAGGTGTACATGGATCTGTCTCCCCTCTCTAGGAAATCTGGATACTCTTTCGGTTTTAGCATCCTCGGCATTTCTGCCGGAGCTCCTGTCTTTGCAAAGTCGACAGCCATGGAGTGAAGGCTTGCCAATTGTAGGCATTTAGTGCTCCGGCATTTACTTGGTTCACGGTCGGCATGCACCACATGAGCAGTCGATATAATACCGAGAGTATCGTTGATCATGTAATCGACAAAGAATTTTTGGATTTCCTGCAGTTAATGCAGATTGGAAGTGAGCAAAATGAGAAAACATCAACCACTAAGACCCAAGGTTGCATGAAAAAATGATAATGAGAAACTCTAATAAGAACTCCACGCAGTAAATCAATTATTGCTGGTGGTAACACATAAGATGAAAACAAGGCTTTCAGGATATCAACTAAAGAGATTAAAACTCTAATTGAGAAGGTGCTTCTTAAAAGATTTCAGCAATTAAAGAGCTGGGTATCGATCTCTTTGTATTTATGACATGAGATGAGTAAAAAATAGGTAGTAAGCAATGCAAGCTTTCATGTAAGAAAACCAGTTACATAACCTAACCACCGAAAAAGCAGGACCTGTCTGGTGATTGAGATCATTCAGCCAGAGAGCCCCTTACATTATGGTCCATAGTGCAAAAATCATGATGATCCAAGCCATCCAATCAATAAGTATCCTATCCTACAGACAAGGCCATATCAGTCACCAATGACTGATTTCTGCACCATGATTCATTTAGGTTTTAGTGGTCTTAATCAATATAATGGGCCTCATACATGACAAAGATTATGATGGATCATGTGTAACATGCGAAAAAGGATTTAGTGTAAGTTGAAGCAGGAAAGGATTCAGGTGCGCAAGTAGAGAAGCCTCTATTTTAAAACATTAGCAAGTGCATATGCCTAGAAAATGGGAGCAAGAGCGAAAAGGTTTCTCAAAGGCTTGTATAATGGGAAAACTACGGCTGAAGGAGATTTGAAAAATGTGATTGCATTGGTCAAAATCCATGACAAGGAGAATTAGTTCTTAGCCTTAATATTTGGAAGAAAGCATCTCACCGCCGAGCTTGGCATTGTTTTCTCCCTCATTCATAGGAAGGCTGATGGCATGGCTGATAATGTAGCTACCAGGAGCTTTTAGGCCAAGCACGCACTTATAATCCCACTTTATTTATTTAAAAAATCTTCATTTACCAAAAATAAAAAATAAAAATAAAAAAATTGATTAGGATGTGTATGGTTGCACCAAATATAATGATATCTCATGATTAATCAGTCTAATTTGGTGCAAGATCTCATGAAATTTCATGAAACTGGGTGCAACCAAACACACCACCAGTGTTATTTAATTCACAGACATGTCTTTTCCCCTTCTAGTAATTGTTCAAACTTTTGAATGGAACCAAATAGCACATGTTTCTCTCAAAATTAACTGAACCTACCTCCCATTTCTTAAAACATTTTGGCCTTGAAAGTAAATTATATTTCAAGTTTAAAATTGGAAACAGAAATTCTAAACCCACAAAGAAATTATTGTAGCATTAAAAGGAAGAAGAAGAAGAAGAAGTTGCAGGTGAAAACCAGTTACAGGTAACCTTTCCTTGTAAATACAGCATACTAACGGGAATAGATGAGAGGGAGAAAAAAAAAGTATCAACATGCATATTTGAAGAGCGACAAACTCCATTCATGAGCAAGTACAACCTCAGCCATTTTAAGAGGCCTAGGTTTCTTTATGGAGTTTCATTGCATCAGCTGGGAAAAAAAAGGGAAAAGAAAAGAAAAGATATAAAAAATATATATAGATCTCATTCCAGTATCCCTAATAGAACTGAAACTTCATCCAGCATACCTCTAGCGTCACTTCATGATCCATAAGACGTGGGCTCCTCCCGATATAGTCCATTGGTGAATCAGTATTTGATGGTATAAGATTTTCATCCCAACATACAAAATAAAGGTCGCCGTCCAAATCACCACCAGAGCATTCATTTGGATGAGGCCTATGTAAAAATGCATTTGTTAAAACACAATTGATACAAGTCCATGCCACTAATTACTTTATGTTGAAACAAAAAGCAGAAGATTGTGTTATGAGAAAAGAAATTACTAAACATAGAAGAAGTGTTTTAAATAGCAAATAGCATGCAGCATAGCGTTCACCCCTTTGATGCATGAGGTGCAAACTAAATAGCGTGTAGTGTAAGCAACACACTACATCTAGATTTTTAACTAACATTGATCTCAATTGCACCAAATGTCATTAAATTCATGATATTTTGCACCAAAGTAGACTAATTAACAATGAGATTTCATGATACTTGATGCAACCAAGCACAACCATAAATAATAAGAAAAAGAGGGCAAAGATTAAGCATAAAGATAAAGAGACAGCAGTGGAACAAATTCAATATTGTTACTTATATTATTTTACTAAAATCATTTACAAGATTAACTAATTTATATTGAAAATAAAAATTGAAAGAAGTCATTGAAATGTTAATTGACTCTAATGATTTAGTGAAAAATAACTTGTCATATGAGCTACGTAGCCCGTAGCATGGGCTATGTAGTGTACGATAATTAGCGTGTAGGATAGACTGCCAGGTGACTTGAACTATTTTCATGAGCTACATAGTGTGAAGGCTAAGCTACACGCTACAAAGCATAAACTATTTAGAACACAACATAGAAGAAAGAGGAACCATCCATTCATTAAAGAGCAAAGAGGATTTTCAAAAGACATATTGAAGAGAAATTACAATCTCCTACACTATAGCAATATATCATTTGCTGACATGCACAACTACAAACATGTTGTGACAATGTTTAGTTTTTCGACATATAACAATTTTGCATTGGGTTTACAAGATTCCCCTTAGTTTGAAAAAGATACTTATCTTGCCATAGTTTTTGCCTTTCATCGTGAGAAAGTGTAGTCCTGCATGGAAGTTTTATAAGTGGAGGACTAAAAGATTGCTCCCTCCTGTCACTTTGAACCAAATACAATGCATCTCACATTGTATGCATGACATCCAGCCCATCCAATAGGTGCACCCCACCATGAAAATGTGATGCATCACAAATTAGCCCAATCCAACAATCAGGTGGGCCACACTATAGAAAACGTTGAAAATGCCCCCCCCCCCCCCCAAAAAAAAAAAAAAAACCCTACAAATTCAATTGGAGCCTAACTGGCCATTTGGATTGGGCTGAATTCTTTGAGTGTCCCATCGTTATGGGACAGGACACCAAATGCACAAGTTGGATGGTATACTCACACCACACTGGCCCCATGCCGTAGAAACAATGAAGAAATGCACTATTGCAGCCAAGGCTGAGAGCTAGGGCTCTCATTCTTTTAGGTCCCTCTATTGCAGCTAAGGCTCCTAGTAATATTTTTGTTGCTTGGGACTTTCCCACTGCCTTTTCTATAGGGAGGCCAACCATTCGTCAACTTATCCAATGCCCTAGACTGACCCTACCTGAACCATAGTTTGCGCTAGCATTTCTACTTTTAGGGTTGGGCTTCTTTGTTGCACTCCCAATGTGACTCCTATTTGAGGAATTGCAAACCTTATCATTTGCCTTACCTATCTTTTGTACTAATCAATTTGCAGGGACTGGCATCTTGGTGGACAATCAACAAAGTCTTACAGCCATTAAAGACTCGTCGTCCTCTTCTTAGGAGATGCGCGTGTTCGCTAGGAGAGTGCATTCTTTTGCTGCTACTTCCAGCAGCCACGTCAAGGTTATCTATGATCACCTGCGGACAGTTCTTTCTAGGCTGGTTGTCATTCATATACACTCCCCTTCCATATTCATCATTGAGGTCGAGCTAGTTGATTTTACTTGATGCCTGGCCAAGGCTATGGGCATTTCTCCTTCCTCATTCGTGTTTTCTCTCAGTGGTTTAAAGTTGTATTTCAAATGCAACTTCGAACTTAAAATGGATAAGGAGATCAAATTAGCCCGAATAACTTCCAGCCTCATCCAAACTCCCAACGCTTCCCTATAAAACGGGAAGGGGTTCTCTCGTGAAAAGCATTTCTAATGTTTTGAGAGTTTCAGAGAGGAGAGATAATATACATTTTGTCCATTTGGCCCATCTCTTACACGATCTAAACCATTGATCATAATCTGGGACCATCTTAACTGTAGAGTCTGAGGGGTGATCAAACTTATCTGTCCTATAGTGGTTAGGCAAACCACTAGACGAGCATCGTTCATCTTTAGCTTTTGCGAAGGTTCCAAATCAAGTAGATTGTTAGATCCTGCTAGTCGACTTTCGGTGGTATCAAAGCGACTTAACGGCGGATCTTCGATTTAACGCTGAATGGATAATATTGAGGTAAGTGGAAGTGGCCCTTTTAAATGTATTCCAAACTTTTTATGCACCTTTATTTTAATACAATCGATCATTTTTATTATATCCTCTATCTTAATAATATTTCGTCTATTTTACTGTTTTTACATAATTAAATATAAGTAAAATATCTGGTGAAAGAAGAATTAATAGAGAGAGAGAGAGAGAGAGAGAGAGAGAGAGAGAATAATACTAGAATATTCGTATAATGTCATCCAATTAAGAGACAAAGGATTTGTATGATAAAGAGAATTGGGGTGGGGGGGGGTGTTTAAAAATGGATTAACAATAAGAAAGAAAACTTGCGAGTATTTTTTTGAAACCCTAATAGGAGGTTGTGTCAGAAAGAGGAATGAGAAAAACTGGAATGAGATTATGAGATATAATTCAGAAGATATATCTGGAAAAAAAAAAAAAAAGGATAGAGCGATTGCAAGATATTAAGATTAGAGGAAAAGAGAGAGTTTTGTAGCGACAACCATTCGTCAAAGGCAGCCACCACTAGACAGTCCGCTGTCGCTGGCTACCACCACCATAGGCAACTGTGGCCGCTCTCTCTCTCTCTCTCTCTCTCTCTCTCTCTCTCTCCCTCTCCCTCTCCCTCTCCCTCTCCCTCTCCCTTTCGCTTTCCTCAATGCCACCAGCAGCATCAACGGGCAAACCCGTCCTCACCGCAAACAGCGGCAACAACCATGTCCGGCCTCACCGCAAGCAGCAATAGCAAACATGTCCGCCCCCTGCCACAAGCCTCCCTACCGCTGCTGCAAACAGCGACAACAGCCATGGCCACTGCCACTGCAAGCAACAGCAACGACAACTTCTTAGGCCGCCTCTCTCTCTCTCTCTCTCTCTCTCTCTCTCTCTCTCTCTCTCTCTCTCCATTTCTCCGAATTTCTCCAATGAGGGCATCCAAGCACCTACATGAGTTTATCGAAGGAGGAGGAGAGCTGAGGCCCCAACCCCAGCTTCATTATGGTTAGATGATCATTACATGGGGTCCAGTGGACCCAATTCGAGTTCTTAGCCGCATTAAAAACCCCACATGCATGGTTGGGCTGCTTATTTAGAACTAATTGATACATCTTTGGACTGTTTGGACGTCACCCAGCCAGACCTGGACCACATCTGGACGTTACAAACGTTAAAGCATACTGTTGGATATCTTAGATAACATTTGTTTGATGATCCGGACTATTGGATATATTTGAAAACTCGAGTTTAGGTGTACAGACACTCTAGTCTGCACATCTGAGTCATGGATATGTTGGACCACATTCATCTAGGTCGTTGATCACATGTGGACATGTGGACGTACCTGTTGAATGTTGGAGATCATCCTTGTGCTATGTGGCACATCTTTATTTCTGCTTTATCTTTCAATTTTATTTTAGGTTATTAGAGATTTATGTTTTGATATTGACCGTTAATAGATTTAGACAGTCAAGAATAGTTCTAGACTTAAGGTTTGCATAGGTTTTCTTATATATATTTGTTTGAGACTTGAGATTTGAGATTATTGACATATTGAATGAAATTTCTCTGCATTGCTTCTTTTGAGCAAGAAGACTTCCTGTGAATGAAATTTGGTGTGAGGCCATTGGAGTGATTCCAAGTTATCTTTCTTATTCCTATCGAGGTATTCATTTCTTCTCTCTCAATCCCTCTTTTTTTCATTGAATTTTTCTCTCTTCTTTCTCAAACCCTAACTCCATCATCAATTCAACCCATCACCGACCAAACTGACCTAGCCCCACCACACCATTCGTACAACTATACGAATGTGCCCATACACTGCACGGACCTGTCCGTAGAGCGCCCGTACAGCCGAACGACCACCTACTCATTTGATCTTTTCTCTTTTTCTCTATTTTATAAAATCCTATTTTATAAAATCCTAGCCATAACCTTTTATAAAATCCTAAATTCTCAATTTCTTGATTTCCAAACCGAAACCCTAGCCAAGCGCAAGTGAATCCTCAAATCTAGAACGAATCCTATATTAGATGGAAGTTCTACCTTCTATTGGGTCATTTCCGATCAATAGCCTTAAGGATCTATTTTGTGAGATTGTGATGTGGCCTCGAGCTTGAGCTTCATTGAGTATTTGATTTATCTAAAATTGTGGTAGATTAGCTTTATTTTGTGTTTTGATTTACTCTGGTAATCCGTTAATTAATTTATTTGCATCATCCTAGTTTAAGCCATCCATCCTACATCAAATTTTGGTATCAGAACAGGTTAGCATAGGGTTTAGTGAGTCCATTACATTTAGAGTCTAGGGTTTTCATATTGTCGCATCTAGAGTTGGCAGCTTTTTCTATCTTCATCACATTGAGTTTAGGGAATTGAGTTGTCAGTCCTTCCAAATTAGCGTGCCCAGTTTATGCCCACCCGTAGCGGGCATGGTTTTGGTCTACACCCCACAATGAATTCGAAACAGCTTGTTAAGGCTATCAATGCCATCAATAACCATCTCGCGGCCATCGAGGCCCAAAGTAGAACCACTAGTAACCAACTGGTAGCCCTCCAAAATGAGACCAATACTTACATGACTGAGTTGGAAACTTCCCCCCATGCAGACTGTGAAAATTTGGAAGATGACCAATCTGATGCGAGAAGTCAAGGTGGAGTATGTGAGAGAGGGCGTGGCCGAGGTGTTGGCCGTGGTGGGGGGCATACCCGACCACCCCTTGGAGAGTACGAAACCACCCTGATCCCAATGAGCGAGTGATGAAGAGCGTAAAAATTGAAGCGACGAGTTATGACGATCGCTTGGACCTAAAGGCATTCCTCGACTGGCTTGCAAACATGGATCATTATTTTGAGTGGTACGATATGTCTAATAGCCGTTGGGGGAGGCTCGCCAAGATAAAGTTAGTGGGCTAAATCAAACTGTTTTGGACGAATTTTGAGCGGAAGATTGAAAGATCTAGTGAAGATCCAATCTCACAGTGAACTGAGATGAAAGTATCTCCCCCTCTTACCACCAGAGGCTCATGGATCAGTGGCAGTCCCTTCATTAGGAATCTATGCCTGTGGTTGATTACATCGCAAAATTTGATGAGTATATGATGTGATGTAACATCAGGGAAGTCCCGTTAGTGACCCTTTCTCACTTCAGAATAGGCCTCCAACCCAAGCTTCACATGAACTCATTCCTCATGACATCAACACCTTAGAGCATGCATATTAAGTGATGTAAGAACTCAAGCAGTATCTAAAACCATAATTCGTGAGGCAATTCGACTTACGTGTTTCTAATGTCAAGGCCACTCCCCAAGGAGTTAATTCTAATTTTGGGAGTCATTCTAAAGCCCTACTGACACTTTGTCCACTTCGTCCAACAACCGAGATGTGAATGGTAAAGGTTCAGCTCGTACCAGCTCGAGAGGAGTGAAATTACGCATTTTGGATCAACACACTTGTATAGGCCTATGCGTGCGGAAGCTTGTAGAGCAACTAGTATTATGGCTAAGTCCTAGAGGGGGAGTGATTAGGACCTTTTAAAATTTTTTTCGCCTACTTAACAGTTTTATCAAATGAAACTAAGTAAGCAAGAACACTTCGGCTTCCAAGCCTAAGTGGGTCCAATCACAAGACTAACATAAGGTTTGAGCAATAAACAACCTAGTCTAAGCATGCATAGATAATCAAATGATTTAACTAATCAAGCTCCTAATCTATGCAACCTATGTAGACTTATGAGAATAGATCAATGAGCTCAAGTCTACACTACTAGTGAAAAAACATCTTATGTGTGGATGTGCCTATCTAGTGCTTAGCATACATTCCTATCAAGCATTCATAATTGACAGTTAAACATACAATACTAAGATAACAATGTGCTCAAAACAATCACAAACACAAGCATGTATAATGGTTCGACTTTGGGTCTACTCCACTCCCGATTCAAGTACTCAACCCCATGGATCATACCGGCATTCACTATCAGAGGTTTTAAATGAGGTTCACCTCTCAACCTTTACACGAAGGTTTTACCGGTTCACCTCTCAACCCGAACGAAGTTTTAGACAAGGGCTAACTCTCAACCCGAACGGAGTTTTGGACATGGGCTAACACTCAACCCGACACACGTTCACTCCCGTGTCGGAGGCTTCCCCTTAGAGACTAATTTAGGCCCGACAAACATGCCTAGGAACGGCAAACGTCCCTGGATGTTTTCGCCCAACAAACGTGCCAAGGATCGGCAAACGATCCTAATTCGAGTTTGACAAACAAACTATACACTCAACTCCAAGGGAATTGAGTGGAAGGACTCTCAATAAAGACAACCTTACTTGTCGGATGAGCCCTTTTTTCAGCGTCGCTTCGGGTTGCTTGATCTCCACTCTCCCGTGCTTCAATCAGCTTCCCTTGCTCCCCCAATCGTGTTGCCGCTGTGTCGCCAATGCCTCAGCTATACTTGATCAATCACCTTGCAACTGATGCCTTTGAGATGCCCAAGGTGATAGGAGGGTAGGTTTGAGAACTCTACAACTAATAGGAATGGGTTGCCTAGAGTTGCTCACCTACAAAGATCTCATCTTAGAACTTTGGATAAGAATATGACTATCAAGAAAGATCCAAACTCTAGAGATAAAAGAAAGGCAAGATTATCTTCTTCTTTGAGCTTGAAATGCTCCATTCTTGTGTTAAATCACAAGGAAGATATCTTGTAAAGGTTAGGAATGAGCCTCGAATGGTTTCCAACAATGGTGGCTTCAATCCTCTCAAAATCCCTCCTTTTATCACAAATTGCCCCATGCCATTTTATAAGGAAAGTCCAAACGGACACAAAACGACCAAATAACGGCTAATACCGACCGGTTAGACAAGGGTCCACGACCAGTCATGACCGGTCGATCCAATGGCCGGGTAAGACAAATAGTTTGCTGTCTACTTCTTGGGTCGGTCCGATCAATCGTGACCGGTCGGACCAGACCAACCGACCGATCATGATCGATCAGCCCTAGGCCAAGGGGGTCCAGCAGTTTGTTGCCCCATCCTCTTGGTCTGATGACTGGTCGGACGACCGGTCGGCAGCCTTCTTTGCTAGCTGTCTTCATTGTATTTTGCAGTAGCAGAGGCACCTCATTGGCCAGCCTTTGGGTGAACATTTGGGACACCTACGGCCAATCTAAGATGACTACAAGTATGTCTAAATGGGTCATGGTCATTTTGAGGTTATGATTTTGGATTTGGTCAAGGTTCAAGGCTCACAGAGGCATATCTTTTACCTGTTTCTTCTTCCTTAATGCAGCAGGTCCGCTTGAGTTTTCGGTCTTCGTCTTCATTAAGCTAAACCGACACTAGACTCACTGACCTAAGTGATTGACAAACAAGGTGCACTAGTATGCCACAGAAAAGTGCACTAACAAGGAGGTGAGGTGTTACGACTGCCAAGAATACGGCCATTTCGCATACCAATGCCCTACGAAAGAGTGAAATAAGGCCCACATGATTGGCAAGTTGGATGGGGATGATCAGGGCGATTATGAAGAAGTTTATGAGCCCGAAGTTGGTGCTAGTATGAAAAAGCTGAAGAAGTTGAGGCCACACCACTAACAGTTAATACCTTAGTCCAAGCTAAAGAAAGTGATGATTGGCGCGGGAAATCAATTTTTCATACTTACAACAAGTGTGGCGACAAAAACTATAAAGTAATAATTGATAGTAGCAATTGCACCAATGTGGTCCCCGCTAGCACTGTATCTCGTTTGGGTTTGAAGCCTGTCCCTCACCCTCAGTCCTATCAAGTTTAATAGGTTGATACGTCCTCGATGCTGGTTTCTCAGCAATGTCTTGTTCCCATTTAGTTTTCTTCCTATAAAAACACGTGGTGTCATGTTTTGCCTATGAATGTAGGTCACATCATTTTGGACAGACCTTGGATGTATGATCGTGATGTGACACTATTCGGCCATTCGAATACGTGTTCTTTTATTTACGAAGGTAAGATGATCAGGTTAAATCCTCTCCAACCCAGAAGCATCATAGAAAATGAGGACGTAAAGACGGGTGACTCGAAAGATGTGAAGAAGCCTCAACCTAAGTCTCTCCACATAATAAATGCCAAAAAGTTTGAAAGAGAGGTTAGAGTTTATTGTATGGTGTACACCTTCGTGGCGAGAGAGGTTATCTCGAAGGTTAGCGTAGAGTTACAACCTAAGGTGATTCCGGTATTGAAAGAGTTCCATGATGTTCCAGAGGATCTACTGAATGAGCTTCCACCCACACGAGACATTCAACATGTTATCGATTTAGTCCCCGGGTCGACTCTATCAAACCTCCCACACTACCGAATGAACCCATTGGAGCATGCAGAATTGAAGAAGCAAGTTGATGAGCTTCTTAGAAAAGGGTTCATTCAGTAAAGTTTAAGTTTGTGTGCCATGCCAGCCCTCCTCACGCCTAAGAAGGATAGCACGTGGCGCATGTGCGCAGACAGTCGGGCCATCAACTAGATCACGGTCAAGTATCGGTTTCCTACACCGCATCTTGACGACATGTTAGATATCATGACCAGTGCCAATATCTTCTCTAAAATTGACCTCAAAAGTGGGTATCATCAAATACGTATTCGCATGGGAGATAAATGCAAGGCAGCCTTCAAGACGAAGGATGGGCTATACGAGTGGGTGGTCATGCCTTTTGGCTTGACTAATGCTCCAAGTACGTTCATGAGAGTGATGACCCAGGGATTGAGGCCCCTTATGGGTAAGTTCCTAATGGTTTATTTCGATGACATCCTCATTTATAGTAACCTCCAAGGAACAACACCTCCACCATCTGAGGCAAGTTTGCGGGGTCCTTAGAATTGAGAAGCTATATGCCAACCTAAAAAAGTATTCTGTCATGTCTGATAAAGTTATCTTCTTGGGATTCATCGTTTCATCTAAGGGAATGTCTGCGGATCTCGAGAAAGTCAAGTGATGCAGGACAATGTTTTCAATCCTAGAATGATTAAAAAAGATCAAATTTTAGACAAAGTGAGCAAGAACAATAAATTTCAACAACTTCATGTAAATCCAAAGAATCAACAAGTAGTAATCATGTTAGATCTTAGGTTATCACATGCTCGGAATTAGGAACTAATAATATATTAAAGCAATTACATCCCAATGGAGTTTCTACGTTATGCTATTATTCAAAGGGATTCGCTTGTATCCTAAAGGAATTAGGTAAGAGTTAAGGTTTAGGATGAACTAGGTTTATGGATTTGAAGAAAATGGAGAAAAATTGGGATTAGGGTTAGGGTTTCGAGGGGGTTGTGATTTAATAGGCAAGCGGAATCAAAAGGAAGCACAAAGGATGGAAGAGGGGCGGCCGCACGTGCCTGTCCATACACGCGCACATGTGCATGTGCGTGCACGCGTGGGTAGGGAAAAAAATGGAGATGGGTGTGTGGGGATGGGTTTAGGTTGGTGTAGGTTAGGCACAATGTGAAGAAGAAACGAAAAGGAGAAAGGATGAAGAAGATGTAAGAGATGAGAAAATGATTAGAGAGAAAATACCTTTGAGGGAGAAAGAGAATGAAGAAAGTTTTGGCTTCACACCAAGTAGTAACCTTCAGATTCGCACCAAAGGAAGGATTCACACCTTTAGAAATCCCCAATCAAAAATCAAGAGGAGAGGAAGAAAACCATTGCTTTCATTAATTCATGCATCATAAAAACCCTAAGCGGATGGACGTCCAAGGCTTTATAACCTTTTTGGATTACAAATGACAAAAATAACATTTCAGTTCTTTTTTTGTTCCAACTAAGTCCTAGTTTAAAATAAATGTAATAACACTCAAAATAAAAGCAAATAAACATATTATAATGATCCAAACCAATAAATAACATGAAAATAAACTAATCCTAAGATATGTGATGTCCCTCGATGAAGATAGCCCATGATCAACAGTCTGATCATGTAACCCATGTGATCCAGAGGTCCGATCGTCGTGTCCATCCAATCCAACAGTCGAAAAAACTCCCTTTAACAACCCACGCGCATCTTCCCGATGTGGGGTCTTCCAAATGCCCGTACATGCCATGTGAAGTCTTCAGAATGTGTACTTGTCTAACCACAGAGAGACTGGGGTCCGTCTCCTCTGATACATGATGAATGCAGGGGCATTTTCACACCAGGCTCAAGTCGGATAGCTTGTGTGAAGCGGGGACACTCGGGGTGGGCGGCTCGTGTGAGGCGAAGGGCTCGTATGAAGCGGGCCCCACCCGTGGGAAGTAGGTGGCTACGTGTGAAGCGGAACCCATGTGAAGTGAGGCCCACGAAGGAGGGTTCGACCGAGGACCTGGCCTGTGTGAAGCAGGAACTTGGGGTATGAGATAAAGGGATTGATTTCCCATGCTATATCAATTCGAGCTTTTAGAGCAAGTGGTTATTCCTCCTGCGTCAAAGTGGCATTAGAGCGGGAGGTCTCGTGTTCGAGACTCCTCACTGGGGATGATTAATGCAGGGGTATTTTCACATCGGGCTCGAGTGGGGTAGCCTGTGTGAAGAGGGGACACACTCGGGTGGGCAGCTCATGTGAGGCAGGTGGCTTGTGTGAAGCGGGCCCCACCCGTGGGAAGCAGGGTAGCTACATGTGAAGAGGAACCCATGTGAAGTGGGGCCCAGAAGGAGGGTTTGGCCGAGGGCCTGGCCTGTGTGAAGCAAGAGCCTGCACTATGAGATAAGGGGATTGATTTGCCATGCTCTATTAGTTTGAGCTTTTAAAGCAAGTGGTTGGTCGTCCTGCAAGGTGGGCCGTACCGGTTACGTATGGGCCGTACCGGCCGATACGTATCGGAAACGGCCGGTACCGTTACGCGATACGGGGTCCAAATCGGGGACCCCGGAAATTTGGACCGTAACGGCCGGTACGGCCCAAAATGGCCGTTACGGCCCCCGTAACGGTCAAAAAACGGTCACATTTTTTTTTTTTTTATAAATACTTGCTGTTTTGCATTTTCTTCCCACTTTTCTTCCCCCATTTCTTTTCTAATCTGTTCTTTTGCTAAAAACGACCACAATTAGTCTATTTTGGAGAATTAAAACGACCAATTTCTACGATTTGGATGAATCGAAGCTCCGTGGGCCATTTTTCGAAGAAATCCGAAAATAGGTATTTATACATTTTTCTTCCTCTAATCACTTTTTTTCCACCTTGATATGATGTTGTAGCCATTGTAAAATGTTAAAATGTGTATTTCAAGATTATGCAACTGATTTTTATATTTTTTTTATATTTTTTTTAATTTCTGTCTATTTTCGGATTAATATTAAAAATTAGTAAAAATCATGTTTTTTTTTTCTGGTTTAATTGTTGGATAACATGTGTTACTTATAGTAGGACACAATCATGTGCATTTTACAAATTATGCACATGATTTGCTATTTTTTTTGTATTTTTTTTAATTTCGGAATAATTTCGGAATAAATTTAAAAATTAGGAAAAATCATTTTTTTCAAAAAAAAATTCTGGTTTAAAGGTTGGATAATATGTGTTACTTATAATAGAACATAATCATGTGCATTTTACAGATTATGCACATGGTTTGCTATTTTTTTTGTATTTTTTTAATTTCGGAATAATTTTAAAAATTAGGAAAAATTAATATTTTCAAAAAAAAATTCTGATGTAAAGGTTGTATGACATGTGTTACTTATAATAGAACATAATCATGTGCATTTTACAGATTATGCACATGGCTTGCTATTTTTTTTGTATTTTTATAATTTCGGAATAATTTTAAAAATTAGGGAAAATTAATATTTTCAAAAAAAAATTCTGATTTAAAGGTTGGATGACATGTGTTACTTATAATAGAACATAATCATGTGCATTTTACAGATTATGCACATGGTTTGCTATTTTTTTTGTATTTTTATAATTTCGGAATAATTTTAAAAATTAGGGAAAATTAATATTTTCAAAAAAAAATTCTGATTTAAAGGTTGGATGACATGTGTTACTTATAATAGAACATAATCATGTGCATTTTACAGATTATGCACATGGTTTGCTATTTTTTTTGTATTTTTATAATTTCGGAATAATTTTAAAAATTAGGGAAAATTAATATTTTCAAAAAAAAATTCTGATTTAAAGGTTGTATGACATGTGTTACTTATAATAGAACATAATCATGTGCATTTTACAGATTATGCACATGGTTTGCTATTTTTTTTGTATTTTTATAATTTCGGAATAATTTTAAAAATTAGGGAAAATTAATATTTTCAAAAAAAAATTCTGATTTAAAGGTTGGATGACATGTGTTACTTATAATAGAACATAATCATGTGCATTTTACAGATTATGCACATGGTTTGCTATTTTTTTTGTATTTTTATAATTTCGGAATAATT
Source organism: Liriodendron chinense (assembly GCA_003013855.2). NCBI lineage: Eukaryota > Viridiplantae > Streptophyta > Magnoliopsida > Magnoliales > Magnoliaceae > Liriodendron > Liriodendron chinense. The sequence goes on from PVNU02002850.1 coordinate 870,242, forward strand.
TTAAAAATTAGGGAAAATTAATATTTTCAAAAAAAAATTCTGATTTAAAGGTTGGATGACATGTGTTACTTATAATAAAACATAATCATGTGCATTTTACAGATTATGCACATGGCTTGCTATTTTTTTTTGTATTTTTATAATTTCGAAATAATTTTAAAAATTAGGGAAAATTAATATTTTCAAAAAAAAATTCTGATTTAAAGGTTGGATGACATGTGTTACTTATAATAGAACATAATCATGTGCATTTTACAGATTATGCACAGGGTTTGCTATTTTTTTTGTATTTTTATAATTTCGGAATAATTTTAAAAATTAGGGAAAATTAATATTTTCAAAAAAAAATTCTAGTTTAAAGGTTGGATAACATGTGTTACTTATAATAGAACATAATCATGTGCATTTTACAGATTATGCATATGGTTTGTTATTTTTTTTTTGTATTTGTTTAAATTTCGGAATAATTTTAAAAATTAGAGAAAATCATTTTTTTTCAAAAACATGGAGAATCATATTTACAGATTAATGAGTAATGACTAATGTATGTTTATATTTTTATTTTTTTGACAGGTTTTGCCGTTTTGGACTTTGGAACTTCGTAGTTGTACTTTGTAGGCTGTAGCCCATAGGGTTTAGTTACTTTAGTATTTGAATTTAGTAGTTAGTACTTGATTTCATTATCTGTATTTAAGATTTACAATTACATTTATAAATTTTAAAATCTAAGTATTTCACTCTTAGACTCAGTATCTAAGTGACATAGCCACATCACATAAGCCATCTCTAATTAAAAAATGTCTAGGACTGGAACTGGAAGTGGAACTGCAAATGAGGATATTGGATGGGAACATTGTCAGAGGGTAGGTGGTGGAAGGCACCAAATAAAATGCAACTATTGTGATAGAGTAATAAATTGTGGAATTACGCGACTTAAACAACATTTGGCACATCGAAAGGGTCAAGTTGCAGGATGCACCAAAGTTCCCAAAGAGATAATGATACTGATGCAAGCCAATTTAGAAGAGTCAAAGGGGAAACGAGCTGCTGTGCAGAAAAAGAAAGATGATATCCTTGATGCAGCCCGACAAGAGGTGTTTGGTCCAGAATATATGGGCGTTCGTGGCGAAGACATCATTGATTCTGAGGAAGATTCTGATCGAGAAATGACTATAGCTAGGAGAGAAAGCGTGCGCTATGCTCGTGAAGAGGAAGAACGTCGACGCACGTTTGGTTCCAGTGCGAGTGGGAGTGGGAGTGGCCAGGGGAGTACAACTGCAGCCCCAACGGGAAGTACAGCTGGGGTTGGAGGGAGTATGTTTGGTGGATTAAGGCGTATGTTTAGCAGCCGGCGGGGCACATCTTCACATGTAGCTCGTCATCCTATAGATGTAGATGTGGAAGAAGAAGATGTGCCTAGGAGACCCTCTGTTGATCCGATCCTCTTTAGGAAAGAATCTAGTAAACAAAAGAAGATAAAACAAATGTGGAGTAGAACTTCTGTTGAGAAACTGGGTAGGGCAGCAGCAAAGTTATTTATACATGCCAACATACCCCCTAATGCGGCAAACTCTCCATATTGGCAGGTGGTAATTGATGCAGCAGCAGAAGCAGGTGAAGGAATTAAAGCTCCCACAGCCAAGGAGATTAGGGGAAAATGGACAGACGCAGAGTATGCAGATACAAAGGCATACGTAAATACCTTTAAACCCATATGGCAGGCTAGAGGATGCACGATCATGTGTGATGGTTGGACTGGCCCAACAAGACGCAGCATGATCAACTTCATGGTGTATTGCCACTTGGGAACAGTGTACCACAAGTCAATTGATGCCTCGGATGAAATAAAAAATGCTAAATATATTTTTAGCTTGATGGATAAAGTAGTGGATGAGATTGGGGAGGAGAATGTGGTGCAGATTGTGACAGATAATGAAGCAACATATAAGTCTGCAGGAAATTTGTTGATGCTAAAGAGAACACATATTTTGGTCACCGTGTGCTGCACATTGTATTGATCTTATATTGGAAGATATTGGAAAGAGAAAGAATGTCAAAGAAATGGTTGAAAAAGCAAAAGAAGTGACAACATTTATTTACAACCATAATCACCTAGTTGCAATAATGAGGAAGTTCACGAAGGGACGAGAGTTGCTTAGGCCAGCGGCGACTAGATTTGCAACAAACTTTATAGCTTTAGAGAGTTTGTATCAGCATAGGGGAGAGTTGAGTGAAATATTTGCTTCCCAACAATGGCTCAACACAAAATATGGGAAGAAGACATCAGGGACGCCGGTTGATGTTGTAAACACCATAAGAGACAACAAATATTGGAAGAGGGTTAAGAAAATTTTAAAGGTGATGGAACCACTGATGAGGGTACTTCGTCTTGTTGAAACCGATGAAGCACCTACGATGGGCTTCCTCTACGACGCCATGGATAAAGCGAAGTAGGCAATTCAACGTGATTGTTCAAGCTGGCAATCTTACTGGAATTTGATCGACAAAAGATGGACAAAGCAGCTCCACCACGATATTCATGCAGCAGGTTATTACCTAAATCCTAGGTATAGATATGCCCAATCATTTGTTATGGATGATGAGATTCGTATTGGATTAAAGAACGTGATAAAGAGATTAGAGCCTGACTTAGATGTACAAATAAAGGCTTTGAATGAATTGGATATATTTGGAACTCGCCAGGGTAGCTTTGGAGATATTCTTGCACAACATGCAGTACTTAAGTTGCACCCCGCCGACTGGTGGATAAATTTCTGAGAGACTACACCGGCTCTCCAAAAAATTGCAGTAAGGATTTTGAGCCAAACAACGTCTTCCTCTAGTTGCGAAAGAAATTGGAGTTGTTTTGTACCTATTCATACGAAGAATAGAAATAGAATTCAGACTAGGACGTTAGATAGACTTGTCTTTATGCATTACAACATGAGGCTAAGAATGCGCATGCATTCAAGGAGGCCTACCAGTAATGCCGGTGATGGGGATTATTGTCCAATAAACTTGGACAATATTTATGATGAGGATGACCCACTTCTACCTTGGTTGGAAGTAAGGGAAAAAGAAATAGAAGATAGTGAAGAAATAGAAGTTGAAGACCCAGAAATACGCAGGGCACAGCAAGAGAGTCGTGCATTTGTGTTGGACCCAGAAAGGGGGGCGGATTTCATGCAAACTCAGCAGAAGAGTGCGAGCTCTAGCGACACTGAAACAGATGATGATGATGATGATGATGATGATGATGATGCACCTAATGCTGGTCCTCCCACTTCTGGCATTGCTCAACCCACCGGGGCTACTGATACCATACAGCCGTCTACGGATCGCGAGGCTGATGAACTTCGACGAAGCAGGCGAGGCCGAGGGGGTCGAACTTATGAGTGTACTGAGTCACGATACAGCCAGCAAGAGCCTGGCTCCAGTAGTGCACCTGCAGGTCCTGCACCTACAGGTCCTGCTCCTACACCGCAATCTACACCGACAGATCTGGAACATCAGCATGCGTATGGCTATGATCCGAGGAATTATGAGTATTCTTACAACCAATGGGATTATAGGGAACCTGTTCCGCCACTTTCATGTTGGAGTAGTCCTCCTGACGCTGTTCCACATCTACCATATGAACCAAATCCAAGTTATTCATCTCAATCTCAACAGCCTGGCCCTGAATACGAGTACCAGTATGGGCACGGCTATTCGACGGGCACTAGTAGATATCCTCACTCAGGGTCAGAATCTTTGCCTAGTCAGGATCAGTCATCATCAGGTTTCGTTGACCTGATCTTTCCCTCTGGCACTGAATATTTTGGATATGCAACAACAAGACCGCAACAACCCGATGATGATGACGACGACGACGTGGAGGTTGAGCAACCACAACAAAGCAGGTTTTCATTTTAGTGGTGAGTTCCGATTTGGTGAGTCTTTTCCATTACCCACATGGTCATACATTCACCAAAAAAACACACACTTTACATTGTTGAACTTGTGTTTAAAATAACTCCCCTGACAAGTGACAACCAGTCAAGTAATCTTTAATCAACATGCTTGCAGGGGAGTATATCAGGTATTACTAATTTTTTTTTCTACTCTAGAATGTTCAATTGGCAAGACAAGAGTCAGTCATAGATTCAAGATAAGAGAAGTCTTAATACATTATTTTTTGCAAGTCCTCACTCCTCACTCCTCAGGTATGTAAATAAATTGTAAATAATATAAAGTAAATTATAAAAAAATAATAGTACATGTGAAAATTGAAATACTTTGATGTTACATTTATTCTAATATACATATTATTGGTATTAGACAGTTAGATACTTGAATTTATAAGTTCTGCAGTTAATTCCAGGTTATTAGCTTCATAAATTCACCAGACAGCCCGATACAGCTTTTTCACCAAAGAGTAGACTGCTTCACCACCATAAACATGTTCAAAATTATAAATGAATGCATATTTGGGATGTTTGGAATTTTCTGGATTTAATCCATATTTTTAAAAAAAAAATTTGGCAAAAAAAAAAAAGTTGACCGTTACGGGGGGCGTAATAAGTTGGCCGGAACCACAAAACATTTATAAGGTGCGTAGCTTCCACGACTTAGCTACTTTTTATAGGCAGTTAATGCGGGGGTTTAGTTCCATTATGGCTCCTATCATGGATTACATTAAAAAAGGAGAGTTCAAATGGACTAATGTTGCCTCCAAAGTGTTCAAGGAGATTAACGCTAAAATAATTTAGGCTCCTGTCATGCGCCTTCCTAACTTTTCTAAAATCTTCGAGGTTGGGTGTGACACATGTGGTATAGGTATAGGTAGAGTGCTTAGCCAAGAAGGGCACCATTTTGCCTATTTTAGTGAAAAGTTGAATGAGGCGAAGCAACGATACTCTGCCTATAACAAGGAATTATACACAGTAGTCCAATCCTTACGACATTGACGACATTACCTACTACCACAAGAGTTCGTCCTACTTTCTAATCATGAGTCCTTGCGATACCTCAACTCCCAAAAGAAATTAAACCCAAGGCATGTCAAGTGGGTTGAATTTCTTTAAGAGTACACTCTTATTTTGAAACACAAAGCCGAGGTCAGGAACAAACTTGTTGATGCCCTTAGTCGTAGAGTGACGTTAGTTCAATCCATGAGTGTGGAACAATGGAAGTCACTATGTTCAATCAATTGAAATGAGAATATTTTGTGCCCAAATATTGGGAAAGTGTACACGTCACTTTTGGGTGACCAGTCGAGGAGTGACAATGGGTTTGTCATTATTGATGAGTTCTTATTTAAAGGTGACAGACTATACATTCCCTACACCTCCCTATGGGATTTTCTAGTTTGGGAGTTTCATGCCGAAGGAGTAGCCTGTCATTTTGGTAGAGATAAGACTATTCCCTTGTCATGGATAGATTTTATTAGCCAGTCTCAAGCAGGACGTTGCCAAAATTATTGGGCAAAATTGGACTTGTCAGCTAGCAAAGCAGGAAAAGGCAAAATACCGGGTTATATACACCTTTGTCAGTACCACACGCTCCTTGGCAAGATATTAGTATGAATTTCGAGCTTGGGCTACCCAAGACAAGCGGAAAGTATGATTCCATTTTTGTGGTGATGGACCGTTTCTCGAAAATGACCCATTTTCTTCCATGTTCCCAAACATTTGATGCCTCCAAAACTGCCAAGCTTTTTCTTTGGAGAGGTGGTTCGCTTGCATGGTTTGCCAAAGACCATTGTGTCTGATAGAGATGTGAAGTTCATGAGCTATTTTTGGAAGACACTTTGGCATATGATGGGCACGATACTCCAGTTCTTGATGGCATACCACCATCAAACTGCTAGTCAAACGGAAGAGGCCAATCAAAGCTTAGGTATCCTATTGCGATATCTTGTGGGTGACCATATTAGGACTTGGGATTCAGTTTTACCAATTGCGGAGTTTACTTACAATAATTCAGTCAATAGATCAATAGGCATAAGTCCTTTTGAAATAGTTCATGGTCACAACCTACGAAACCTATAGATCTCATTCCCATGTCAATCTCCCATAGGCCATCAGAGTCTGCAGATACATTTGCACGGCATATTCATGATTTGCATAATGAAATTAAGAAACAAATTACCATGAGCAATGAATAGTATAAAATATTTGTTGATTCTCATCACAAGTTTAAGGAATTCCAGGTATGAGATTATGTGATGGTTGCAAGTGGGTGTTCACTGTCAAGTATCGCCCAAATGATTTAGTTTATCATTATAAAGTTCATCTCATAGCAAAAGGTTTCAACCAAACATTTGGACTACACTATCAGGAGACTTTTGCTCCCTTGCAAAGCTTGGATTTATACAGGTTCTTTCTCTAACTGTTTGCAAATCCTTGCTATTATATCAGCTACATGTTAAGAATGATTTCTTGCATGGGGACCTTCATGAGTTAGTTTGCATAGGCCCATCCTCCTTGGTTTCAGCCTGACAGGGAGAGTGGGAGAGTGTGTAGGCTGAAACGGCTCCCTATGGGCTAAAACAATCTCCCAGGATTTCATTCCTGATGAAAATGTTTCTTCATCCTCTCAATCTAGGGTTTTGTTTGATGATATAGTACTTATAGATAGGTGATGACAATTGCTAGATTGAGAGGCTGAAGAAACATTTACATTATGACTTTAATATTAAAGATTTGGGGCCATTAAAATACTTCTTGGGAATTGAGGTTGTCAGTTCAAAACGAGGGATAAATATCCCAGAGAAAGTATGCGCTAGGCTTATTAAACATATAGAAGTAGATTGCCACTTCACTAGGGACAAGGTTGCTGCTGCCCACGTTCAATTAGAAGTTCAAGTGGTCGATGCCTTACCAAAGCAGCTGGCAAAAACCGGTTATGCAATTTGATAGGCAAGTGGAGTATCGTTAATATCAATGCCCCAGCTTGAGGAGGAATGTTGATATATTTAATCTTAGTTTCAAGTTGTCTCTTTTCACTGGTCCTTTATTGTACAAAACGCTTTTGCATTAGGGTTTTGCTTAAAATAAAATTGGTGAGAAAGAGAGAGATTTCTTTCAACCCTCTTTTCCTTCTTCTCTCATTTTCTACTCACCTCTGCTCTTCCCTTACTCCCTAACCATGATTTGATCACAACTCATGCAACTTTTAAGTATTTAGCCAAATGTGTAAAATAAATGCAGGAAACAAGAGGCATAAAATGTTGGTATTTGTGATGGGAAATGAGTTTTGCAGTAACTATGTGGTGAACACAATCTAAATAAATACAAGGAATGGAAGTGGGATAATAACACAACGAGCATCAGTTATGAATTTAGATCTTATACTCAACCCAATTACCTTGCAGAATTTCAAATTGGACTGTCATAGGAACACTAAAGGAGCTTCTTAATTCCTCTAGAGAAATAAACTCAAAAATATTTCTGGCAGTAAACAGTGTTCCAAATATCACTACTATTATCTATAATATTATCGATATCACTAGGTCAGTGATAAAGATACCAGGTGTACAACCAAATTTTATGCTATATCGACAATATTATCGATGATATTAACAATATTTTGTGATATTTTAAATATCATGAGATATCAGCTAGAGTCTTCTAGTATAAATGCCTTGTATCGACATTCGACAATAAATAATAATATCAATATTATAGTCAGTATCAATACAAGCTGTGTAGATAGAAAGAAAACCAAGAGGAAATTTTAAAAAAAAAAATAAAAAATTAAAAAAAGCCTTTTTGTGAAATTCTTTTGGGTCATTTCTTCCTAGAGTGATTTCGACATTTCTCTAGAGTAGTTTGAAATCAAATCTCAGATTTGGGGGAGAAATCGCAACTTGCGAGTGGAAATGGGCTATAACTCAAAGGTGAGAAGAAGATGAGAAAATTATATTTTTTTCAGACATGTTATCATGGATTGCACTAGAAATCCTTGCCTACGCACAATTATCAAACATCGACATAGGTTTGAGGCAAAAAAAAAAAAAAAAGACTGGTGGAAAATGGAAGAAATGGGAGAATTCCAAATTTTCTCCTAGTGGTGGATATATCAATTGCCCACAAGCTTTCCTTGTTAAAAAAAATATATTTTTTATTATTATTTAAAAATAAAAATGTATTAAAATTCTGTTTATTTTGAACATAGATGTGGAAGATTTATATATTTGTTGAGTGTTAGCCAATCTATCGATTGGCCACAAGTTTTACTTTTTTTTTTGGAAATTTTTTATTTTTAAATTACTTAAAAATAAAAAAATAAAAAGTATATATAATTAAATTGTTTCATAAATTATTTCTAAAATGTATGGAATATGTATGAAAGGATGGATGCAATGTATGTATGTATGTATGTATGTATGTTATGTATGGATGGATGGATAGATGCAGGTTTGAGGCAAAGCTTCCTTTTTTCTCACTCCCTTCAGTTGTTGGATGCATTGTTTGTCTTATTACTTGCATCATATGACATTTGAACAATATGAACTCATTTTGGATATACTTGCACAACTTTTATCTAACAGCTTATGGTTTAGGCCCCATGGAAACCTATTATGTATAGTTGGCGTAGATTGGTATAGAGGTTGAGAGTTGAGAGAGAGAGAGAGAGAGAGAGAGAGAGAGAGAGAGGAATGGGTTAGGGTTTTACGTCCCCACCCCCTTTTCTCTTGTATTAAAGTAATAAAAAAGAAAATATGAAAAAAAAATACCCGTTCAATAAACTTTATATCCAGCATATCCCAAGACTAAAAACACTAAAAGACTTGTGGACCATGGGCCCATACCGAATCGTTAACACTCCCCCTCAAGCTGGAGCATAGATGTCTTGCATGTCCAGCTTGGAAACAAGTCTGTCGAATTGAAGATTTTCCAAGAGCCTTGGTGAATTAATCTGCGATTTGAGTATGTGATGAAACATAAGGTGTGTGGATCTATCCCTAAGACATCTTGTCTCGAATGAAATGACAACCAACTTCTATATGCTTTGTTCTCTCATGAAAAACAAGGTTATTGGTAATATATATCGCAACTTGATTGTCACAATGTAAAGACATTGGAACCTGAACTTCAAAACCAATTCTTCGAGAAGAGATTTCAACCATATAAGTTCACAAGTCGCATGTGCCATTGACCTATGTTTAGCTTCAACACTTGATCTAGCAACCGCATTCTGCTTCTTACTCTTCCAATAACCACAATACCACCTAGGAAGGTGCAATAACCCGTAGTCAACCTTTTATCATGTCTCGAACCTGCATAATCTGCATCTGAATAATTGGCTACCAGAAGATGACTGTGAGCTCCATATAGGATTCCCTTCCTAGGGGAACATTTAGAATACTTTAGGATCCTCATAATTGCTTCTAGGTGTGATGTCCTCAGACTTTGAATGAACTGACTCACCACACTAACTGAAAAGGCTATATCAGGCCTGGTGATGGGCAAATAGATGAATTTGCTAACAAGTCTCGTGTACATACCAGGGTCTTCTAACAATTCTCCTTCTTTAACTTCTAGTTTGAGATAAGGTCGATTGGAGCATCAACCGATTTGGCTCCCAACATCCATGTCTCTTTTAACGGGTCACAAATATATTTTCTCTTACATAGATTTATTCCAACTTTTGATCTTTCCACTTCAATGCCAGAAACTATCAAAGAAGACCAAGATCTTTGATTTGAAACCGAGTTTGAATATATGCCTTCAACTTTTTAATACCTTCAAGGTCATCACTAGTTACTATAATATCATCGACAAACACAAGGAGAAACATGTAGCCAGAGGTTGAGTGCTTTGAGAAGACTGAGTGATCTACTTTACTCCTTTTTAATCCAAAAGGTACCACTCCACTATTGAACTTCTCAAACCAAGCCCATGGTGATTGGTTCAACTTATATATTGCTTTAGACGACTCCCCCAGAGTAACATACCCCAGAGGTTGCTCCATATAAACTTCTTCGTATAGGTCTTCATGTAAGAAAGCATTCTTCACATCCAACTTAAAGATAGGCCAATCGTAATTCGCAGCAAGTAATATAACAACTTAAAATGAATTAAGCTTAGCCACTGGGGAAAATGTATCCACATAATCTACCTCATAAATCTGAGTATATCCCTTAGTGACCAACCTGGCCTTATAATGATCAATTGGCCCATCTAGTAAGAACATTACTGTGTACACCCGTCTACACTTGACTGGAGTCTTACCTAAAGGAAGGTCAATCAACTTCCAAGTATCATTGGAGTACATGGTTTTCATCTCTTCATCCATAGTTCGTTGCCAATTTTCATTAGACAATGCCTCTGGGACTGACTTAGGAATGGATATAGCATATAAGATAAGGGAAAACTAACGATAATTTGTAAACAGATAGGTAAAAGTGACAAAGCTGGAAATAGGATGAGCACGGCAAAAACGTTTACCATTTTAGACCGCAATAGGAAGATCATCCGCAACCTCAGGAGACTCATAAGAACTAAGAACCTCAGTAGGAGCAGTAGGTGACTGTATGGATTGAAGAGGAATAGTCTATAATGCTTGGTCTTTTTTCCTTTTTTTATAATAAATCTGTGTGAAATCCTTCTAAGGTGACAGAGGTATCTTAACATCAAATTTTGAAGGAAATACCTTTGGCAAGGGAGCTTCCATAGATTCGGCAAAAACAGTACAATCATCTTTAACGTAGAACGAAATATCTTCAAAGAAGGTTACATCAGCAGTCATAAAATGCTTCTTAAGAGTTAGAGAATAGCACCAATGACCCTTTTGAGTAAGTGAATATCCCAGAAAAATATACTTAGCTAAATGAGGTAAGAGTTTATTTCGACTTGACCCAAATATATGAGCAAAGCAAGTACAATCGAATACTATGAGAGGAACGGGAAAAGCTGGTTGATCAGGAAACAATATAGAGAACAATGTTTTTCCACCTAAAACTAATGAAGTCATCCTATTGATCAAATGCGATGCAATAAGAACTGCATCACCCTAGAAGATTTGTGGAATATTCATCCCTAGTAACAACTAACAAGGCTCGAGTCACTTCCACCAGATGTTTATTCTTGTGTTCAAGCACCCCATTTTGTTGGAGTGTATAAGCACAAGAAGTCTAGTGGATAATGCCCTGACTTTGTAAATAGGTTTAAAAAAAATTTAAAACAAATTCCAGGGCATTATCGAACCTAAACATGCACAATTTTGTACCAAATTGGTTTTTATTTCATTATAAAAAATTTGAAATACATGATAGACTTCCAACCTATGCTTTATTAGATATAACCACGTCATTCTAGAATAATCATTAATAAATAAAACAAAGTATTTGAAAACTAACAAACTTAGGACTCGAGCCGGTCCCCACACATCACTATAAAATAATTTAAATAAAAAATCACTTCCTAAATCAATTCTAGACAGAAAATGAACTCTTATGATGTTTACTCAGCTTGCATGCTTCACACTCCAACTTTGACATCTTAAAAAGAGATAGGATGAAAGTTTGTAGATTCTAGAGAGATGGATGTCCCAAATGACGACGTCACTGAATTGTCGAATCTAAAGGAAGCACTGCCACACGTACTAGTTCTCTCTCCAAGAAATACAAACCATTCCTCTCATGACCTCCAACAATCGTCCTACCTGTCTCGAGGTCCTAAAATACATAATAAGAAGGAAAGAAGGACACAAAACAATTTAAGGACCTTGTTAGTTTACTTACAGATAAAAGGCTAAATGAGAACTTGGGTGCATATATGACTGATGACACGGAGACTAAGGCATTAAGCTGAGCGGTACGAACTCCAACAACATTAGACAATGTACCATTGGCTGAAGTAACTGACGTATTTAACAAAACACAATCAAAAGAACAAAAGAGACTGATTACCAGAAATATGGTCAGATGCCCCAGAGTCAATGATCCAAGAGGAAGTAGAAGATGAAAAAAGACATGCTTTACCAAATTGAGCCAAAGTAGCTGTAGATGTGGAGGTAGCATTGTTGTTGGATGTAGAGCTATTAGAAGATAGAAAACATATATATCCCTCTCGTGATAATGAAACATTGAACTATTCGTCAGATGAAGCAAGAGAAGTGGATCTATCATTAGAAGAAGCATCCTCTACCATAAGGGCTTTATTAGTCCTTGGGGGTTTTCTATGAAGATCCCAACAAAAGTCCACAGTACGATTTATCAGGCCACAATGAGTATATGTACGGTCTCCTCGACCACCACAACCGCCTCGACCTCCCCTTGGAAATCTACTACCTCTTCCACCATGGAGAGCATCACGTCCAATACGTCCACCATGGCCTCCACATGAATTAAAATAACTGGAAGAAGAGGCCAATGCAGTTTTAACAGGTGCATTATTAACATTATTAAATTTGCTTGCCAAGGAGACTCTCTGAAGCCTTGCATAAACCTCTGCCACTGAAGGAATAGAAGCTCCTCCCAAAATCTGATCATTTACCGCTTGGTACTCTTTTAACAATCCAAATAGAAGTTTTACTACTTTCATATCTTCTCACTACTTCTTCATAAGGGTGACGTCAAACGTAATAGGATGATATATGGAAAGCTCTTACCACATTCCAATCTATTTTGCGAAGTATCCACCAAGGGGTTTATCCCCCTTTTGAAAAAAGATCTCATATAATTGATACCCGGGGAGTATATCCTCCTCACAATATCCCAAACATCTTTGTCATGTTTAAGAACATAAAAACTAGAGCTCACGATAGACTCAATGATATTCCATAACTAAGATCGAATCTGTGCATCCTCACACATCCATTGTTTGTATTTAGGCTCATATCCCTCCGGTTTAGGATCCATGAGATATTTATCCTCTTTGCGAGCTAGAGGATAGAAGATAATTTTTCCCATTTAACTTGACAAAGGTTATTGAGGCATTGGAGGGACCCTGCATTTCCCAAGAGACGAGGAACCACCAACTACACTTTTGGCCTCCATATACATTTCACAATAAACTTATTTCAACACCAATGAAGACCCTAATTTTAAACATCGGGTCCACACACAATTATATGTCCAAAATCACATAACACTAAAATTTCTGGCTCAAAAGAACTCTAATTCATGTCAAAACGGTTCCCCCATCGCACACAACTTCCGGATAGGAATATTCAACCAAAAATTGCATCTACACAATGAAACCAACAAAAAAGAACAACTTTAAACATCACCTCATGAAGAAAAAAAATCAGCAGGCCTTAATTACCCGTTAAGGTTTCTATGCTATTCTCTCTTTTTTTTGGGTGTTTCCTTCTATTTGAAGAACAAAACAGAAAACAACATGTTTTCTGCACAAAAAAATCAGCACTTGCTTTCCCTTAAAGCCCGATCAGTCCCTTACGTTTCTGAGAGACCCCAAAAGTTAAATCCAGTAACTTGAGGGTAGTTAGAGAAGATTGTGGGGCTCAAGCCACTCCTAACCTGGCTCTGATAGCATGTAGATTGGTAGAGACTGAAAAAGAGAAGAAAGAAAGAGAAAAGAAAAGAGGAGAGAAGAAAAGATGAAGAAAGGAATGGGTTAGGGTTTCACGTCCCCACCCCTTTTTCTCTTTTATTAAAGTAATAAAAAGTAAATATGACAAAAATAACCCTGTCCAATAAACTTTATGATGAGGACATCCGACCATTTAGAGTATACTAGAGAAGGAAGAGATCAGTCCAGCCTTCACTTTGGCTCGATAACTCGTACATGGGCTCGGATGAGCCGCACTGAGGACTTGAAGACCCCACATGCATGATCGTGCATCTTCGAAGACCCTACACTAGGAAGATGCATGTGGGCTGCTTATTTGAGGAGTTTTGGCCATTGGATCGCAAGGACACGACAATCGGACCATTGGATCGTATGTATCCTTCAATCGGGCGGTTGGATCATTATGATCCTTGATCACTTTGATAGTTAGCATTAGGATTAGCTGATTTTATGTTTTTTATGGTTATTCATAGCTTAGGATGAGTTATTTTCAGTTTATTGCATCATCGGATATGTGAGGTATGTTTTATTTAAGTGGGGTATTTTTGTCAAAATGCATTATTGAGACCAGTGTTTTAAATAGCGAATAGCGTGTAGCGTAGCCTTCACCCCTCTGAAACGTGAGGCGTAAGCTACACAATACTTAGATTTTTAATCAAGGTTGTACTTGGTTGCGCCAAATTAAATGATTAATAATAAAATTTAACAAAATTTCATGATATTTGGTGCAACCAAATGCAACCTAAAGTAATAATAGCAAGGGGTAATTATTAAGTATAAAAGTAAAGAAAGAGCAACAAAACTGATTTAAAACTATTTCTTATATTATTTTACTAAAAGCATAAAAAGACTAATGGATTTTCATTGAAATGGAAAAATGTAACTAATTATTAAAAACATTATTGTGAAAATGACTCGTAATGTGAGCTCTGTAGCGCGTAGCGTATCCAAATTAATCATGTAGCATAGGCTACACACAACTTAAGCTATTTTCATGAGCTACGTAGCGTTTAGGCTAAGCTACGCTACGTAGCGTAAGCTACACGCTACATAGCGTAGCTATTTAAAACATTGATTGAGACTATATAAAGTGGGGGATGTCCAGCCCTAGCCCATTATTATTGCTGGCAAAAAACTCTTTTTGCTTGGAAAAGCTTTTTCCCTCATGTGATTTGAGATTCTCTTATGAAAAGAGACTACTTGGTGTGAATCCAAAGGTGTGAGCCTGGTTATCCTCTTCCATCTCTCATTCTCTACAAGCACAAGGTATTTTTTAACTTTCATTCTCATCTTCTTCTCAAATCCTTCTTCTCTTCCACTTTTCTTCTACAAACCCTAGATCCCTTTTACTCTTTCCTCTAAACCTAAACCCATTACCCAAATCCATCTTTTCCTAGCCCTCCGCCAAATCCAACCCATCCTCATCAGCCCCCACACATGTGGATGGGGCCGTACAACCGTATGGACAGCCCCTCCCCTCCGTTTTCTTCCCTTTCTTCAATCCATCTTCCTATCCTATAAACCCTAGACTAAAATCCCCAATTTCTTACGAAACCCTAATCCCCAATTTCCCAAAACCCTAGTTCCCTATAGCCCTAACTTTCAAAACCCTAATTCCCAAATCCCCTAATTCCCTAACCCTAGAATTGTGCAGATCTGCCCAATGAATTAGAACCATACCTACGCTAATATGTGAGTTCCAATCTTTCACTGGGCCTTAGATTTTCATGCTTACGTGGTTTATGCTTGTGTGGGATTGTGATTTAACATAAATCTGAATTTTATTATCTATTTGGTACTCTTTTAATCATTGTAGAATTACATGTTATTACATTTGATTTATTTTGATTAATCCGTTAATAATCTTATGCATCCAAATAGTTAGATCACATGTCTTGCATCACTTTATGTCCAGCATATCCCAAACTAAAAACACTAAGAAACTTGTGTACCATAGGCCCATAACCAAAACCAAGAGGACCATGGGCCCATGCCAAACCGTTAACAGTTGCCTTTTGTAATAATTGAAGTCTTATGTGTGTAAACATGTCTTGTAGCATCTTCTGAAGTTCCAATGAAAAATTCCACCTTCTTCGCAATGTTTCTCAACATTTTCCTCAGACAGAGAGATTCTACCAGGTATTCTATGATATTATCGATATTTGTTTTTTCATAAGGTGTGAAATTATCGACAACATCGATAAATGTTTTGTATCCCAAGTCATCAATACATGTAACAATCCAATACCAGTAAAGAGTTTCATATCCACAATGCAGCATATAAGATCACTTGTTATCTCCTTTTGAAAGGAATCAACTATATTGCTTAAATAATTTCTTATAAAGCATTAAGAACAATGAAAGAATCTAAAACTGCAAGAGAAATGCGAAGGCTGCTTGTGAGAGGAGGATATAGTATCCTTCTCTCCCCACTGCCATTGTGGCACGTAGATGCAGGATCTAGGCTTTTCAACAGGTGGACCTGACCATGTGCTGTGACCTGAAAACTATTTTGATCAGGTAATCAGTGGAACACATCCCACAGCTATAAGAACCACGGACAAGTAAAAATTGGACCAACAGTCCATGTTCAGTGTTCATCTCAGGCCTACCAAATCATTGTATGTGCCTGATTTACAGGCCAGGGAACATACAAGACAGGACCACCCAATGAACAGCATAGATCTGGAAGATGTGCTGCATGGGCACTTTGCAGATAGCGTTAGCAGCCTTTAATCAAAGTTGCACCTTCTTCTCTTGAATTCTGAACAGATTAACATATTTTGATGTCATAATCCTCAAATTTACCCATCTTCATAAAGATTATCTATCAATTAAAAAAATTCAAATGGCAGTATGACCCCATGAGGAGAAATGTATACATGTCATTTGGATAATATCAGACACTCCAAAGAAAATGGCTTCTAAGAGAATATTAAAACCTCAATTTCAAAACTATAGCAGGAAATAGATTAAAGAAAGTTTAAGAGAGTCTCTGCGTACCTTTCTCCTTTCTGAGGGAAGACGATGCAGTCAATCAAACCCATTTCCTCTAATGCCAGTTCATAGATAGCCTGCAGCACTCTAATGTCACCCGGATGGAGGCAAGGGTTTTTGGTAACTACCACTTGTCCTACTACTACCGAAGTTCTATCATCAACTGTTTGAAAGAAAGTTTGACCATTATTTTCCAGTTCAGCCCTTGTCAGAGTCACGCGGATATATGCCTGACCATAGTTTAGTGTGCCTGTTTCATCCAAGCAACCCAACAAGACCCGCCCTTTTGGCACAAAAATCCGGCATTTGCTTCTTATATCAGATAACTGAAATTCTCGGTGCGCCTTTAGCATCATCAAGAGGTATGGCTCAAGATTCGGTTCATAACCCTGCAGCAACATTTTAATTAAAGTCGTTTTCATATCACCTCCCAGCATACCCTCCAAAACATTCAAAGCAACATCTCTATTCGTTAACATTTTGTCTAAACTATGCATTTGTTCAAGCTGCATTGACTCGAACTTCTCATCCTCAATACCCAATGTAGACAAGAGACAGACAATTTCGCGATTCAAATAGCAGGGCATAGATTCAGACCATTTAGTGACACATAGCATTGTGTTCTTTGAGTCAAACTTCCGCATGCTTCGGCGCAATGACAGCTTCGAGAAGGAAGTACGATCGACAGCTATAACACCCTTATAGCCACCGTATCTGATCTGGAAAGCCGAAGGTGTTTGATTCAATCCACACTTCTGAGCAACTAGTCGAGCGAAAGAGAAAGAGGTCTTCCCAATCCCATCTGAAAAACAATACTTTATACCATCAGTGACAACCTCGATATCAGGAATAATACGAACATCTTGCGCCGGAATACTAAATGTCTGCAAGGAAGAGCTGAATAATTGACCCATTCTTGCTGCACATTTGGATACGCTGCGGATTTTGTTGAAACAACCCATCCACTCTCTAATGTTTTCTGCACTTACGTTATCATTAGAAGCAAACATCCAAACAGAATTAGAGCGAAGTTGGCTCGCCGAGAAAGCTAGAAATTCAAATCTTTTGGATCCAATAACAATCCCATCTTGAAGAATAGATAATATCCGATAATATATCTTAGTTCTGTAAGGGGTGGACAATAGACGATGCTCGATTCTTGTTGAGAGGGCATCTGAAGGAAGCCTATTCCAATCTTCTTCAACGAAAGAAACTCTGAGAAAGTCGGAAGCATATGCAGCATAATGCTTTAACACATAATTGGAGGTTTCAAGCTCGGGACCCAAAAAGAAGACTTTGCATGGAGTAACAAGGACTCTGTGACAACTCATTAAGTTCTCAGCTGGTAATGTGTTTTGGCAGCATGGTAGAGGACGCTTCTGAGTTCTCTTCATGCCATTTAGCTGGTCTTGGATAAACCGCAGAGGATCATCACAAGTAGACTGCATCTTATGCAACTTCAAAAGGATCATATTAGCAGTTTCTACTGTCAAACCGCTTAGGATGTCCAACAACTCAGTGCCCACTGACGTGCCGCATATTTTTTGAGAATGAATGAGAGAATTGATTTGGAATAAGACCTCATATGCCAACTTAGAATCAGATGCGCCATTTATGATAGGAACTAATTCGGATGCAGAACAAAACGGCTTCCCCTGTTTTATAACTAGGTCCCCATATTCTTCATAATATGGGAAACTAGTAAGAACTTCTGTTGCTGATAATCCATCCGGAAGTTCCCAACAGAAATAAGATGACTTCCCAATGGACTTTAATGCTGAAAAATCTGTTGTGCGAACCCAAAGGAAGTCAAAATCCTCCTTACAGAAATGGTACCGGTCACTACTGAATTTGGAAGCTAAAGTAGGCCCGGAAATTTTGTGGTAGATCTTTGGTGCGTACTTGAGCTGAAAAATTAGAGTTTTAGGTCAGAAAATCTTCATCAGATACCTTGTTCTTTGCACCAAGAAATGACTGTTAGATGTCAGAACAATCAATATGAAAGTGAAATCACCACAAGAAAATTTTCCACTTAATTCAGCATTTCCATAACAAATCAATGATAGAAAACAAGTAAAAAAGAAGTGGAAATTTTTCACTATAAAGGGATTCAGGTGGAGTGCTTTTGTTCAGAGTACTGAGTTTCTTGATCCGGAAACTACAAGGTGTGAGATGTGTACATATCTATCCTTCATTTTTCGGCATTTGTGTTTATATCATGGGAACCTCTTATTTTTAGCAAATTCAAGAATAACTTAGCACCTTCTGTTCTCGAGATAACATGTAGCTTGGGGTGAGGTCAGACATTTATACTGCTATGTTTTTTCCTTCTACTAGTACTATTCTGTTTACTTTAGATATTCATATATACTTATGCATTTTGCAATCTCTGTCTTTCACATTTGTGTAGGTTCAGACAACTGCACGTCTGGAAAATGCAAGCATGATTTTCCATTTGTTGGCAAGTTAATTTACACAACCCTCGAGAAGAACGTTATCACTTTCAGCCAAAACAGCAAAACCATATCAAATTGGTGACCATATTCAAGGGCTTTATCACTAGTTTTGGTTAATCCAACATTGCCTAATCACTATCACTTTGGTAAAGCCCAAACATTCGAAGTTTGGATTTATTTCTTAATGTTTGATGCCCACAACCAATGTTTATAGACAAAAGAGCTCAGTTTTCATGAGTGAAGTGAACTTGTGTTCAATAAGTGTTGGAAGGATGGTTCTTAATGATGTTGCTATGTCCAATAAATATGGAACTAACAACAAATTGAATTTATTAATCATAGTGTCATCATTATGCACCAACCCTTCCTGAATTCCACAACAGCAAAGATGGAGACTCAAAAAGAGATGAGATGTATGGCTTGTTTACTTCAGCATTATGTTAAAAGATCAAGGTCTAAAGTCTTGGTACAGGGTTGTGGGGAGGCCTTCCTCTTGAAAAGTGCCCTAGTAAGTATGGTTTGTCTCCTAATGGCTGAGATGTTAACCTTGCTTCTGCTAACTCTTTCTTGGGCCATGCCCTTCTGAATGATGTTTTTCCATTTCACAATCGATAATGATGATAAGGTGAGATTCTAGGAAGATATGTGGTGCTCTAAAGCCCCCCTTGCAAAGCTATTCAAAGATTTGTTTGGGATTGCTTCTAATAGTGGAGCTACGGGCAATAATTGTTTTCAGGAGCGAGGTAAAGTGTTTCGGTGTCCTTTGTTTCATTAAAATCTCAAAGAGGAAGAGTTGGGAGTTTGGTGCAGCTCTTAGCAACATTGTGTGTGAGCGCCTATGGAGTACCATATGTTTTTGTTCCTCATAATCCAAGTAGTGTTAGTCATTTGGGGCTAACACAATAGTCTTTTTTCCCTAAACCCTCTCCTCCCTTCCTTTTCCCTCTCTTCTCTCTCCGTCACTTCTCCTTTCTCTTCTTTCTCCATTCACCCTTTCTACTTGGTATCAGAGAGTACGTTCATATGTTATTGGAAGTTTCTTTGGTGGGGCCCACTAATAACATAATCATGCCATACAGGTGACGTTCGCAATGTGACATCAGATGGCCCCATGAAGAAGAAAAGCATGTGATGCGGACATCAGTGGTGCACCCTTTAGAGTGTACCAGAGGAGGCGACGTCGCAGATCGAGTGTTGGAGCAGACGAGTTGATGTGGATGGACGCCGGGCCCATTGGGCCCATTTTCTGACGCGTTACGAGTACGCGAGATGCAGGATCGCGCAGGAGCATCATGACCGCTGGACCATGGAGTGGATTTACATTTAGGCGCTTTCTATTTATTTCCTTGTTTCTAGGCGCTTTAGTGTCGTTATTTACTTTAGACGTTTTTATGTTATTTCTTTGGTTTCAGGCACTTTAGTGCACTTTTTTTTATTTTCGTAGCTTATATATACTGTGAGAACCCTATTTCGAAATTATTGAATGAATAGAAAATTCGTGAGTTTCTTCCTCTTTGTTGAGAGATTAGGTTTTCAGGATTGGCCCTCGGGTGTTGAGGATTCCACCCCGGAGTTTCCGTTTTCTCTTCTCTCTTTCTTCAAGGTGCGAGGAAAGGTAAGCTTCTTTTGATTCCTAATTCGTACTTCATGACAACCCATTGTTTTTCGACATCCCTCGTCCTTTTCTGAAACCCCCCCCCCCCCCCCCTTTTTTGGTACGATCGAAAAGAGGGATGCCTAGCCACGATAACCGGATCCAAACTTCACTGTGGACTGGTCTATGCTAGATCTGGGATATCCTCATATCCCTAGATCCTCCCTGTTTTACGATTTTACATGGTTTTATGCAAAGGGGCATGATCCGGACGGACGGATTTCATCTTCGTGTTGAGATTTGTTAGTTTCCTCTGATTGAAAGTAGTTAGTTTCGTAATTTTATTATTTGAATATCTTCCAACTTGATATACATGCATCTAGGGTTAGATCATCGCATGCTCCTGCATCAATTTTGGTATCAGAGAAAAGGTTCCTAGTGTAGGTCAGTTTACCCAAAATTTCCCTTTTCGGTGATTTTTTTTCAAAGGAACCGGATATCCCAAATCGAAAAAAATCGTAGGCCTTTCGGGCGCTCCGCCCGGAACCCCGGGCAGGGGCGCGCCGCCCCCTGCACCCCCGGCGAGCTGACCGCGCAGCTCGACCCGCGTCTAACTCTGCGTAGGGGTCATAGTTCGTTGAGTTTAGTTAGCCTTTTTTTTTTTTTTCTAGATTTTGTTGAGTCCTCATATAGATCTAGGCCACATAGGATAGCTTGCATTGCACTGAACTAGGTTAGTTAAAACTGCATTTAGATTTTACCTTTTTTACACCTTTGCGCACCTAGATCTAGGGCCTTTGACATATCACTCCTGGTGTATGCCTACGCGCACTGGTCGTAGGTTTGGTCTTCATAATACTATAGAATCTAATCAAATTACCAAAGCTCTGGAGGGTCTAATTAAGAGAATGGATCAGCAATTTCAGACCTTGAAAGGTGAGATCGCGCAGCAGTTTGCGCATCAGGATGATAGGTTCACACGTTTGGAGGAGAGGGTCACGCGCTTAGAGGATGGCATCCAGACCACCACTTTAGATGGTCCCCAAGCAACCCCCGACACTGGGGCAGTCGATCAGTCCCAAGTTGTGGGCCCTGATCCGCCTAGGGATGATTTGGGCGCAGGTTAGGTCCATGGGCCTGGCAATGGACACGATGGGGCTCATCATCAGCCACCCCCACAGATTCGTGATCCTGCTTTCCCCGCCCAGCGGGAGGGCCATGGTGGGGTGCGATATCCGCAACCTCAGAGATACCATGAGCAGGACCCTGTTATTAGGGTCATGAAGGGCATCAAGGTTGACGCTCCTAGTTTTGATGGGAGACTGGACCCTAAAGTTTTTTCTGATTGGCTAGCAGACATGGATCACTTCTTTCAGTGGCACGGTCTGCCAGACCCACAGCGGGTTGGATTCGCCAAGATGAAGTTGGTGGGCCAGGCAAAACTACATTAGGGAAATGTGGAGCGTCTCCGTGAGCGATTCGGAGAGGGGCCAGTTCTCTTTTGGATTGAAATGAAAGAACTGTTGCAAGAGAAGTATGTTCCCCTTTTTTATAAGCAGAGGCTGTTGGATCAATGGCACACTTTGCGCCAAGGATCCATGACGGTAACGGAATACATTGCCAAGTTCGATGAATACATGATGAGGTGCAATGTAGATGAGGACCCTGCTGTGGTTCTCTCCCGTTTTCGTATGGGCCTCAAGTTTGACTTCCAGCGTGAGCTCATGCCTCATATGGTCACCAACTTAGAACACGCTTACCAGATGGTGCAGGAACTGGAGCACTATGTGCGCCAATCTCCTGCTAGAGGGTTTGAGATTCGACCTACCGTGCCTAGAGTAGCTCCGCAGGGAGCGAGACCTCAGGTCGGAAATCAACCCAGAGCTCAACCTGGTACCCAACCAGTCAATAGAAATCGAGGTAACAATGTGGCTGGACCAAGTACTAGGACTGCGATGCCAGGGCAGTGCTACCGCTGTGGTGGCATGGGTCACATTGCCGCAGAGTGTTCAAATAGGGGTGGGCGTATTGCCTTTGTTTCTGAACACTCTACAGAAGAAGAAGTGGCATATGAAGTTGAAGGTGACCAGAATGATGAGGAAATCATCGTCCAATCCCTTGAGCCGGCCAGTGATGCCGAGGATGATACTGTGGAGACTACCCCACTTGCTGTGGTGAGATGCGCTTTGGCCCAGGTGAAGGAAAGTGAGGATTGGCGCAGAACCACTATCTTCCACACTTACGCCAAGTGTGGAGATAAGAGCTGCAAAGTGATCATAGATAGCGGGAGCTGTGAGAATGTAGTTTCTCCAAGTACTTTGAGTCGCCTGGGGTTGAAGCCAGTCCCTCACCCCAACCCATACCGAGTTTCTTGGGTTGATGCGACATCCCTTCCTGTGACTCAGCGATGCCTTGTGCCAATTGAATTCGGGCCATACAAGGACAAGTTGTGGTGTGATGTGGTCACGATGGACGTTGGCCATATCATCTTGAGAAGGCCATGGCTCTTTGACAAAGATGTCACAATATTCGGGCGTACGAATAATTGTGTGTTTAAACATGAAGGAAAGAAGCTTGTCTTGAGCCCGCTCCCTCCCAAATCGTCCACAGGAGCGAAAGATGTTGCGTCTCGAGGCAGTTCTAAGAGTCAAAGGGCACCTCAGTCGAAGTCTCTCCACATCATAGATGCTAAGGAGTTTGAGAGAGAGGCTAAAACTGGGACTATGGTGTACGTTTTACTGGCTAGAGAGAGCACACCCGAGGTTGCTATAGGGTTACCCCAGGAGGTTCGTTCAGTCCTAGAGGAGTTTCGGGATGTCTTCCCTGAGGACCTTCCAGACGAGCTCCCACCAATGCGGGACATTCAGCATGCGATAGATCTTGTCCTAGGGGCGACCCTACCAAACCTCCCTCACTACAGAATGAATCCCACCGAACATGCCGAGTTGAAGAGGCAAGTGGATGAATTGCTTAAAAAGGGATTTATTCGTGAGAGTATGAGCCCGTGCGCCGTGCCTGCGCTTCTTACGCCAAAGAAAGATGGCACGTAGCGCATGTGTGTTGATAGTAGAGCCATAAACAAGATTACTGTCAAGTATCGGTTTCCCATCCCGAGGCTTGATGACATGCTTGACATGATGGCCACCTCTACTATCTTTTCGAAAATTGACCTCAAGAGTGGTTATCACCAAATTCGTGTTCGCCCAGGAGATGAGTGGAAGACTGCCTTCAAGACGAAGGATGGGCCGTATGAGTGGTTGGTTATGCCCTTTGGGTTAACCAATGCTCCAAGTACATTTATGAGGGTGATGACCCAGGTGCTGCGACCCTTTATGGGTAAGTTCTTAGTTGTGAACTTCGATGATATCCTCATCTATAGTACGTCTCCTACCCAGCACCTTGAACACTTGAGGCAGGTCTGCAACGCCTTGCGAGCAGAAAAGCTTTATGCGAACCTCAAGAAGTGTTCCTTCTTGACTTCTAGAGTTATCTTCCTGGGGTTCGTTGTTTCGTCAGAGGGTATGTCTGCAGACCCTGAGAAAGTTAAGGCCATTGTCAATTGGCCCGAGCCGCGTAATATACACGACGTGCGAAGCTTTCACGGCCTAGCTACGTTCTATCGGCGGTTCATCTGTGGATTTAGCTCTATTATGGCTCCCATCACAGATTGCATAAGAAAAGGGGAGTTCCAATGGACTAAAGCCGCGACACGGGCTTTCTGTGAAATTAAGAATAAGATGACGGAAGCACCCGTCATGCGTCTACCTGACTTCTCTAAAGTCTTTGAGGTGGCGTGTGACGCGTCAGGACTTGCCATAGGAGGAGTGTTAAGCCAAGAGGGACATCCTGTGGCCTTTTTCAGTGAGAAACTGAATGAGGCTAAACAACGCTACTCCACCTACGACAAAGAGTTCTATGCGGTTGTGCAATCATTGCGCCATTGGCGGCATTATTTATTACCGCAAGAATTTGTCATGTTCTCTGATCATGAGGCCTTGAAATATTTGAGCTCTCAAAAGAAGTTGAGCCCTAGGCATGCCAAGTGGGCTCAATTTCTTCAGGAGTATACGTTTCTACTTAAGCACAAGGCCGGTAAAGAGAATAAGGTTGCTGACGCGCTTAGCCGTCGTGTCATGACGCTGCGGTCCATGAGCATTGAAGTTACAGGCTTTGAGCAACTCAAGGGTGAGTACTCAACTTGTCCTGACTTTGGGACCATCTATGCGTCGTTGTCTAGTGACCCACCCTCGAGGAGTGCTGAGTTTGTCCTTACAGACGGATATCTTTTTAGAGGGGACAAGCTCTGCATCCCACGCACATCCCTCCGTGATTTTCTAGTATGGGAGCTTCATGCTGGAGGGATGGCAGGTCACTTTGGTAGAGATAAAACAGTTGCCCTGGTTTCTGATCGTTTCCATTGGCCTAATCTCCAGCGAGATGTGGCCAAGATTGTAGGGCAGTGTCGGACATGTCAACTGGCAAAGCAGAGGAAACAAAATACAGGCTTATACACTCCTTTGTCAGTTCCACATGCCCCGTGGCAAGATGTCAGTATGGATTTCGTGCTTGGGCTTCCCAAGACTATTCGTAAGCACGATTCCATACTCGTGGTCGTTGATCGGTTTTCTAAGATGGCCCATTTCCTACCCTGTTATAAGACCTCAGATGCCTCCCACATTGCTAAGATATTCTTTCAGGAGGTTGTGCGACTTCATGGGGTACCTAGATCCATCGTGTCTGACAGAGATACTAGGTTCACTAGTTATTTTTGGAAGACTCTCTGGCATCTTTTGGGTACGAGGCTTCAATTTTCTTCAGCATATCATCCTCAGTCGGATGGTCAAACAGAGGTAGTGAACCGTAGCCTAGGGAATTTGTTGAGATGTCTAGTTGGAGACCACCACAGGACCTGGGACACTGTTATTCCCACAGCAGAGTTCGCTTATAACTCTTCAGTGAACAGGTCCACAGGAATGAGCCCATTGAAATTGTTTCAGGTCTTAGACCCCGAGCCCCCATAGATTTGATCCCCATGGCTACCCCACAGCGTCCTTCAGAGTTAGGAGAGTCATTTGCCCATCATATACATGCATTGCATACTGAGATCAGAAGGAAGATTAATTCAAGTAATGAACATTATAAACTTTCTGCTGACACTCACAGGAGATTTAGGGAATTTCAACCTGGAGATGACGTCATGGTTCGTATTAGGTCTGATCGGTTTCCACCTGGATCCGTGAAGAAGCTTCATGCCCGTAGCATAGGCCCACATAAAATTGTGAAAAGGTTGGGGTCTAACGCTTATGTTGTCGATATCCCTCCTACCATGGGCATCAGTTCCACATTTAATGTGGAAGATCTAGTTCCCTATCACGAGCCATTACCTCTATCCAGTGATTCCCCTGTTTCTTCCCAGACCTCCCCTATATATGGACCTTGGCCACAGCCTGGCCTCCCTATACCCATCTTACCTTCTCTTCCTTCTGCACCGAGAAGAAACGAGATAGAGGGAATTTTGGACTCCGAGTTAGTTTCTACTCGCTCAGGGGGTTACCAGAAATTCCTAGTCAAGTGGAGGAACAGGCCTATCGCAGATAACTCCTGGATTACCGAGACAGAGCTACAGCGTATCGATCCAGATATGCTTGAGAGGTACAGGAGTTCACTTTCGCCAGTGGCGAATTCTTCCCACCCGGGGAGAATTGATGCAGACATCAGTGGTGCACCCTTTAGAGTGTACCAGAGGAGGCGACGTCGCAGATCGAGTGTTGGAGCAGACGAGTTGATGTGGATGGACGCCGGGCCCATTGGGCCCATTTTCTGACGCGTTACGAGTACGCGAGATGCAGGATCGCGCAGGAGCATCATGACCGCTGGACCATGGAGCGGATTTACATTTAGGCGCTTTCTATTTATTTCCTTGTTTCTAGGCGCTTTAGTGTCGTTATTTACTTTAGACGTTTTTATGTTATTTCTTTGGTTTTCAGGCACTTTAGTGCACTTTTTTTTATTTTCGTAGCTTATATATACTGTGAGAACCATATTTCGAAATTATTGAATGAATAGAAAATTCGTGAGTTTCTTCCTCTTTGTTGAGAGATTAGGGTTTTAGGATTGGCCCTCGGGTGTTGAGGATTCCACCCCGGAGTTTCCGTTTTCTCTTCTCTCTTTCTTCAAGGTGCGAGGAAAGGTAAGCTTCTTTTGATTCCTAATTCGTACTTCATGACAACCCATTGTTTTTCGACATCCCTCGTCCTTTTCTGAAACCCCCCCCCCCCCCCCCCCCCCCCCCCCCCCCCCCCCCTCCTTTTTTGGTACGATCGAAAAGAGGGATGCCTAGCCACGATAACCGGATCCAAACTTGACTGTGGACTGGTCTATGCTAGATCTGGGATATCCTCATATCCCTAGATCCTCCCTGTTTTACGATTTTACATGGTTTTATGCAAAGGGGCATGATCCGGACGGACGGATTTCATCTTCGTGTTGAGATTTGTTAGTTTCCTCTGATTGAAAGTAGTTAGTTTCGTAATTTTATTATTTGAATATCTTCCAACTTGATATACATGCATCTAGGGTTAGATCATCGCATGCTCCTGCATCAGCATGGATCTAGAAGAGATCGATTTTAGAAGAATCATGGTAACTTGTCCCGAAAGTATTTGGTAGCATTTTGCTTGAAACAGAAAATTCTTGGAAAAGCTTATTCGGGTTTTTGTGTGTGCAGCTTTTCGAAAGGTCTTTTGTGGACCTTTTCCACATTGCTTTGATGCGGCTAACCAATTGCCACTTCTGGAAACAAAAACCATCTCATGCTATTGAGATTTGAGAGATTGGTAATGACATTGTGAAGGAATGTTGCCTCTATTCTCATTATAGATCTACTTGGCTTTGTGATTGGTGGTCGTCGTAGACCAAGAGGGGGTGGTGGTAAAGGTAGGTTGGATCATGGTGAGTGACCTAGAGCTCGTAGCTATAGTATGGATTGTGTTGATGTAGGTTAGGGTATGGGCCATTCCACCCCTAGTCATGGTCGTGGTGATGTGGGCCAGGACCATCCTGATTGTTGTCAAAGCCGGAGGTTATGAGAGGTAGTTATGCTGGTTTTCTTTAATAAAATTTCTCAATCATCCATAAAAAGGTGTAAAGTCTTGATATAGGAGAATCTATCAGATGGCTCTTGAAGCAAGACATGATGGCACCACTACACATCAGATGGTAGAAATGACATATTGTATGTAACATCATGAATTCTCCTCCATCTAGTGTTGTAGTGGCCATACATATTCTCTATCGTACTGTTAAGGTCAAGAATTCAATTAGTTTTGGATGATATTGAACTAGAGGAGATTTTAAACCACAGATGAGAATAAGAGAGGGTCCCCCAATGTGATAGAATGATGAAACATATCATTGTTGAATGGCATTCAGCAGATTTTTCCATTTAGGGGCATTGTTTTCATTATTGTGTCCATTTATGCTCCCCTTGCTGCTTTAATATTTGTTCCGTCATTCCTTTTTTAGTTCATTATTTTCACAAGATGTGTTTCAAGACTGATTGTCAGCCCAGAATGGATTAGAAACTTCTGTTATATCTAAAATCTCAATGAACGTATTCTCAACCATCCAAGGGGATTGGACCCCTTGTTTCAAATGGTATAAGATATGTTGCTTCGATCAGAGAAAAAGACGAAAAAACTAGACCTGATGCTAAGTTGCTAAGCCAACAGCTCCAGATTTGAGCTTAGAATTCCAAACAGTTGAAATCAAAAGACAACATAAAGACGAAATAAACAAATAATGGCGCAAATGACCATTGTTTTCATTCGAGACAATATGCAATACAGATGGTGTCCACAATTTGGAATCCCAACCATTTATATGCTGGGTGCCCAGAGTGAACAGGTGACACTGCTATGTATACTCCATCAAACAATCATGTCCACTTGACTGCTCGCCAGTAAGTGGGCAATTAAAAATAAAATACAGCCACCCGTCTGCATGAAACTGGAAACACCCCATTGCTCTTATGGCCAGGACAGCCCGACAGACGAGATTCCTGTTCCATTTCCATCCACGATGGGACCTACGAACTGAATAATTTGGATCAACCCAGTGCGACACACACAGCTAAACAAAGCACTGGTGGTTCAGGCCACAGACTATACAATACCTCAAATCATTAACCAAACACAACTGACCCAAAATTAGATTTCCAAAATCTCACGATGAAAGGGGATCACCATTTACACGCTAAAGCTTCAAAATTATTTTCTAATTTGGTAATACAATTTACAAAAATAAAAAATAAAAATTAAAAAAAAAAACTGTAGCAGTGCATTAGTTAAATGTAGAAAGGTACGAATGCCTGTGAAGGTCAAGGCAGCATAGTTCAAGGTTTTGAGGAAAAAAAAAATGGACGGCCAGTCTCACACTGCATTATATGATGAAAAATGGCTATAAAATGACAGAATAACAGACTTAATCTGCGTACAAAAAAAATTCCCATAATAGCCAGCGCAAGAGCTCGACCCAATATCTCCTCTCTTGGTGGACGGGGTAAGAGTAGTTCCTAAGGAATTTATATGTGAGTCCATTGTTAGCTTTTACTCTAGTATGCTCTCTAATGAGGGGTGGGATCGCCTGAAAATAAATGATCTTCCTTTTGCCCGCATTTCTTCAAAAGAGGTTGTTTCCCTCAAAAAGCCTATTCTAGAGGAAGAAGTTAAAGCAGTTGTTTTCGATATCGGGAGGGGTAAAGCCCTTGGGTTGGACGGTTTCCCTCTTGCCTTCTTCCAAACATTCTGGGATTTGATCAAATTGGACCTCCTTGGTTTTGTGGAGGACTTCGTCCGGATTGGGCGGCTTCCTACTGAAATGGGCTGCTCGCTCTTGGCCCTCCACGAGCTTGAAAAATTTTCAACCTTTAAGTCGTATAGGCAATCCTTACAAGATACTACAAAAATCCTTAGCTAGAGGTTGAGAAAGGTGCTTCGGAGCATTATCTCCTCCTCCCAAAGTGCCTTTATTTCCGGTTCGATAGGCAAATTTCCAATAGCACTTTGGTAGTTCACAAATGTCTAGACTCGTTCCATGAGGCGGGCAGAAAAGGGGTGCTCTATAAACTAGATTTGGAGAAAGCCTACAACCTCGTTGATTGGTCTTTCCTAGATTACATGCTGGCCAGGCTAGGTTTTGGAGAGAAGTGGAGGAAGAGGATGCAAGCTATGTCTCCTCCGCTAGATTCTCTATTTTGATTAATGGTTCCCCATTTAGGTTCTTTAAGGCTTCATGGGGCCTAAGGCAAGGGGATCCCTCTCCCCTTTCTTATTCCTAGTGATCTCGGAAGCCTTCAGCGATATGCTATCCCAAGGCCAGTCGACGGACTTGTTCAGTGATTTTGAGGTGATGAATTTCCCCAGTGTATTAGTCATCTTCAATTCACGGATGATACCCTTCTCTTCTATAAAGCAATTGACTCCATGGTCAACCATTTGCGGATGATTATCTGTCGGTTTGAGGTAGTCTCGGGTCTAAACGTGAATTGGGCTAAGAGTGAGCTCATTAGGGTTCATTTAGCCTAGCAGGAGGTTTCTTGGCTTGCTGCCATGTTTGGCTATCAGATTAGCTCCTTTCTGATGACTTATTGATGCAGGATGCCCTAATTATGATGCATGCTCATGAGCACAATTAATCCAGTGGAATAATAAGAGAATAACAGTAAAAACTTCAGCATCTATCATCATAATCTAAGAAAATCAGAAAAGAAACATGCAATAATGCAGGCCATCATCAGAATCAGACGGCGTGAGATTCAATTAACGCATAGAATGGATCCGGCGAGGGATGGAACCTCTCGATCTTGCATGGTTATAACCAAATTTCCCAATGAGAATCACTGGTCCGAGAGATCAAAGGATTTTCTCGGATTAGGGATTTGAAAATCTGATAAACTAGGGTTTGGATCAAATCTCGGATTTAGGGTTGTAGGAATCAACAAAAGTAAGCTTAGAATAAACAGGAAAGATAAGAGATTACCTTGAAGAAAGTTAGAGGGGAAAGGAAGAAGAAAGAAGAAGAAGATTGGGAAAGAAATGATGAAGTTCCACAGGGAGAGAGAGAAGAGGAGGCAACCCAAAGGCTTTCATTCAATAATCAATAGTTAAAATTCAAGTTTAGGACTTAGCCCTCTTAACTAATCACTAAGAAAGAAAAGACTAAAATACCCCTAATACTTAAGTAAAAAAAAAATAGTTCGCACGGGCATCGAACTGGGCGTCGGGCGCCCAATTGATCGTCCAAACATGGCCAAAAACATCCAGCAACAAAAACATGAAAATGGATGAATTTTGGCGGGTGCCCGAAGACAGTGAAAACTGTCCAGCAACTGTCCAACTTTCCAGTCATGTCTTCTTCATCCTACACATGCGTCTTCCCAATGTGGGGTCTTCTATGTATCAAACCATGTGTGTAGAGTCTTCAATGCTCCTCAATGATCGCCTAGCCACGAGGAAGATACTTGTGGTGTGCGCTTTCTTCGCTAATAGACTTTGAAGGGTCTGATGTCCTCATTAACTCCCCTCAGGTGAGAAAAACTCAACTCCGACGAGTTAAAGCTCTTATGACGCTCTAGCAAGTCTAGATCAACGCTCTGTAGCTCCGCTTCAGTCAACCATATAGATTATGACGGTGGTTTGTTCTTCCATTTGACAAGATACCTTTGGAAACCTCCATCTCTCATGGAAAGTATCTCTTCGCCCACAATTTCCTCAATTTCTTCCTTACGAATAATAGGTGGGGGAAGGGGTGGAATGGGTTATGACTTATGAAGCAAACTCAGAGTATAGCCACGAAAGTGAAGAAGGGTCAATATTAAGGTGAGGGGAAAGGACTAGATCCTCCACATTAAATGTTGAATTAATGCCCATTTCAGGTGGAAGGCCAATCCGATACGCGTTGGACCAAATTCTTTACAATATTTTGAATGGTCCAGCACTACGCGCATGTAATTTCTTAGCGGTACCCTGTGAGAACCGCTCTGGCCTTACCCTCACCATTACATAGTCTCCTTCGTGAAAGTCTTGTGATATACGATGAAAGTCAGCTGAATATTTATAACTATCATTGCTTCTATTAATCCGCTGTCTAATATATGTATGCAATTCATAAATGTGTCGTGCAAATGCATCGGCCGACTCTAAAGATCTTTGGGTGACAGACATGGGTAAAAGATCAATGGGCATTCTAGGTTTGTAACCACTGACAATTTCAAAAGGACTCATTCCTGTCGATCAATTAACAGACCCATTATAAGCAAATTCAGCGACAGGTAGAATTAAGTCCCAAGTCTTAACATGCTCACCTACTAGACAACATAATAGGTTTTCGAGACTTCGATTTACCACCTCAATTTGTCCATCTGTTTGAGGGTGGTATGCAGTAGAAAATTGTAAACGAGTACCCATCATGTGCCATAGTGTCTTCTAAAAATAACTGGTAAATCTGACATCATGGTCAGACACTATGATTTTAGGCAAACCATGGAGACGCACCACACCATCAAAAAAGACACGAGCAATATGAGACGCATCCAACGTTTTCAAACATGGGAGAAAATGTGTCATTTTAGAGAAGCGATCCACAGCTACAAAGATGGAATCATGCTTTTTTATTATGTTGGGAAGTTCCAGCTTGAAATCCATGCTAATGTCTTGCCACGGAGCATGTGGCACTAGCAATGCCATATATAGCCCAGTATTTTGCTTTTGTTGTTTTGCCAATTGACACGTACGACATTGCCCTAAAATTTTGGCTACGTCTCGCTTGAGACTTGACCAATAAAAACGATCATCAATGAGGGCAATGGTCTTGTCTCTACCAAAGTGGTCAACTATCCCTCCTGAATGAAGCTCCCAGACAAGGAATTCACAAAGGAACATACGAGGAATACAAAGTTGGTCTCCTTTGAAAAGGAAACCATCTTTAAGAACATAATCACTCGTGCTACGTTGGTCACTAGAGAGTGAAGCATAAGCATTCCAAAAATTGGGACATATGGGATACTCATCCTTCAGTTGCTCAAACCCGACTACCTCTACACTCAAGGAGTTTAGCAATGTCACTCTTCTACTAAGGGTATCTGCTGGTTTGTTTTCAACTCCGGCCTTATGTTTCAGGACAAACGAATATTCCTGAAGAAACGCAACCTATTTCGAATGCCTAAGGTTCAGTTTCTTTTGGGAATGTAAATATCTTAAAGCCTCATGATCAGAAAACAAGACGAATTCTTACGGTAGGGGATAGTGACGCCAATGTTTGAGAGACTGCACTACCGCATAAAACTCTTTGTCATAAGTGGAGTACTTCTGTTTTGCCTCATTCAGTTTTTCACCAAAATAGGTTACTGGCTCAACACCTAACGCATCACATGCCACCTGAAAAACTTTAGAAAAGTCAGGTAGACGCATGACAGGAGCTTCTACCATTTTGCCCTTGATTTCCTTAAAAGCCTTGACTGTGGCTTTCGACCACACGAACTCTCCCTTTTTCATGCATTCAGTAATGGGAGCCATGATCGTGCTAAATCCTTTAATGAACCGACGATAAAAAGTTGTTAAGCCGTGAAAGCTTCACACCTCATGAATGTTCTTCGGTTCTAGCCACTCAACTATAGCCCTGACCTTTTCAGGGTCTACGCGCATTCCTTCTGATGACACGATAAATCCTATGAACACGACTTGACTAGACATGAACGCGCACTTCTTACGATTAGCATATAATTTTTCAGTCCTAAGGACGCTACAAACTTGCTTCAGATGTTCAAGGTGTGATTCCTTAGTGGTACTATAAATAAAAATATCATCGAAGTAAACTACTAGGAATTTACCCATGAACGGTCTCAAGACTTGTGTCATCACCCGCATAAAAGTACTGGGTGCATTAGCCAAGCCGAAGTGCATGACCATCCACCCGTACAACCCATATTTCATTTTGAATGCGGTCTTCCATTCGTCTCTTGAGCGTATGCAGATTTGGTGATATCCACTCTTGAGATCAATTTTGGAGAAAATTGTGGACCTGGCCATCATGTCAAGCATATCATCAAGTTTAGGTATAGGAAACATGTACTTGACGGTAATTTTGTTTATGGCACGACTGTCCACACACATGCGCCACGTGCGGTCTTTCTTTGGCATCAACAATGCGGGTACGGCGCACAGGCTCATGCTCTCCTGGATAAAACCCTTTTGCAGAAGCTCATCAATCTGTCTTTTCAATTCTGCATGCTTAGTAGGGTTCATCCTGTAGTGACCGGGACGAGATCAATAGCATGCTCGATGTCCCACATAGGTGGCAACTTATTCGGTAAATCATCAGGAAATACATCACTGTATTCCTTCAAAACCGATGTTACCTCATGGGGTAAACTCTGATGGAACTTCCGGTGTAATTTCTCTTGCCACAAGGGCATACACCATGGAATCCTCCTTAGTCTCTTTCTCGAACTCTCTCGCATTGATTATATGAAAAGACTTAGGTTTGGATTTCCTCAATTCCTTAGGCCCACTCGCCTTCTCACCCTTCTTTTTCCCTGATGTGTCCTCTAGTGGCATTGGATTAAGTTTGATCTTTTTACCGTTATGCATGAAGGTACACGCATTCAAACGGCCAAAGATCGTGACGTCATTGTTGAATAGCCACGGTCTACCTAGGATAATATGTCCAACATCCATAGGTATCATATCGCACCACAGGGACTCCTTATATGACCCGAACTCTATGGGAACTAAGCATTGATGGGTGACAGGAAGGGAAGTCTTGTCAACCCAAGAGACTTTGTACGGGTCGGGATGAGGTGTGGATTTCAATTTCAAACTGTCCAAGGTGTAGGCGGAAATCACATTTTGACAACTTCCACTGCCCACTATCACCCTGCAATTCTTCTCTCCACACTCAGCGAGAGTATAAAAGATAGTGTTTCGATACCAATTGACACTACTCCTAGATTGAGCTAGCACACATCTGACTACCGCAAGCGCTGCTTCGTCGACCACTTCATCTTCATCACTAAGACCTCCTTCATGGTGATACTCTTCCACTTCACAATCACCCTGGTCATCTACAACCTTGTGGGACTCGCCTATAACTAAGGCTTTTCCACAGTTCTTCGTGGGACATTGATTGGACATGTGACCAATATTCCCACACTCATAGCACCTCAATTGACTACCCCCACTAGGGCCGGAACCAAGGACACATTTGCCCTTATCATCCCTAGGTCTACGCGAAACAGTTGCCTGTGCCCTAGGGTGGACTACCAATGTTAAGTCTAGTTCTCTGGGATTCAGATCTAGCATTAGCATCTCGGGACTCAAAGCGTCGAATGACAGGAGCCCTCAGATATTGTTCCAACTCCAGCACAACTTGGTACGCTTCATCCAAGTCTGTTATGGGCCAAGTCAAAAGGTCACGCTGAAGATCCGTTCGAAGGCCCGTCTTGAAACACGAAAGCGTTACCAAAGGGTCCTCTTGGATGTCACATCGCATCATATACTCCTCAAATTTAGCGATATAGTCAGTGACAGACATTGATCCTTGACGCAAGGATTGCCATTGGTCAAGGAGCTTCTGTCGATCTGAGAGAGGGAGATACTTCTCCTTCATCTCATTCCAATATGTGATAGGGACTCTTCCAACTCTATCAATCCTACGCTCAGCGTTAGTCCAAAATAATTTGGCCTAGCCCAGAAGCTTCATCTTAACAAACCGCACATGTCGGTTTTCTAACATGTAATACCACTCAAAGTAGTAATCCATGTCAGCTAACCAATCAAGGAATGCCTTGGGATCCAGACACCCATCAAAACTTAGGACTTCCACCCTCACATTCTTCATCACACGCTCATCTGGATCGTAGCGGCCTGGGTAATCATATGTGGCTTGTGCCTCCCGCACAACACCACGACCAGCTCCACGATCTCTGCCACCATTATCTCCACGTGTGGGAGCGCATTCTTCAACAATTCCTCCCGCTTGGGATTGCGCATCATCCCCAACAGTAGGGTTCTCCCTTTGAGATGCCTCTAATTGCTCTATCCTAGTCATGGTGGTGGCTATTTGGTTGTCTATGCGAGCGAATTCACGCCTTTGACTCGTTTCTATGGCAGCTACCTTTTGCTTCAATTGAGCAAGTTGCTTAGATAATTCCTCGTTATTCATGATTGGTTGAAGTCCGAAACCTCTACCTCTTCTCGTGGGCATGCAAGTAAAGAATCGAACTAAATTCTACCCAACTTGCCACTTCGGTTATGCGACTCACAAGATGAATGCGATGAATTTAAATCTATAATGAACTGACACCAATTAATTCTAGACAATGCGACTCAAATCTGGAAATTTTCCAAGTTAGGAAACTTTCTAAAACTGGAAAGTTTCTAAAATTGGAAACTTTCTAAATCTGAAAATTTCCTAAAACAAACCTAAAATTCAAACCCTAATTTGGTAACTCGATCTAAACATAACCATATAAACTCTAATCTCTGATACCAAAATTTGATGCAGGATGCCCTAATTATGATGCATGCTCATGAGCACAATTAATCCAGTGGAATAATAAGAGAATAACAGTAAAAACTTCCACATCTATCATCATAATCTAAGAAAATCAGAAAAGAAACATGCAATAATGCGGGCCATCATCACAATCACACGGTGTGGGATTCAATTAACGCATTAGAATGGATCCGGCGAGGGATGGAACATCTCGATCTTGCATGGTTATAACCCAATTGTCCAATGGGAATCACTAGTCCGAGAAATCAAAGGATTTTCTCGAATTAAGGATTTGAAAATCTGATAAACTAGGGTTTGGATCAAATCTCGGATTTAGGGTTGTGGGAATCAACAAAAGTAAGCTTAGAATAAAGAGGAAAGACAAGAGATTACCTTGAAGAAAGTTGGAGGGGAAAGGAAGAAGAAAGAAGAAGAAGATTGGGGAAGAAAGGATGAAGTTCCACAGGGAGAGAGAGAGAAGAGAAGGCAACCCAAAGGCTTTCATTCAATAATCAATAGTTAAAATTCGAGTTTAGGGCTTAGCCCTCTTAAATAATCACTAAGAAAGAAAGAAAATACTAAAATACCCCTAATACTTAAGTAAAAAAACAACTTAAAAAAAAAAAATTCGCGCAGGCGTCGGGCACCCGAACATGGCCAAAAACATCCAGCAACTAAAACATGAAAATGAATGAATTTCGGGCGCCCGATGAATAGTTCAAGCACCCGATCGGGCGCCCAAAGACAGTGAAAATTGTCTAGCAACTGTCCAGCTTTCCATTCGTGTCTTCTTCATCCTACACACATGTCTTCCTAATATGGGGTCTTCTATGTACCAAACCACGTGTGTAGGGTCTTCAATACTCCTCAATGATCGCCTAGCCACAAGGAAGATGCTTATGGTGCGCGCTTTCTTCGCCGATAGACTTTGAAGGGTCTAATGTCCTCATCACTTATCTAGGGCTCCCATTATGTATTGGCAAGCCCACGATTCTCCATTGGGACATTGTCATTGAGAGGATGGAGAGGAAACTCTCCCTCGAGGAGAATCACTCTTATTAAGGCTTTCCTCTCCAACCCCCAAATCTGCTTCATGTCCCTTTTTGTTGCCACAAATCTATCCTTCTTCGCATCGACAAGCTTTGTAGGGAGTTCCTTTGGCAAGGAGGTGCCTCCTCGAAGAAGTTCCATTTTGCTCAATTGGAACAACGTCTGTAGCCCTTGCTCTAATGGTGGCAGTGCGATCAAACGGTTGGACTTAGTCAACTCAACCCTTCTAAGCAAGTGGATTTGGCAATTCAGGACGAAGGTCTCTAACCTTTGGAGGTCTATCGTAGCTACCAAATATGGCACCTCCCTGATGGGTTGGTGGACTAGGGAGTCATCATTTTATAGGGCGTCCTTTCTTTAGAAGTCTGCTACCCTTGTGGCTCTGAAGGTCCATGCTGGCCTATCCTTTGTTGTGCGTGATAAGGCTAGGATCCATTTATGGGAGGACGTTTGGTGCAGTGATGTTCCCCTTTGCTCGGTATTTCCTGTCATTGTTAGCCTATGCCCTGTGAACAGTATTTTGGTTGCAGATTGTTTTTCAGTCCAAGCTTCGAGGGATATGTGACTTCCCCTGTGCTGTAAAAAATCTGTAGGACTCTAAGATGGATGACCTAGTCTGTTTTCTCTCTCCTGCAGGGTATCCAACCTATCCTAGAAATTAAAGACTCACTCTGTTGGCAGTTTGGTAAATTGGGCTCCTTTTCAGTGCGCTTCTTATACTTCATGTTGGCTCAGCCCGGGTCCTTTGATGGTTGCAGGCACATGGGCTCGGTATGGCATTATAGTGCTCCAAAGGTTATTACATTTGCTTGGCTCACTAGAAGAAATAGAATGATTACGATTGACAATCTCCGCAAAAGAGTTCTCATCCTACCCAACGTCTGCCTCCTTTGTTTGCACGACGGGGAGTCTATGGATCATCTCTTTATCCACTGCATCTTCGTCTCAGATGTCTAGTCTTTAAATTCTCGGCCGGTCTCAATAAGGTCTTGATGCATATAAAGGATTGGGCTCTTTGTTGTGTCTTAGGGTTTGTGGTACTTGTTTTTTATTTTTTAGTTGGGTTCAATTAGGTGTCTCTAGTTCAATTGGGTGGGTTTGTAGTGTCCCTTCTCTTGCCATTTTATTTTTGTTTCCTGTCTTTTTTTGGTCTTTGGCCTTAATAAAAACTCCATCATATTTCAAAAAAAAAAAAAATTTATTTTCTCAATGACAATCCTTATATAGAGGAATAGCACCCATAATCTACACAAAACCTTCCTTATAAATATAACAACATTACATCATGGTAGGGATTTGCTAAGCCCACACATGCATACAAAGCATACCACGTAAACACCACACATGAGTCCGCATAGCAAACAGCTTCACTATCCAACCCCATCCATTAGGTGGGTCCCACTATGTAGATGTTCTTAATCAAAACCAAAGTTGATCCACCAAACAGGTGGGCCAGAATATTAGAAATAGGTGGAGAGGTTAGAAAAATTTAGCCAAGCATTTCTCATCAGTACATTGGTTTCGTAAACTATGGTCGACCTAACAGGTGGACTGACTTGATTCCTGAACCGGGGTATCTACGTAGTGGTATCCCTCTCTAGATGGATTGGTCTTACACCCGTTTTCCATGCTGACGCATATTTGGCATGTATATAATCTACATTATACACACAATGCAGCTAGCAAAGTTCCACTATGGTATATAACGGCATTTCTCAGTATGATGTAGGACACACCACAGATGCATTCTGAGCACGATTGGACCAAAAGAAGCCCAAACGAAAGCAGAAGTAGTCCGTCAAATACGGGCCCAGTCCTACATAGGGCATGACGTAACTGGACCCCAGGCATGCCAGAATCGAAGAAATTCATTCCAGGAAGGGAGAAATTGACGTTCAAAGTGTGGACCGTAAACAACCATAACTTTTAATCCGAGCATCGTCACGAAATGCACAACCAATCGATCTTTATGTAACGATGCTTCTGGGGTCAACCGGCCAGTTATGACTGCCAAATTCATCAATTTCGCCAAAAAACACGACCCTTCAGTTCAACACTGCGATTTTAGGGAAAAAAAACCCCTTTTTCAGAAAGTTTTGTTTTTATCATATCTCCTTTTTCTTGCAAGTTTTAGAATTTCCGCCTTCTTTTTCTATTCTATTCAAATTAGGATTTCTATTTTAGGGAGATTTTGTTATTTCAGGTAATTTTTATTCCATTCGAATTAGGACTTTTATTAGGGTTTTAGGTCTTCCATATAAGTGATGTAATGGAGCATTCCAAATTAATTTATTCAATAAAATACCCGAATTTTCTCTCTTACTTTCTTCTGGACTCGAGAATTCACCTTGTGGATTCAAGGTTCTGTTTACTTGGGGAAGACGGTGATCTTCCTCTTACTATTTCACGATTTTACTTGCGTTAGTTGGTATCAGAGCAAGGCTTTTCCTCGATTCAATGCAATCTAACAGTGGTTCGAGCAACAAACCCGTTGACGGTGCTCCGAGGAACAATCTTATGACAGCGGTGGCATATAAAGCTTTCCAGCAGGAGAACCTGCGGGCTATGCAAGGACGGCGGGCAGCGATCAACTGTTTGATGGAGGCCTTAGAACAAACCAATGTTCGTAATAATGAGCAGCTTGGGATCGGTAATGGAGATCACAGTTATCGTATTCATGGTGCGACATCAGTGATGAATCGCAGGCCACCACTCTGATTGTAAGGAAGCTATTGTACATGCCGAAAAAAAGAAATAGATCTTCAGTGACACAACATCTTTCGAACGAAGTCCACCGTGAAAAAATGTGTGTGTGTGTGTGTGATCTGATCATAAATGACGGGAGTAGCGAAAATCTTACGTCATAGACTATGGTGGAAAAGTTGTAACTAAAAACAAAAAAGCACCCCTCTCCGTACACGATTGGATGGATCAAGAAGGTCAGCGAAACAAAGGTAACTGAGCGATGTCGTATTCCCTTCTGCATAGGTAAATATTATAAGGACGAAGTAATGCATGACGTGGTTGATATGGAAGCTTGTCGCATGTTACTTGGTTAACCATGGCAGTACGATATTGATGTCATGCATAGAGGTTGGGATAACATATTTGGTTTTGTTAAAGATGATAGGAAGATTATCCTCGCACCTATAAGAACGGAAAACCAACCCAA
Source organism: Liriodendron chinense (assembly GCA_003013855.2). Classification (NCBI taxonomy): domain Eukaryota; kingdom Viridiplantae; phylum Streptophyta; class Magnoliopsida; order Magnoliales; family Magnoliaceae; genus Liriodendron; species Liriodendron chinense. Next base: position 910,586 of record PVNU02002850.1, read on the forward strand.
GACTCCTAAAGTGAACGGGCGGTCTCTCATAACTGTATGAGATTTCATCAAAGAATCTAAGGAGACGGGCGAGATCAATGCATTGGTTGTAAAGGGGAAAAAAGTAAAACCCAAGAATATTCTAAAGAAGTTTAAACCAATGTTGCAAGAATTCAAGGGGATTATGCCCGATGAACTTCCCGACGAGTTGCCCCCCATGCGGAATATCCAACACCATATTGATCTTGTCCTACGGGCAAATCTACCTAATCGCCCAAATTATCAGATGAGTCCGAAAGAGTGCGAGATCTTATAGGGATAAGTGGAGGAACTAATCCCTAAGGGTCTAGTGAGAGAGAGCATGAGTTCATATGTTGTGCCAGCCATGTTGACGTCCAAGAAGTTACAGGAGTCTAATGTAAGTATAAGAAAGAAACTAATAAACATCAACGCCAGAAGATGTATGAAGTGGGTGATGATGTGCTAGTTCACCTGCACAAGGAGATGTTTCTGACCGGGACATATAACAAGCTAAGGAATAAGAAGATCGGCCCTGTTCTAATCCTCAAAAAAATCAATGATAACGCCTATGTTATTGATCTTCCCAAGGGTATGGAGATCTCAAGGACTTTCAATGTGGCAAACCTGTATGAGTATCATGAGCCGAGTCCATTGAATAACTCGAGGACGAGTTCTTTCCAAGTGGAGGGAACTGATGTAGGAAGTGCCACAGATGCATTCTTAGCACGATTGGACCAAAAGAAGCCCAAACAGAGGCAGAAGTAGTCCATCAGATCCAAGCCCACTCCTACGTAAGGCATGACGTAACTAGGCCCAAAGCATGTCCGAATCAAAGAAATTCATTCTGAGTAAGGAGAAATTGTCATTCGAAGCATGGACCGTAAATCAGCCATAACTTTTGATCTGGGTATCATCACGAAACGCACAAACTATCAATCCTTATGAAACGATGCTTCTAGGGTCAACCAGCCCGCAACACCAATTCATGCATTTTGCCAGAAAACACACCCCTCTAGTTAAACATTATGATTTTAGGGGTTGTTTGGATCCCTTTAATGTTTTAAGTTGTAAACACTTTACACTTGAAAAAGTTTCAAGTATAAATGGTTTACATGCTATTACGTTTGGCTTTAAAGTGGTTATCTATTTACAAGTAACAGATTATGTGTTTGGCTAACTTGTAAAGTGTTTAGTATTCATACCATAGAGCTTGGGCGGTAAAACCTTCCAAAATCTGCAGATCACATAAGACTTTGATTTCCTTTCAAAAAAAAAAAAAAATTTTTTTTTTTTTTGGGCGCGGGGGGGGAAGCATGCACACACTAGATGGATTGGATGTCCTCCACTCATCACAATGGACCCAAATGTAATATGGAAGCTTTTAATAGTGGACGTCTCATCCTTCCCTCGTGTGATCCATTTGTTAATCAACAAGCTATTTTTTAAGGGCCATAGGAGAGCATCAAGGGAAGCACATGAAGGACAAATTGGATGTACCATACACATTACAGTGGACCCCCCATATCATGAGTGTGTATCAACCATTGTGTTCTACTATGTATAATGCCTTTTTAGCTGTAAAGACTTTGCCTGTAATCTGAAACATGGCTTTTTACCTAGTTTCATATTACAGCTAAAAGTTGTAATGTATTTACAGCCTGTAAAGCCTTTATAGGCAAATACATGCATCCAAACAGCCCCTGTAATCCCTTTACAACTTATGGATTTTACAGGCATCCAAATGACCCCTTGGGAAAATTTTACCTTTTTTAGAAGGTTCAATTTTTATCGTATTTTCGTATTCTTTCAGTTTTAGAATTTCTGCCTTCTTTTTCTATTCTGTTCGAATTAGGATTTCTATTTTAGGGAGATTTTTCTATTTCGAGTAAATTCTATCCTATTCGAATTAGGACTTCTATTAGGGTTTTAGGTCTTCCATATAAGTGATGTAATGGAGCATTCCATATTAATTTATACAATAAAATACCCAAATTTTCTCTCTTATTTTCTAGTGGATTCAAGGTTTTGTTTACGTGGGGAAGACGGTGATCTTCCTCTTACTGTTTCATGTTCTTCCCTATGTCATGGTAGGCAAAAGCCATTATTTTTCCAAGGTCCGACATCTTCCCTTTCGCCCTTTTTTTTTATCTCAAAACAGCCATTACTGCCATGATAACGTTGTAACACCATTTTTCAAACCACAGGGTAGATATCAGTTTCCTGTCATTTGGAACCCTGGAAAAGTATACTTGTACTTGGGAGCCGCAAAAGGGGTGAAACAGGTTCCAGCTGGAATCCAATTCCAGCATAGACCCTGTTTTGAATTCCTGCCTGAAAGGTGAGTTGCAACATCCAAGGGAATGAATTCCCTCCCAATGGTCACAAATTTGAATGTCTTTAATAAATACAGGGCAATTCTTACCCAGAATCCAACAACAGTTTCTGCATTCCACAGTATTGAATTCCAGATTGCCAAACATGACTGACAAAATCCATTTCTAAGGTAGTTTGGTTTCCTGGAAACAAATTCATTACTTTTTGAATTCCAGATGGCCAAACGACCCATAAAAATATATAGCAAAAAATTTTTTAAAAATTTACCGAAAGGAAGAAGTACTAATGGAATTAACAAAAGAAGAATACCTTCAAAAGAACCACATTGGATTTGAAATCCGCTCCTGCACCAGCCAAACGACACCCAAAAACCCCAATCAAATTTGCAAACTGAATCTCCATCTTATACCTCTCCTCCCCGCAGCCACCTCCGTCAATTCCCTGCACTGCCACCGAAAACTCCACTCTCTTCCGCTCTGGCATCACCTCCGCTCTCACCCCAACCCTCCAAGACTCAATTGCACCCATCCATCTGTCCCCTCCCAAGAACCCCACATGCAGAGCCCCTCCCTCCACCCGATTCTGTGCCTCAGCCGGCCGCACGACAATCTCCTCGAACGACGGCGAGACCTCAAGGCGGACCCGCTGGAACTCAAGCTTTCCCTCTGCCGAGAGGAGGCGGGCCCGGGCCGCGGACTCAAGTGCATCGAACTGGACACGCCCTACACCTCGGGATTTCCAGTTACTGCGATCCGTGGCGATCTCGCAGGCAAAGACGGTGGATTCTCCGATCAAGGATTCGAAGAAGGCAAAGAGCTCGGAGGCGATTGCAGATAAAGGTATGTTGGAGACTCTTACGGTGCATCTCTCTCTGCTGTTGGTGATGGCCATGGCCACACACACACACACACACACACAGATTTTGGGTGTTGGGATTTTGGCGGGGTTTGGGGTTTAAGAGAGGTCTGAGGACTGGTGTTGAAAAAAAGGGGGAGCTGTTGGATTATATACTCTGGCAGGGTGTAATAGTTCCTACGCGTGCACTCCGTGATTCTACATGCGGAATATTTTTAAATTGAATTAAAATGTCCAAATCCTGGAAGCTACTGTCGATAGGTTTTATTCTTATGAACGTTTTGATTGAATATCTTAAACCTATGATTAATGGACATGTTTTGGTTGATCAGGACAGTTACTTCTCTTGCTAGCCGTCCATTGTATGTCTGTCAATCTGGAATTGAAGATAATAATTTGTTAGATTAAAAAGAAATATTTGAAAAATCTAGATATTTTAGTTTTTACCTATGTTAACCCACTTGCTTTAATTGTGCTTACTTTTATCCTACATTAGAAGTTCTAATTGTTAAGACAACTAAGCTTTTATATTAAAACCTATTACTAATCCTTTTTATTGGAAAACAAGAGTACCAAGAGAGCAACATCGTGCGGGGCCACGGGTGTGGTTGTAGCGTAGTGCACTGTGGTGTGTGTTTTACTGGCACTTTTGTTTTCTCCGCGCATGTTTTCTCTTGTGCATATGAAAACAAACAATCGTTCTGTACTTATTTAATAATTAATAAGCCGGCATGCACCGACATGCATTTATTACGCCTCGAGCCCCAATAGCTACTTACTTTTTTTTATATTGACTTCTCATTTCCATTACAAATTCGATTATTGGGATCATATGGCTGAGATAGTGAGTGCACCTGATCAAAGCAGTTCATCTTGGAGGAGAGTTGTTGTATCCTGAGGGAAAACTTGTTGAGACCTAGTATATTAAGGATCGTCTTCCTGTTAGAGCAAATCTATCTTTAAAGCAATGACTATAACGTGCCTCAACTCTCTAAATTCTTCGTTTATTATATTTTATTTGATATTTTGGATTTTTGTGATATCTCTGTATATTAGAAGCAACAATGTAAAGATAGATTTCTCTATAAAAAAAAAACCTCGACATTATGACTACTATTTCTGAGAATCTTATAATCAAGATTTTTTACGGGAAAAACTTCAGGAGATGGTAGCAGAAAATGAAGTTTTGTCTTACTACATTTAAGTTGATTTACGTTATCAAAGAATCTGCTTCATATCTTGAGGTAAATGAGCCAGTGGCATCCATTGATTAATCGAAATGGAAGAATGATGACTATTTGTGCAAAGTTATATTTCTCGATGTTATAACATATGAAAACTATGATATTTACTGTCATCTCTCCACCGCCAAAAAACTGTAGAAATATCTTTAAAAAATTCAAGACAGACGATGTTGGAACAGATAAATATGTAGTTAGTTGTTATATTAGTTTTAAAATATCTAATAATAAGTCTGTAGTAGATCAGGTGCATGATTTACAGAAAATTGCTAATGAAATATCATTTGATGGTACGATGATTGATGAGGCTTTTTAAGCTACTGTAATAGTTGAGAAACTTCCACCATCTTAAAAATAGTATAAAAATTCTTTGAAGCATAAGAGAAATGACATGAGCTTGGATGCCATAATCATTCACATACGTATAGAAGAGGAATCAAGAAATCGTAATAAACATTATCTAAAGTTAGAATCTGTAACTAAGGCCCGTCTGGTTAAAAATAACTGGAAGGGTCAAGATAACCCGAATGTCTACACTATAAAAATAATAATAATAATAATAATCCACATGGCCAAAGGAACAAGAAAATAGACAAAAATAATAATAATAATAATAATAAATAATGTTATGTGTGTGAAAAAAATGGACACTTTGTTAAGGAATGTAAATTCTGCAAAAATGATAATAAGGAGAAAGACCATATGCATGTTGCCAAAGAGTTTCTGGAGGTTATCACCGAAGCACTCATTACATGTAGCTCAAATGAGTCGTGGATTGACTCAAAAGCCACCAAACACCTACGCTATGATCGAGGTGCCTTTTCCTCCTATGAGAAGGTAGATAATGCTAAGGACGATATTCATACAAAATTAGTCCAAGGCAAAGGTCATTGGTAAGAGAAAGATAAGCTTGAAGCTTTCTTTTGAAAATGTGTTTAACTCTTTTAAACGTGCTACATGTACCGAACCTTTGAAAGAATCTTATCCCAAGCTCTGCTCTTGATAAGAATGAGTTTAAGTTAATTTTTTAATATGAAAAATGTATTATCACTGAAAATGGTACTTTTGTTGAAAAATGTTATGTAATTGATAGATTGTTCAAACTTAGTGTTATGAATGATAATTGTGTTAGTTCTTCTGCTTATTTGATTGAGTCTCTTGATATGTGGCATACTAGATTAGGACATCTAAATTATTACTCTCTCGAAAGCATGATTTATATGAAGCTTATTCCTAAGGTTAAAAAGAAAAACCAAAGTAAATGTGAAATATGTATACAATCTAAGCATTCTAGAAAATTGTTCAAATGAGTTAAAAGGAACAATGAAATCCCGATTTGATTCACAGTTATATATGCGACCTGAAAATATTGTAGCTCGTAGAGGAAAAAATATTTTATAGCTATCATAGATTATTAATGCAGATACGCAAAGGTATATCTTATACGAAGTAAAGATGAAGCAAAATATAAATTCGTAGCCTTTATGAACGAGGTGAAAAATCAATTAGAAAAAAATGTGAAGGTACTTAGATCTAATCGAGTCATAGAGAATATCTTTCTCATAACTTCGCACCTTATTGTGGATTATACATGAGGTAACGACACTATATTCACCTCAATAAAATAGAATTACTAAAAGGAAAAATAAGAAAAATGTTATGCTTTCTAGTTCCAGTGTACCATTTAATCTATGAGGAGAAGCTTATTTTAATGTATGTCATATTTTAAATCATGTACCTCATAACCATTTGATAAAACCTCTTTGAATTGTGGAAAAACAAGGCTCTAAACCTAGGGTATCTTAAGATATAGTGTAGCTTAGCCAGGGTAAGGTTACTTTTACCTAAGAAAACTAAATTAGGAGATAAAACTCTTAACTATGCATTCATTAGCTATGCGCAAATTAGTAAGGCTTATAGATTCTTAGTTTTTAGGTCTCATAATCACATTGATGAAAATTCTATCATTGAATCCTCAAATGCTGATTTCTTTGAAAATATATTTTCAACTAAATATAAGACTACTTCTTCCATGAAAGTAATAGACTCGAATGTAAGGATTGGTGTAGAGAACGACACAATAGAAGAACGAGAAGAAGCAAGAGGGCCAGAGTTAAGACCAGCTCGAACCTAACTTTTACACCTTCCTTGTAGAGGATGACCCATCCTCATATACCAAAGCTATGAACTCTCCTAATGCAAATTTTTAGAAGAAAGCTATTAACAATGAAATGGATTCTATATTAAAAGTTCATCGGTAGTCTAACACGACACCAATGTATGTCCGTGCAGAAGCTTAAGAATGGAAGTAACTAGAATTATGGCTAAGTCCTAAAAGGGAGGGGCGTGATTAGGACCTTTTTAAAAAACATTCGCCTACTTAACAGTTTTATCAATTTAAACTAAGTTATTTAACACTTCGGCTTCTAAGCCTAAGTGGGTCCAATCACAAGGCTAGCATATAATTAGCAATCAAACAACCTAGCCTAAATATGCATAGATAATCAAATGATTAAACAAATCAAGCTCTTAATCTATGTAACCTACGTAAACTTATGAGAATGGATCAATGAGCTCAAGTCTACATTACTAAGTGAAAGTAAATCTTCTGTGTGGATGTGTCTATCTAGTGCCTGGCATACATTCCTATCAAGCATTTATAATCAAACAATTAAATATACAATGCTAAGATAACAATGTGCTCAAAACAATCACAAACAGAAGCATGTATGGTGGTTCGACTTCGGGTCTACTCCACTCCCGGTTCAAGTACTCAACCCCTTTGAGCACACCAACATTCACTAGGGATTTTAAATCTGGTTCCTCTCAACCAAGGTGTTTTAAATCGGATTCACCAAACCGAAAAGTTTACAGGTTCCTTCCAACCTACATGTACACACCCGTATTGGTGGCTCTCCTTGGAGACTTGTTTAAGCTCTGCAACCAAGCCAAGGTCCTACAACTGAACTTCAATTTAGACTCCAGTCATGAGTCAAGGTCCTACAACCGAACCTCAATAGTTTTAGGCTCTAGAACCGAGCTAAAGTTCTACAACCGAACCTAGCGTTTACTCTTACCAGAGGCTCCCCACTTAGAGACTAGATTTGATCTAACAACCAGGTCTAGGTCCTGCAACCAAACCTATCTAGTTTGAAGACAAACTCTATACTTAATTCCCCACGGGAAGAGAGTGGAACCAGACTCTTACAAATGACAACTTACTTGTCGGATTAAGCCCATTTGTTGCACCGCTTCGGGTTACTTGATCTCCACTCTCCCGTACTCAAATCAGCTCCTCTTGTACTCCGCCAATATTGTTACCGTTGCTTTACTAATGTTCCAGGTCCAACGATCAATCCCTTTGCATTTGCTCTTCTTGAGATGTTCAAGGTGAATGTGAGGTGGTGAAACCTCTACAATGGTAGGAAATGGGTTTCCTAGAGGAATACACATATTTAGACTCCTAGGTGGTGTTTAGACAAAGGATATACAAATGATCAAGGTGTCTAAACTCCTAGGAATCAAGAGGGAATAAGTCCATTCTCATTTTAGCATTGAATACCCTAAGCTTGTGATGAATCACAAGGAGAATGCCTTGTATGGGTTAGGATTAGAGCTCCTAATGATAAACAATAGTGGTGGCTTCTAAATCCTCAAAATCCCCTCCCTTGGCCCAAAAATTGCATCTCCCGAATTTATAAATTTTCTCCCAACGCTCAAATAACGGGTAGAAAATGGGCAAATAACGACTATTTTGATTGATTAGAACATATTTTCGATCAATCAGAATATTAGTCCAGTGATTTTATCAGGTTGCTGGACAAGATATCTGATTAATTGAATAATGTTCTGATCGATCGAAAAATCAATTCCGATTAATCGGAGTTTCAATCGAAAATTGTTATTTGGGCAGTTTTGTTTACAACAACTTCCACCTCTTTAATTAGTCTAATTTATCATATTTTTCAAGGTGTTTTAATACTAATAATGATGACTAAGGGTATTCCTAGTTGGTCCAAGTTATCTAAGATGGTTTGGGTGTTTTGGTCCAAAGGGTTAGGGTCACCAAGGCATCTCATTTACCTGTTCTTCTTCCTTGATGCTTCTTGTCCACTTGAATCTTTTGTCTTCAGCTTGCCAAGGCTCAACCAACATTACAACACATGGACTCATATGATTGAAAAATACGGTGCATTAGTATGCCACAGAAAAGTGCACTAACAATCTCCCCCTTTGTCAATTACATGACAAAAACCTAACCTAAGACCCATGTCATGGTCTATACCAATGACATTACCAAAACACAAATAAATTACATGTCAAATGAAAATAAATATTGCAACTCAAAACACTAAGACATGTAAACTAGCAATGCTCCTCTTGATTGCTCCCCCATAACCTGTTAATCCCTGAAACACAAAACAGAAAACTTGTTTTGGTGGGACTTTGATCTTTCTCCCCCTTTTTGTCAGCAATTGACAAACCAATCTCTTTCCCTTAATGATTCATCAATTAAGGTTAAGGTAAGAGAGGTTAGTATGTCGCAGTTATAACTATAAAAACATGTTGACTAGAAAGAGTATAGGGTGCATGAACATAAAAAAAACATAGAGCATGCGTGAGAATATGATTAACAAAAAAATGTACTATTCTAAGTATAGTTAATCATGCACAATTGGTCATTCTAAATATACATTAAGCATTGAAAGCTTAAGGGTTAATAACTCAATCAACCAACCTCCCCTAAAATTTTTACATCATGACCAATCCTAAGCGAATATTAGCATACAATGAAGCATTAAATTCAACAAGATTAGCTACTCTAAGCAGGGTGATAATCTAGCAATCAAATATACAAAAATAAAGCAATGCTAAACTACTGAATTTGGGCTAATGAGGCTTGAATCCTCTAATTTACCCATACACACAGAAATGAGGCTAAAATCTTGAGATTTTCCTATAGTACCAATTCTAGCTACTCTTACTAACTATGTTTAGTTTGATTAGTCTAAGGGTAACTAATTTCCTCAATACCTTCATAGAATGTGGCATGTGGTGAGGGGTTGGGAACTCCTCCTTCACCTAGAAGAAAAAATGGTCGGGATCCTCTCGTAGATTCGGAGGAAGAGAGGTAATAGTAGAAGCCATGAGAGCTCTCACTAATTTTTTGCTCCTATCACTATTGGAGTCATTAAATTTAGATTTTGACTCCTTCGTATCATTCCATGTCGCTGTCATAGCCTTTTTACCTTTTCTTTTAGGCTCTTTTGGACAATCAGTGGCTACATAGCCATACTTATCACAGTTGTAACATTGGACTTTCTTTTTAGTGAATTTCCCTTTATATTTATTCACTTTCTTGTCCTTCTTGTCACAACTTTTTTCTCTTTAAATTTTAAGGAATCTCTTCAATCTTTTATCAAGATCATCATCCTCATCATTGTTATCTTCGGAAGACTCATTCTTAATCATTTTTTACTTATGTGAGTGTTTATGTGAGGTCTTCAAGGTGATGTCCTTCTTCTCAGAGGGGGCCCTAAAGTGTAGTTCATGAGTTTGTAGGGAACCTATAAGTTCTTCTACTTTCATTTTATCTATGTCTCTACACTCTTCTAAGGCCACTACCTCGGTGCTAAATCTTTTCTGAAGGGACCTAAGTATTTTTCTATAAATACTTCCTTCCAGAACCCTTTCCCCCCAAAGCAAACATGGAGTTGCAAATATCGAAAACTTTTGTATAAAACTCCATAAAAGTTTCAGTCTCTTCCATCATAATATTTTCAAGTTTGGTGGTTAAGAGCTGAAGCTTCGAACGTGTTACTATGCTAGTTCTCTCGTGGGTTACCTCAAATGTATATCATGTTTCTTTTGTAGTTGCGCATGTGAGAATGTGCTGAAATTCTTCCGGAGAAACCGCATAGTAAATCGCATTGAGTGCTTTGGCCTTTGCCATGTATTGAGCTCTCTCATTGTCATTCCATTTCTCATCATCTTTAGGAATGACAATGATCTTACCATCAACCTCCACTTGTTCTGTGGGCATGGAATATCCATTTAGTGTACTTTCCACACGGATCGGTCCATGGATTGGAGAAAAATCCTCATCCTAGCCTTCCAATAGGTGTAGTTAGACCCGTCAAAGAATGGTGAACGGTCGGTTGACACTATTCCCATCTTGGGTAGACACGATGCTAGTGCTTCGGTATCAGATCTCACTTTAGACAGTTAAGTCCTTGAAGAGCAACCCGTTCTGATACCAATTCAAAATTTCGTCGGTAGTTAACTGACACCAACATATGTGCGTGCGGAAGCTTAAGAGCGGACCAAATAAAATTATGGCTAAGTCCGAGAGGGGGGGGGGGGGGGGGGGGGGGGGGGGGGGGGTTTATTAGGACCTTTTAAAATCCTTTCGCCTACTTAACAATTTTATCAATTTAAACTAAGTAGGCTATTTAACACTTCAGCTTCTAAGCCTAAGTAGGTCCAATCACAAGGATAGCATATAATTAGCAATTAAACAACCTAACCTAAGCATGCATAGACAATAAAATAATTAAACAAATCAAGCTCCTAATCTATGCAACCTATGTAGACTTATGAGAATGGATCAATGAGCTTAAGTTTACACTACTAAGTGAAAGTACATCTTATGTGTGGATGTGCCTATCTAGTGCCTAGCATATGTTCCTATTAAGCATTCATAATTAAACAATTAAATATACAATGTTAAGATAACAATGTACTCAAAATAATCACAAAGACAAGCATGTATAGTGGTTCGACTTTGGGTTTACTTCACTCCTGGTTTAAGTACTCAACCCCTTTTAGCACACCGGCATTCACTAGGGAGTTTAAATTTGGCTCCTCCCAACCAAGGTGTTTTAAATCGGATCCACCCAACCGAAAAATTTACAGGTTCCTTCCAACCTAAACATACACACCCGTATTGGTGGCTCCCCTTGGAGACTTATTTAGGCTCTACAACCAAGCTAAGGTCCTACAACCGAACCTCAATTTAGACTCCACTCATGAGTCAATGTCCTACAACCAAACCCCAATGGTTTTAGGCTCTACAACCGAGTCAGGGTTCTACAACTAAGCAAGGGTTTTACAATCGAGTCAAGGTTCTACAACCGAACCTAATGTTTACTCCTGCTGGAGGCTCCCCACTTGGAGACTAAATTCGACCCTATAACCTGGTCTAAGTCTTACAACCGAACTTATCGAGTTTGAAGACAAACTCTACATTCAATTTGCCATGGGAAGAGAGTGGAACCGGACTCTTACAAATGACAACTTACTTGTCAGATTGAGTCCCTTTGTTGCGCCACTTCGAGTTGCTTGATCTTCACTCTCCCGTGCTCAAATCAGATCCCCTTGTGCTCCTCCGATGTTGTTGCCGATTCTTTGCCAATACTCCAGCTCCAACGATCAATCCCCTTGCATTTGCTCTTCTTGAGATGTCCAAGGTGAATGGGAGGTGGTGAAACATCTACAATGGTAGGAAATGAGTTTCCTAGAGGAAAACACCTATTTGGACTCGTAGGTGGTATTTAGACAAAAGATATACCAATGATCAAGGTGTCTAAACTCCTAGAAATCAAGAGGGAACAAGTCCATTTTCATTTTTGCATTGAATGCCCTAAGCTTATAATGAATCACAAGGAGAATGCCTTAAATGAGTTAGGATTAAAGCTCCTAATGATAAGTAATGGTAGTGGCTTCTAAATCTTCAAAATCCCCTCCCTTGGCCCAAAAATCGCATTTTCCGAATTTATAAATTTTCTCCCAATGGTCAAATAATGGGTAAATAACTACTATTCCGATCGATCGAAATATAGTTCCGATCGATCTGAATATCAGTCAAGTGATTTCATCAGGTTGCTGGACAAGATATCTGATCGATCGAATAGTTTTTCAATCGATCGAAAATCATTTCCGATTGATCGAAAAATCAATTCTGATTGATCGGAGTTCCGATCGAAAATTGTTGTATGGGCAGTTTTGTTTTTAACAACTTCCACCTCTTTAATTAGTCTAATTTATCATGTTTCTCAAGGTGTTCTAAGACTAATGATGATGACTAAAGGTATTTTTAGTTGGTCCAAGTCATCTAAGAGGGTTTGGGTGTTTTGGTCCAAAGGGTTAGGGTCCCCAAGGCATCTAATGTACCCGTTCTTCTTCCTTGATGCTTCTTGTCCACTTAAATCTTCGGTCTTCAGTTTTCTAAGGCTCAACCGACATTACAACACATGGACTTACGTGATTGACAAATAAGGTGCACTAGTATGCCACAGAAAAGTGCACTAACACATATTACACAATAATACCTGGAAATTGGTAGACTTACCTCTTAGTAGCAAACCCATATGATACAAATGGTTTTTAAAGACTAAGTTTAGACTAGATGGGCCTGTTGAGAAATTCATGGCTAGGTTTATGTCTAAGGAATACAAGAAAAATAAATGTATTAACTTCTTTGACACATATTCACCGGTTAACAAAATCACAACCATACGAGTATTGATAACTATTGCTTCCATTCACAATCTAGTGATCCACAAAATGAACGTGAAAATCACCTTCCAAAATGGAAAATTAGATGAAGAAATCTAAATTGACCAACCAAAGGGGTTTTTGATAAAATACCATGAAAAAAAGTCATGCAAATTAATTATCTCTATGGGCTCAAGCAAGCTCCAAAGTAATGACATGAGAAACTTGACAAAGTGTTGTTGTCAAACGGTTTTCAAATTAATGAGTCGTATAAATATGTGTACAACAAGATGTTTGAAAATGCATGCATTATCATATGTTTGTATGTGGGTTATACGTTGATCTTTGGTTTTAACATTGATGTGGTGAATGAAACTGAGTCCTTCGTTCACAATTCGACATGAAGGACTTAGGAGAGGCGGATATGATTCTTGGAATCAAAATTATGAAAGATTCCAACAGAATCACTTTATCTCTGAAATTACGTCGGTAGTCTAACACGACACCTTCGTATGTGCGGAAGCTTAAAGAGCAACTAGACTATAGGGGGTGATTAGGACTTTTTGAAATTCTTTTCGCCTACTTACACAATTTAACAAATTAAACTAAGTAAGCAAGAACACTTTGGCTTCCAAGCCTAAGTGGGTCCAATCACAAGGCTAGCATATAATTAGCAATTAAACAACCTAGCCTAAGCATACATAGATAATCAAATGATTTAACTAATCAAGCTCCTAATCTATGCAACATATGTAGACTTATGAGAATGGATCAATGAGCTCAAGTCTACCCAACTAGTGAAAGTACATCTTGTGTGTGGATGTGCCTATCTAGTGTCTAGCATACATTCCTATTGAGCATTCATAATTTAAACAATTAAACTTGCAAAGCTAAGATAACAATGTTCTCAATTCAATCATAAACACAAGCATGTATAGTAGTTCGACTTTGGGTCTACTCTACTCCGAGTTCAAGCACTCAACCCATTGAGCACACCAGCATTCACTATTAGAGGTTTTAAATGAGGTTCACCTCTCAACCTTTACATGGAAGTTTTATCAGTTCACCTCTCAACCATAAATGGAGTTTTGGACAAGGCTAACTCTCAACCTAATGCACGTTCACTCCTGTGATAGAGGCTTCCCCTTGGAGACTATGTTTAGGTTGGGCAAACAAGCCAAGGAGTGCCAAACAACCCCTAGTCTTTAGGCCAACAAAAAAGCCAAGGAACGGCCAACGTCCCTAGAGTTTTAGGCTCAACAAACAAGCCAAGGATCGACAAACGACCATAGTTCGAGTTTGACAAACAAACTCTACACTCAACTCCCACAGGGAATTGAGTGGATGGATTCTCAACAAAGACAACCTTACTTGTCGGATGAGCCTCTTGTTCAACACCGGTTCAGGTTACTTGATCTCCGCTCTCCCATGCTTTAATCAACTTCTCTTGCTCCCCTGATCATGTTGTTGTTGCGTCGCCAATACCTTAGCTACACTTAATCAATCACCTTGCTTGTGATGCCTTTGAAATGCCTAAGGTGATAGGAGGATAAGTTTGAGAACTCTATGACTAATAGGAATGGGTTGCCTAGAGTTGCTCACCTACAATGATCTCATCTTAGAGATTTGGATAAGGATATAACCATCATGAAAGATCCAAACTCTAGAGATCAAGAGGGGATGAAGGTCATCTTCTTTACGAGCTTTGAATGCTCCATTTTTGTGTTAAAGCACAAGGAAGATGCCTTGCATAGGTTAGGAATGAGCTTCAAATGGTCGCCAACAATGGTGGCTTCACTCCTCTTAAAATCCCTCTTCAAGTGCTCAACAAACACCTCAATCCTCTTTATAAAAAGGTCCAAACGGACATAAAATGGGCAAAAAATGGCTAGTCTCGACCTGTCCCGACCGGTCGGCCCAAAAACCTATGAACATGGCAACTTGCTGTATAGTCTGACCAGTCTGACCAGTCTTGATCGGTCGGTCCAGTCCAGCCGACTAGTCACGACCGGTCGGACAGGCTATGCAGTGTACAAATTGATATGGGCTTGGATCTTGCAGCACTAATAGCCTCTAAGGCTGATGTTGGTGATCTTTTGGGACACCTAGGGCCAATCTATGATGACTAAAGGTATGCCTAATAAGGTCAAGGTCATCAAGAGGTTATGGTTTTGGTTTTGGTCAAGATTCAAGGCTCACCAAGGCATCTCTTTTACCTGTTTCTTCTTTCTTGATGCAGTATGTCCACTTGAGTCTTCGGTCTTCGTCTTCATTAAGCTCAACCGACACTAGACTCACTGACCTAAGTGATTGACAAATAAGGTGCACTAGTATGCCATAGAAAAGTGCACTAGCAATCTCAACTAGTATGTAGAGAAAATTTTAAAAAAATATAATCCACTTACAAGCACTCCATTTGATCATCATGTGAAATTGTGTAAGAATGAGTGTTAGAACTGAAAATGCAGCAATTATATTTTCTATGTATTGTTGCTCTGGGGTTCTGAGTAATAGAAACATTTATTGACAATCACAAGTATTCATAAAAGGTACACAAGAAGAGATATCGCGAGGCGAATTTTATTCCAGAGATTTTGAGATCTTGTACATTCCAGGATATGGTCTGGTACGAGCCCTTAATTACATCGAATGATCGATGAGACTTGATTAAAAGGCATAAGACTAGTTAGTAAAAACTATGGTCTTAGAGTTTGTGGTCGTAGAGACCTGTATTTGTTATAGACTGGGCCATCTTTGTGTTAGCCAGATGTTTTTATCCCATATTCTAGCCGGAGATCCGGGCTAAGACTATCAGGATTTCTAACTGAGAGGGACGACTTTGGGCTCGCGCCTGTCATGTTTGGACAGGTGACCTTGAGAAGTCCGATCTACAGTTGTATGTACCTGAGTAGCCCAACCGACGGATGCCGTTTGAATGGGTAGGGCATCGACTATTGTGTTGTGGTAGTTCATAACAATTGCTTTGTAAGAAATTAGAACTCTTTAGTATGGTTTATTGTGGTGATCATAATCTTGTTTGTCTAGTTTTTTACCTTAATCAGATCATATTATGATAATACGTATGAGAATGTTACATTGACATGATTTTGGACATTGGCGACCTCTTTCTGAGGAAATTACTCCGTTTATCGTGTTGAATTAGATCAGACTCTGAAGGTTTGCATTCTGCTCGTTACGTATCTCGAATGGGTTATTTAACTGTTCAATTGCGTCCGGAATGCTTGAAATACCCAAAATAGGCCTTAACATGGCCTGGAACACTTAAAATGAGGTCCGATGCACCCCGAAATGTCTTCTGAAATATGCTGATTTTTTGGGTGCGTCAAATCAAATTTATGGGTGTGTTGAACAATTTTTTAGGTGTGTCGACCTTCAACGCGTCAAGTCAAATTTATGGATGCATCAAGCCATTTTATGGATGCGTTGAAGTTCAATACACCTTTAAGTTAATTTTCAGTCTTTGCTGAATTTATGAGTACGTCGAGCTGATTTTATGGACACATCAAGCCATTTTATAGATGCGTCGAACTTCGATGCATCTTGAAATTGTTCGTCTGACTTTGTTTAATTTATGGATGCGTCGAGCTGATTTTATGGACTCGTCAAACCATTTTATGGATGTGTTGCCACACTTGTAATTTGTAGGATTCGGACCTGCGGTGATCTGGTCGGAGTAATTTTCCGGTGAAAGATACCGGTGATCGGAAAGGAATTTCGGTGACTGAGAAAGTTTTTTGGCAGTTGGAAAGGAATTCCGGCGAGGGTTTTTAGCAAAAAATCCCAAGTACCCAGGGAATAATAGCTCTCTCTCTCTCTTAATGCGTACAAATGAATAGTGTAGGGGGGTATTTATACCCGAAAATACTGAAAAACGACCAATGAGGGGTTGCCACGTATGATGCACCCTGAAAAGTCTTCGACGCACCCAAAAAATAAGTGCGTGGGAGCTTCGACGCATCCTAAAATGATGTTCTGAAATATGTTAATTTTTTTGGTGCGCCGAGCTATTTTTCATGTGCGTTGACCTATTTTTCGGGTGCGTCGACCTCCGATGCATCTTTCCTAGTGAATTTATGGGTGCGTCAAGCTATTTTTGGACGCGTCGAAGTATTTTTCGGATGCGTTAAAGTTTAATTCACCCTGACATTGAAGTTTTTAATTTAGTTGAATTTATGAACGTGTCAACCTAATTTTTTGGGTGCGTCAAGCCATTTTATGGACGTGTTAAAGGCCCAATGCATCCTTAAATGTTTGTTGAATTTTGATGAATTTAAGGGTGTGTCAAGCAGAATAAAAAGGTGCATTGACGGACTTTCTGTCAATGTCTTTTGGGTTTTGTAAAATGAAGGGTTTGCGAGGCCCGCTTATTGATAAATAGTCATGCACTGCTTATCGTAATTCATAATGAAGACGTTTGCTTGATTTTGGATGGTTTCGATCACGGTGATTCGTGGAGTCCGCCGGTGAAAATGGCTAAGTACCGAATCTTTTACAAATCTCAATATATATGTGCATTGAGTGGTATTTTATATTATTTCCTTGAAGTACGTGCATATTTTATTTGCTTTTGAGGATAACAACTTTTGAGACCCCAATAGATGCCCCTCCGGTGCGTTGTGGTGGACGTGCGACAGTTCAACGTAACGCACTGGACTTCCGGGTCCCTGCTATAAATAGATAAGATATCTTCATTTTCATTTATTCCCGTTCTTCACTACGCATTTGCTCTGCCTTTGACGCACCTTTTTATTTGCCAACGCATCCAAAAAAGGTCACCAACGCAACCAAAAAAGGTCACACGCACCCTTTTATTCAAGTGATGAGATTTTCTGGGTGCATCAGGCTTTGACGTACCCAAGTATTTGACAACTTGACGCACCCCTCGTCAAATCTTGGGGAAACTTTTGGATTTTAAAGGTGCATCAAGTGTGACGCACCCAAATATGCAAACTTGGGGAAATTGTCGGATTTTAAGGATGCGTCAGGCCTTGACGCACCCCTCGTCAATGTTGGGGAAACCCTTTGAATTTTAAGGGTGCGTCAGACTTGACACACCCAAATATGTAAACTTCGGGGAATTGTTGTGGAGTTTAAGGGTGTGTCGGGCTTGACGCACCACTCGTCAAAACTTATAGAGAACTTGCTCATTTTAAAGGTGCGTCGGACCTGACGCACCCAAATATAAGACTTGTAAGAAATTGATGAATTTTGAGGTGTGTTGGGCCTAACGCACCCAAATATAAGACTTAGGAATTTCATGACTTTTTTGGGGTGCATCGAGCCTAACGCACCCAAATATTCAAGTTAGGTAGATTTCAAGATTTTGAGGGTGCGTCGAGCCTGACGCACCCAAATTTCAGGCCTTAGAAAATTTTTCATTTTGACCTTTTTAGAGCTGTGTCAGGCTTGACGCACCCAACTATTGGACTTGGCCATGTGCAATTTATTGACGATTTTTGGGGTGCGTCAGGTCTGACACACCTATATTCCTGAGCTTGGTATCTTCCTGTTTTTGGGGCCTTTTTATGTATGTGTGGCCTAAGACTGTCTATTATATCTACTTTTTGGCTGGGCAAAGCTATTCCCATGGTAGTAGGGATTGTTATTTTGAAGGGTACGGGGTCCCGTACTTCTACCATAAGTTTTCATATATACTATCGTTATTCAAAAGCGGTATTAGGCCTCGTACACTTTAAAACTTTAGACCATGCCTGGCTGAAAATGATATCTTCTGGTGATTTTAGTGATTAACTTAAATAAAGTTTAGGCGGACTTGATCTGAATGCTTTCATGTGCTTTCTTTCTTTCCCCCTGTTATCAAATCGCCATGGTTCTCAGATCGAGTTCCTAGTCTTGTTTTCAACAGATAATGGCCAGAACCCGTGCTTCTCTACACGCTGCTCGTGATTGCCTTCGACGACTTCTTGTTTCTCTCGATCAGCCCAATGCTTGGTCATCCCTTGATATTTAGCTTGACGAGGTGTCTGATGCTCTGTCTCGGCTAGATGCTGATTCTCGCCCTATCCTGAAGGCTATCTAGAACATCTCCCTCATGGCCTCCATTTTCAATGAATATCGTGAAGATACGCTGGATCTGATCGGCGATTTCCCCTTTCGAGAGGAATTGACGATTCTTGAGGCAGCGGAGCCTCCTGTGGCTACTTCCTTTTACAACTTGTTGGGCAAGTACCATTCTCTACGAAGAGAGAATCGAGCAAATGAGAGACTTCTTGCCGATATCCTTCCATATGCGGCGGAAGTCTGGGACCGTCACGCTGGAATTTGGAGGTCAGTGAGGGATGCCTGGAGAAAGCGTCAGAGGCTTGCGGTTAAAATACCTGTTGCAAGACGTCAGGCTAAGCTGGAATATTTGAACCTTCATTTGATAGAGCAACGTATCTCTGATATGATGGATTTGATCTCCAAGGAGATCCGGGTCCAGGCGAAAGTGGATGAACTAAAGGCTTGGGTTCTTCAACTTTTACAAGACTGAGATCCTTTTTTTACTGTGGGGAAAAGATCCTTGATTTTGTATCACTTTGTGATGAACTTAATCTCTCAGATGTCTTTGAACAATCATGATAATTAAAGTATTCTCACATTATTTTCATGGTTAATGAATGATGATCCAACTCTTCCCTCTTCTCTCTCACCTCTTCTTGTTTGTATGTGTGCTGATGATATCGGGTTATGAATGTTGTCACATTATTTCCTTCTTTGTTGGTTTTGGGTGTAATTTATCGAAGTCCTAGTTTATTTATCTGGGATTTGTATCTTTTTTCTTTTCTACTTTGTATTCTTTCGGATCTTGTGAATGCTGATTTCTTTCTGCATGCACTTTGTTGGGGTCCCAAAAGTCAGTACCCTCTAAAACAAATCGACTGGGCACGTGCTTCGAGAAAATTCCACAAAACACTACCCGACGCACCCAAAATACCTAGTTTTGCAAAGGATCCAGTACTTAGCCATTTTCTCCGGTGGACCCCACGGATCACCGTGATCGAAACCGACCAGAATCAAGCGGGGCCATCCTTCATGAATTATGATAAGCAGTGCATGGCGATTCACCGGGAAACGGGCCCCACAGGCCCTCCGTTTTGCAAAACCCAAATTTGCAAAACACGAGTACGTCAAGCGCACCCAATTATTCAGCTTGACGCACCCTTAAATTCATGAAAATTCAACAAGTGGTTTAAGATGTATTTCACCTCTGACGCATCCGAAAAATAGCTTGACGCATCCAAAAAATACCTCCGACGCGTCCGTAAATTCAGGAAATACGTAACAGCAATTTCGGGGTGCATTGTACGCCAACGCACCCTAAAATTGTCCGACGCACCCATAAAATCACGAATGACCAACATGGCATTTTTTGGGTGCATTGTACCTCAACGCACCCGAAAATGGCTCGACGCACCCATAAAATCAACACATCTCAAAATCTCATTTCGGGGTGCGTCAGAGTCCCCACGCGTCCATTTAAGGGTGCGTCAAGGTATTTTTGGGGTGCGTCATACGTGGCAGGTCCTCATTGGCTGTTGTCCGGTATTCTCGGGTATAAATACCCCCCCACTATTCATTTGTACAGATTACGAGAGACAGAGAGAGAGATTATCCCCTGAGCATCTGAATTTTGCCGCCGGAAACCCTCGCCGGAATCCCTTTCCGACAGCCGGAAAACTTTCTCGGTGACCGGAATTCTTTTCCGATCGCCTGTATCTTCCACCGGAAGGTCACACCGGCCAACACCACCGCAGGTCCGAATCATAAAAATCATAAGTACGATGGCGCACCTAAAAAAATAGGTCGACGCATCGTAAAATCAACAAAAAACGGACATGTATTTTCAGGGTGCATTGTACCTCAACGCACCCGAAAATAGCTCGACGCACCCGAAAAATCAGCAAAATGCGGATTTGTATTTTTAAGGTGCATTGGATCCCAACGCACTTGAAAATAACTCGACGCACCCGAAAAATCAGCAAAATGCGGATTTGTATTTTTAAGGTGCATTGTACCTCAACGCACCCGAAAATAGCTCGACGCACCCGAAAAATCAGCAAAATACGGATTTGTATTTTAAGGTGCATTGGATCCCAACGCACCTGAAAATAACTCGACGCACCCGTAAAATCAACAAAAAGCGGATATGTATTTTCAGGGTGCGTTGGACTCCCACGCACCCGAAAAATCAGCCAATTTCGGAACATGTTCAGGAGTGCACCGGACTCAATTTTAAGTATTTTCAAGTGCCGTTTGAGCCTATCTTGGGTATTTCGAGCGTTCCGGACGTAATGGAATGGTCAAATAGACATTCCAGGACCTCTAAATGAGTAGAATTGCACATCTTCAAAGTTCGATCTGATTCGCCACGATGAACGAAACATCTTCTCGAAAGGGACGTCGCCAACATCCAGGACTATGCGAACATGTCATCATTTGTATATACTGTCAAGATGTGACCCGATTTGAGCCGAAAGCTAGATAAACGGGACTATGGTTATCACAGTAAACCATACTAAAGAGTTTCAATTCACTACAAGACAATTGTTATGAACTGCCACAACACAACAGTCGATGCCCTACCCATTAAAAACGGCATCCGTCGGTTGGGCTACGCAGGTATACACAACTGCAGAGTGGACTTCCCGAGGTCACCTGTCCATACATTGACAGGCGCAGGCCCAGAGTCGTCCTTCTCAGTCATAAACCCTGATAGTCTCAGCCCGGATCTCCGGCCAAAACATGGGACATAGACATCTGACTAATACAAAGATGGTTTAGTCCATAACAAAACAAATACAGGTCTCTATGACCACAAACTCTAAGACCATAGTCCCTGCTGACTAGTCTTTTGCCTTTCAATCAAGGGTCATCGATCATTCGATGTAATTAAGGGCTCGTGCCAGATCACGGCCTGGAATGTACAAGATCTCAGGATCTCTGGAATAAAATTCGCCTTGCGATATCTCTCCTTGTGTACTTTTATGAATGCTTGTGATTGTCTATGAATGTTTCCATTATTCAGAACCCCAGAGCAACTAAACACAACATTTCAAGAAAATGTAAATCGTATTCATTTTCTAGTTCTAACAAACTGGCGACTCTGCTGGGGATCGAACCCAGAATCTCTGGTTATATCTGAATATGGAAACGCTCTAAGATCAATTACTCATAAACATGAATTTACACATAGGAAAGTTACCGCGAGGCATAATGTTTCGGCGCCCTCGGGCGCCAAACTGGCGACTCTCAACGGGAACGTTCTTCCCTTCATCTTTAAGGTAATAGACGGTAAATCAAGGGTTTTCAAAACCACAAACTTCCACAACTACACATGTTTGTCTCCTTCTTGCTTATTTTGTCAGTTTGTGCACTGCGATCGATGGGCTCATACTCCCGACCGCACTTGTGAACTGTTCTAAAGATTTTTATGACACCGCAGAATTAGCAAGATAGTAACGCAGACAGAAGAGATGGTATGCTCGATGACAAGTTCGTGCACCTTCCTTGCCAACGGAGGTTTCAACTTCCCTCGTTTCACCACAACTGCAACTGCTAGTCCAGGCTCAGAATGGCAGTTGGTTGAAACCCGGAGGCAGAAGAAAGAACAGAAGAAAACTGCCATCCTAGCTGCATATAGGAAGGCGAGCGTTGCGAAATCTCGCCCCGTGATCAAGAAACAGTGGCAGCCGAAGCAGGGGCAGAAGATCCCTATCAATGGCCAGATCATATTGACCAAACCCGTAGTACCCAAAATGACAGCCGAGCAGTTTCCGCCGTTATCCAAGGTCGTCTGCACCTCTCAAAGACCCATCAGGTCCGCACATGTGAAGAAAGCCAAGCCCGCGACGACCCTTGAATTGAAGCAGAAGCCACCTCAGGAAATCCCGTTAGTGCAAGTGGTGATGGTCCAAATAGCTGAAGGAGAAGAAGAGGGACCATATGAAGCAGAAGAATTGCCTCCACTCCAAGATCAGATCGATAGACTGGTAGAGGCTAATCGCGAGACAAATGATCGGATGAGAGCTATTCAGGAAGCCTTGGCCACCCTAATAGCACAGAATGCCACCAGAAGTATCGCGCCGCCCACCCGTCAGTCTGCAGAGGAATCCCAAGGGGCAGCAGAAGGCCCAACTGAGCATGAACCGCCTGCCCAATGTCGGATCACGCCGATCGAGCGCGCACCACTTTCCACATCTCACGTGTCGCGAGAAGAGCTATCCCAAACGATAGCCCATATGATGCAGCAAGAAAAAGAGAGAGAAAAGAGGGGCAACTACAAATATCGGGTCCCGTACCCACCAGAAGTGGAAGAGGTACCGTTCCCAGCCAATTTCAGATGCCCCGATTTCGGAAAGTTTGATGGCAGAGGATCGCCAGAAGAGCACATCACCCACTTCTTGACTACGTTAGGAAATTGGTCCGCAGTCCCGCAATATTGCATGCGATTGTTCGGATCTACCCTGACCGGGAAGGCCTTTCAATGGTACATGTCATTACCTGCCGGCTCTATAAGGACATGGGAGCAAATGCAGGATGCTTTCATCTCCAAATTCTTCGCAACCGAGAGGGAGATCTCATTGACAGACCTAGCATTGGTTAGGCAGAGGAATGGCGAACCAGTCGAGAAATTCATTGATCGATGGGGAACTACGGCAGCTCAATGTCGTGAATTACCCAGTGAAGGCGAGCAGATGAAGATGTGCCTGAGGGCTCTCGACCCCATGATCTCGTACGGACTGTCAGGTAACACCTTCAGCTCCTTTCGCGAACTAGCAACGAAAGCCCATCTGGTGGAAGAAGCAGCTTCCCGGGTAAACTTTAGACCTGAGAGACAGAAGAGAGAGACAGGAAGAGTGGTAGAAACCCATCAGGTCGACAAGATCAAGGAACAAAAAGATCGAAAACGTCCCGCTGTTGATCATAGGGCGGAAGTGAAGACGGCAGTCACACAAGACAAGGGTAAAAGACCCTACATACCCAAACGCGTATCAATAGCAGAAAGAGAAAAGGCTAATGGTCCATATACATTCGATATGGCCGATTTAGTCCCGATCATGGAACAATTGGTCGAGGAAGGCTTAATGCGTTTACCGGAGCCCGTTCGTCCCCATGAAGTTGGACGGGTAAACGATCCCAAATACTGCAAATATCACCAATGTGTTAGCCACAAGACAGAAGATTGTTTCTCCTTGAAAGGAAGGATACAAGGGTTGATCAATCAAGGGGTTATCAGCATGAAGGTACCCGAGACAGCAAGGGAGACGGCCGGGACAATTTCAGTAATTTCAATAGAAGAAGGTAGCAGTCACCTAACGACCTCATTCCCCGAACCGCAGGAGCCGTGGACTCTGGTCAGTAGCAAGAAAAGACTCGAGAACCGACGAAGGCTCGTTAACCAAAAAAGGAACAGGGGGAGAGGAAAGAGAGGACTACCACAGAAGCGACCCGTGATGAGCATGGCATATTGCGGAATGGTGTCGTTCACCGAACAAGCACCGGCCGAGGAAACCTCACAAACAGTCGAGGGAGAAGTTAATGCGGTCATCTTACGATCAGGAAGGCAAATGCCTGACCGTACTACTCCGAGACCAGATGACCCAATGCAAGAAGATGGTGTCCACGACAGGCCGCAAGGGAGACCTTATGTATAAAAGTTGAAAGAAAAAGTTGGTGAGGCCACGACTAGTCAGCCAAGCCCGAAACCAGTAGCATATGATGTTGTGGCGCACTTACGAAAGGTTCCCGCCCGGCTAAGTATATACGATGCTTTGTGCCTCTCGAAAGTGTATAGAGAAATGTTAATTAATGCCCTACTTGACAGTGAAGTCAGGGAAACTATGATGATAGAGATAGAAGGAGAAATGAATAATACAGACAAATTTTGGGAGGGGTATACGCCAGTATCACAAGTCATGCATGTCGATCATCCCTCAACAATCACTTTTTCAGAAGAAGACCGCACGATCGAATTAATAGACCATAACCGTCCGTTGATGGTCACAGGTACAATCAGGGACACCGAGATCAAGAGGTGCATGTTGGACGACGGGTCTGCCGTGAATATTATGCCATTGAAGACATTGCAGAAGCTGGGTTATAGGCAATCAGCGCTACGCCCGAGTCTCATGATGATTCAAGGGTTCAACCAAGACAGTCAACGTACACTGGGGTCAATCACAGTGATGTTAGAGATCGAAGAATTGACGACGAAAGTAACATGTCAAGTGATCGACGCGGTGACAACATACAGCCTTCTTTTAGGAAGGCCCTGGCTCCATCAGAATCGGATAATCCCTTCGACGTATCACCAGTGTTTCAAATATAACAGGGATGGTGTCCAATACAGGGTAGCAGCAGATCCGAAGCCATACACGATAGCTGAGTCATTCTTGGCTGATGCGAAATATTATGACCCGGCCGAAAGCAATAAGACCAGCAAAAAGTCCGACATAAAGAAGAAAGGACAAGAGGCAGAACCTCGAGTTGAGAAGTGTGTACAGAAAAGTAAACCTCAGCTCATCACTCAGGGAAGATCCCAATGTCAGCAGAAAAACCAACCTCAGCCGATCACGAAAAAATTTTATGTGGTACCGCAGCATCTGCGTCAGCCGGGGCAGTCCGTATTAAAATTAATTTCAGATCAACATATGAGTGTACTCAAATCCAGCTTCAATATACCTATACCCAAGATAGGAAGAACTAAGCCATTTCCAAAAGCGCCAAGCCAATTTATCGTGCCGTCGCGAGATGCCACCCAGAAAGATATCAAGTTCCATTCAGGGCCAAGCCAGCCAGTACCATCAGAAGGGAAGGAAGAAGGAAGAGGGTCTGCTCAATCTCGACAAATAGAAGAGAAGAGGTATAGCAAAACCAGCCGGAAGATTATGAGGAACATGGGATTCTTCAGTCAAGGCTCAGACACAAAGAAAAGACTGCTAGCTCCCTTTGAAGAATACAAGCAAGTATACAGGAACGGAGAGGGTCTAGGAGCGAAGGCGAGCGTAAACATGGTAACCATTGTCCCGGTAGAAGGAATCCAGTCGCAAGATTCTATCGACATAATCCAGCCAAGTGTCGCACCCGTGCAACTAGAAGACGGTGGACAACCAACGATTGATGAACTCGAAGAGGTGAATTTGGGCACCATCGAAGAACCCAGGAATACATATTTGAGCAAAAATGTCCCAGAAAATGAAAGGGAGAAATACATACAATTATTAAAGGAGAATAAGGACATCTTTGCCTGGACTTACTCAGAAATGCCCGGGCTCAGTCCGACAATCGCCATGCACAAGCTAAGCATCATGAAAGAAAAGAAGCCAGTGAAGCAGCCACAACGACGGTTCCATCCTGATGTTGTACCTAAGATTGAAGAAGAAATCAAAAAACTAATCCAGGCTGGATTTGTTCGAGAGGTGAAATACCCCCGATGGATTTCAAACATTGTGCCAGTCAAGAAGAAGAGCGGACAGATCCGAGTTTGCGTCGACTTCCGGAATCTTAATGAAGCCTGCCCGAAAGATGATTTTCCTTTGCCAATTCCAGAATTGTTGATTGACAGCACAACGGGATATGCAGTAATGTCCTTCATGGACGGGTACTCGGGATACAATCAGATTCGCATGGCCCCGGAAGATGAAGAAGCTACGGCCTTCCGCACAACCCTCGGCATCTACTGTTATCGCGTAATGCCCTTCGGATTAAAGAACGCAGGGGCAACATACCAGCGCGCAATGCACGTTATATTTCAGGATATGATGCATAAACACGTCGAATGCTATGTAGATGATCTAGTAGTAAGGTCGGCTGATCACAAGCAGCACAGAGAACACCTAAGGCAAGTGTTCCAACGGTTGCGCAAGAAAAGTCTCCGTATGAACCCACTAAAATGCGCGTTCGGAGTCGCGTCTGGCAAATTTCTAGGCTTCGTAGTTAGACACAGGGGCATAGAAATCGATCCCGCAAAGATCAAAGCCATCATAGAAATGCCGCCTCCGAAGAACCTGAAGCAATTGAAGAGTTTTCAAGGCCGCGTAGCATATTTGAGGAGATTCATCTCGAACTTGGCTGGTCGTTGTCAACCATTCTCCCGCCTCAACAAGAAAGATGTTAAGTTTGAATGGGACGACGCTTGTCAGAAGGCCTTCGACTCTCTAAAAGAGATGCTTGGGAATTCGCCAGTCCTTGCTGCCCCAATCAAAGGAAAGCCACTGATTCTGTACATCGCAGTAGGTGATAACTCACTGGGGGCACTCCTGGCACAGAAGAACGAAGAAGAGAAGGAGAATGCACTATATTACTTAAGCCGCACGCTGGTAGGGGCTGAATTCAACTATTCAGCAATTGAAAAGACATGCCTTGCTCTCATTTTTGCCGTAAAGAAACTGAGGCATTACTGCCTCTCGCACCAAATAACGTTGATATCCAAGGCGGATCCGATCAAGTTCCTTATGAACCGGCCTATGCTGTCTGGGCGTTTAGCTAAATGGGCCCTTCTCCTCTCCGAATTCGACATCACATACGTCCCAGCCCGGGCCATTAAAGGACAAGCGATCGCAGATTTTCTCGCTGCGCATCCAGTCCCGAGCAGCGAAGAAATGGAATGTGACCTCCCAGATGACCAGGTAATGATGATTGAAAGACCACGGTTATGGCAGATGTACTTTGACGGAGCCTCTAGGTCGACAGGGGCAGGAGCGGGGGTTATATTTATCAGCCCACAGGGAGATTTGTTGCCCTACTCGTTTACAATCGTACCAGCCTGCACCAACAACGAAGCCGAATATCAAGCCCTCATTATTGGGCTACAGCTCGCATTAGAAATGCGAATCAAGGTAATACAGATCTATGGCGACTCCAGACTAGTCATCGGACAGTTGACGACAGAATATGAAGTCCGCAAACCTGAGTTATCGCCTTTCTGCCGCCAAGCGCAATCACTGTTCGACCAGTTTCGTGACAGTAGCATTTCACATATACCGAGACAGGAAAATGTACAGGCCGATGCATTGGCTAGTCTAGCCGCTGCTCTGGCTAACCCCGGAGGTAGCCCACTTCAGGTAACGATCGAAGAAAGAAGGATCCTGCCGACAGCCGTACTGCGTGGTGGCGAAGCAAGCGCAAACCCCATCTGTTGCTTCGAGATCACAGAAGATGATGACTGGAAAAGACCATTCGTCGATTACTTGAAATATGGGTTCTTGCCAGAAGAGCTCAAGATGCGTACACAGGTTAGGAGACGCGCTGGGTCGTTTGTACTACAGAACGACGTCCTTTACAAGCGTTCGTATGAGGGGGTATTGCTACGCTGCTTGGATCAGAAGGAAGCATACGCCACATTGAAGGAAGCCCACGGAGGAGAATGCGGTGCCCACCAAGGAGGCAGGAACCTACATCACCGTGTCCGACACATGGGATATTATTGGCCCACAATGGCGAAAGATGCAATAGAATTTGTCAAGAGATGTCATCAGTGCCAAATCCATGCAGATATCATACACTCGCCGCCAGAGGAATTACATCAGTCAGTAATGTCCTGGCCTTTCGCAGCCTGGGGCATGGACGTGATCGGGCCAATCAGCCCGCCCTCTTCCCAGGGACACCAATACATCTTAGCTGCGACAGATTACTTTTCCAAGTGGGCCGAGGCAGTCGCGCTTAGGAGCGTGAAGGCAAAACATGTTGAAAGTTTCATCCGCCACGCCATATTATACCGGCATGGTATTCCCGAGAAAATCACCACAGACAATGGAACACCCTTCAAGAACGCTACTATTGATAAGCTATGCGCAAAGTTCAAGATCAAACATTGTTATTCATCACCTTATTACCCCCCTGCGAATGGGTTGGCTGAGGCGTTCAATAAGACTATCGTGAAGATCTTAAAAAAGACAGTGGCGGAAAATAAGAAGGATTGGGACAGACGGCTGCCCGAAGCATTGTGGGCATATCGAACCACACACCGCACAGCTACGCGAGCTACACCCTACTCGTTGGTATACGGTACGGAGGCAGTGGTCCCGATGGAGATACAGGTTGAGTCATTACGAGTCGCCCTTCGTTATTCCCTGACAACCGAACGCAACGCCGAGATCAGAATGACCGAGTTAGATGATCTGGATGAAAAGAGACTGGTCGCCCAACAAAGGCTCGAAATGTATCAGAAACAGATCTCAGCCTCATACGACAAAAAAGTCCGCGGTAGATCATTCAAAAGAGGTGACCTGGTACTAATGATGAAACGCCCGGTGCCAGCTCAAGGCCCGAAAAGTAAATTCGACCCGAAGTGGGACCCAGTGTGCATCGTTGATGAAGTATACTCCAATGGAGCGTATCGAGTGATCGATTGCAAGGGGCAAGGCATCAGCTCGTTGGTGAATGGACGATTCTTGAAAAGATATTATACTTGACATAGAATACTGCTGTGATTTGTAAACACCCCGTTAGAGGGAAAATGTAATAGACAAATATCAAGAGAAATGACACCATACGATGATCAATGCTTACAATTACAGATACTAATCCTTTCTTCCGTGTGTTTACACAGGCATCAGTAAAGTTATTGAAACTCGAGACGTATCAGGCATCGTTACCTCGCCCTATCCAAAGTTGTCGAGAATCGGAATGGAGATATGGACCTTAAAGTCAAGGCTCAGGCACGCCCATCCCGCATCAATATAGGTTTGAGTCCTGACAGGGGGACATTACTTCTAAAATAACCTACGTTACATTCGAATCTAAACGCAAATGAAAGAAATATCAAGTGAATAGAACATATAGCACGATCATGTGAATAGTATACATATCATTACAACATTAGTGTCACAACATATCTCCGTAAAATTACAAGATAAAACAATCATAGGGCCTAACTGTTCAGATTTCTTAAACATTGTTCTAGCAAATGAACTGCAGACTCCTGGGTCGCCCTCTGTGTTGCCTCCGCCGCAGCTAAAATTTGTGCAGGATCAGGGACGCTTTGAAGGGACTCTCTCAGTTCTTCAACCTGAGTTCGTATAGCGTTGCATTCGGCCTCGCACTTTTCAATAGATGATTGCAGACGAGCCTTTTGATTGCCGAATTTTGAAAGATTGAGATGAACGACGGAGCGTTCAGCTTGCAGCCGTGCTATCTCATCATCTATCTCCGCCAGCCGATCTGTGGCTCCCTGATGCCCAACGGCGGCATCTTGCCAATTGCACCTCAGCGCGGTTACATCTGCTTCACACAGCTCAAGCTTTGGCAGGAGAGATTGCAAATGACCGCGCCTCTCCTCAACAGAAGGATCGACTCTAAAGTGTCTCGCCTCATCGAGTTGTGCCATGCTCTCCCTGAACAGGACTACATGGTTGATCATCAAAGAGACGTCAATCCCGAGCCATGCAGCGTTGCATTCAAGTGCCTGCAGCCCTTCATCCAAGATGGACCACTCATCCATATTCTTCAGAGAGGCGGTGATGTTCGTCAGAAGACTCTTCAAAAGGTCCGCCTTCACCTTTGATAACCCTCAGAGAGAGGAACCGAATGCCTCGGGCAAGGCAACAGGGGCCAAAGCATGAACAGGAGCGGCCACTGATCAAAGAAATGGTAAAGTTAGTATAAAGAGGCCTCAATAAGAGAGAAAGATAGCCGAAATAATAAAGACAAGTGATATACCAGTAGCTTCAAGAACATCAACGGCAGGTGCATTAGCCGAGGCAGCATGCGTAGGCAATACTGGGGCAGGTTCAGTGATCCCCTCGGACAACGGCTCAGGCAGCTCTGGAGAGGATAGCACTACGACCTCAGGAACGCTGGTATCAGATGCTGGCATGGTGATAGGAAGGGGTTCCGCAACGGGTTCAGCTGATGACGGTACAACAGTAGGAGGAGGCTGCGCGGCACATTCCGGTACACTTGTTCCTAAACCCGAAACCTCAACCCTACGGGAAGCTTCCCCGATAGGTTCAGCTAATGACGGCCCGACAAGGGAAACAGCTTCCACGGTAGGCACAGTGGATGGAGGCTCAACAGTCGGAGACGCTTCCAAGGTAGGCTCAGGTACACTCGATTCAGTGACAGGAATCGGAGCGCCCCGAGAAGCTAAATCAACAGCCCCGACCCCAATATCTTCAACACGGGAAAGGGTCGGTGCAACTTCCACAACGGCAGTGGTCGTTGTTTCATGAACAGGACCCTGGTCATCTGCAGCTTCAGCCATGGGGGTATCGGAGATAAGAACAGCATCAGTGGGCACCTCGTCGTCCAAGTCCATGAAAATCGCTCCGACATCCGCCTCAGGGATAGGCTGGTCATATATCGGTTCATCGCCATCACCTGCTCCATCAGAGCGATCGCCGTTCAAATTCTCCTGAAGACTCAACTCGCCCTCTTCCCTGGCTACACCCGCGTCACCAAGCGGAGCACTACCAACGGCCTCAGAAAGTTGTTTCTGTAATCTCTCTTCATCGTACTTCTTGCGCATCTCGGCAATGTTCTTCCCTCCATCGACTACCGCAATACGATGAGCAGTCTTCACCCGAGGACCAGTCCGCTCAAGTGGCGTCTCATCATCGCCACCGTCATCGCCGTCGTCATCGCCACCGTCATCGCCGTCGTCATCACCACCACCAGCACCGCCATCACCACCACCCTCAATGTCATTATCATCATCACCATCCCCATCATTTTGGTCATCATCATCCCTGGGAATATCACCTTCTTGATGTACCTCATCGATAGGCCCGAGAGACGGGAACTCGGGGCCCGCCTGCACGATATTCCTTTCCCCAAAAGCAACCCAACCTTCCAAGGTGTGCTCGGGCTTCTCGTGATCAATTACCACATTCAGCGAAGTCATCAGCCTCAGAGTACCCGGTACAGCAGGTTGGTGAAGATGCTCCGCCACGTACCCCAATCCATCGGCAGGAGCTGGGCTAACAATCGGAGGCGTAACAAACACAGGATCAGTAACGAGATGAACGTTCCGGATCAACGTGTACTGATGAGCCCACCATCTCATCCACCCGAAAGAGGCGCCAGTGATACTCCCAGTCCCAGGAATAGCAAAAGAGCAACCAGTCCCAGTCAGCAGAAGTTGCCGCCACATCCATTTCCAGTGGATAGGCCCGATGCCATATGCTCGCTGCTCCCGAGTCACCGGCTCCAGTGTGGCAGGTACTCCTTGATCATATCCGAATTGACGAGCAAAACGGTTGGGGTAGTACGGCTCTCTCCAGAATTCTAGTCCCTCACGGAGAGGAAGTGAGGACGGGCGGATGGCTATGAGGAACGAGCGTTCGTTATGGTCTAGGCTCTCATCATCCGTGCACAATACAGAGTCTTTGCTCCGAGTGCCTGAGAAGTGGAAGAAGTGTACATCGTCGTATTTAGCAATCCGCTCCCGGACGGTGTTCAGATTTTGCCCTACCATCCTCCGTTTTTGAAAGAAGTATAATGGGACCACCCCTCGCTGGATATAATCACCAGACTCGATACCGTACACCCAAGGAAAATACACTCCAAGCCATCCAGATAAGAAGTGCCACCCACAGTAAGCCGAGTTCATGCCGAAGGCCGCCCGATCTTTATTGCTGATAACATAACCGAAAGCCCGGTAAAGAGAACATAATACAGCGGGAGCTATTGCATAACGGTGGCCATTCGCCAAAGCCCCTGCGACCGCGAAACAGGACACCCTCACACTGTCAGCCTGCTTCGAGCTCGGCAGGACCACGCAGCTCAACCAGTAGGCCAGGAAGCCGGCGAGTTCACAGGTCGGAGATAGTTTGTTCGGGCGGGGGAAGTTCTCTCTCATTCGATCCTCCAAAAAGGTCTTGTCGTCGCGGTCTTCACTATAAGCCGCATAATCCAGACTGAAATGAAGGAGATAAAGTATTAATGGTAGAGAAAAAGACGCAACAATGACATACGACTCACAGTCAGAATGCTTACTCTAAGCCATGGCTGAAATAGACCAGCCAGTCTTCGAAAGGGAGTTTATCTTTGAAAGCCCAAAATTGCGGGAGCTCCGCGAATAATTCATAGCAAGCCGAGGAGAAGAAGCCTTCGCTCACCCCCTTCTTCTTCCGAGACAGTTCCTCGTCACTAGGAACCCATTCATCATATATCCTCCCGCAGATCGGGAGACCAGTGATGCGGTTCAGGTCCCACAGCGAGATGCTCATTTCTCCATATGGCAGATGAAATGTGTTGGTGATAGAGCACCAGTGGTTCAAGAACCCTTTGTAAACCCATGGCTCGCGGCAGAAGTAGCTCGAGGTGGCTGCAATAGCCTTGAAAAGGCCCACCGCTTTTAAGGTCTCTTTATGGAGCTCCAATATCCGATTCGCCCATGCCTCATACCCGGGATGAGCAATCAAGTGACCGCGGGTCCGGAAGGCGCCTGACAGCCAAATCTCTGTGTCGCCCAGATGATGAAATCTTTGCCGGAGAGTCTCAAAATAATGTGTTGGGAAAGGCCGATGCGGGTTCTGATTCGGCTCTAGAAATATCATGAGCTTCGGGTCCAAAACAGCCTGACGCCTGCCATTCTCAGACAGGGAACAGTTGAGAAAAGGCCCCGGAATAGATGTCCACGTCCCCGCACTGAAAAATGAGTTTGCACGGCACACGTCTGCGGGCTCGATACTGGGGAGAGAGCGATGACGTTGGAAGCTTCTGGTGGATCTAATATACCCTCGTGTATAAGGATTCCGGATGGCGAGGGGAGAAGTGACTAACTTTACGGTCGACCAAATGATCTTCATCTTGTCAGATTTGGACCTGGCCTGTTTCTCCAAATATACTTGTTTCGCGCCCTTGCCAGCCCTCTTCGGGCGACCGCGTCTGGCAGATTGGGCGGGGGCCAACGGGCTCGCCTCCCCTTCTTCGGAACCTGTCGTCCCATCGCTTCGGAAGCCCCGCAACGGAGCAAACCAGGAGTCCCATTGCTCCTGTGTACCCCTGTCTGGGGGAGGTGGTACGATCCGGTCACACAGAATTTTCTTCTGCATGTCTTTAGGTAACGTCAATATACGTTCATAAAAATTGAAAGTCTCCAGGGGGAGAAACCATTGGGGATTCTGGTCAGACGGGCGAATGACGTCCCTCGAAACCGCTCGCTTGCGCTTTGAAGGGGTTAATGGAGGACCTGAAGGACCAGCCTTGAAAGGGTCGCTAGCCATCACAGTCTGCAAACAGCATACGGAAAACTTAGATATAACTCAAAGCAAGAAGAAATGCCCAAAAGGAATCAACATTCTCAAAGTTCGAGAGGATGCAAAGTAGTGTGCAAAGACGGCATGAGCACCGATAAGCGAATCAAGGTCATAGTAAAATGTATTCAAACTAGCAAAGAAGGAAATAGCATGACAGCATTCATAGCCACGACATCATCATCACATACAAACAAGGACGGATAAGAGAAAGAAAAACAACACAAGCATCATCCATTAACTGAAATAAGCCCAAAATGTTCGGACTGTTATGTCAATTGTTCAAATGTTGAAGTTAAAGTTTGTTGTAAGACAACACAAAATTGCGAGATCCCCTTCTCGCGGACAGAGAAAGATCTCAATCTTGCAGCAGAGGGAGAAGCCGAGCCTTCAACTCGTCCACCTTCGCTTGGACCCGCGCTTCCTTAGAAGTTAGGTCCATCAGATGGGAGATGCACTGCTGTACGAGGTCGAAGTGCACGTATTCAGCATTGGCCCAGTTCCGCATTATGGAGACATCAATCGCCAGATCGTCATATTCATTCAAGACTGCTCTGATCCTTCTCCAGATACTGGTGCGACGATCAGGAAATTCGGCCTCCGCCAGAGGGACAAGCCAGGCCAAGTATCGTTTCTTCGCCCTTTTCTCCTTCTTCAGAGAGTTAAGCTGGCTCCATAAGGCCAAGAAAGAATCGGCCAAGGGAGGCTCCGCCGCCTCAAGAAGTGTCAGCTCTTCCGGGAACGAAGAGTCACCAATGAAACCAAGGATGGCTTCCCTATGTTCATCAAGAGTGGAAGCCATAAGCGAAATATTCCGGATGGCCTGAAGTACGGAACGAGAATCCGCACCGAGCCTGGATAAAGCCTCGGACACCTCATCATATCGAGAATGGAGGGATGACCAAGCTTCCAGATGACCAAGGGAGTCAAAAAGCCGTCGCAAGCAGTCGCGAGCTGCGCGTTGGGAGGCACGAGTCGCAACCATTGTCTGCTGGAAGAAACAAGACTAACAACCCGATTTGAGAACCCGGCAATTCGACAAAAAGAGTAAAGAGAAGAAGCAGGTGAAGATTATTTATATCAGAACCAAAGTCAGGGGAGGTGCGCGCAGGTACCCCTAAACCCTACATAAATTAATCATGATAATTGCCAGAAAGTGTCATTTTTGGTTAGGCATAGCCCAGGATTTAAAGTATATGAGACCCGACACAGCTTTCGGATCACAATAAAGGCACATGAAAATTTATGGCGGAAGTGCGGGGCCCCATATCCTTTAAAGAAATAATCCCTGTCACCACAGGAACAGCTTTGCCCACCCAAAATATGAATATAATACGCAGTATTGGGCCAAATTTACACGCAAAAGAGCCCTCAAGAGCAAAAAGTCCAAAGTCGGGAAATTGGGTGCGTTGGATCCAACCCACCCCTAAAAATAGTCCAAGTTTTGCAAAAAATTCCAAGTATTGAAAACTGGGTGCGTCAGGCCCAACGCACCCCGAAATGCACAAAATGTCTGTGTGAATATATGGGTGCGTCGGACCCAACGCACCCTAAAAATGCTATGATCCCTCTTTAGTTCAATACTTAGGTGCGTCACGTCCAACGCACCTCGAAATTTCATCATTTTCACCAAGTCACAAATATTTGGGTGCGTCAGACCCAACGCACCCCTAAAAAATTCAAGGGTTTTACCAACTTGTGACGAGGGGTGCGTCAGACCCAACGCACCCTTAAAAGTCTCAAAATTCAGCCATGTTCGAATACTTGGGTGCGCTGAGTGCAACGCACCCTTAAATCAAAATTTTCGTCAAGTTTGAATACTTGGGTGCGTTGAACTCAACGCACCCTTAAAATCAGATTTTCACCAAGTCCATAGCAGGGTGCGTCACGCTTGACGCACCCAAAAATCGAAGTAGTTGGAATAAAGGGGTGCGCTAGACCTTTTTTGGGTGCGCTGGGGGTATTAAATGGGTGCGTTGGCGAATATTTGGGTGCGTCGACGGCAGAGCAAATGAACAGTGAAAAGCGCAGAATGAAGTGAAATGACGCTATCTTACCTATTTATAGTGTGGACCCGGAAATCCGATGCGTCGCGATGAACGGCTGTAAGTCCATCGCAACGCACCGGAGGGGCATCTGTTGGGGTCCCAAAAGTCAGTACCCTCTAAAACAAATCGACTGGGCACGTGCTTCGAGAAAATTCCACAAAACACTACCCGACGCACCCAAAATACCTAGTTTTGCAAAGGATCCAGTACTTAGCCATTTTCTCCGGTGGACCCCACGGATCACCGTGATCGAAACCGACCAGAATCAAGCGGGGCCATCCTTCATGAATTATGATAAGCAGTGCATGGCGATTCACCGGGAAACGGGCCCCACAGGCCCTCCGTTTTGCAAAACCCAAATTTGCAAAACACGAGTACGTCAAGCGCACCCAATTATTCAGCTTGACGCACCCTTAAATTCATGAAAATTCAACAAGTGGTTTAAGATGTATTTCACCTCTGACGCATCCGAAAAATAGCTTGACGCATCCAAAAAATACCTCCGACGCGTCCGTAAATTCAGGAAATACGTAACAGCAATTTCGGGGTGCATTGTACGCCAACGCACCCTAAAATTGTCCGACGCACCCATAAAATCACGAATGACCAACATGGCATTTTTTGGGTGCATTGTACCTCAACGCACCCGAAAATGGCTCGACGCACCCATAAAATCAACACATCTCAAAATCTCATTTCGGGGTGCGTCAGAGTCCCCACGCGTCCATTTAAGGGTGCGTCAAGGTATTTTTGGGGTGCGTCATACGTGGCAGGTCCTCATTGGCTGTTGTCCGGTATTCTCGGGTATAAATACCCCCCCACTATTCATTTGTACAGATTACGAGAGACAGAGAGAGAGATTATCCCCTGAGCATCTGAATTTTGCCGCCGGAAACCCTCGCCGGAATCCCTTTCCGACAGCCGGAAAACTTTCTCGGTGA
The DNA here is from genome assembly GCA_003013855.2 of Liriodendron chinense. Taxonomy (NCBI): domain Eukaryota; kingdom Viridiplantae; phylum Streptophyta; class Magnoliopsida; order Magnoliales; family Magnoliaceae; genus Liriodendron; species Liriodendron chinense. Next base: position 947,722 of record PVNU02002850.1, read on the forward strand.
CCGGAATTCTTTTCCGATCGCCTGTATCTTCCACCGGAAGGTCACACCGGCCAACACCACCGCAGGTCCGAATCATAAAAATCATAAGTACGATGGCGCACCTAAAAAAATAGGTCGACGCATCTTAAAATCAACAAAAAACGGACATGTATTTTCAGGGTGCATTGTACCTCAACGCACCCGAAAATAGCTCGACGCACCCGAAAAATCAGCAAAATGCGGATTTGTATTTTTAAGGTGCATTGGATCCCAACGCACCTGAAAATAACTCGACGCACCCGAAAAATCAGCAAAATGAGGATTTGTATTTTTAAGGTGCATTGTACCTCAACGCACCCGAAAATAGCTCGACGCACCCGAAAAATCAGCAAAATACGGATTTGTATTTTAAGGTGCATTGGATCCCAACGCACCTGAAAATAACTCGACGCACCCGTAAAATCAACAAAAAGCGGATATGTATTTTCAGGGTGCGTTGGACTCCCACGCACCCGAAAAATCAGCCAATTTCGGAACATGTTCAGGAGTGCACCGGACTCAATTTTAAGTATTTTCAAGTGCCGTTTGAGCCTATCTTGGGTATTTCGAGACGCAATGGAATGGTCAAATAGACATTCCAGGACCTCTAAATGAGTAGAATTGCACATCTTCAAAGTTTGATCTGATTCGCCACGATGAACGAAACATCTTCTCGAAAGGGACGTCGCCAACATCCAGGACTATGCGAACATGTCATCATTTGTATCTACTGTCAAGATGTGACCCGATTTGAGCCGAAAGCTAGATAAACGGGACTATGGTTATCACAGTAAACCATACTAAAGAGTTTCAATTCACTACAAGACAATTGTTATGAACTGCCACAACACAACAGTCGATGCCCTACCCATTAAAAACGGCATCCGTCGGTTGGGCTACGCAGGTATACACAACTGCAGAGTGGACTTCCCGAGGTCACCTGTCCATACATTGACAGGCGCAGGCCCAGAGTCGTCCTTCTCAGTCATAAACCCTGATAGTCTCAGCCCGGATCTCCGGCCAAAACATGGGACATAGACATCTGACTAATACAAAGATGGTTTAGTCCATAACAAAACAAATACAGGTCTCTATGACCACAAACTCTAAGACCATAGTCCCTGCTGACTAGTCTTTTGCCTTTCAATCAAGGGTCATCGATCATTCGATGTAATTAAGGGCTCGTGCCAGATCACGGCCTGGAATGTACAAGATCTCAGGATCTCTGGAATAAAATTCGCCTTGCGATATCTCTCCTTGTGTACTTTTATGAATGCTTGTGATTGTCTATGAATGTTTCCATTATTCAGAACCCCAGAGCAACTAAACACAACATTTCAAGAAAATGTAAATCGTATTCATTTTCTAGTTCTAACACACTTTCCTTTGCTCTGGACCGTATCTAAGTTTCTCGTGTGCTTTTGTAGATCGTAATGGCTAGTGATCCTTCCAAAGCTGGCCCTTCCAGGTCCCCCGTTGACTCCGTCTAAGCGTAAGCGGGCAACCCCAAAGAAGGTTATCAGGCCATCAGATCAGAATCCTCAGTGGTTTCTTCCTCCCGAGACCTTTAATTTATACGAACGCATCTTGACGTTATCAAAGGACATGCAACGAAAGATTCTATGCGATAGAGCTGTGCCACCTCCTCCGGACAGGGGTACACAAGAACAATGGGATGCTTGGTATGTTCTGCTACGTGGTTTTTGGAGTGATGAGACGGTGGGATCCGAGGAGGGCGAGGCGAGTCCGTTGGTCCTTGTCCAATCTGCTAGGCGTGGTCACTCAAGGAGGGTTGGTAAAGGTTCTAAGCAGGTATATCTGGAGAAGTAGACCAGGTCTAAGTCTGATAAGATGAAGATTGTTTGGTCAACTGTTAAGCTGGTCATATCGCCTCTTGTTATACGAAATCCCTACACACGAGAATATATCAGATATGCCAGGAGCTTTCAACGGCATCGCTCTCTCTTGAGCATCGAACCTTCCGATGTATGCTGCACCAACTCCTTTTTTAGTGTGGATGCTTGGACGTCTACTCCTGTGCCGTTCCTCGACTATTCTTTGTCCGAGAATGGTAGACGTCAAGCTGACCAAAAGATCATAATTTTCTTGGAGCCGAACCACGATACTCATTGGCCCTTCCTAACACATTATTTTGAGACTCTCCACTAGAGGTTCCACCATTTGGGAGATACTAAAGTTTGGCTGTCAGGGGCGTTCCGGACTCGAGGTCATCTGATTGCTCATCCTGGATATGAAGCTTGGGCGAATCGGATTTTAGAACAACACCGGGAGGCCCTGAAAGCGGTAGGCCTTTTCAAGGCTATTACGGTGACATCGAGCTATTTTTGTCTTGAACCCTGGGTCTACAAAGTATTTCTCAACCACTGGTGTTCTATCAACAATTCTTTCCATTTACCATATGGACAAATGAGTATCTCACTTTGGGACTTGAACCGGATCGCTGGTCTTCCAATCCGTGGGAGGATCTACAACGAGTGGGTCCCTAGTGATGACGAGTTATCCTGGAAGAAGAAAGGGGTGAATGAGGGCTTCTTCTCTTCATCTTGCTATGAGTTGTTTACAGAGCTTTTGCAATTTTGGGGTTTCAAAGATAAACTCCCTTTTGAGGATTGGTTGGTCTACTTCAGCCATGGTTTAGAGAAAGTATCTTGTTGCGAATTGTGTACTAGCATTCCGTTCAGTCTTTCTTTCTATTAATGTTCTCTTTCTTCTTTCAGCTTAGATTATGTAACTTACGACAAGGATCATGGGGATGAAGTGTTTCTGGAGAACAGGATGAAGAAAAATTTTTCTAGGCTAAATAAGTTATCCCCGACGTGCAAGCTGGTCGGTTTCTTAGCGTACTGGCTGAGCTGTGTAGTCTTACCGAGTTCCAAACAGGCGAATAGCATAAGGGTGTCTTGCTTTGCAGTCGCAGGAGCCTTGGCTAATGGTCATCGATATGCGATAGCTCCTGCTGTCCTATGTTCTCTTTATTGGGCCTTTGGTTGCGTCATCAGCAACAAGGACCGTGCTGCCTTTGGTATGAATTCTGCCTACTGCGGGTGGCATTTTCTATCTGGATGTCTTGGAGTATATTTCCCCTAGGTATACGGTATAGAATCTAGGGATTACATTCAGAGAGGGGTGATTTTGCTATACTTTTTCCAGAAGCGAAAGATGGTTGGGCAGAACCTGAACATTATCAAGGAGAGGATTGCTCGAAATGATTGAGTCCACTTTTCACTTTTCGGTTACCAGAAGCAAGGATTCGATACTGTGCACGGACGACGACAACATCGACTATAATAAACGCTCATTCCTGACAGTCATTCGTCCATCATCGCTTCCTTTGCATGAAGGACTGGAGTTCTGGAGAGAATCGTACTATCCCAATCACTTCGCTCGTCAGTTCGGGTATGATCAGGGGGTACATGAGACACTGGAGCCAGTAACTCATGAGCAGCGAGCATATGGTGTTGGGCCCATTCACTGGAAATGGATGTGGTGACAACTCTTGTTAACTAGGACCGGTTGTTCTTTTGCTATCCTTGGGACGGAGAGTGTCATTGGGGCTTCCTTCAGGTGGATGAGATGGTGGGCTCACCAATATTCATTAATCCAGAATGGTCTTCATGTCACTGATCCCGTCTTCGTTACGCCTCCGGTTATCAATCTGGCTCCTGCTAATGGACTTGGATATGTGTCGGAGCACCTTCACCAACCTGCTACACCGGGTACATAGAGGCTTACAACTTCTATGAATGTGATAATTGATCACGAGAAGCCCAAACATACCCTGGAAAGTTGGATCACTTATGGGGAAAGAAATATAACTCAAGAGGGGCCAGAGTTTCCGTCTCTCGGGTCTATTAACGAAGTACCCCAAGAACATAACCTCCCACGGGGTAATGATGGTAATGACGATGGAGACTGGTGACGATGGTGATGATAATGATGGTGGTAGTGATGGTGACGGTGGTGAGGGTGAAGATGGTGATCATGGTGATGATGATGATCATGGTGACGATGATGGTGGTGGAGATAGCGGTGATGGTGGAGATGGTGATCATGGTGGATATGGTGGTGACGGAAACGCATTGACAAGTGGTCGGAGGAGTAAAAGGAGTTTACCTAGAAGCTCTGCTCCTGGGGACAGTGATGATGAGTTATCACCTGAGCGGACTGGTCCTCGAGTGAAGACTACTCATCGCACTTTGGTTGTCGATGGAGGGAAAAATATTAATGAGATGCGCAAGAAATATGATGCAGAGAGATTGCAGAAACGGCTCTCTGAGGCTGTTGGTGATGTTCCGACCGGTGATGTAGGTGTGGTTAGGGAAGAGGGTGAGCTAAGTTCTCAGGCTAAATTGAGTGGAGATCGTCATATTGGAGAAGATAATGATGATGAACCGGTGTATGATAGATCAATCCTTGAGGCAGATGTAGAAGCTATCTTCATGGATTTGGATGATGAGATGCCTGCTGAGATTGTTCCTCCTTCTGATAATTTCATGGCTGAAGCTGAAGCTGACCAAGGTTCCATTCTTGAGAAAACCGTTACTGCTGCGACGGAGGGGGTTATACCTCCCTCGACCCTTCCTCGTGCTGAAGACACTGTGGTTGAGGATGTTGGTCTAGCTTCCCAAGAGGTTATGGCTTCTGTTACCGAAATAAATGTACCTGAACCTACCTTGGAAGCATCTCCTACTGTTGGACCATCATTAGATGAACCTATTGTGGAAGCTGCTCGGGGAGTTGAAGTTCCTGATATAGAAGTAAATGCATTTGAACCTGCTATGGAAATACCTCCTATTGTTGTGCCATCATCAGCTAAACCTGTTGTGGAAGTTCCTCCCATTGTCGTGACAACACCTAATACCAATATTCCTGAGGTCGTGGTGCTATCTTCTCCAGAATTACCTGAGCCATCGACCGAGAGAATGACTGAACCTGCTCCAGTATTGTCTACGTCCACCGCCTCAACTAGCGCTCTTGTTATTAACGTTCCTGAAGTCACTGGTATATTACTTGTATTCACCATTTCGGCTATTTTCTTTCTTATTGCGGTTTCTTGGTATTGATTTTTTATCATTTCTTTATGTCAGCAACTGTTCCCTTCCGTGTTCACGCCCCTGTCATTTTGCCTGAAACATTCATTTCCTCTCTTTAAGGCCTGTCGAGGGTAAAGGCGGACCTTTTGAAGAGTCTTTTGACGAATATTGCCGACTCTCTAAAGAATAGGGATGAATGATCCATTTTAGATGAAGGGCTGCAAGCGCTTGAACATAACGCTACATGGCTTGGGATTGACGTCTCTTTGATGGTTAATCACATGGTCCTTTTTAGGGAAGGCATGGCATAACTTAATGAGGCGAGACATTTTAGAGTTGATCCCTCTGTTGAGGAGAAACACGGTCATTTGCAATCCCTTCTTCCAAAGCTTGAATTATATGAGGCAGAAGTGACAGCGGTAAGGTAAGATTGCTAATGTCGGGTATCAAGGGGCTACAGATCGACTTGCAGAGATAGACAATGAGATAGCACGACTGCAGGCTGAACACTCGGCTGTCCATCTTAATCTCTCAAAATTTATTAACCAGAGGACTTGTCTGCAGTCATCCGTCGAACAACGCGAGGCCGAATGTAATGCTATACGAAATCAGGTTGCAGAATTGATGGGGTTTCTTCAGAGCATTCCTGATCCTATGTAGGTCTTAGTCGAGGCGGAGGCAACACAACGGGCAACTCAGGAGTTTGCAATCTACTTGTTAGAACAATGTTTAAGAAATTTGAATGCTTGAACTATGTAATCATTTTATTTTGTAATCTGTCGAAACGTGTTTTGATGATGATATTGTAATGATATGTATACTATTCATGTGATTTTTGTTTTATCTTTGATATGCTTAATACTTCTCTTGTTTGAATTTAGGTGTGAAAATAGATTAGACTATTTTGAAAGGAACGTCTCCCTGTCAGGACTCAAACCTATGCTTATGTGAAATAGATGTGACCGAGTCCTGATTTAAGGCTCATCTTTCTATTCCCATTCTTAATAGTCTTGAAAAGGGTGGGGTGATATACTTGACACGTCCTGGGTCTTAACGACTTTCTTGATACCTGTACATAGATAAAATAGATGATTAGTACTTGGAATTGTAGACATTAATTGTTGTGTGGTATCATTTTTTTTGTATTTGTTTATTACACTTTCCCTCTAATGGGGTGTTTACAAATCACAATAGTAAGCTAATGTCAAGTATAGTTGTTGGGGTCCCAAAAGTCAATACCCTCTAAAACAGATCAACTGGGCACGTGCTTCGAGGAAATCCCACGAAATACCATCTGACGCACCCAAATATCCAGATTTGCAAAGGATCCAGTACTTAGCCATTTTTTCAGTGGGCCCCACGAATCACCATGATCAAAACTGTCCAGAATCAGGCAAACACCTTCTTTATGAATTATGATAAGCAGTGCATGACGATTCGCCAAGAAGCGGGCCCCACAAGCCCTTCGTTTCGCAAGACCCAATTTTGTAAAACACGAGTACGTCAAGCGCACCCATTTATTCAGCCCAATGCACCCTTAAATTCATGAAAATTCAAAAAGCATTTCGGGATGTATTTCAGCTCTAACGCATTTGAAAAATAGCTTGACGCATCCAAAAAATACCTTCGACGCGTCTATAAATTCAGAAAATATGAAACTGCAATTTCAGGGTGCATTGGACCTTGACGCATCCAAAAATCATCCAGCGCGTCCATAAAATAGCTCGACGCATCCATAAAATCACCAAGAACCAGCATAGCATTTTTTGATGCATTGGACTCCAACGCACCCAAAAAATAGCTCGACGCACCCATAAAATCAGCACTTTTCAAGATATCATTTTGGGGTGCGTCGGAGCTCCCGTGCGCCCATTTAGGGGTGAGTCAAAGACTTTATGGGATGCGCCATACGTGGCCGCCCCTCATTGGTCGCTGTCTGGTATTTTCGGGTATAAATACCCCCTCCCACTGTTCATTTGTACAGATTAACAGATTAAGAGAGAGAGAGAGAGAGAGAGAGAGAGAGAGAGCCATTATGCCTTGAGTATTTGGGATTTACCGTCGGAAACCCTCGCCGGAATCCTTTTCCGACTGCCGAAAAACTTTCCCGGTCACCGAAATCCCTTTCCGATCATCCGTCGGAAGATCACTCGGACCAATACCACTGCACGTCCGGATTATAAAAAACATAAGTGTGGGCGCGCACCCGAAAATGGCTCGACGCACCTGAAAATTTAACATAATTCGGACTTATATTTTCAGGGTGCATTGGACCCCAACGCACCCGAAAATTTTCCCACGCATCCGTAAATTCAACAAAAATCAGGCATTTAGTTTAAAGGTGTGTTGGAGCCAACGCACCCATAAATTAAGTCCCACGCACCCAAAAAATCAGCCAATTCCAAAACATGTTCATGGGTGCACCGGACTCAATTTTAAGTGTTTTCAAGTGCCGCTTGAGCCTATTTTGGGTATTTTGAGCGTTCCGGACGCAATGGGATGGTCAAATGGATGTTCTAGGATCTCTAAATAAGCAAAATTGCTCATCTTCGAGGTTCGACCTGATTCGACACGAGGGATGAAATGACTTCACTGGAAAGACGCCGCCAGCATCTAGAACTATACAAATATGTCATCATTCATATCTACTGTAAAGATGTGATCCGATTTGGGTCGAAAGCTAGACAAACGGGACTATGGTTATCATGATAAACCATACCAAAGAGTTTCAATTCACTACAAAATAATTGTTATGAATTGCCACAACACAACAGTCGATGCCCTACCCATTCAAACGGTATCCGTTGGTTGAGCTACGCAGGTATACACAATTGTAGAGTGGACTTCTCGAGGTCACTTGTCCATACATTGTCAGGCGTGGGCCCAGAGTCATCCTTCCCAGTCGTAAACCCTGATAGTCTCAGCCTGGATCTCCAGCCAAAACATGGGACATAGACATCTGACTAATACAAAGATGGTTCAGTCCATAACAAAACAAATACAGGTCTCTACGACCACAAACTCTAAGACCATAGTCCCTGCCGACTAGTCTTTTGCCTTTTAATCAAGGGTCATCGATCATTCGATGTAATTAAGGGCTCGTGCCAGATCACGGCCTGGAATGTACAAGATCTCAGGATCTCTGGAATAAAATTCGCCTTGCGATCTCTTATTATGTACATTTGTGAATGCTTATGATTGTCTATGAATGTTTCCATTACTCAGAACCCCAGAGCAACAAAACACCACATTTTAGGAAAATGTCCTTGGAGTTCATTTTTCGGTTCTAACAATAGTATCTTTTAAAAAATCTGCCATTCACAAGGGAACTGATGCCCTGCCCCTTGCAATCAACTACTCGATAGGCCTCTTTATAATAAGCTTCATCAATGATACACACTAGATCCCATTTCGGGTCAAATTTACTCTTAGGGCCTTGAGCCAGTGTCGAGCATTTCATCATCAGTACCAGATCACCCATTTTGAACGACCTGCCCCGAACTCGTAAGCAGCCGAAATATGCTTCTGATACATTTCAAGCCTTTGCCGAGCTGCGAGTCTCTTTTCATCTAGATCATCAAGCTCGGCCATTCTGGTCTTGGCGTTTTGTTCGGATGTCAGGGAGTACCTGAATGCGACTCGTAGTGACTCAACCTGTATTTCTATCGGGACTACCACCTCCGTACCGTATACAAATGAGTAAGGTGTGGCTTTGGTGATAGTGCAGTATGTGGTCCGATATGCCCATAATACTTCAGGTAGACGCTTGTCCCAATCTCTCTTATTTTCCGCTACCGTTTTCTTAAAAAATTTCACGATAGTCTTGTTAAAAGCTTCGACCAGTCCATTCGCAGGAGGATAGTAAGGTGTCGAATAACAGTTCTTGATTTTAAACTTCATGCACAACTTGTCAATGGTGGCATTCTTGAAGGGTGTTCCGTTGTCGATGGTGATCTTCTCGAGTATACCATATCGGTATAATATAGTATGATGGATGAAACTTTCGACATGTTTGGCCTTCACATTCCCAAGTGCCACTGCTTAGGCCCAGTTGGAAAAGTAATCAGTTGCGGCCAAGATATACTGATGCCCCTAGGAAGAAGGTGGGCTAATTGGCCCGATCACATCCATGCCCCAGGCGGCGAAAGGCCAGGACATTACTGGTTGGTGCAACTCTTCTGGTGGCGAGTATATGATATCTGCGTGGATCTGACATTGATGACATTTCTTGACATATTTTATCGTATCTCTTGTCATCGCAAGCCAATAATATCCCATGTGTCGAATATGGTGATGTAAGTTCTTGCCTCCTTGGTGAGCACCACACTCTCCCCCATGAGCTTCCTTTAATGTCGCATATGCTTCATCTTGGTCGAAGCAACGCAACAACACTCATTCATATGAGCACTTCTAAAGAATGTTGTTCTACATTATAAATGAACTAGCGCATCTTTTAACTTGCGTGCGCATCTTAGGGTCTTTGGGTAGAAACTCGTATTTCAAATAGTCGACGAAGGGCCTTTTTTAGTTATTTTCTTCTGTGATTTCAAAGTAACAGATGGGGTTCGCACTTGATTCACCACTATGCAGTGCGACTGTTGATAAGATTCTTCTTTCTTCAATTGTTACTTGGAGTGGGCTGCCCCCGAGATTAGCCAGATTGGCAAGCCCGTCGGCTTGTACATTCTGTTGCCTCGGTATATGTGAAATGTCACTGTTCTGAAATTGATCGAACAATGATTTCGCTTGATAGAAAAAGGTGATAATTCAGGTTTGCGGATCTCATATTCTGTCGTCAACTGTCCAATGACCAGCCTGGATTCACAGTAGATTTGTATCGCTTCGATTCGCATTTCTAGGGCGAGCTGTAGTCTGATGATGAGGGCTTAATATTCTGCTTTGTTGTTGGTGCAAACTAGCACGATGGTAAATGAGTAAGGCAACAAATCTCCTTGTGGACTGATAAATATAACTCCTGCCCCTACCCCTGTTGACCTAGAGGCTCCATCAAAGTATATTTTCCAGAGTCGCGGTTCTCCAACCATCATAACCTGGTCATCTGGGAGATCGCATTCTATTTCTTCATTACTTGGGACCGGATGTGCGGTGAGGAAATCTGCGATCGCTTGTCCCTTGATAACTCGAGCTAGGACATACACAATGTCGAATTCTTAGTGGAGAAGGGCCCACTTAGCTAGTCGCCCAGACAACATAGGTCGGTTCATGAGGAATTTGATTGGATCCGCCTTGGATATCAACGTTATTTGATCTGAGAGCAATAATGCCTAAGTTTCTTCATAGCGAAAATAAGGGCGAGACATATCTTCTCGATTGCTGAGTAGTTGAATTTGGCTCCCACCAGCATGCGGCTCAAATAATACAGTGTGTTCTCTTTCTCTTCTTTATTCTTCTGTGCTAGGAGTGCCCTTAGTGAATTATCACCTACTGCGATATATAAAATTAGTGGCTTTCCTTTGATTGGGGCGGTAAGGACTGGAGAATTCCCAAGCATTTCTTTCAACAATTCAAAAGCCTTTTGACAGGCATCATCCCATTCGAACTTAACGTCTTTCTTGCTGAGGCGGGAGAACGGCTGACAACGACTAGCCAAGTTCGAAATGAATCTTCTCAGGTATGTCATGCAGCCTTGAAAACTCTTCAACTATTTCAGATTCTTCGGTGGTGGCATTTCTCTAATGGCTTTGATCTTTGCAGGGTCGATCTCTATGCCCCTGTGTCTGACAATGAAACCCAAGAATTTGCCGGACGTGACTCCAAATGCGCACTTTAACGGATTCATACAGAAACTATTCTTGCGTAATCGCTGGAACACTTGCTTCAGATGTTTCCTATGTTGTTCATGATTGGCTGACCTTACAACCAAATCATCCACATAACATTCAACATGCTTGTGCATCATATCCTGAAATATAACGTGCTTCGCGTGCTGATACATTGCCCCTGCGTTCTTCAACCCAAAGGGCATTACACGGTAGCAGTAGATGCTGAGAGTCGTGCGAAAAACTGTAGCTTCTTCATCTTCTGGAGCCATGCGGATTTGATTGTATCCCGAATATCCATTCATGAAGGACATCACTGAATATCTTGTCGTGCTATCGATCAACAACTCTTGAATTGGAAGAGGGAAATCGTCTTTAAGGCAGGCTTCAATGATATTCTGAAAATCGACACAGACCCGGATTTGTCCACTCTTCTTCTTGACTGGCACGATGTTCGAAATCCATCGGGGATACTTCACCTCTCGAACAAACCCGGCCTCGATCAGCTTCGTAATTTCTTCTTTAATTTTGAGTACGATGTCAGGGTGAAATCGTCGTTGGGGTCGCTTCACTGGCTTCTTCTTCTTCATGATGCTCAGCTTGTGCATGGCGATTGTCGAACTGAGCCCTAGCATTTTTGAGTAAGTCCAGGCAAAAACATCTTTATTCTCCCTCAACAGCTGTATGCATTTCTCTCTTTCATCTTCTGGAACGTTCCTGCTCAAGTATGTATTCTTGGGTTTTTCGAGAGTGCCCAAATTCACTTCTTCAAGTTCATCAATCATTGGTTGTCCCCCATCTTCCAATTGTACAGGTGCGACACTTGGCTGAATAATGTCGGTAGGATCTTGCAGCTGCATTTCCTCTATAGGATTGATAGATACCATATTCATGCTTACCTTGGCTCCTAAACCTTCTCTGTTTCTGTATACTTGTTTGTATTCTTCAAATGGAGCTAGCAACCTTTTCTTTGCGACTGAATCTTGGCTGGAGAATCCCATGTTTCTCATAATCTTCCGGCTGGCTTTGCTGTACCTCTTTTCCTCTATCAGCTGAGGTCGGGTAGATTCTCTTCCTTCTTCTTCTTCTTCTTCTAATGATGCTGGCTAACTTGGCCCTGAGTGAAACTTGATGTCTTTCTGAGTGATATCCCTTGATGGCACGAGGAATTGGCTGGGAGCTCTTGGGAATGGTTTAATTCTTCTTATATTGGGTATCGACATGTTGAAGCTGGATTTGAGCACACTCATGTATTGATTTGAGATCAGTTTTAACATAGACTGCCCTTGCTGACGCAAATGCTTTGGTACCACATAAAACATTTTCGTGATCTGCTGAGGTTGGTTTTCTAAATGATACTGGGATCTCCCCTGAGTGATAGGCTGAGGTTTACTTTTCTACTTAAACTTTTTAACTCGAGGTTTTGCCCATTACCCTTTCTTCATTACATCGGGCTTCTTGTCGGTTTTACTATTGTCGGTCAGATCGTAATATCTTACATCGGTAAAAAATGACTCAGTTATCGTGTATGGCTTCGGGTCTGCTGCTACCCTGTATTGGATCCTGTCCCTGTTGTATTTGAAGCATTGATGATACGTTGAAGGGATCACGTGATTTTGATGGAGCTAAGGCCTTCCCAGTAGAAGAATGTATGTTCTCACTGCATCGATCACCTGACATGTCACTTTCATCGTCAGTCCTTTGATTTTCGGCATCACTGTGATTGCCCTAAGGGTACGCTGGCTGTCTTGATTGAATCCTTGAATTATTATGAGACTTGGGCGTAATGCCGATTGCCTATAGCCCAGCTTCTGTAGTGTTTTCAATGGCATAATGTTTACGGCAGATCCGTCATCCAACATACACCTTTTGACCTCTGTGTCCCTGATTGTTCCTGTAACCATCAATGGACGGTTGTGGTCTGTTAATTCGATTGTGCGGTCTTCTTATGAGAAAGTGATTGCAACCTGTATAACTTGTGACACCAGTATATACCCTTCCCAAAATTTATTTGTATTATTCATTTCTTCTTCTATTTCTATCTTTATAACTTCCCTGACCTCATTGTCAAGTAGGGTGTTGATTAACATTTCTTTGTATACTTTTGATGAGATATAAATCATCATAGATACTTAGGCAGGCAGGGACCTTCCGCAAATGTGAAACAATGTCGTATGCTACTGGCGTTGCTAATGGTCTAGGGCTTGGCTGACTGGTCGTGGCCTCGGCAACCTTCTCCTTTAGTTTCTGCATGCAGGGTCTTTCCTGCGGCCTATCGGGTATAGCATCTTCTCGCATTGGGTCGTCCGACCTTAGAGGGGTACGGTTAGGCATTTGTCTTCTTGATCGTAAGATGACTACGTCAATTTCTCCCTCAGCTGCTTGCAAGGTTCCTTCAGACGGTGCTTGTTCGACAAATGACACCTTTCTGTAATGTATCATGTTCATCATGGGTTATCTCTGCCCTTGTACCATTTCTTTCTTTCCTCTTCCTCTGTTCTTTCTTCGGTTAACAAGCCTTCATCTGTTCTCAAGCCTTTTCTTGCTACTGAATAGAGTCCACGGTTCTTCCGGCTCGGGGAATGAAGTTGGTCGACTAATATCGTTTCTTATCGGGACCGTTGAAATTGCCCCAGCTGTTTCCTTTGTCATCTCGGGTGCTTTCATACTGATGACTCCTTGATTAATTAACCCCTGTATCCTTCCTTTTAGGGAAAAGTAATCCTCTATTTTATGGTTTGACACATTGATGATATTTGCAATATTTGGGATCATTTGTTTGCCCAACTTCATGGGGATGACAGGCTCTAGTAGACGCATCAAGCCTTCTTCGATCAGTTGTTCTATGATCAGAACTAAATCGTCCATATCAAATGTGTATGGGCCATTCGCCCCTTCTCTTTTGGCTATCGATACGCGTCTGGGTACATAGGCCCTTTTACCCTTGTCTTGAGTAACTACTACTTTTATCTCCGGCTTGTGATCGGCAGTGGGATGCTTTCAGTCTTTCTGGTCTCTGCCCTTATCGACTTGGTGAGTTTCCACTATTCTTCCCATCTCTCTCTTTTGTCTTTCGGGTCTGAAGTTTACCCGGGTGGCTGCTTCCTCTACCAGGTGCGCTTTCATCGCCAGCTCACGAAAAGAGTTGAAGGTATTGCCTGACAATCTGTATGAGATCATCGGGTCCAGAGCCCTCAGGCACATCTTCATCTACTCACCCTCACTAGGCAATTCCCGACATTGAGCCACCATTTTTCCCCATCGGTTAATGAATTTCATGACCGATTTCCCTTGTCTTTGTCTGACAATCGCTAGGTCTGTCAGTGAAATCTCTCTCTCGATAGCGAAGAACTTCAAAATGAAGTTGTTCTGCATATGTTCCCACGTTCTCATAAAGCCTGTTGGTAATGAAATGTACCACTGGAAGGCTTTACCCGTCAGGGTCGATCCAAATAGCCGCATGCAATACTGCGGGATGGCGGACCAATTGCCCAGTTTAGTTAAGAAATGGGTGATGTATTCTTCTGGCAATCCTCTACCATCGAACTTTCCAAAGTTTGGATACCTGAAGTTAGCTGGGAACGACACTTCCTCTACTTCTGGTGGGTACGGGACCCGATATTTATAACTACCTCTCTTCGATCTCTTTCTCTTTCTCTCATTGCATTGGGTGAGCTATCTTCTGCGATAACTCTTCTCGTGACATGTGCGATGTAGAAAGTGGCACGCATTCTATTGGCACGACTCTGGGTTGGACAGGCGGTTCAGGCTCAGCTGGACCTTCTGTTGCCCCTTGTGATTCTTCTGCCGACTGACGAGTAGGCGATGCAATACTTCTGGTGGCATTCTGAGCTATCAAAGTGGTCAAGGCTTACTGAATAGCCCTCATTCGATCATTCGTCTCGCGATTAGCCTCAACCAATCTGTCAATCTGATCTTGGACTGGCGGTAGTTCTTCTGCTTCATACCATCCTTCTTCTTCTTCCACCACTTGAACCATCATTACTTGCGCTGATCGGAGCTTTTGAGCTGAATTATATTTTGATTTGAGGACTTTCGTAGGCTTGGATTTCTTTACATGCGCGGGCTTGGTCAACTTATGTGTGATACGGGTAGACCTGGACAATGGCGGGAACTGTTCGGTTGTCATTGCAGGTACTGAGGGCTTGATTGATATAACCTGACTGTTGATAGGGATCTTCTACCCCTATTTTGGCTACCACTGTGTCTTGACCACGGAGCAAGATTTTGTAGCATTCCCCCTTTTGTATGCAGCTATGACGGCTGCTTTCTTCTGCTCTTCTTCTGTTCTTTCTTTTATCTTCAAGTTTCAACCAACTGTTATTCTGAGTTGGAGATAGGTATTGCAGTCGCGGTGAAATGGGGAAAGCTGAAACCCTCGACGGCAATGAAGATGCACGGACTTGTCATTGAGTGTGCCATATCTTCTATCTATGGTGGTATCTTACTAATTCTGCTGTATCAGAAAATCATTAGAACAGTTCATAAATGCGATCGAGAGAGTGAACCCATCGATTGTGGTGCATAAACTGATGGAAATAAGCAAGGAGACAAATACGTGTAGTTGTGGAAGTTTGTGGATTTGAAAACCTTTGATGTTTATTACCTTAAAGATAAAGGGAAGAACATTCCAATTGAGAGTCGCCAGTTTGCCGCCCAATGGCATCGAAACATTATACCTCGTGATAGCTTTCCTACATATACATTCGTGTTTGCAAATGATTAATCTTAGAGTATTTCTATACTTAGAACTAAGCAGAGATTCTAGGTTCGGTTCGATCCCTAGCAGAGTCGCCAGTTTGTTAGAACTGAAAATGCAGCAATTACATTTTCTATGTATTGTTACTTTAGAGTTCTGAGTAATGGAGACATTCATTGACAATCACAAGCATTCAAAAAAGGTACATAAGAAGAGTATCGCAAGGAGAATTTTATTTCAGAGATTCTAAGATCTTGTACATTCCCAAGGCTGTGGTCTGGCACGAGCCCTTAATTACATCGAATGATTGATGGCCCTTGATTAAAAGGCATAAGACTAGTCAGCAGGGCCTATGGTCTTAAAGTTTGTGGTCATAGAGACCTATATTTGTTATGGACTGGGCCATCTTTGTGTTAGTCAGATGTCTGTCCCATATTCTAGCCGGAGATCTAGGCTGAGACTATCAGGGTTTCTAACTGAGAGGGACGACTCTGGGCCCGCGCCCGTCATGTATGGACAGGTGACCTCGGGAAGTCCGATCTCAGTTGTATGTACTTGAGTAGCCCAACCGACAGATGCCGTTCGAATGGGTAAGGCATCGACTATTGTGTTTTGACAGCTCATAGCAATTGCTTTATAAGGAATTAGAACTCTTTGGTATGGTTTATTGTGGTGACCATAATCTCGTTTGTCTAGTTTTCTAGCTTAATCAGGTCATATTATGATAGTACATATGAGAATGTTACATTGACATGATTTCGGACATTGGCGACCTCTTTTCGAGGAAACTACTCCGTTCATTGTGTTGGATTGGATCAAACTACGAAGGCTTGCATTTTACTCGTTACGTATCTCGGATGGATTATTTGACTATTCCATTGCATTCGGAACGCTCGAAATACCCAAAATAGGCCTTAACATGGCCTGAAAACACTTAAAATAAGGTCCGATGCACCCCAAAATGTCTTTTTAAATATGCTGATTTTTTAGGTGCGTCGAACCGAATTTATGAGTGTGTCGAACCATTTTTCGGGTGCGTTGACCTTTAATGCGTCAAGTCGAATTTATGGATGTGTCAAGCCATTTTATGGACGCGTTGAAGTCTAATGCACCTTTAAGTTAATTTTCAGTCTTTGCTGAATTTATGTGTGCGTCAAGCTGATTTTATGGATGTGTCAACCCATTTTATGGATGTGTCGAGCTTCGATGCATCCTGAAATTGTTTGTCTGACTTTGTCGAATTTATGGATGTGTTAAGCTGATTTTATGTACGTGTCAAACCATTTTATGGATACATTGCTTGTTGAGTGCTTAAATGTGTATAATTTAACCCCATTTTATCACTAACTATGCATGGTTTTCAAGCATAAAGACTATTCTAATGCGTGGTTTTATGATTGTAGGAATGAGAGAGACTTCACTTGATCGATGGCTAAAAGAGTGCATTTAGGAACCTAAGATGAAGACCCAAGGTGGGCCAAAGAAAGAAGAAAGCAAAGAGAGAAGAAAGAAAGAAGAAAGTGTGCAGAAAATAGGCCCCACTGGTCATGACCAGTCGGCCAAGAGGGCCATGACTGGTCTTGACCGGTCGGCCACCCTTTGTTTGCTCTCTGGACTCACTACACAAGAGGGCCGACCGGTCAGACCGGTCAGCTAGTGTAATTTCAGCGAGATTCCTGCAACTTCTGTTTGAAGCTCCGATTTTCTAGCGCAAGTACGTAAGTACTACGCAAATCCGGAAGGTTCTGAGGCGGTAAAGCCTCTCCACTATAAAAGGGGACCTAGGGATTGTAGCTAAGGCATCCTAGAAGAGATCTACGAAGGTGGGAGGCGGCGGAAGTCAGATTCGGAGTTCCACAACCCCTCCTAGTTTGTGTTTCTAATTTTATGTTTTTAGTTGTTTTCATACTTCTTTGGATCATGAACGGCTAAACCTCTTAGCTAGGGTTAAGAGGTGAAGGTTGTGGTGAATCTAAGATGCTTTAATTCGTTTTATGTTGGTTTCAAGTTGGAATTATTGAAGAACAATGGTTTATAGAAGTTTGAATAAAGTTCTAAGTAGTTTTTCTTAATCTTATGATGGATCATGGATGTTTGGAAGAATTGCTTTAGTTCTTAACTATTTTGCACAGTTCTAGACCTTTACGCTTTGAGGAATCGGATTCAATACGCTCTAGACTTGGATTTCTATGTGGGAACTTCATCCAAAGTTCTACCCTTTTGTTCTAATTCTTAATTATGTGTTGATAGTATATGTGATTTGAATGAAGTTCAAATCATGATCTAGTTATGCTTTGTGACAGAGTTTAATGATGATTATGATTGTGATCTTAATCTATTGGAACTGGGATTGACCTATGCAATTGAGTGTGCTCAAGTCTGAACTTGAATTGAGGGAATTCACATATGACATATTGTGTAATACAACCACTCTATCATCCGACTGGATAGGATTTGATTTCGATTCTAGTTGTGTAATTGGGAAACCACAACGAATTATGCATTGAGGAATGTTACAGGTGGATCCTTGGACCCCTAGTGCTTTCTTATATTGATTACATTCACTTTTAGTTTAAGAATCATATTTACATTCAATTCTAGAAATCCGTTTAGTTAGCTCTCAAGTAGAGAATATTAGAAGTAATTTTGTGAATTCCTAACAAGTCCTTAAGAACGATCTCGGTCTCTACCGAATTATTACTACATCGCAACCCTACACTTGAGGAAGCGAACAAGTTTTTGGCATCGTTGCCGGGGATTTTCAACTGTTTTTACAAAATTCCTGAAAATAGCTTCTATTTGAGATTTTTAGGAATCCTATTAACTTAGTTTGTTTGTTTTGTTTTCCTTTGTTTGCGGGGATCCTAGGAGTCGAAGGAGTCACTTCAATTAGGTTTTTCTAACCCTTTTTAATTTTTATTTTTCCGAGATTTGTATGCCACATTGGGTTTGGGATTCTAACAAACGACTTATTAGTGAAGGGGGAATTGTTGAAGGGATTGATAAGGAGCCACAAGCTAAGAGACGTTTATACTCTCCAATTTTGTCTGATAGTATGGCTGAGAATCAACCCAACCCTATAGCCAATTAAAATTTGGGCCAAACCGAAACGGGTGAGAATGAGGTTGAGAATGTTCTTCGACCTAGAACTTTACGTGATCACTTGTAACCTGCAAGAGCGAGTACTCCCTTATGCATAATTTTTCTAATCAATGCAGGGAATATTGATTTTAAACCGGGAGTAATCCAACTCCTTCCCAAGTTCCTTGGTTTAGACAATGAGAGCGCATATCAACATCTTAAGGAATTTGATGAGGTGATAGCCACGTTGCACTTTGCAAACGTATCTGATGATGTTGTGAGACTTAGGTTATTTTCTTTTTCTCTTAAAGAGAAGGCTAAGGCTTGGCTTCATGCATTAAGGCCAAGATCAATCGGCACATGGACTGAGATGAGATGACTAGGGAATTCATTAAAAAGTTTTTCCCTACTCATAAAACAAACATGTTGAGGCGCCTAATCATGAATTTTGCCCAAAAAGAGGATGTGACCTTTTTTCAATGTTGGGAGAGGTTCAAAGACTTAATTGAACACATGCCCACATCATGGCTACAAAATTTGGCGGGTAATAAGCTTTTTCTATGAAAGACTGACTTCACCCATGTGCCAATTCGTAGAGATGATGCGTAATGGAGAATTCATGAATAAGGAAGCTAAGGAAGCATGGGATTATTTTGATATCTTGGCCGAGAATGCACAATCTTGAGATACAAGTAAACCAGCAAATTCCAAGATAAGCCAACAGAGAGAAAATGGAGGAATCTATGTCCTCTCCGAAGAAGACAACATAAGTGCACATGTGGTTAGCCTCATAAGAAAAGTTGAGGCTATGGAATTAGGGAAGGGAGAAAGACTAAGGAAGTTGAGAGTATTTGCGGAATTTGTTCCGGTAACTAACATGCAACACAGGATTGTCCTACAATCTTTGCGTTCCAGGAAGTCTACAAGAACAATCAAATGCCATAAATAACTATCAACGTCCATTTAGCAATCCAAACTCGAACACGTATAATTCTAGTTGGAGGAACCATCCCAATTTCAGTTGGAGGAATGGGCCATCAGAGAATGCAAACAATAACCCAAAAACTACACTTGAGGAAATAGTGGGTACATTCGTTTTGGCCTAGGTTGAATACAATAAGAATAATTCTCACAAAATAGATAGGTTCATACAAGAACAACTAAAATACAATCAGAATTCATCTCAAGCCATTAATGATTTGAAAACTTCAATGGCTAGAGTTGAATCTCATCTTAGTGTTAGGGAGAAAGGCACACTTCCTGCCCAACCTCTCTTTAACCTAAGAACCCAATTTGAGATACAAGACCTCAGCCTATCCTTCTAAAATACGGAGCATGTTCAAGCTATCACCACTTTGAGGAGTGGCAAAACAATTAATAAATCCAATCCAGGGAAGGCCCCAAAGCTTAATGATCTGGAAATTGTCAATAAGGATGATATCTTGAACAACACTCCACATGAGAAAGAACAGGAAAGGCAATATAAGCCGGTCGCCCCGTTTCCACAAAGGTTAATTTCATCCAAACCTTTAGACAAAAACCTGAAAATTTTAGAGGTTTTTAAGTAAATGAAGATCAACATTCCGTTGTTGGATGCTATAGAACAAATACCATCCTATGCCAAATTTCTAAAGGAATTGTGTACAGTAAAAAGGAAACACAATGTTCACAACAAAGTACTTTTGATTGAGAATTTGAGCGCCATTATTAAACAAGAGGTGCCTAAAAAATACAAGGATCCAGGTAGTCCTACCATCTCATGCATCATAGGTGACTACCGGATCAAACAAGCTTTACTCGATCTTGGGGTAAGTGTTAACCTCATCCCATACTCGGTCTATGAACAACTTGGGTTAGGTGAATTAAAACCCACCAAAACCACACTTCAACTCACAGATAGATCTATTCGTATACCGAGAGGGATGATTGAAGATGTCCTCATCCAAGTTGATAAATTCTACTATCCAATAGATTTTATTGTCTTGGATACACATCCTGTGATGGGAACCGGTGCTCAAATTCCTGTCATACTTGGCCATCCTTTCTTAGCCACTTCAAATTCGATTATTAATTGTAGAAACGAGCTGGTACAAATGTCGTTTGGAAATATGACACTCGAGCTGAAAATTTTTTATTTATGCAAATAACATGGGATGTTGGTGACGAGATCCATGAAATAAATCTGATTAAATCATTTGTGGAAGACAAATCCCTCCTGACTTTCTATTCCGATCCCTTGGAGGCATGCTTGGCCCATTCTCATGAGATTGATGATGACATGATAAGAGAGATAGATGCCATTTTAGATTATATGCTGGTACTTGATAATAAAAGATGGAAGGTACCATTTGAGCCTTTGCCCCTAAGCGAGAACAAGCCGATTCCATCTAATATCAAGGCACCGAAGCTCGACCTAAAACCATTACCCACTGATTTGAAATATGTTTATTTAGGTCGAGATGAGACATATCCGGTAGTGATTTCTTCCCACTTGGATGAGGAGCAAGTGAGTAGGCTGATAGCCACTCTAATAGAGTACAAAAGTGCCATTGGATGGTCAATTGCGGATCTCAAAGGCATAGACCCCCTGATTTGTACTCATCGCATACACCTTGAGGAGAATGCAAAGACATCTAGGCAACCACAAAGATGCCTCAATCCAAATATGAAAGAGGTAGTTAAGGCCGAGGTGTTGAAACTATTGGACGTGGGTATCATTTACCCAATATCCGATAGTCAATGGGTGAGTCTAACTCAGTTGCTGCCTAAGAAATTCGGAATAACCATCCTAGCCAATGCCAATAATGAACTTGTGCCAACCAGAGTTTCTGCCGGTTGGAGAATGTGCATTGACTACAGGAAGCTAAACACAGTTACAAGGAAAGACCACTTTCCCTTACCATTTGTTGATCAAATTTTAGAAAGGTTGGTGGGTCATTCCCACTTTTGCTTCCTTGATGGGTATTCGGGGTATAACCAAATAGAGATCGCCCTAGAAGACCAAGAGAAGACAATATTCACATGTCCATTCGGCACTTTTGCCTATCGAAGGATGCCGTTTGGACTCTGTAATGCCCCTGCCACTTTTCAGCGTTGTATGTTGAGTATTTTTTCTGATATAGTGGGGACGATTCTTGAAGTCTTCATGGACGATTTCTCTGTATTTGGTTGTAACTTTGATAAGTGCCTTATGCACTTAAAAGCTGTTTTAAAAAGATGTGAAGATAAGAACCTTGTGTTGAATTGGGAGAAATGTCATTTTATGGTTTAAAAAAGAATTGTCCTTAGTCACATCATCTCACAAAATGGAATTGAGGTGGACAAGGCTAAAATTAATCTTACCTCTAACCTTCCATCCCCTAAAAGCATATGTGATGTGCGTTCCTTTTTAGGACATGCCAGATTCTATAGACGGTTCATAAAGGACTTTAGTTCACTCTCTCGTCCTTTATGTAACCTCCTTCAAAAGGAAAACTCATTTGAGTGGAATAAGGATTGTCAAAATGCCTTTGACAAACTTAAAGGCATGTTGACATGTGCTCCCATAATGCAACCACCCGATTGGAGCCTTCCTTTTGAAATCATGTGTGATGCAAGTGACTACGCTATTGGGGTTGTGTTAGGCCAAAGAAAAGAGAAGAAGCCTTGTATCATCTACTACGCAAGTAGAACTTTAAACTCGGCTCAAGCAAACTACACTACTACAGAAAAGGAACTTTTGGCCATAGTTTTGCTTCGGACAAGTTTCGGCCCTACTTGATCGGATCCAAGATCATCATATTCACCGACCATGCAGCGCTTAAGTACCTTCTGTCTAAGAAGGATGCTAAGCCACGCTTGTTGAGATGGATCCTCACTACTCCAAGAATTTGACATAAAAATACATGATAAGAAAAGAGTAGAAAACGTAGTCGCTGACCATCTTTCTAGACTTGTTCTCACCGATTCTCCTAAGACGACCGTGATCAATGACATGTTCCCTGATGAACAACTTTTTAAAGTCTCCCAATTGCCATGGTATGCGGACATTGCTAACTATCTTGCTACAGGTACAATTCTGACACATTAAAAAAAGCAAGATAATGACAAGTTCTTCAACGAGGTAAGAAAATTCCTATGGGACGACCCATACTTATTCAAGTATTGTCCCGATTAAATCATAAGGAGATGTGTGCCGGATGATGAACTACAAAGTATCATCTCCTTTATCATTCTCAGGCATGTGGTGGCCACTTTTTGGTTAAGAAGACCATAGCCAAAATTCTGCAATGTGGGTTTATTGGCCCACCATGTTCAAAGACACTCATGACTTTTGTAAAACATGTGAGCCTTGTCAGAAATTGGGAGGAATATCCCGTAGAAATATGATGCCACTCAATCCCATCTTACCAATTGAAAATTTTGATTGTTGGGGCATCGACTTCATGGGTACATCCCATCTTCTTTTGGAAATCTATATATCTTGCTTGCCATCGACTATGTTTCAAAATGGGTCGAGGTGATTCCATGTCGGAACAATGACCAGAAAATGGTCATTTATTTCTTAAAAGAAAATATCCTTTCCTAGTTTAAAACACCTCGAGTCATTATAAGCGATGGAGGGTCTCATTTTTGTAACCGCCCGTTTGAAGCCTTAATGAAAAAATATGGCATAAAACACAAGGTGAGCACTCCCTATCACCCACAAACAAGTGGACAAGCTGAGATATCCAACAGGGAAATTAAACATATTTTGGAGAAAACAGTGAACCCCGATCGCAAAGATTGGTCACTTCGACTTACCAACGCACTCTGGGCTTACCGTACCGCTTTCAAGACCCCCATTAGAATGTCTCCCTATAGACTTGTCTATGGAAAAGCTTGTCACTTGCTCGTGGAATTGGAACATAGGGCATATTGGGCACTAAAGAAGATGAATTTTGATTCTGACAAGGCAAACTCGTTGCGTAAACTTCAATTGAATGAACTTGCAGAACTCCGGAAATGAGGCTTATGAAAATGCGAGAATTAACAAGGACAAGATAAAGGTGTTCCATGATAGGAACATTCTTCGTAAAACCTTCACGATCAACCAAAAGGTCCTTATGTATAATTCTCGGTTACATTTATTTTCGGAGAAATTGAAGTCTCGATGGACCGGTCCTTTCATTGTGAAAACTGTTTATCCATATGGGACCGTCGAGTTGTTAAATCCAAGGAACGGTAATATCTTTAAAGCTAATGGTCAACGCCTAAAGCCGTTTTGGGAATTTTTCTTCAAAAGGTATGCCTATACCTCTGACTGATCCTGTGTATCAGGATACTTGATCTCCTAGTCTGATGGAGGTATAGAGTAGTTAGGATTAAGATTTTGTTGCTTTTTGGTTGCTCTTTCATAAGTTTGTTAGAAGGAGGTAGAATTTCAGACTTTATTCTCTCAGGTAGTCTCATTCCTCACTCCATTTATTTTATGATTGCTCTCATGTTTTGCCTATTAAATATCTTTTACATTGAGGATAATGCAAGATTTGGTTGGGGGGTGTAGGATCACTAGGATGAATCTAGTGTTTGGTAACATCTCGAGCAACATGAAGAAGATTTTTCAGATTTTTTCTAAAAATTCAAAACTTAATTGGACAACTTTATTTCTATGCATTCGGGAGGGTGTAAGTACAAGAAAAACAGAGGCGAAGTGAGTGATGTTAAATACGTTGAACATTCTTGAAGGTACTAGTCTTGTATGTGAATTTTCCTATTTTTATGAATGATAGAACTTTTGAACACTTTTACACTTAGTTCACTTCACATGATTCTCATGGTTTGAAAGGATTATCAGATTTGTGGATTAGCTAAGTGTGGATTTGAGGTGTTGAGAGACTAAGCCGGGGTACTTTGTCCATCCTTGTTCATGGGAAAATAACGAAAGATATGGATTTCTAAAAATCCTGTCTAATGAAAAAGAAAACGGGAAAGGAAGGATGAAAATATGGGAATAATGGAGAATATGGTGGAAATTTTTGAAAAGGGCTATCTATTACCAACCGAGGGATGGTTTACCCGTAACCAAAGCCGAAAATGAGACATAGTGTGAAAGCCGTCGGAAGGACGGTAAGGCAAATTCCTGTCAAAGGCTTGATGTTGATCAGTGCACTTTAAACTCCATATCTTAGCTAAATTATGAAGAAGATAATCCCGAATTTCCATGAGATGAGCATTCACTGAGCACACTAGGTTAAATTGTTCAAATACCTCTATTTATCAATCAATTAGCGAGAAATCCATGCGAGTACCCGTTATATTCTTGAAAGTTTAAGGTTTCAACCTCTATCACTTAGTTTTTTTCGATTTTTACATTTGCATATCTTTGAGTGTATAGAAGCATAGTCTCTGAAGGAGAGTTGAGTTTTGGAGGAATAAATTGTTTTATGCATGTTTTGCTCGGGACTAGCAAAATGCTGGTTGGGGGGTGTGTTGAGTGCTTAAATGTGTATAATTTAACCCCATTTCATCACTAACTATGCATGGTTTTTAAGCTTAAAGACTATTCTAATGCGTGGTTTTATGATTGTAGGAATGAGAGAGACTTCACTTGATCGATGGCTAAAAGGGTGCATTTAGGAACCTAAGATGAAGACCCAAGGTGGGCCAAAGAAAGAAGAAAGCAAAGAGAGAAGAAAGAAAGAAGAAAGTGTGCAGAAAATAGGCTCGACTGGTCATGACCAGTCGGCCAAGAGGGCCACGACCGGTCTTGACTGGTCGGCCACCCCTTTTTTGCTCTCTGGACTCACTACACAAGAGGGCCAACCGGGGTCTTCCTCCCTTATAATGCTCGTTGGACTGTTCATAGAACAGGCTAGACTGGTTGGCTAGCCCAGTCCAACCAGTCTAGACCGGTTAGCTAGTGTAATTTCAGCAGCATTCCAGCAGCTTCTGTTTGAAGCTCCAATTTTTTAGCGCAAGTGCATAAGTACTACGCAAATCCGAAAGATTCTGAGGCGGTAGAACCTCTCCACTATAAAAGGGGACTTAGGGATCGTAGCTAAGGCATCCTAGAAGAGATCTACGACGGTGGGAGGCGGCGGAAGTCGGATTTGGAGTTCCACAACTCCTCCTAGTTTGTGTTTCTAGTTTTATATTTTTAGTTGTTTTCATGCTTCCTTGGATCATGAACGGCTAAACCTCTTAGCTAGGGCTAAGAGGTGAAGCTTGTAGTGAATCTGAGATGCTTTAATTCGTTTTATGTTGGTTTCAAGTTGGAATTATTGAAGAACAATGGTTTATAGAAGTTTGAATAAAGTTATAAATAGTTTTTCTTAATCTAATGATGGCTCATGGATGTTTGGAAGAATTGCTTTAGTTCTTAACCATTTTGCACAGTTCTAGACCTGTACGCTCCGAGGAATCGGATTCAATATGCTCTAGACTTGGATTTCCACGTGGGAACTTCAACCAAAGTTCTACCTTTTTATTCTAATTTTGAATTATGTGTTGATAGTATATGTGATTTGAATGAAGTTCAAATCATGATCTAGTTATGCTTTGTGATAGAGTTTAATGATGATTATGATTGTGATCTTAATCTATTGGAACTGGGATTGACCTATACAATTGAGTGTGCTCAAGTCTTAACTTGAATTGAGGGAATTGTGTATAGAATCACATATATGGCAGATTGTGTAATACAACCACTCTATCATCCGACTGGATAGGATTTGATTTCGATTCTAGTTGTGTAATTGGGAAACCATAGCGAATTATGCATTGAGGATTGCTACGAGTGGATCCTTGGACCCCTAGTGCTTTCTTATATTGATTACATTCACTTTTAGTTTAAGAATCATATTTACATTCAATTCTAGAAATCTGTTTAGTTAGCTCTAAAGTAGAGAATATTAGAAGTAATTTTGTGAATTCCTAACAAGTCCCTAAGAATGATCTTGGTCTCTATCGAATTATTACTACATCGCAACCCTACAGTTGGGGAAGCAAACATTGCCACACTTGTATTTTGTAGGATTCGGACCTGCGATGATCTTGTCGGAGTAATCTTTCGGTGGAAGATATCGGTGATTGGAAATGAATTCTGGTGACCAAAAAAGTTTTTCGGCCGTTGGAAAGGGATTCCAGTGAGGGTTTCTGGTGAAAAATCCCAAGTACCCAGGGGATAATAGCTCTCTCTCTCTCTCTCTTAATGCATACAAATGAATAGTACAGGGGGGTATTTATACCCAAAAATACTGAAAAATAACCAATGAGGGGTTGCCACGTATGACGCACCCCGAAAAGCCTTCGACACACCCCAAAAATAGGTGCGTGGGGGCTTCGACGTATCCTAAAATGATGTTCTTAAATATGCTGATTTTTTCGGTGCGTCGAGCTATTTTTCGGGTGCGTCGACTTATTTTTCGGGTGCGTCGACCTCCGATGCATCCTTAAATCATTTTTTATTCTTGGTGAATTTATGGGTGTGTCAAGCTATTTTTGGACGCGTTGAAGTATTTTTTGGATGCGTCAAAGTCTAATTCACCCTAAAATTGAAGTTTTGAATGTGGCTGAATTTATGGACGCGTCTACCTGATTTTTCGAGTGCGTCAAGCCATTTTATGAACGCGTCAGAGGTCGAATACATCCTTAAATGTTTGTTGAATTTTGATGAATTTAAGGGTGCATCGAGTGGAATAAAAGGGTGCGTTGACAGACTTTCTGTCTGCGTCTTTTGGGTTTGCAAAATGAAGGGTTTGCGGGGCCCACTTACTGATGAATGGTCATGCACTGCTTATCATAATTCATAACAAAGACGTCTGCTTGATTTTGGACAGTTCTGATCATGGTGATTCGTGGGGCCCGCTAGAGAAAATGGCTAAGTAACGGATCTTTTACAAATCTCAATTTTTAGGTGTGTTGAGTGGTATGTTGTGGGATTTTCTCGAAGTACGTGCATATTTTATTTTTTTTCGAGGATACCAACATTTGAGACCCCAACAATGAGGGTAATAGTATTTCACAACTTGTGTACTATTGTGTCATTGAGAATTTAATGTATTTAATAAACTATACTAGACTTGATATTGCACATGCAATTGGTAAGTTAAGTAAATACACTAGTAATCTTGGAGAAGATTACTAGAATGTCGTAAATAGATTATTAAGATACTTAAACAAAACTTACAGCTATGGTCTCTGCTTTATTTGATATTCAGTTGTACTAGAGGGGTACAGTGATGCAAATTGGATATCAATTCAATGGAATCCAAGTCTACTAGTGGCTATATGTTTACTTTTGAAGGAGCCGCAGTGCAAGCCCCAAATTCGGTTCTCAATGTCCATTCGCTATAACCCGAATTCAGAGGTGGTAGCCTCCCTAGTACCCCGATCTCGGATCCTAACCCCACATGTCAGGTTCCGATCCTGGGATACTACAAGGAGGATTTTAGGGTCTGAATTTTTTTTTTAAACATGAGCATCACCATATGAGTACCATCAAAGAGAAACACGATATTTCCACTTAGTCATTTCGTTTACATATAGTACTGAAAGGTAAATACCCAATGCGTAAATATAAAAACTGTGCACAATCCGGCACCTCCTACTACTGCACTCCCAACTCCAACTCAACGTTGCTGATACACTCTGGTATAACCTGCAGCGTAACAAACGCGCATAAGCTTCGAACGAAGCTTTGTGAGTGCGTGCGCAATGCGTATGACAAGCATGATAAATATCAAAGTAAGCAGTAAAGCATGATGAGAAATTTATACTAAAACTTAGCCTAATTAGGCTACACGATCATGTGATGTGAATAACCAGTCTACCACGGCTATGCAAGCATGCAATACATATAACTAGCCTACCATGGCGATGTAAGCGTGCAATACAGGTAACCAGCCTACCAAGGCTATATACTCATACTATGCAATGACTTACAAGGCCTAATGTCACATACAATGATCCAATGCATGTATGCAAATCACCACCTCTCAATAAAGTGGTCCAGATACGAACAGTCATAATGCGATCGCCTAAGCAATGCAGGACTCGGAACTGGTAGCTTGCCCAGGCTTACAGCCCCGCCTACATCACACCCGCCCACGTCAGGACCGTCCAATACCATATAGTGATACCAATACCATCTCTGAAACGGAACATCACCGGGGTCTCACAGACCTCACTACTCACCAGTAGAATGCCAAAGCCTATCTGGTGCAATAGAGGACCTACTCACAGCTGGTTAAACTCAACCCACTTTGCCAACACTCTTCCGGTAGGTTAGGTCAGACCTCCTTCCAAACTGACCACGTGCAGTGGAAAACACCGTCGTCTGATATTCGGCATACTGGTGTTTGATTAAACCACCCGGTCCTTGAATGGAGCACCCACCTTGGTACCAACGGGATCAGGGACTTTCACCCAGGGACATCTTTGGCATCTAGTTTAAAGATCACATATTTTCGGTGTTTTGCAAACCACGATGGAGTTGTGGTTGCAACGTAGTAACCATGCTATGTGCGGCACAAGCAGACGGTGCGAAATGTAACCATGCATACAAACGTGGGACAACATGTCCGTGCAAGTCTCCAAAGAGCACCACAAAACTATAGGGTCTCAAATACAATGTCACCGTCAACTGGTAATGAACCGCACGACAATCGCGGCTGCTATGGCCGGTTGATACAAGACAATCAGATGAGCCAAGCATTCATGATGCATGACCCAAGCATACAATATGAGTGCCAACAAGTAGTCAATCTACCACGATGGCTATAAATCAATCTAGTCCAACTTATTTGAGATATGCTTAAGATAAAGGGACAAATATGAATGATCCAGTCATAGTGTGGGATGTTGTTAACCAGGGAATCTCGCACCAAGGGCTACAAGGTATGCTAAGTTATTCCTATCATACAGTGTAAGTCAGGATGATAGATTCCTGTCCTCGAATAGTCCCATACCTATTGGAGAGGTTTGTGATAGGGAGCACATGAATTACATTTGCGCGACTACATCTCGAATGCTTTATGAATGCGTTTATGCCCTAGTGGTCCCCAACTAACAATGGTGATTCAGGATGCATACTCATTACACATGCATGGTGGTCGTCGAAGCATATAGTATATAAATCGCATAGGAGTATTCCAAACAACACTATGTGTGGCAACAGACATACTAAAAACATCATAAAAAGATAATTCACTTATAACACAAGCAAACACAAAGAGATAGGACCGTAAATGGATGGTATACAACAATACAGATGGTCCAACAATTGAACGGTGTGGATTAACCTTCAACATTCAGATAACACAAATGGAAAGAAAATGATTGAATACACTACCGACACATCAAAGGTAGAACCTACTTGAGCGGCAAGAGTAGAATACCCAAAATCATGCCGAAACCCATAATGCGGTAGTACAGTTGAGATAAACACAATAATGGTCTGTAAAAGGAATGTCATAGAACGAGTTGCAAGATAGACAGGTCATGACAGAGAATCATACATAGTAGGGTAATCTGAGATAGATGGTCAATACAATGAGGTCCAAAAAGGGACGACAGGTTTAACCTCATACTATAAGATAGGCTCCATATAATGGATGGCCTAGATGACATACTAACGTTGAGGATGAGCCCCACAATCGTCCTAAAGGTAAATGGACGGTGTGGATAGGATATACACGATATGGTGGTCTTTAATAGTTGGGTACAAGGGTAGAAGGGGTGAGTCATATGAGTATACAACAAGCTGAGTTACCAGGATCAATCAACATGGTGAGTCAATAAGGCAGGTTGACAAGGCGGGTTAATATGGTGAGTTAACAAAGTGAATTGATAAGACAGTTCAACAGGGTGAGTTTAAGAAAGTAGCCCTGTGACTTGGATCGAGCGAACTTTAGGGATTCCCATGCATCCAGATCTATATGACCTTTCGATAAGGGTTTACGCAACTAATCATCAAGGTGAATCCACAGGATGGACAACACGGTCATTCGAACACGCAAACTAAGGTGGTCCCAAAGCCATCCTGTACATAACATGCTAGGGTCCATTTATTTGGATGGTTTGGATCAAGCACAAAATTAAGGCGGTCCTAATCGATGGGCAACATACATATCGCACCATAGTGGCTAATGGCTGACGTAGATAGAACACATGTATAACAAGGTAGACCCGTGGTTGGGGATAACCGCACAAAGGAGTGGGGAAGCCACATACATCAATGGGCCCCAACAGTTTGGGATTAACCCGATATTTGTGCTTTCCCACTAATCAAGTGAGATGACAACCAAACACCATGGTGGGGCCTGCACACCACACGTGTGGAACCCCACCCATGGCTGGGTGACTTATGAACAGGAAGAATGGCAAATAAACATAACAGATGGGTCCTGTAAAGTTTCCAATGGTAGGCGTTCAACCACCCTTATTTTCTACTGTGTGGCCCACCCAAAACTGGGCCCCACGCCCCAGCCAAGGTGGACAACAATGTATACAACACATCTATCAAGGTGGGAGCCCAAGATGGCCCCTTGGCCTTTGGTTGGATGGAAAAATAAACAACATAGTAGCCTTAAGAGGAGTTTCAATGGTGGGCATCAATGGCCACTGTTTCCTACGGTGTAGTCCACTTGAGGTTTGTATTTACCCCATTATGCTGGCCCACGGCCCTAAAATAATATGGAAAAATAGATGGTCGGCATAGATAAAATAGATGCATCGCGGTGGGACCCACAGGGTAGGCCACCTGCTGGGCAGCGTGCCAAAGCACGCTGCTTGGAGCGTGGCACCCAAATGGGCCCCAAGAGTTTTGAATCAAACTGATATTTTTGTTTTCTCCTTCATCCATATCCATGTGATCTTATGAACAGGTAGAATGACAAATAAACATCACTGTAGGGCCTGGGAAGGTTTCAACGGTGGAAATCATTATTCCCACTGTTTCCCGTGGCATGGTCCACTGGACATTTGGATATGCTTAAATTTTGGGCTCAGCCACTAAAATGAGCTGGAACAACATATGGACGGAATTGATAAAGCACATACATTCTAGGTGGGTCCCATGAGTGGACCACCTGCTCGGCAGCCCAACCAGCCTAGGCAGCGTCCTTTCTGTTGGATGACAAATAAACATCACTAAAGTGGGGCCCATAGAAGCTTTCGATCAAGCTGATATTTTTGTTTTCATTTATCCCATGCATGTGTGAACTTATGAACATGTTGGATCTCAAATAAACATCATGGTGGGCCGTAGGAAGGTTTCAACGGTAGGGTCACTGTCCCTACTATTTTCTTCAAGTGGGGCCCTCTTGAGATGTGGATCTGTCTCATTCTTCAGATCATGCCCTAAAATGATCTCCCAAATGGAAGGACGGTGTGGATATAACACATACATCATGGTCGGACCCACAGAGTGGGCCACTAGCTTGGCATCACGAGCCCAGGACGGACGCTGGGTACTCCCAGCGTCAGAGAGCCCAGCGTCAGTGGGCAACCAGCTGGCCTCTCCTTCTTTATTTATATATATATATATTTTGTTTGTCTTGGTTTTAGTCTAGTGGGGCCCACATAAGGATGATCCACTCCGTCTATCAGGTTTCCCAGCTCGTGGGGAACCCAATGAGCCCAATATTGGGTAGGTGAATTGGTCCACAAACATCCAAGTGGTCCGAGGAAGTTTCGACAGTGGACATCATTTTCTTCACTGTTTCATGTGATGCGGTTCGCTTAAGATTTGAATCTGATTCAGATTCTGGCCCTGGCCCTAAAATGGACGGGAGAAACAGATGGACCGGTGTGGATTCAACAAAAACATCAAGGTGGGTCCCACCAGTGGGGACCCCACTCCAACTCTTTTCACCCTCTGACGCTGGACCGTTCCAGCGTCTCTGACGCTGTGAACGTCCAGCGTCCATACCTTTTTTTTTTATATATAAATCAAGTGGGGCCCACATGAGGAAGATCAACGCCATTCATCAGGTTCCCCAGCTCATGAGGAACTCATAGAGCTCATATTGGGTAGGTGATTTGGCCTAGAAACATCACGGTGGGCCACGGAAGTTTCAACAGTGTACATCATTATCTCTACTGTTTTCTATAGTGTGGTCCACCTGAGATTTGGATCTGCTTCATTTTTGGTGGCTAGTCCTAAAATGGGCTAGAAAAACAGATGGACGGCGTGGATCGAATACATACATCAAGGTGGGTCCCACGAGTGGGGACCCCACGGTTAACGCCCAACTCGCCCAAGCGCTGCTGGGGCAGCAGCGTTCTCTGGACGCTGGTTGTCCAGTGGCCTTGCTATTTTTTTTTGTTACCTTTGCCTAGTGGGGTCCACACGTTCAGATCCACTCCATTGATCAGCTTGGCCATCTCATGGTGGGCCCAAAAATAGCTTTGGATCAAGGTAATCCTCGTATTTATCCTTCATCCAGATCTTTGTGTTTTAAAGGAGGGAAAAAATGAAAATAAAGCATTATGGTCGGTCCACATGGTGGACAGCGTGGACGAACTACATACATCATGGTGGGCCGTTGGCCACACTAATTATGCTACAAAATGGGTCCCCAAGTGGGATCCACACCATCAAAAGGTGGGACCCATTTGAATCCTAGATTCTACAGAAAACCTAAGAGGAACATGGATGCACTTACAAAGATGGTTGGACGGTTGGATGGGGTTGGATTGCCGATCGGACGGTCCGGATGATGATCGGGGTCCGTCAAGCTTTGATCTCCTCCTTCAATTCCTCTAACTCTTTCTCTTTCTCTTTCTCTTTCTCTCTCCTTTCTCTCTTTCTCTCAAATCTCTCTATCTCTCTCCTTCTTTGCAATGGAAATGAGAAGGCCACACCCCCCCTACGTATGGATCTTGTATGGGTAGAGAGGGGGGTGCATGAGGTGATGATGGCTAGCATGGGAGAGGGCATGGGAGGTATGGGTTGTGTTGACTTTGGAGGTGAGAGAGTGATGGGGTGGGTATGGTGTGTGTAGACTAGAGTGATGAGAGGGGTAGGGGTGAGGGTGATGGTGATTGATTTGACATATTCTTGGGATTTGTGCAAGTGGGGCCAATGTCACACGCGCGTTGCGCGGCTCACCTCGGATTGCGCAAATGATCGCAACTTTCAAACCGGGTATCGCAATGGGGCATGCCGTGCGGCGTTGGAATCGCAGCACCTATGCGGTCGCCGGGGTATAGGTCTTGGGTCGATGTGGTACTAAAATAGGGTCGCGATCAAGGCTCGCTAATCTGGTCCATCCAGGACGTACCGGTACCGGAAACTAAACGTACGGAGGGTAATTCAGGGTATGGGTCTTACATGCAGTGTCCTGGAAGTCTAAGAAGTAGACTTATATCTCTCGATTTACAATGGAGTTTGAATTTATTACTCTTGCAACTACAGGCGAAGAGGTCAAATGGTTGAAAACTCTGCTTTCATATATACCCTAGTGAGGTAAACTGGTGGCACCAATTGCTTGCATTATGATAGCCAAGCTGTGATAGTTCAGGCGAACAATAGGACCTATAATGAAAAGTCTAGACATTTACATCTAAGACATTACTAATTAGTTACGCAATTGATCCAAGATGGTATAATTGCAATTGATTTTGTAAGATTTAACGAGAATCTATCTGATCCACCAACTAAAGCGCTAGACATGGAGTTAATGATGAGGACATCGAGGGGAATGGGGCTGAGTCCCAAGTAGATAAATCACCAGCAATGGGAACCCAATCTTTATGACTAGAGATCCTAAGAACTAGGTTCAATGGATAACAGCAAATTTTCTAGAGTGATTTGGTATTGGCATTGTAAATGAAAATCGAGAACCCCATTCTTATGGTGTAACAATGCCATGGCCTGTAATGAGCTAGGAAGGTTGGATCATGTCCTTAATAAGTTTCATAGCTGTGATACAATGGGATGTCTAGTTGCCAGTACATCCCTGATGGACTCACCTATATTAGTGTGAAAGTGGGGTCAATTCCAATGAGAATTGGGACACTCTCTAGAGCACTCACGAAACTGGGATAAAGCACGTGCTCATAATGTGCGAGCTTTTGAAATTCAAGTTGCTCTGAAATGTTGTGCATGCGATGTGTTTAGGTCGTTATTGTCGAAGGTTAGTTCAAAATTCTATGTTACTACCTCTCAACAAACTAGACATATTTGTACTAAGCAAGGTTTAAATCTTTAAGATAACTTTGCTTATGCACTTCGTTTGACTGATTTGCCCATTTAGTTTTCTTTTGACTATCTTTACTTGTTTTCCTGACTTTTTAATTTGTAGGAGATTGTTAGATTAAAAGGGTTAAAAAGAAATATTTAAAAAACCTAGAAATGTTGATTTTTGCCTTTGTTAACCCACTTACCTTAATTATGTTTAGTTTTGTCCCACATTAGAAATTGTTAAGAAAACTAAGCCTTTATATTAAAACCCCCCACTAATCCTTTATATTGGAAAGCAAGGGTATGCCATAAGAGTAACCTTGTACCCACGCGCGGGGGTGCCACGACCATGGTTGTGGTCGTGGTCATGGTGTGGCGCAATGTGGTATAATGTGTTATGGTGTGGTGTGTATTTGATCGACACTTTTGTTTTCTCTATGTATGTTTAGTCCTACTCATGCACATGAAGACAAAGAGTCGCCTTGCACCTATCTAATAATTAATGAGCCGGCATGTGCCGACATGCATTTATTATGCCATTCGCATGCGCCTCAAGCCTCAACAACTACTTACTTTTCCTTTATAAATATATATCTCCATTATAAATCTATCAAAAAATTCTCTCCTCTCTCTGGTTTTCCTCCATGCTCTTTCTCCTACATCTGTTTGGGCAAATCATTACGAGCATTCTTAGGTTCATGTGGCTAAGATCATATGTAAGTTCACCTAATTAAAGTTGTTCATCTTTGAGGAGAGCTATTGTATCCCAATGGTAGACTTGCGAGGACCCAGTGCATTAAGGATTGTCTTCTCGTGGGGGAAAATTTGTCTTTAAGACAACGATTATAATGTGCCCCTAGCTTCCAAATTCTTCATTTATTATTTTTTATTTGATACTTTTGATTTTGTACAACATCTCTGTATATTAGAACCAACAATTTAAAGACAGATTTCTCCCTAAAAATTTTTGGCACTATGTCTACTACTTATGAGAATCCTAGAATCGATATTTTTTATGGGAAGAACTTCAGGAGATAGCAACAGAAGATGTAGATTTACATTATCAAAGAATCTACCATATCACTTGAGGTAAATGAACCAGCGACATCCTTTGATCAATTGAAATGAAAGAATGATGACTATCTGTGTAGAAATTATATTCTCGATGGACAAATGAAAATTATGATATCTACTGTCATCTCTCCATTGCCAAAAAACTGTGGGAACATCTTGGAAAGAAATTCAGGACAGAGGATGCTGGAACAAAGAAATAACATGTTGATAGATCCCTTAGAAGTTGATAGAGACAACTGATCGAACCCGGAGGTTGTGTTTAGGCTCAAAGAAAATAAGGTGCCGCCTAGTTGTATGTGAGATGTAGTCGTACCACCTTGAACAACTTGCAATTAGGTAGTTTATACCATCCCTAAGGTGGAAAGCCTTAACTATGTGCCTTAGGCCTTCGCATTCAAATTGAGAGAGAGAGAGAGAGAGAGAGAGAGAGAGAGAGAGAGAGAGAGAGAGAACCTTTTGGTCTGTTGGTTTGGGTTTATTCTTACTGGTCTGACCAATCATTGGTCCGACTGACACTTGTCACCAGTCTGATCGACGATGTGATTTCAAACATAAAACCCTAACCGGTTTTCATTTTTCTCATTTCCCTCTTCCCATTTCTTCTTCCTTAGCTCCGGTTCCGCTCCTCTTTTCAACCCTTTTTTTCTTCCAAATCCTTTGATTTCTCCTCAAAATTCATCTAGATTCCTCTCATATTTTGTGGCTTTTGTCCATTTCCCCTTTTCTCCCATTTCCTTTAACCTAAACCCTCCAAAAATGACTCCCCCTCGCTCCTTGACACAAGGTGAACTTCATGTTAAAACTCGGCATGACGTCGACTTGTCATCATCCACCCGCACTAAGTCCATCCTGTAGTGCGGACATGGTCATGCCCGTGATCCTGAGCCATCCGTCTAAGAGCCGTCCACCTCGCATTCCTCCCCTTCTTATTCTCCATCCGATGAGGAAATGGAAAATCTCCATCGATCGTAAGAGAAATATGTCGCTCGACCCGTGGTGTGTGAGCATCAGGTGTTACTGGACTGTCTCTGGGGGTTCCCAGTACACGAGCTCCTTGTCCGGGTGGTTTGGGAGTCCGTTTTAAAGTTCGGAGGTCAAGTGCACGAGGGCCTTATCCAATCCTTCTTCTCCAGGTGTTTGGAGGCTCTTATGGACCCTCCCGACTTCAATGTCGCATACAGAGGAAGGGTTACATGCGTGACTCCTGTTGTTATTGGTCGAGTGATTGGGGTTCTGTCATCCAGGATCGACTTTCTCGAGTATGATTCGACTTCTCAAGCTTAGAGGGAGGTGTGGACTTGCCTCATATGTGGTGGTTGTAATGTCCCATAATACCAAGGCAATGCTATGCAGGCATTAGAGATGACTCCCCAGTCCGCGTTCTCTAATTGATCTTCATCACCAACGTATACCCGCTCTCAGGTAACTACATGGACCTAACCCCGTTCATGGTGGAGACATTATATGAGGTTGGTCGCCATCGAGAGCTCTGCCTTCCCACACTGATTGTGCGGCAGAATGTGTTTGTCCTACTCTCGAGCCACATGCTTACCCCACCATACAACCACC
Source organism: Liriodendron chinense (assembly GCA_003013855.2). NCBI lineage: Eukaryota > Viridiplantae > Streptophyta > Magnoliopsida > Magnoliales > Magnoliaceae > Liriodendron > Liriodendron chinense. Next base: position 985,165 of record PVNU02002850.1, read on the forward strand.
TCATATATGAGTTGGCCCAGCGATTTGGCTTCCTAGCTCCTACTGGAAACCCCGTCAGGATAAAATTGATAAATGCAGACAATAACTGTAAGATGAAGATGCCCCGCCTCAGGCTCCTGCACCGTCTCAGGAGGCTTCCCAACATCTTCGGAGGGTGAGCCATCTACTTCCTCCTCTTCTTCTTCTGGTCATGCTCTAGCTGTGGCTCAATCACAACTTGATATCTAAGACCGATTAGTTGTGATTGAGGAGAGGCAATTCACATGGAGGAGCAAGTAGAGCGATCGCAATGGAAGAGTCTCCTCTACCTTCGGAGCTTAGCATCTTGCTTCCACCAGTAAGGGCACGACGTTCCTTCTCTGATTAGCTCCGATTAGATGGTTGGTTGTTATCGGTACTTATGATTGTGTTTGCTTCCCCAAGTGTAGGGTTGCGATGTAGTAATAATCTCGGTAAGACCGAGGTCGATCCAGAGGGACTTGTGTAGGAGTTCACAAAAACACTTCCAATGGTTTCTACTTTAAGAACTAATTAAACAGGATTTAGTAATTTGGTGAAGATAGCAATTTTGAACTAAAATGACGTTAATTAATTAATAAAAAGCATTAAGGGTTCAAGGATCCACTTGTAGCAATCCTTGATACTCAATTCGCTGTGGTTTCTCACTTTCTCAACTAGAATCGAAATTAAGTTTTATCTAATTGGATGATAGAGCTGGGAACCTTCTTAACCACATTTTCTCCCGTTTCAGTTTCGTTTTGGCCCAGATTTTGATTGGCCATAGGATTGGGTTGATTTGCAGCCATACTTTCAGACAAAATTGGAGAATTTAAATGTCTCTTAGCACGTGGTTCTCTATCAATTCCTTTAACTATTCCCCCTTCATTAATGAGTCGGTTATTAGAATCCCGAACCCAATGTGGCATGCAAATCTAATAGAATGAAACTCGAAAGAAGAATCCTTTCTTCCTTTCTTTACTCCTCTCTAAGACCGAAGCACAAGGTGTCTTGCAATGGCTGAGTCAGAAGCAAAGATAGAGACCGATTTCTCCTAGTCAATAGGGATTCAGAGAACTCCCCACCCACTCTTTGAATCTTTTGAGAAAAGTGCAGAAAAAGAAGAAAGAGGAATAGAATTGAGAAGAGAAATCTCTGAGCACAAGGTGATCCAAGACGGCAATGCCGACCAATAAGAATCAAGGTGGCTCAAGGCCAACCTATCAGAGATACAAAAAAAGGAGTCTCCACCCACTCTACAAGAGATGAATGCGATAGGAATGAATAGGGGAAGAAGAAGAGTAAGGTTGGAAGGACAAAACCTGATTTGAGAACTTAAGATGCCTGACGTCTTCTTGAACTTCCTAAAAATCCCTGCAAAAGAAAAAATCAAAATAAAACAAACTAAGTTAGTACAAGAGTCCTAAAAATCTCAAATAAAGACTATTTTCAGAAATTTTGTGAAAAACCATCAAAGTCCCCTGCAGCGGCGCCAAAAACTTGTTCGCTTCCCCAAGTGTAGGGTTGCGATGTAGTAATAATCTCGATAAGATCGAGGTCGATCCATAGGGACTTGTGTAGGAGTTCACAAAAACACTTCCAATAGTTTCTACTTTAAGAACTAATTAAACAGGATTTAGTAATTTGGTGAAGATAGCAATTTTTAACTAAACTGAAGGTAATTAATTAATAAAAAGCACTAGGGGTTCAAGGATCCACTTGTAGCAATCCTTGATACTCAATTCACTATGGTTTCTCACTTTCTCAACTAGAATCGAAATTAAGTTCTATCTAATCGGATGATAGAGCAGTTAAAACAAGCAATTTGGCATATGTGTGAATCATGCACATAATTCTCTCAATTCAAGCTAGGACTTGAGCACACTCAATTGCATAGGTCAATCTTAATTCCAATAGGTTAAGATCACAACCATAATCATCATTAAACTCTGTCACTAAGTATAATTAGATCATGATTTGAACTTGATCCTAATCACATACACAATCTCACATAATCTAAAAATTCTAGAAAAATAGACTTTTGGCATGAAGTTCTCACATGAGGATTATATATCTAAAGCGTATTGAATCTAATGCCTTGGATCATACAGGTCTAGAATCATGCAAAATAATTAAGAACTAAAGCAATTCTTCTAAAAATCCATGAGCCATCATAAGATTAAGAAAAACTACTTAGAACTTTATTTAAACTTCAAACTATTGTTCTTCACTAATAATCCAACTTGAAACCAAATCAAACGAATTGAAACCTCTTAGATTCACTACAAGGTTCACCTCTTAGCCCTAGCTAAGAGGTTTAGCCGTTCATGATCCAAGGAAATATGAAAACAACTAAACAAAGCATAAAACTAGAAAAACAAACTAGGGGAAGTTGTAGAACTCCGAATCCGACTTCCACCATCTCCCACCGTGCTCAATCTCTTCTAGGATACCTTAGGAACGTAGTGGAGGAGTCCTTTTGTAGCTTTGGAACCCTAGGTGCGAAGAAACTTCGAGAAATCCCGCAGATTTGAGTTTTGCGCAGAGATTTTCGGAGCTTGCAGAAGAAGTTTTCTTAAGTAGCCGACCGGTTGGACCCCTTGTCCGACTGGTCGGACAAAGTGCTTGCAATTGAAATTTTCACTGGAGTGTTTTTTACACAGTCCGACCCACCAGCTGACCGGTCGGCCGGTGGACATGCTTCAATCTGTTGAGTTTTCTGGACATTGCAATGGATAGGCCGACCCTTTAGCTGGCCGGTCGGCCAGTCTGTCCGGCCGGTCGGCCTTCATAAAAATGTGTCCAGAGATTTTGCTCTTTCTGGAGGGTTTGGCGGGCCGGTGGACATGAACTTGGCTGTAATCTTCATCTTCTCCTCCTTCATCTTCAATGTGCTTTTGCTCCACCTTTGGTCCTTCATTCCTTGGTTCTTTAAGGTGCGTAAATAACCTATCTTAGCCCTCATTTGATGACTTCTCTCTTTCAGTCCTACAGTCACAAAACCATGCATTAGTTGGGTCTTTAATCACTTATTTCAAGCATAGTTAGTAATGAAATGGGGTTAGAATATGCACATTTAGGAACTCAACACACCCCCCAACCAGCATTTTGCTAGTCCCGAGCAAAACATGCGTGAAACAAATTTCATTATTCAAAACCCAATTCTCCTTCAGAAACCATGTTTCTATATATTCAATGATATGCAAGTGTAAAGAATTTGGAAATTCCCAATGATAGAAATTGAAACCTTGAATTTTCCAAAATATACTAAGTACTCATATGAAATCCCCGCTAATTGATTGGCAAATAGAAGAATCCAAACAATTTAACCTAGTGTGCTCAGTAAATGCTCATCTCATGGATTTCCAGGGTTACCTTCTTCATGAATTAACTAATGTATGGATTCAACGGTGTGTAGATCAACAACAAGCCTATGACATGAATTTACCTTACCTTCCTTCCGACACCTTTCACACTACGTCCCATTTCCGGCTTTGGTTACGGGTAGACCATCCCTCGGTTGGCAATAGGTAGCCATTTTCGAAAATTTTCACCATATTCTCCATCATTCCCATATTTTCATCCTTCCTTTCCGTTTTTTTTTTCATTAGATAGGATTTTTAGAAATCCATATCTTTCGTTATTTTTCCATGGACAAGGATGGACATACCCCGGCTTGGTTTCTCAACACTTCAAACCCAAACTTAACCAAGTCACAGTTCTACATAACCCTTTCAAAGCGTGAGAATCGTGTCATGTGAACTAGGTGTAAGAGTGTTTGGAAATTCTATCAATCATGAAAATAGAGGGATTCACATATAAAACTAGTATCTTAGAGATTGTTCAAGATATTCAACTTCACTCACTTTGCCTCTCATTTTCTTATACTCACACCATCCCAAATGCATAGAAATAAAGTTTTCCAATGGAGTTTTGTAGAAAAAATTCAAAAAGTTTCTACATAATCGCTCGAGATGTTACAAGACACTAGATTTATCCTAGTGATCCCACAACCCCCAACTAATTCTTGCATTGTCCTCAATGCAAAAGATATGCAAGTAGCAAAACATGAGAGCAAAATAAAATAAGGGGATGAGGGATGAGAGTACCTTAGAGAACAAAAATTGGAGTTCTACCTCCTTCTAACAAACCTACGAAAAACAAACCAAAAGCAACATAAAAAAAACTAATCCTAACTACTCTATACCTCCATCAGATTAGGAGATCAATTATCCTGATACACAGGATCAGTCAGAGGTATGAACATACCTTCTGAAGGAAAATTCTCAAAGAACGGTTTTAATCGCTGACCATTGGCTTTAAAGATATTGTTGTTCCTTGGGTTTAACAACTCGACGGTCCCGTATGGATAAACAATTTTTATAATGTACGGACCAGTCTATCGAGATCTCATTTTTCTCAAAAATAAATGTAGGCGAGAATTATACATAAGGACCTTTTGATTAATCGTGAAGGTCTTACGAAGAATGTTCTTGTCATGGAATACTTTCATCTTGTACTTGTAAATTCTCGCATTTTCATATGCCTTGTTCCGGAGTTCCGCAAGTTCATTTAATTGAAGTTTGCGCAACGAGCTTGCCTTGTCAGAATCAACATTTATCTTCTTTATCGCCCAATATGCCCTATGTTCCAACTCCACAGGCAAGTGACAACCCTTCCCATAGACAAGTCTATAGGGAGACATTCCAATATGGGTCTTGAAAGTAGTACGGTAAGCCCATAGTGCATCGGTTAGTCGAAGTTACCAATCCTTGCGATCGGGGTTCACCGTTTTCTCCAAAATATGTTTAATCTCCCTATTGGATATCTCAGCTTGTCCACTTGTTTGTGGATGATAAGGAGTACTCACTTTGTGGTTTACGCCATATTTCTTCATTAAAGCTTCAAACGGGCGGTTACAAAAATGAGATCCTCCATCACTTATAATGACTCGAGGCATTCCAAACCGGGAGAGAATATTCTCTTTTAAGAAACGAATGACTGTTTTATGGTCATTACTTCGGCATGGAATCGCCTCGACCCATTTGGAAACATAGTCTACGGCAAGCAAGATATATACATTTCCAAAAGAAGATGGGAATGGACCCATGAAATCGATGCCCCAACAATAAAAAATTTTGATTGGTAAGATGGGATTGAGTGGCATCGTATTTCTACGGGAGATTCCTCCCAATTTCTGACAAGGCGCACAAGTTTTACAAAACTCATGGGTGTCCTTGAACATGGTGGGCCAATAAAACCCACATCGCAGAATTTTGGTTGTGGTCTTCTTAGCCAAAAAGTGGCCATCACACGCCTGAGAATGACAAAAGGAGATGATATTTTGTTGTTCATCATTTGACACACATCTCCTTATGATTTGGTCTGGACGACACTTGAATAAGTAAGGGTCGTCCCATAGGAATTTCCTCACCTCGTTAAAGAACTTATCTTTATCTTGCTTTTTCAAATGTTTCGGAATTATACCTGTAGCAAGATAGTTAGCAATGTCCGCATACCATGGAAATTGGGAGACTTTAAAAAGTTGTTCATCAGGGAACATGTCATTGATCGTGATTATCTCAGGGGAATTGGTGAGAACAAGCCTAGAGAGATGGTCAGCCACTACATTTTCTACTCCTTTCTTATCGCGTATTTCTATGTCAAATTCTTGGAGTAGGAGGATCCATCTTAACAAACATGGCTTAGCATCCTTCTTAGAGAGAAGGTACTTAAGCGCGGTATGGTCTATGAATATGATGATCTTGGGTCCAATCAAGTAGGACCTAAACTTGTCCAAGGCAAAAACTATGGCTAAAAGTTCTTTTTCTGTAGTAGTGTAGTTTGCTTGGGTTGAGTTTAAGGTTCTACTTGCATAGTAGATGACACATGACTTCTCTTTTCTTTGGCCCAACACAGCCCTAATAGCGTAGTTGCTCGCATCGCACATAATTTCAAAAGGAAGGCTCCAATCAGGTGGTTGCATTATGGGAGCATATGTCAACATACATTTAAGTGTGGTAAAGGCATTTTGACAATCTTTATTCCACTCGAATGAGTTCTCCTTTTGAAGTAGGTTACATAAAGGATAAGAGAGTGAACTGAAGTCCTTTATGAACCGTTTATAAAATCCGGCATGTCCCAAAAACGACCGCACATCTCGTATGCTCTTGGGTGGTGGAAGGTTAGAGATAAGATCGATTTTAGCTTTGTCCACCTCGATTCCATTTTGTGAGATGATGTGACCAAGTACAATTCCCTTTTGAACCATGAAGTGACATTTCTCCTAATTCAACACAAGGTTCTTCTCTTCACATCTTTTTAACACAGTTTTCAAGTGCATAAGGCACTCATCAAAGCTACAACCAAATACAGAGAAATCATCCATGAAAACTTCGAGAATTGTCCCCAACATGTCAGAAAAAATACTCAGCATACAACGCTGAAAAGTGGCAGGGGCATTACATAGTCCAAATGGCATCCTTCGATAGGCGAAAGTGCCAAATGGACATGTGAATGTTGTCTTCTCTTGGTCCTCTAGGGCGATCTCTATTTGGTTTTACCCTGAATAGCCATCAAGGAAGCAAAAATGGGAATGACAGGCCAACCTTTCTAAAATTTGATCAACAAACGGTAAGGGGAAGAGGTCTTTCCTCGTAACTATGTTTAGCTTCCTGTAATCAATGCACATTCTCCAACCGGTAGTGACTCTGGTTGGTACGAGTTCATTATTGGCATTGGCTACGATGGTTATTCTGAATTTCTTAGGTACCACTTGAGTTGGGCTCACCCATTGACTATCGGATATTGGGTAAATGATACCCACATCCAATTGTTTCACCACTTCGGTCTTGACCACATCCTTCATGTTTGGATTGAGGCGTCTTTGTGGTTGCCCAGATGTCTTTGCATTTTCCTCAAGGTGTATGCGATGAGTGCAAATCAGTAGGTCTATGCCTTTGAGATCCGCAATTGACCATCCAATGACACTTTTATGCTCTATTAGAGTGGTTATTAGCCTACTCTCTTGTTCCTCATCCAAGTGGGAAGAAATCACCACCAGATATGTCTCATCTCGACCTAAATATGCATATTTCAAATCACTTGGTAATGGTTTTAGGTCGAGCGTTGGTGCCTTGATATTGGATGGGAGGTGCTTGTTCTCGTTTAAGGGTAAAAGGTTCAAATAGTGCCCTCCATCTTTTGTTATCAAGTACCGGCATCACATCTAAAATGGCATCCGTCTCTCGTATTGTGTTATCATTTATCTCATGAGAGTGGGCCAAACATGCCTCCAAAGGGTCAGAATATAATGTCGAGGGGAATGTATCCTCCACGAATGATTTAATCAAATTTATCTCGTGGATCTCATCATCAACTTCCCGTGGTTGTTTGCATAAATCAAATATATTCAGCTCAAGTGTCATATTTCCAAAGGACATTTGTACAAGCCCATTTCTACAATTGATAATCGCATTTGAAGTAGCTAGAAAAGGGTGGCCAAGTATGACGGGAATTTGAACACTAGTACCTATCACGGGATGCGTATCCAAGACAATAAAGTTTACTGAGTAATATAATTTATCAACTTGGACTAAGACATCCTCAATCACTCCTCTCGGTATATGAACAGATCTATCAGCAAGTTGGAGTGTGGTTTTGGTGGGTTTCAATTCACCTAACCCAAGTTGTTCATAAACCGAGAATGGAATGAGGTTAACACTTGCCCCTAAATCAAGTAAGGCTTGTTTAATCCGGTAGTCTCCTATGATGCATGAGATGGTTGGACTACCCGGATCCTTGTATTTTTGGGGCACCTCTTGTTTGACAATGGTACTCAATTTTTCAGTCAAAAGTACTTTGTTGTGAACATTGTGTTTCCTTTTGACTGTACACAATTCCTTTAGAAATTTGGCATAGGATGGTATTTGCTTTATGGCATCCAACAACGGGATGTTGATCTTCACTTGCTTAAAAACCTCTAAAATTTCCAGGTTTTGGTCTAAAGGTTTGGTGAAATTAACCTTTGGGGAAACAGGGCAACCGACTTATATTGCCTTTCCGGTTCTTTCTCTTGTGGAGTGTTGTTCGAGCTATCATCCTCTTTGGAATTTTTCGGATCATTAGGCTTTGGGATCTTCACCGGATTAGATTTATCGATTATTTTTCCACTTCCTAAAGTGGTGATAGCTTGAACATGCTCCGTATGTTGGGAGGACGAGCTTGTGTCTTGTATCTCAAATTGGGTCCTTGGGTTAGGAAGAGGTTGGGCAGGAAGTGTGCCTTTCTCCCTAACATTGAGGTGAGATTCAACTCTAGCCATTGAGGTTTTCAAGTCATTGATGGCTTGAGTTGAATTTTGATTAAATTTCAATTGCTCTTGCATGAACCCATCTATTTTCAGAGAATTAGTCTTGTTATACTCAGCTTGAACCAATACGAATGCACCCGACATCTCCTCTAGTGTAGCTTTTGGTGTAATCACTAGGGATGGACCTAGTAAAGGTTGAACTTGAGGAGTATTGTTTGAATTCGCAGTGGGTCCATTCCTCCAACTGAAGTTGGGATGGTTCTTCCAATTATAATTATACGTGTTTGAATTTGGAGCACTAAATGGCCGTTGATAACTGTTTATGGCATTTGATTGTTCTTGTAAGATGTCTTGAAATGCTGAAATTGTGGGACAATCTTGTGTTGCATGTTGATTTCCAGCACAAATTCCACAAACAGTTTCAATGTCTTTTGAGTTAATCGTCTCTCCTTTCTTCAATTCCATGGCCTTGACTTTTCTTGTGAGGCTAGCCACACGTGTACTTATATTATCTTCTTCTGAGAGGACATAAATTCCTCCTTTTTCCTTTTGTTGGCTAGTCTTGAAATTTGTTCGTATAGATGTATCCCAAGACTGTTCATTCTTGGCCAATTCATCAAAATAATCCCATGCTTCCTCGGCTTCCTTGTTCATGAATTCCCCATTACACATCATCTCTACGAATTGGTGCATGGGTGAAGTCAGTCATTCATAGAAAAAGCTTATTACCCGGCAAATTTCGTGGCCATGATGTGGGCATGCATTTAACAAGTCCTTGAACCTCTCCCAACATTGGAAGAAGGTCTCATCCTCCTTTTGGGCAAAATTCATGATAAGGCGCCTCAACATGATCATTTTGTGAGTAGGGAAGAACTTTTTAATGAACTCCCTAGACATCTCAGTCCATGTGCCAGTTGATCTTGGCCTTAATGCATGAAGCCAACCTTTAGCTTTCTCTTTAAGGGTAAAAGGAAATGATTTGATTCTCACCACATCGTCGGTTATATTTGCAAAGTGCATTGTGGCTATCACCTCATCAAATTCCTGAAGATGTTGATAGGCACTTTCACTGTCTAGTCCACGGAATCTCGGGAAGAGTTGAATTACTCCCGATTTCAAATCTATGTTCCCTGGATTTTGTGGAAAAACTGTATGAGGGAGTGCTCGTTCTTGCTGGTTGTAAGTAATCACGTAATGTTCTAGGTCTGGGAACATCTCAACCACATTTTCTCCCGTTTCAGTTTCGTTTTGGCCCAGATTTTGATTGGCCATAGGATTGGGTTGATTTGCTGCCATACTTTCAGACAAAATTGGAGAATTTAAATGTCTCTTAGCACATGGTTCTCTATCAATTCCTTCAACTATTCCCCCTTCACTAATGAGTCGGTTATTAGAATCCCGAACCCAATGTGGCATGCAAATCTAAAAGAATGAAACTAGAAAGAAGAATCCTTTCTTCCTTTCTTTACTCCTCTCTAAGACCGAAGCACAAGGTGTCTTGCAATGGCTGAGTTAGAAGCAAAGATAAAGACCGATTTCTCCTAGTCAATACGGGTTCAGAGAACTCCCCACCCACTCTTTGAATCTTTTGAGAAAAGTGCAGAAAAAGAAGAAAGAGGAATATAATTGAGAAGAGAAATCTCTGAGCATAAGGTGATCCAAGACGGCAATGCCGACCAACAGGAATCAAGGTGGCTCAAGGCCAACCTATCAGAGATACAAAAAAAGGAGTCTCCACCCACTTTATAAGAGATGAATGTGATGGGAATGAATAGGGGAAGAAGAAGAGTAAGGTTGGAAGGACAAAACCTGATTTGAGAACTTAAGATGCCTAACGTCTTCTTCAACTTCTTAAAAATCCCTGCAAAAGAAAAAAAATCAAAATAAAACAAACTAATTTAGTACAAGAGTCCTAAAAATCTCAGATAGAGACTATTTTCAAAAATTTTGTGAAAAACCATCAAAGTCCCAGGTAGCGGTGCCAAAAAATTGTTCGCTTCCCCAAGTGTAGGGTTGCGATGTAGTAATAATCTCGGTAAGATCGAGGTCGATCCACAGGGACTTGTGTAGGAGTTCACAAAAACACTTCCAATGGTTTCTACTTTAAGAACTAATTAAACAGGATTTAGTAATTTGGTGAAGATAGCAATTTTGAACTAAACTGAAGGTAATTAATTAATAAAAAGCACTAGGGGTTCAAGGATCCACTTGTAGCAATCCTTGATACTCAATTCGCTGTGGTTTCTCACTTTCTCAACTAGAATCGAAATTAAGTTCTATCTAATCGAATGATAAAGCAGTTAAAACAAGCAATCTGGCATATGTGTGAATCATGCACATACTTCTCTTAATTCAAGCTAGGACTTGAGCACACTCAATTGCATAGGTCAATCCTAATTCCAATAGGTTAAGATCACAACCATAATCATCATTAAACTTTGTCACTAAGCATAATTAGATCATGATTTGAACTTGATCCAAATCACATACACAATCTCACATAATCCAGAAATTCTAGAAAAATAGACTTTTGACATGAAGTCCCCACATGAGGATTATAGATCTAGAGCATATTGAATCCAATTCCTCGGATCGTGCAGGTCTAGAATCATGCAAAACAATTAAGAACTAAAGCAATTCTTCTAAAAATCCATGAGCCATCATAAGATTAAGAAAAACTACTTAGAACTTTATTTAAACTTCAAACCATTGTTCTTCACTAATAATCCAACTTGAAACCAAATCAAACGAATTGAAACATCTTAGATTCGCTACAAGCTTCACCTCTTGGCCCTAGCTAAGAGGTTTAGCCGTTCATGATCCAAGGAAACATGAAAACAACTAAACAAAGCATAAAACTAGAAAAACAAACTAGGGGGAGTTGTAGAACTCCGAATCCGACTTCCGCCGTCTCCCACCGTGCTTAATCTCTTCTAGGATACCTTAGGAATGTAGTGGAGGAGTCCTTTTGTAGCTTTGGAACCCTAGGTGCGAAGAAACTTCGAGAAATCCCGCAGATTTACGTTTTGTGCAGAGATTTTCGGAGCTTGCAGAAGAAGTTTTCTTACGCAACCGACCGGTCGGACCCCCTGTCCGGCTGGTCGGACAAAGTGCTTGCAATTGAAATTTCCACTGGAGTGTTTTTTACAAAGTCCGACCCACCAGCCGACCGGTCGGCCGGCCGGCCAGTGGACATGCTTCAATCTGCTGAGTTTTCTGGACATTGCAATGGATAGGCCGACCCTTCAGCCAGCCGGTTGGCTAGTCTGTTCGGCCGGTCGGCCAGTGGGTCGGCCTTCATAAAAATGTGTCCAGAGATTTTGCTCTTTCTGGAGGGTTTGGCCAGCCGGTCGGTGGCTGTGACCGTCGGGCCGGTGGACATGAACTTGGCTGAAATCTTCAGCTTCTCCTCCTTCATCTTCAATGTGCTTTAACTCCACCTTTGGTCCTTTATTCCTTTGATCTTCAAGGTGCGTAAATAACCTATCTTAGACCTCATTTGATGACTTCTCTCTTTCACTCCTACAATCACAAAACCATGCATTAGTTGGGTCTTTAATCACTTATTTCAAGCATAGTTAGTAATGAGATGGGGTTAGAATATGCACATTTAGGAGCTCAATAGATTGTCATCCTCTAGCTATGATAAAGTTTTGCTAATCATTTCTATTATGTATCCATAAACATGTCTAGGCGATTATTTGCATTGTTATTCGGTGACTTGTATGAACTTCTATATATAACTTTGATATCCTAGTTGTTTCATGCACTCATATTGTATTTGTTTCTTTTGTTCATATATGCTTAACAAATGTTGTATGTCATATTCCTACTTTCGTAGATATAGCCCAACTAGGGGAGTTATATTCCTTACGTATACGTTGAAGCATGATGTACGTTTAAATCAATGTCCTCGACCGTAAGGTGTTGTCATTCCCTTACAAGTAGCATAGATATGTGTGTGGAATCTTTAGGAGATCCTAACGAACTAAGCCTCCTTAAGTGCTACAATCTGAAGATTGCACACCCAAGTGCAGGTGGTGAAGTAGTAAAATACTCGGTGAGACCGAGGTCGAACCATAGGGATTGAGGTTAAGAACACTTACAGGAATTAGTTTAGGTGGGAGAGATGAAATCTGAATTATCCACGAGAGTGGAGCGAGTTGTGTGTGATGAAAGACAAAAATAAAAAGGGGTCAAGGCATTAATGATCCACCTTTGGTTAATCCATAAGGTTTGATACATTGGTTTAACTGTAACTCAACTAGAATCGATAAAGATCCGTTCCAATCGAAAGATAAAATGGTTAAACCACTTGCATATTTCATAAACGATGGTAATCTTAACCGATCGATCTGACCATGAAGCACTTGTTAGTTCATCGCAGGGAATTTCAAGCATCGACTGTGCCTGGAGTCGACAATGGATTAATGAATTATACAGATCAACAACTTTGCCAAAATGTCAACCGATAAGATCATAATTCATACAATCAAATGCATACTTACAAGATAGGAGGCTTTGATTGACTGATCCAACCGTTAAGATCTCGTCTATTGATTGCAGGGAATCCAAAGCATCCAATGTGCCTGGAGTCTATAATGGATCAAGGGATTTTACAGATTAATGACTTTACCTACATTAGCTCGATGACCATAGGGAATCCAAAGCATCCATCGTGCCTAGAGTCAATGATGGATTAAAGAACTTTATCGATCATGAACTAATTAATTGGTGTGCATGGGAATCCAAGCATTCAACGTGCCCGGTGTAGACGATGGATCAAGGGCCATGCACAACAATAGCATCTGCCGAGGTAGATAACCGAACCAATCAACCAAAGAATACTCCAACATTTACACCACACAATGTTGAACCAAAAGAAACCAAAGCTTGTAAATTTCTTCAAAGGCTTCACCCCCAGTCTTAGCTAGAGGTTTAGCCAACCATGATACAATGGAAGACTAAATTCTCTACAAAGGAAAAATTCTACATTACACTACTCTAAGAAAGAAAAGGAAAGAAAGCAAGAGAAGAGAGAACTCTTGGATTGTGGGATGATGGAAATGAGAAGGAGAGGCCTCCTTTTATAAACTTTTGAGAAGCTCCCAAGCCTAAGTGGCACTCTAAGCCTAAAGAAAATTTTTCTCTAGGTTTGGGCTTGGAGTTAAGCTTGGATGATGAGGTATCATGAAAAGTACTCCAAGCTTAGGTGTCACTCCAAACCTAAAGCAAATTATTCTCTAGGTTTGGAGCTCATGGCTGGAATAGAATGGAAGAGCATTTGCTTGGCCCAAGGATGGACAATGGCAAGGTGAGTTAACTTGGTGATGAGTTGGAGTTGACTGGGTCCACATTGGATGGACAACCATTGATCTGGAGGATGGAGTTAGCACATGTGATGGATGAAGTGGAGATCACCCTAATTGCTGGCCTTAAACGTCTGGAAATGAACACCCCTCTACTGGATGGACGACTTAAGTGGATGCTGATTGAAGTGAGTTCCACAGTGCTGAACGATCAGCCCTCCATCATCTAGAGGTCCAAGTGCTGGACGTTGAAAATGGCAAGGTCCACAGGGATGGACGTTGCTGGTGATGGTGAAGATGGGTTATGATCATCTTCATGCATAACTGATTGGAGAGGTAGATTCTGTGCACATCTGGTTCCACTTGACGTCCAGTCCTGCTGAAGGTGGGGTCCACATCTTGGATGGTGGAGAATGATGGAGAGTAGTTGCTACTCAAGTTGGAGATGTGGAACGTCCTTAATTGGCTCTGGATGTGGACGATTTAGATGGAAGATGGGGCTATGTTGGCTGGATGGACGGCTAATCATTGATGGACGATGCTGATGATGGTCGTGTACAGCAAGTGGAGCTGATGGTGAGGCTGCTTGGACGGCTGAGATGATCAACTGGTGGTAAGGGTGGACGGTACATGAGATCAGGGCTAGCTGTGCACGTGATCTGCATGGACGGTTGATGATCTTCATATTTATGGAGGTTGGGCAGCTGTTGCCTTGCTTGGACGGTGAAGGTCACACCATCAGTTGGACCGTGATGATAGAGTGGACGGTGTGCTGGATGATGCCTAATGTGAGGTGAGGCTGGATTAGATGGATGATGGCTGTTGTGCCTGAGTTGGAATGGATGGTGATCTTGAGGGATCAACACATGGACGTCCAACCCTTTGAATGTGTGGTCCAGATGAACCTTGGATGGGGATTTGGATGGATGGAAGTGATGGATGGCTGGGATGGGTTGTGAAGCATCCAACAGTTTGGATGTTGAAGATGATCTCTTCTTGCCCTATCTGTGCATGTCTGAAAGTTGACCGTTGGAAGGTGGGGTCCACTATAGCTGATCTGATGCTCATGAAAGTGTGGCCCGCCTTGATGAACATTTGGTCCCAACTGTAGACATCCAATCTTAACCTTCGATCTTTGTGGCCTGATTTCCTTCAAGATCACCTCCACACTTTATCTTGATTACTTTTGGGTCCTAAGGTGCCCTGATTGGCTTGGATCTTGTCCAACCTCTATTGATCACCTGAACATAGAAAATTCACCTAATGAGGGATAATTAACCAAGAAAATAATGATAATACTTTGAATATGTAGGGTTAATTATACAATATTAGGCACTTATCATTAAGCTAGTGCACGTGTCCACTCGATTAGGAAAGTTGATATAAATCACGCACATGGATCGATCATTAGATGATACATTAGGGCTTCTTACCAGCTTGGCCACAGGATGGGTTTTGTAATACTAGGCCAACACTTCAAATGACTGACCTAGATCGCTAAGTAGGATCTGAGACATTATTGGGTCACTAATAGTGAACCCGTTAAAGAGGAAATAATTTAGGGTTCGAAAACAAGACCAAATTGTGGGCATCAGGATCGTTGAATACAAAGTCGATAGAAACCTTAGACAATTTCATGGACAAAATTATTTTTAAGGGAGGTAGACTGTTACACCCTGGCCCTTCGATACCTAAATACTTAGGTATCGAATGTCCTCAGGTGCTAATAATGTTAATGATTGATCAATGTGATACATTCGATCAATCTCTAGCACTCGAATAGTCAAATGTTTGCTCGAACTCACCTAAGACTAGAGTTCACCAGACTAGGATTAATAATAAACCCACCACACTACCCTTAGGCCCTAAGAGAGGTGAACCAAACTCAAAATAGTACAGTTTCATGACTGTCGGTCCGACCTACTAACCATTGGTTCTTGTCGGTTCGACCTACTAACCGTCGGTTCCTATCGGTTCGACTGACGTCAATGCCGGCCTGATAGATAGTTGGTGTTAAGTTACAAATTTGGGGAAAAATGTATGGGGCTATAAATACCCCTGAATCCTTTCATTCCTTCCTTCCTAGTTTTAGGGTTTTAGAGAAAATGAGAGAGGAAAAGAGAAAGAAGAAGAGAAGATGGGAGAGCCAGAGGGGACTCTCATCGCCCTAGACTGCGTAAGCCACCTCGGATCGTCTCCGGGCATTTAGCTCACCATTTAGCTAGGTTTTGGAGTTTAGATCATCGTGTAGAGCCACTCAGTTACATGCGAAGGTCATGCATGAGGCGTAACGTCGCTAGAGCTTTAGATTGTGCCGAATTCTGCTGCCCTAGCCAATCGATAAATTTCAAGGTGAGTAAACCCTTTTCGAATCCTTGATTTAAACCTTAATTTGGGGGAAATCAATGTAGATGCACCTAATCAAAGTTGAATCTTGGGTTTTCCCCAATTTTCAGCCTTAGAAGCCATTTATGACAAATTACACCCAAATCGAGTGGTGAAATCGAGAAATTCCAAACCCTAAGGTGATGATATGCCCTTAAGCTTTCCTTCGACATTATTAATCTATTGATAGTCTCAATCTTGAATGTTTGTGTTAGTTAATTTATGAATCATATAACAACCATTGTAATCCACCTCACCTTATTGAATTAGCGATGATATGCTAAAATTAATGACATATTTAGAATCTTGTATACGATCACATAACATGTCAGCTCTTATGTAGGTTGATTCACACATGCGCACCCCCTTAGCATGCTCCTAATTACTCAAACATATTCCATATTCTATATGATTTACATGAACATGTATTATAACATGCCTTAGTGGAATCACATGTGTTGCATGCTAGAATGCTTGGAATTATGGAGCATGGCAATTGGAATCCCCTTGTGGGAATTATGAAAAATGTGATTTGTATGATCAAACACACATATGATAATGTACCTTAAACTAATGGCAACTTTGTGTTTAGTTTAAATGGAATTCGTTTGCGGCCTTACCATCTTTATGGATCATTGTGCTCTATGTGGCTTTGGTGGACGACGTTATTAAGTGCCTAGATGTTGTGGAGGCATGTGCAATTGTGTACTTTGTCAGTTCTGAAATTGCGTCAGATCGTCTAACACGACACCCTACGCTATATGCGGAAGCTTGACAGAGCTACCAGAATTATGGCTAAGTCTTAAAGGGGGGGAGGGGTATTTGTCAATTACGTAGTTTAGCGAGTCTAGTGTCAGTTGAATTTAAAAAAGACAAAGACCGAAGACTCAAGTGGACCTGTTGCATTAATGAAGAAGAAATAGGTAAATGAGATGTCTTGGTGAGCCTTAAACCTTGAACCAAACCGAAACCCAAACCTCTAGATGACCCTGTCCCAATAGGCATACTGTTAGTGCACTTTTCTATGGCATACTAGTGCACCTTGTTTGTCAATCACTTAGGTCAGTAAGTTTAGTGTCGGTTGAGCTTAATAAAGATGAAGACTGAAGACTCAAGCAGACTTGCTACATCAAGGAAGAAGAAACAGGTAAAAGAGATGCCTTGGTTAGCCTTGAACCTTGATCCTATCCAAAACCATAACCTCTAGATGACCGTGATTATTAGGCACATCATTAGTCATATTAGAATAGCCTTAGTTGTTCCACAATATCACCCCAAGAATGGCCTCAGAGGTGCTTGAGTGGCTGTGAAAATGCACAAGGAAAGCATTTCAAAAGGACTGACGACGTATTTGAAGACAGGTCATGACCGGTCGGGACAGGTCGTTAGACCAAATGTTGGGGCAGCATGTTGCTGGACCCCTCAGGCTATTGGCTGATCGGTCTTGACCAGTCGGGACCCCTGGTCAATCGGTCGGGACAGGTCGGCAGCTAGCCCTTTTTGCGCGTTTTATGACCGTTGGAGCTCAAACTTTATAAATATTGAACTCAGTTCTTAGGCATTTCGAGAGGGTTTTGAGAGCCTATTACCCACACCTTTTGTACATCATATGGGGCCTCAAAGAGGAGGAGATTCAAGTCATATCCCTTGTGTTTAATTACACGTAAGGACATTCAAGTGCAAACATAGAGATGACTTAATTCCTCTCTCAATTCTAGAGGTGAGACACTATACCACATAGTTATATCTCTTGTCCAAAACCTTTAGAAGACTCTTTTGGTGAATCTCCTAGTTAGAACAAGCTACATATCCCACGTAGGAGATTCAACCATCCTCTCATCACCTTGGTCATCTTAAAGAAGATCATATGCAAGGCGTTTGATCGATGGAGCTGAAGCCTTGGCAAAGCGACGACAACACTATAGGGGGAGCACAAGGGGAGCTGATTCAAGCACGAGAGAGTGAGAAAAGCAACCCAAACGGCACTGAACAAGGGGCTCATCCGACAAGTAAGGTTGTCTTTGTTGAGAGTCTATCCACTCAATTCCCTGTGGGAGTTGAGTGTAGAGTTTGTTTGTCAAACTCGAACTAGGGTCGTTTGTCGATCCTTGACTTATTTGTTGAGCCTAAAACTCTAGGGACGTTGGCCGTTCCTTGGCCTGTTTGTCGGCCTAAAGACTGGGGGTTGTTTGGCACTCTTTTGCTCGTTTGCCGGGCCTAAACAAAGTCTCCAAGGGGAAGCCTCCGACACGGGAGTGAACGTGCGTCGGGTTGAGAGTTAGCCTATGTCCAAAAACTTCGTTTGGGTTGAGAGTTAGCCCTTTGTTCAAAACTCCGATTATGGTTGAGAGGTGAACTGGTAAAATCTTCATGTAAAGGTTGAGAGGTGAACCTCATTTAAAACCTCTGATAGTGAATGTCGGTGTGCTCAAAGGAGTTGAGTACTTGAACCGGGAGTGGAGTAGACCCAAAGTCGAACCACTATACATGCTTGTGTTTATGATTGATTCGAGCACATTGTTATCTTAGCATTGTAGTTTAATTGTCAATTATGAATGCTTGATAAGAATGTATGTTAGGCACTAGATAGGCACATCCACACACAAGATGTACTTTCACTAGTTGTGTAGCCTTGAGCTCATTGATCCACTCTCAAGAATTTACGTAGGTTGCATAGATTAGGAGCTTGATTAGTTAAATCATTTGAGTATTTATGCATGCTTAGACTAGGTTGCTTATTGCTTAAACAATATGCTAGTCTTGTGATTAGACCCACTTAGGCTTGGAAGCCGAAGTGTTCTTGCTTACTTAGTTTAATTATGTAAGTAGGCGAAAAGAATTTCAAAAGGTCCTAATCACCCCCTATAGGACTTAGCCATAATTCTAGTTGCTCTTTAAGCTTCCGCACATACGAAGGTGTCATGTTAGACTACCGACGTAATTTCACATACTTGTAGTCATCTTAGATTGGCCTTATGTATCCCAAAAGTTCACCCAAAATATGGACAAAGAGGTTGCATGAGTTGTTATAAAACAAGCCAAACCAAACAGTACAACTCATGTGTCTGCCGACCAGTTGTAGCCCCTGGCCGACTAGTCATCAGATGCCTATAATGAGACAGCAACAAAACTGTGAAATCAGCGTGTCTCTAGGAAAATTCAACTAGTTGGCAGGAGGCCAAAATGGGACAGTAACCAAACCCAGTCCCATGCCATAATTCGACTGGTTGGTCCCTAATATTTGACCGGTCGGTGACCCCCTGTGACTGGTTGCCCGATTGGTCCATTGACAGCCATTTTATAGCTGTTGGTGCTTTCTTTATATAAAGGTTGGGCTCGATTTTGGGGGCAAAGAAAGAGATTTCAGTGCATTAGAAGCTACCTTTATTGCTCATACCATTAGGCTCTAATCCTAAGCATTCCAAGTCATCTTCCTTGTGTTTGATTATAAGATGAAGCATTCAAAGCTCATATGAATATGAACTTGCTCTCTCTTGATCTTTAGATGTTTTAGGCACCTTGATCACAGGTAGATCCTTTGTCTAAACCTCTCTGTGGACGCTCGCCTTTCCACGCTCCCGACCCTCCCTTTCGAAAAGGGGTATGCACGAATCGCTATTGTGCCACTGGCTCGCCTCGCTCTCGAGGGCTTTTTTCTTCAGTTGTCGTATTAAACTAGATATGTTTGGATGAGTTCGTAAAAGACCGGAGTCGCCACTAGCCAGTTACTTCGAATCTACAGTTGGCTATACCTTGTAGAAAGGTTAGAGAAGAGAATTCGAAGATTCCTTCTTCTAAAATGACTCATTTTGATCTGCGGTCAGAGATTCAAGGTAAGGGATCACAGTTACAGGGTGGGAAGGTGTTAAGCACCCACTCTGCCCGTACTGAAGTACGGTCTCTACTTCACAGAATCAAACTAATACTTGAAAGTCTGATTTAATCCTCGTACACTCTCATGAATGATATGATGCATGAATGTAGGTTTGAACAGTAAGAGTTTTTTATGGGCAGGTTTCCATTAACAGGCAAGCCCAGAGCATATGCTCGAACAGAGATGTGCTTTATGCGGAATGCATGCTATGTATTTGATTAATCAAAGTGCTTACAGTGATATGATAAGCAGGGGGGTTAGAAGAATAGTAAATGTTGCACTTATGCTAGATGCGAATGAGATGATGTTAATAAAAGAGTAGTTAGATGGACGGAGGTGTCGCAAGGGTTTGCTTCGAGTGGCTAAGATTAGGACTTAGGTAGCTTGGGAGACTTGGACCAGGGTCAGGCTGGGCTTGACCAAGGCTAGGCTCTTCTCACTCGGGCTCTCCTTGGAAGAGGAATGGGCTAAAGGGATGGAGTTGGACTCTAAATTTCTAGACATTGAGGGATTTTTTCTGGATTCTAAAACAAGAGAGGAGGGTGGTATTTATAGCTGTGAGCAGTGGTAGCTTGGGTAATTAGGCTTGGGCGGCCCTCTGGGGGCCGCCTGTACGGACTCTCTGCTCTAGCTTCGGAGCGTACGGCCCCCGAACCTGAAGTAGAAAAGTCCAAGGTTCGAGGTTCGGAGTTACTTCGAAGCTGTGGCTCGAAACTAGGTGAGTTGATTGGGTTTGAAAGATGGATTGACACGGTGAGTTGACTGGGTGCAGGGGCTGGACTGACCTGGTGAGTTGACTCGGTGATTTGACTAAACGGGTCGACTCACCGTGTTTGACTTTTTTGAGATTTTTTGACTGGTTTTTCTTATGGGGGATTTTTCAGGCTAATGTTTAAGGGTGAGTTGACTGGGTTCAAGCTTGAGCTGGGCTATGGATTGGGGCTTACAAGGGTGAGTTTGGCTGGGTTTGGACATGGGATTTGGGGGTATAGACCTCTATTCATTCAGCTATCTCTACCAACATTGTAGCCGAAGGTGGGGTGTCTACACTCTCTAAAGATCTTACTAGGTGTAATTCCTTTAGCTAAGCAACTCCTACTAGTTGTAGAGAATTCATACCATCTCCTATCACCTTGGGCATCTCAAGAGCATCACATGTGGGGTGATTGATTGGTGAAGCTGAGGCATTGGCAACGCAGCGGCAACACGATCGGGGTAGCATTGAGGAACTGATTGAAGCACGGGAGAGTGGAGATTAAGTAACTCAAGAAGGCGTTGGACAAGGGGCTCAATCTAACAAGTAAGTTATCATTGTAAGAGTCCAGTTGCACTCCTTTCTCATGGAGGATTGAGTGTGAGAGTTTGGATTTACAAACTCGATTAGTCTCCAAGGGAGCCTCCGACAAGAGTGTACGCTAGGTTCTTGGATTGAAATTAAATGGTAGGGAGGATCCTTGTCAAACTCTTAGGTTTGATGGAACTCGTACACATCTAGGTTGTGAGATGAACCTTAAAATCTCCGTTCTAGATTGGGAGGAACCTTATCAAACTCCCCGATAGGGTGAAAACGATTTGAAACACCTAGGTTGGGAGGAATCTGATTTAAATTCCCTAGTGAATACCGGTGTGCTCAAGGGATGAGTAATTAAATCGGGAGTGTAGTAAACCCATAGTTGAACCACTTACATGCTTGTGTTTGTGATGTATTTGAACACATTGTTAATCTAGCTTTGTATGTTTTAATTGCTTAATTATACATGCTTGATTACAATGTATGCTAGGCACTAGATAGGCACATTCACACACAAGATATACTTTCACTAAGTAGTGTAGACTTGAGCTTATATGATCAATTTTCATATAGTCTACATAGGTTGCATATAGTCTACATAGGTTGCATCAATTTTAATTTGATTATCTATGCACGTTTAGGCTAGGTTGTTTAATTGTTTATCATTTACTAGCCTTGTGATTCGACCCACTTAAGCTTGTAAGCTAAGTGTTTTTGCTTAATTAGTTTAATTAGGCGATAAGTTTTTAAAAGGATTTTTAAACGGTCCTAATCACCCCTTCTAGGACTTATTAGCCATAGTTCAACAAGCTTCGTCAAGCTTCTGCGTATATGCATAGGGTGTCGTATTAGACTACAAATGCAATTTGGGGGGGGGGGGGGGGGGGGGGGGGGCGGAGTTAGGACCTTTTTGAAATTCTTTTTGTCTACTTAAATTATTTTATAATTTAAGCTAAGTAAGTAAGAAAACTTTAGCTTCCAAGCCTAAGTGGGTCCAATCACATAGACTAGCAATTGATAAAGCAATTAAGCAACCTAGTCTAACATACATAGATTAATATATGATTTAACCAATCAAGCACATAATCTATGCAACCTATGTAGACTATATGAGGATGGATTATATAAGCTCAAGTCTTAACTTGTTAACGTCAGTTTTTGTAACGAGATCCTCCGGCTTTTCTCCTGCGTTCCAGGAGGGATTTTCACCACCAGACCTGAAACAAGACAGCGAAAAAGGGTGGCTGGGGACCAGCCGTTAGCCCTCCGACGCTTAAGTTAGGCCACAGAAGAGAAGCCAAGCCAAACGGGACCAAGATTGAATGATGAGTACGTACCTTCTCTTCAATGGAGCCGTCCCCTTATATAGATAACAAACAATCCAGTCTGTTACGTAAGATGTTGAAATCCCGTTGATGTCGCGTACGATACTGAGAATCCTCTGATTTCGTGGGATAAGATCCTATCTTTTTAGTCAGATCCAACCCAATGATTTATTCCAACAATCACGCCCCTAGATGGCAATCCCTTGAAATCCGGCTGGATCCGGACGGAAGCCGTAGCTAGGAGTCATGACCTCCGAAAAGGAAGGAGACGCCCGTCGCTGGGAGTCAGGACCTCCGAAAAGGAAGGAGACGCCCGTAGCTGGGAGTCAGGACCTCCGAAAAGGAAGGAGACGCCTGTAGTAAAGCTGCTCGCAGATTAAAATGTGGTCGCGAGTCCAAGTACATATTTTGGGTGTAATATCTTTCAACGACTTGCGAGAAGGTCTGCTCGCGAATCTAGTTTTCCGTATTTGACCATCCATGACTCCCGACCAGATGATCTCGAGAGTCGAATGGGCGTCCTGCAATTGTCCAATATTCGACTCTCGATCAGATGATCTCGAGAGTCGAATGGGCGTCCTGCACTTGTCCAATATTCGACTCTTGATCAGATGATCTCGAGAGTCGAATGGGCGTCCTGTACTTGTCCAATATTCGACTCTTGATCAGATGATCTCGAGAGTCGAATGGGCGTCCTGCACTTGTCCAATATTCGACTCTCGATCAGATGATCTCGAGAGTCGAATGGTCATTTCCACGTGAAATCTTATCTCCACCATTTTGCCTATAACAGATGCCCCCGAAGTCCTTGCTGCCAAGAATCCTTAAGGGAAGGACTTCCTTGCTGTTATGCGCAGCTGCCTCTTGCTTTCACCGAGACACCGTACATGATTAGGCTGGAATTAATGAGCGCCAGCCTTTCCACAGTCAGGAAATGAAGAGGCGCTTGCCACGTGTCCGAGTATTTAATGGGCGTGCCTGCTTGAGTGCTGTGCCGAACGAAAGATCGCCACGTGCTACCATATACGGCGGAATGATTGCCTATAAATATACGGAGTCCACCATATCTTCTGATTTTCACAGAAATTTCAGAATCCTCTTTTGCTTTTCCCATCATCTTCCTCCGGAGCTCCTTGGTGTCTTCCTCGATCCCCTTTGGTGCTCTTTCTTTCCTTTTCCAATATTCTATTTCTTCTTTCCCTCTCTTTTTTTTTTTTGAATATCCCATGGCTTCTGAGGAGAGTACCGTTCCTTTAGGAGATGCTACCCTGGAATCCTCCGCTTCTAGTAGCGCAAGGGTTCCGGCAGGTCAGTATACAGCGGCCGGATATCCCTCCATTCTGTCGGAGAACCGGCTGCTGGAGTTACGGGAGAGATTTTCGATCCCTGACTCAGTCGATCTCCGGTTACCCAGAGACGGAGAGACGCCAAACTCCCCTCCCCCAGGATGTGTGGCCTTCTATGAGTATCAACTCATTCTGGGGGTTCGCCTTCCCCTCCATCCTTTCATCCGGGATGTGCTTCGGTGGTATAAAATTGCCCCCGGGCAACTTATTGTGAATGGATGGAGGGTGGTCCTAAGCTCATTCGTCCTTTGGGCTCAGGCCGGGAACGGGGAGCTTACAGCTGATGAGTTCCTCCGCATGTTCCGCTTGAAGAAGGCACCCTCCAGCGAAGGCTGGTACTATCTATGTTATTGGCACCGGGATAACTTTGTGCTGGGGAAGCCCACATCGAATTATCCCGGCTGGAGGAAGCGTTGGTTTTACGCATCGGGAAATTGGGAATTTGCTTCTTCCAGGGGCCCAAGAGTAAATCGTTTTTTCTGTGAAGGTAGGCGGTCCCGCATTGTGATCCGTTTCTCTAATAAAAGGTTTTTAGGTTTTCTCCATCTGACCCATGTTTGTGCTCGCAGGTATCCCAGCCTCGAGAAAACCGAGCTTGAAAGGGGGGATCAACGAAAAAATCGTAAAGGTGTACAAGGTGCCTATTGGTGATAGGCACGTCGAGACTTGCTTGTCTCCATCTCGCCTTGCAGCAGCGGGCTTAATACCTGTAAGAGAAGTCGAGATGACGCAAGTTGGAGAAAAAAGAGGTTTGCTGCCCCGGCTGAAGGGCACGAGCTCTAAGAGGCAGAAGAAGACATCTGCTGGTCCATCTCACCCATCCACCGAGAAGGGTAGCGATCAGCCTGCTCCTCTCGCGAGCAGAGTGGGGGAGGCTCCAGCTGGACCCACTAATCCTTCACTGGCTGTCGTGCCCGGGCCGCCAGTAATCAATATCGCTGACAACTCCCCGGATGGGGTAGGGTCCAGCTGTCCCCCAGCTGAGGAGGCTCATGAGCGCATGGAGCCTCGAGAGATGGCTCCTGCCCGCGAGCTGGTTCCTGCTACCGAGCAGGGACCTGCTCGCGAGGCGACGGCTCCTCCTCGCGAGTCGTCTGGGCTGATCGTCGCCCAACCTTCCGGTGGTGGAACGTATTCCGTTCCTCGCCATCTCCACCCCATCTGTAAATTTTTATTCGAGAATGTCCCACCTCAATCCTTCGGCTCTCTTCCCGAGCCAGGCCCCGAGAGCCTCTTCCTTGAGGCAGGGATGAGGATGGCTCAGGTAGAACCTCCTAACCCAAAAACTTTATTATTTTGGGGTTTTTAAGTATTTCTTCTCATCCATCTTCTTGTTTGCAGGGACTAGACCTCATATTGCGGACGAAGCGAGACATCGTCGCCGCTCGCCGCGTAATAGACGAGGCCGATGAAAAAAGGATTGCTTTGGAGAAGGCGGTCCTGGGGAGAGATCAACTCCTCAAATCCCGTGAGGCTGTGATTTCCAAGAAAGATGAGGAGATAAAAATCCTCATAGAGAAAGTCCAGGTGTTGACCGAAAGGTACCAAACTCTGGATAATAAGTTCACGAAACTCGCCGACTTGAAGGAGAAGGCGGAGAGAGAGAAGGAGATCTTTCGCCAAGACAAGATTTCCCTGGAGGAGCGACTTGCGGAGGCTAGGTCGCAGCTCAAGGAGGCCTACGACAACCTAACCAAGGAGCGCAACGCTCTCGCGCAGCTTAAGGACGACTCGATCCACTGGGACGAGGAGAGAGTCGCCCTTGCGAAAATGCTCTCGGAAGAAGGGCCTCGGGCAATTTCCGAGTTCCGTTCTTCGCAGCAATATGACGACGAAAGGTACGAGTCGTATGATGCTGGTCGCGACTTTGCACTAAGAGTAGTGCAACGAATGATCCCATCCTTTGATATGGGGGAGTTCGGTCGAGTCGCGACCACCATTGCTGCCGAAGAGCAGGCTGCTGCTGAGAACGAGGTGACTGAAGCCACTCAGGTTGACGGAGCTCCAGAAATGGGCCCTGAAATCGAGAGCGCAGCTCCTCCAAGGGATTGATTTTCTTTGTTTTCTTCTCTTGTATTCGTGAATGGACATTGTAAACATTTATCATTAATGAAAGAAAAGATATTTTTGGAAGTATTGTCCTCGTTGCCTTTTCCTTTTCACGCAATGAATGCCTTCTCGTTTTTGCTTACTTTCTTTTCCTTGTACTGAATGCCTTGTTGCAACGAGAATGTGCCCAATCTGGGGGCAAGTTGGCTTCATATTGAGTCATCAGTTAATGCGACCCCTTAATCCGAGCACGAGTTGCACTGCTAGCATTTTAAGGTGTATGACGAATTGTTGTGCTCGCGATTAAGGTGTATGGCTAATTCGGGCTCGAGCTACGGTGCTCGCATTCCGGAGTGTGATCCTTCCTTGCACCAGTCGTGAGCAACTAACTCATGAAAATGAATTAGACTCAATCCGGGGGTCGTACGACCATGTCCGCGTTGAGATAGACTGATCTATCGATTGAGATTTTAGTTCTACCAAGGGCAGAAGGTTGGTCAAGAGATGGTATTCATTCTCTTCGAGGCTGTTCAGGTCCATGCAAATGGAAAAGCAACCAACCAGTAATGATTTCAGTCCTACCAAAGGTAGGTAATTGGCCAAGATGTGTAAACACTCTTCAGGGCTATTCAGGTCCATATAAATGGAGTAGCGGCCAAAAGATATCTTTCACTTTATTCATAAAATGCTATAATAAACTACATCGAATCTAAGGGTAGTATCGTAGCAAATGCTCCACGTGCCAAGGGTGACGTACAGGCTTCCCTTGCATGTCTTCTAGATAATAAGTACCGGGTCGCACAACCCTAATAACCCGATATGGGCCTTCCCAATTCGGATCCAACGAACGAACAGGAACTCCCAAATTTCGCCTTAGAACCAAATCTCCGAACTGGAAGGATCTAGGTCGAACCTTTGCATTCCGATAACGAGCAATACGTTGCTGATATGCCGCCACTCGTACTTGGGAAGCATTTCTTCGCTCTTCCAAGAGATCGAGATGAAGTCGGATATTTTCCTGATTGCTCGCGGGATCATACTGTTCGATCATGTATGAGGGCACTTGAATTTCCACTGGTACTACTGCGTCAACACCAAATGCTAAGGAGAAAGGAGTTTCACCTGTCGATGTACAAGCCGTTGTTCTATAGGCCCATAATACTTCTGGCAGAAGTTCTGGCCACACCCCTTTACATTCACTTAGCTTGGTCTTTAAATGATGCTTTATAATTTTATTCACTGCCTCGACCTGCCCATTCGCCTGTGGATGATATGGAGAAGTGCGGAGATTACGTATCTTCCATTTGTCGCAAAATTCATCAAAGGCTGCGTTGTCGAACTGCGTTCCGTTATCGGTAATTATGGTATGAGGAAGTCCGAAGCGACATATAATATTTCTCCACATGAACTTAGTAGTTTGTCTTTCAGTAATTTTGGCTAATGGTTCTGCCTCGGCCCATTTGGTGAAATAATCAACCGCCACGATCGCGAACCTATTCTGTCCCTTTCCCATAGGTAAGGGACCGATGATATCGATCCCCCATTGAGCAAAAGGCCAAGGGCTGTCGACTGGGGTCATCCGCTCAGACGGTACGCGAGGTATAGGTTGATATCGTTGACACTTGTCGCATTTTTTAGAAAATTCTATGGCATCTGCTTTCATAGTAGGCCAATAATATCCTTGCCTCATTGCTTTATATGCTAGAGATCGCCCCCTGGGATGATTACCACATGCCCCCTGGTGTACTTCATCTAGAACACGATGTGCTTCTTCTGGATGAAGACACCTCAAATAAGGCAAGGAGAAGCTTTTTCGCAACAAGATTCCATCTTGTATGGTGTATCTGGCAGCTCGAAGCTGAATTTGTCTTGCAGCTTTCTTGTCTTCTGGTAGGTATCCATCTCTAAGATAAAGGATGATAGGATCCATCCAGCATGGAGACGATTGTAACGATATAACTGGCTCGGGAGTCACTTGGTCGATACTCGAGTGTTGACGGTGCTCGATGGGGATCGAATGTGATAGTTCTGATTCTGGTGCAGAAGCGAGTTTTGCCAAGGAATCGGCCAGTTGATTCTGCTCGCGAGGGATATGGAATATTTTGTAAGTCTTCAGTTTGGCGAGCAGGATGAGAACACGAGACTTGTATAAGGCCATTCTTTCTTCTTTGGTTTCGAATTCGCCAAGAACTTGGTTGACAATGAGCTGGGAATCGCTATGAATTATCAAATTCTGGACTGCGAGGACAACGGCTAGCTCGAGGCCGACAATAAGGGCCTCATATTCTGCTTCATTATTGGAGACGCGTGATTCAAAACGCAGAGCGTATTGAAAATGCGACCCGTCTGGAGCCACTAAAATTAGGCCCGCTCCACTGCCGCTGGCCCGTGACGACCCGTCTACAAAGAGTGACCAAGAAGGTTGTTCGCTGGTCATACCACTGTCTTCAGAATATGTAAATTCGGCGATGAAGTCAGCCACGGCCTGGCCTTTGACTGCGGTCCTAAGACAGAATGAAATATCATGCTCGCTGATCTCGACCGCCCATTTAGTTAAACGCCCGGAAGCCTCAGGCTTTTGAAGGACTTGACGTAGTGGATGATTTGTTGGTACTAAAATGGCATGGGCTTGAAAGTATGGTCGCAATTTTCGAACTGCCGTGATTAAGGCTAGGGCCAATTTCTCCAAATCAGAATACCTAGTTTCTGCATCAACCATTGCTCGACTGATATAATAAACGGGCCTTTGTACCCCGGAATCTTCTCTTATTAAAGCGGCACTAACGGCCGTAGAAGACACAGATAAATAAAGAATGAGTTGCTCATGTGCCATAGGCTTGGATAAAATGGGGGGAGCGCTCATATATTGCTTCAGTTGTTGAAAAGCTTCTTCACATTGAGGTGTCCACCTCCAATCAGACTTGGCCGTTGCACGGAGGAGTTTGAAAAAGGGCAGGCACTTGTCGGATGCTCGCGAGATGAACCTGTTCAATGATGCGATGCGACCAGCTAGACGCTGAACGTCCTTCAGAGTCACTGGGGATTTCATCTCTATCAATGCTTTAATCTTTTCTGGATTCGCCTCAATTCCGCGTTGGCCAACCATGAATCCAAGAAATTTCCCTGCAGATACTCCAAACGCACATTTTTCTGGATTTAATTTCATCTGATACTTCCTCATCAGATCAAAGGCTTCTCGAAGATCTGGAATGTGGTCATCTTCATTGATGCTTTTCACGAGCATATCGTCGACATATACTTCCATGTTCCTACCGATTTGAGCAGCAAATATTTTGTTGACAAGACGCTGATAAGTGGCCCCTGCATTTTTGAGACCAAATGGCATTACCTGGTAGCAATATAGCCCTCGATCTGTGATGAAGGCAGTGTGTTGGCCATCAGGTGGATGCATCATAATCTGGTTGTAACCAGAGTAAGCATCCATAAAACTGAGGAGGGCGTGTCCAGCTGTTGAGTCGACCAGCTGGTCGATTCGTGGTGTCGGGAAGCTATCTTTGGGACATGCTTTGTTTAAGTCTGAATAATCGACGCACATCCTCCATTTGCCATTAGCTTTCCGGACGAGAACTACGTTGGCGACCCACTGTGGGTAGTCAACTTCTTTTATGAAATTTGCCGCGAGCAGCTTCTCAACTTCAGT
The DNA here is from genome assembly GCA_003013855.2 of Liriodendron chinense. Taxonomy (NCBI): domain Eukaryota; kingdom Viridiplantae; phylum Streptophyta; class Magnoliopsida; order Magnoliales; family Magnoliaceae; genus Liriodendron; species Liriodendron chinense. The sequence continues at coordinate 1,014,713 of PVNU02002850.1, forward strand.
TTTGATCGCCATCTGTCTTTCTGCAGTGAAGGCGCGTCGACGCTGATGTACTGGTTTGTGCTTTGGATCAATGTTGAGACGATGTACGACAACATTAGGATCGATGCCTGGCATGTCTTTATGAGACCAAGCAAACACGTCCTGATATTCAGTGAGGAAACGAATCAAATCCTCGCGGTAGATACTATTTAAAGAGGAACCGATGTACACGATCTTAGACTGGTCGTCTTCGGTCAAGCGGATCGCCACTGTTTCCTCCCCTGGAATCCCTGATTTCAGAGCACTTTCCCTTGGATCCAACGCGGAGGTGAGAACGTTGGATGAACCTTGAACTATTGCCATGACCGGTGTTGCTTGAGCTTTCTTTCGATCTTGGAGGGCTATCTGGTAACAGGACCGTGCCTCCTGCTGACTTCCTCGCACGACCCCTATGCCATTTGGGGTCGGAAATTTAACGCATAAATATGAAGGGTGCAAGGCCGCTCCAACCTTAGTTAGTGACGGTCTCCCCAAGATGGCGTTATACGCTGATTTTCGATCCACGACGAGGAAGTTTACGAAGACGGTGGTCTTCGCTGGATTCTCCCCAAAGGTGACTGGGAGATCGATGCTTCCTTCTGGTGTCACCACTTCTCCTCCAAAGCCGACAAGAGGGGTCGACACTGGCTTGAGGAGGTTTCTGGCTAGTGCCATCTTGTCGAAAGCCTCCAAATACAGAATATCGGCCGAGCTACCTGTATCCACCATAATTCGATGAGTCAGATAATTTGATACCTTCAGTGTGACTACGATGGAATCTTCATGAGGGAAATGAATTCCCGCTGCATCTTCGAGGGTGAAAGAAATTGGGGGGTGGTTAGCTTTCGAAGAATTGGAAGTTTGTTCCAGCCAATAGATCTGCTGGGGTTCTTTGGACGCCTTCCGGGCGTATGCCTTTCTTGAAGCTTGAGAATCACCCCCGCAAGCTGGACCCCCGACGATAGTGCGAATTTCTCCTGTGGGCTCAGCATCTTCTTGGTCGGTTTGAGACGGTTCCTTTTGGCGAGATGAGGTCTTTGCCCTTTCTGGTGATCGATTTTTACGAGCAACATAATCCTGGAGATGGCCTTTTCGAATAAGTGCCTCGATATGGTCTCGTAGAGAGATACAGTCCTGGGTCCTATGCCCGTGATCTTTGTGGAAGTAGCAGAACTTACTCTTATCTCTCTTCTCGGGATCGGATTTAATCTTTGCAGGCCACTTCACATATGGCTTGTGTTTTATCTCCATTAGAACCTTTTCAGGAGACCGATTAAGAGGAGTGTAATTATGATATTTACCAGAGTAAGGCTTCCTGGGAGAACGATCGCGCTGATCGCGATGGTATTTTTTATCTGTAGAAGTTCCTTCTGGCTTGCGTTTCTTACTTTGTACTCCATGGCGTGTCAATGCGACTTCTTCTGCATTGATATATTTCTGAGCTTTGGCTTGGAATTCCGCCATAGTTTTCGGCGGACTCTTATCTAAGGCAAACCTAAACTTCTCACTTGTTATTCCAGCAATGAGGGCTGTAAGACCCTTTTCTTCAGTGTAACCCTCAGTTTGAACGGCCTCGGCAGTGAACCGTACTGTGAACTCTTTTATTGTCTCTCCATGTTGCTGTTTTAGATTCATCAGATGGGAGGCTGGCTTTTTAATGCGAATACTTCCCATGAATTGAGAAAGGAATATCTCCGATAATTGGGAAAAGGAACTGATGGAAAGAGGCTTTAACCCCCGAAACCACGTACGAGCCGCTTCCTTCAACGTAAGGGGAAAAGCCCTACACATGATTTCTGAACCATGTCCCTCCAACTCCATGAGGGACCTATATGTTTCCAGATGTTCCAAAGGATCGCCAATGCCTGTATACGGAGCGATAACAGGCGTTCTATATTTTCTGGGCAACGGGGCTTCCATGACCTCGCTTGTGAAGGGAGATTCAGATTGATGTATTGCCGCCATGACAGCAGACGGCCGATTTGCCTGGTATCTCTGCTCCATGATATCAAAACGGTCTTGAATTCTTTTGAGATCTCCTTCCCATGGCAAGGTATAGCTAGACGTTTCGGCGGTGGAGCCTTGCGGTAGAGGTTGTCGAGACGAACTGGAATGTATAGAATGTGGAGACGGCACAGGGGGATGACCGCCGAGTGGTGGGACCTGTGGTTCATCCACAGAATGTCTGGAGGCAATTGGTATGGGCGGCGGTGGTAACCCTTCGGAGGGTTGTCTTTGCGGTTCAGGGAAGTGCTGATCAAGCCGATTTGACAGTGCCTGAACTCCAGCGTTTAAAGTTAGGAGAGTGTTCCCGAGGAATCGTAGGACATCATCCTGATTTCCAGAGGCCTCCAATAATGGATTTGTCGATGGCATATTTGGGGCTCCTTGAGGGATATCCGTCGGAACAGGTGGGAGGGCAGGTGCGGATTCCGTCTCACCGGGCGGAGGTGGTGCCTGCCTCGAAGTTGAAGGATGAACTGTCTTTTTAGGAGGCATCACCGAAGGATTTTGATTGGTGGTTAACACGATTGTTTTTGATGATCAAATCGCTTCCCACAGACGGCGCCAAACTGTTAACGTCAGTTTTTGTAACGAGATCCTCCGGCTTTTCTCCTTCGTTCCAGGAGGGATTTTCACCACCAGACCTGAAACAAGACAGCGAAAAAGGGTGGCTGGGGACCAGCCGTTAGCCCTCCGACGCTTAAGTTAGGCCACAGAAGAGAAGCCAAGCCAAACGGGACCAAGATTGAATGATGAGTACGTACCTTCTCTTCAATGGAGCCGTCCCCTTATATAGATAACAAACAATCCAGTCTGTTACGTAAGATGTTGAAATCCCGTTGATGTCGCGTACGATACTGAGAATCCTCTGATTTCGTGGGATAAGATCCTATCTTTTTAGTCAGATCCAACCCAATGATTTATTCCAACAATCACGCCCCTAGATGGCAATCCCTTGAAATCCGGCTGGATCCGGACGGAAGCCGTAGCTAGGAGTCATGACCTCCGAAAAGGAAGGAGACGCCCGTCGCTGGGAGTCAGGACCTCCGAAAAGGAAGGAGACGCCCGTAGCTGGGAGTCAGGACCTCCGAAAAGGAAGGAGACGCCCGTAGTAAAGCTGCTCGCAGATTAAAATGTGGTCGCGAGTCCAAGTACATATTTTGGGTGTAATATCTTTCAACGACTTGCGAGAAGGTCTGCTCGCGAATCTAGTTTTCCGTATTTGACCATCCATGACTCCCGACCAGATGATCTCGAGAGTCGAATGGGCGTCCTGCAATTGTCCAATATTCGACTCTCGATCAGATGATCTCGAGAGTCGAATGGGCGTCCTGCACTTGTCCAATATTCGACTCTTGATCAGATGATCTCGAGAGTCGAATGGGCGTCCTGTACTTGTCCAATATTCGACTCTTGATCAGATGATCTCGAGAGTCGAATGGGCGTCCTGCACTTGTCCAATATTCGACTCTCGATCAGATGATCTCGAGAGTCGAATGGTCATTTCCACGTGAAATCTTATCTCCACCATTTTGCCTATAACATAACTAATTACTGAAAATACATCTTATGTGTGAATGTGCTTATCTAGTGCCTAACATACTTCTATTAAGCATTCAAAATTTAACAATTAAACATACAATGCTAGATTAACAATGTGCTTAAATACATCACAAACACACGCATGTATAGTGGTTTGACTACGTGTCTATTCCACTCCTGGTTCAAGTACTCGCCCCTTAAGCACACTGAATTTCACTGGGGATTTAAATCAGGTTCCCCTAACCTAGGTGTTTTAAGCCGGTTCCACCCTATCGAAGTGTTTAATAGTTCCATTAAATCAAAGAGTTTGATAAGGTTCCTCTAAACCTATCAAGGTGTTTAATGGTTCCACCCAACCAAGGGGTTTAACTAGGTTCCTCCTAACCTTACAACATACGTACACTCCCGCCAGAGGCTCCATACGGAGACTTGGTTCAGCCCTCTCATAAGGGCCTAGGTCCTACAACCAAACTTATTGAGTAAAGCAATTCAAACTCTCACACTCAATCCTCCACAAGGAAAGAGCATGTTGGACTCTACAATTGACAACCTTACTTGTCAAAATTGATCCTCGTTGATGCTCCGCTTCGGGTTGCTTGATCTTCGCTCTCCCATGCTTCAATCAGCTCCCCTTTGCTCCCCCGATCACTGATTTCCTTGCATTGCCAATGCTCCAGCTCCAATGATCAGCTTCCTTGCATATGATGCTCTGACGGAGATGCCCAAGGTGCTAGGAGGTGGTGAATCCTCTACAACTAGTAGGAAATGAGTTGCCTAGAGGAATACACCTATTTGGATTCTTAGGTGGTATTTAGATCAATGTTCTACCTATGATTAAGGTGTTTAAACTCTTAGAAATCAAGAGGGAATAAGTTCATTTTCATTTGAGCTTTGAATGCTCCAAGCTTGTGATGAATTACAAGGAAAATGACTTGTAATGGGTTAGGATTAGAGCTCCTAATAGTCTTCAACAATAGTGGCTTCTAAATCCTCAAAATCTCTCTTTTAAGCCCCAAAATGAAGTCCCTCACTTTTATAATAAATCTCCAATGGTAAAAAAAATGGGCAGATTTGCGCATCTTCGATTGATCAGAGGTATCTTCAATGGATTGAAGATCCCACTTCGATTGATCGAAAAACTGTCTAGAGAGTTTATGAAGCTACTGGACATATGTTCGATTGATCGAATTAATCTCTAATTGATTAAAAAATCAACTTCGATTGATCAAAGTGATCTGTTCAATTGATCGAAGAACTGTCCAGAGAGTTCAGCAAGTTGCTGGACATATGTTCGATTGATCGAACTGGTTCTCCAATTGATCGAAGTTCTATTGAAACTGAACTTCGATTGATCGAAGTCTACTTGAAAACTGCTATCTGGGCTATTTCATTTACAGCAATTTGCACCTCTTTAATTAGCTTAACTTTTCATGTTTTTCTATATGATTTAAGGCTAATGATGATGACTAAGGGTTTTCCTTGTCGGTCCAAGTCATCTAGAGGTTTTGAGTTGTTTTGGTTTCAAGGGTTAGGGTCACCAAGGCATTTCTTTTACCTCTTCTTCTTCCTTGATGATGCTTGTCCACTTGAATCTTTGGTCTTCAACTTGCCAAGGCTCAACCAACATTACAACACATGGACGCACGTGATTGACAAATAAGGTGCACAAGTATGCCACAGAAAAGTGCACTAATAGGTTCCTAGTCCACTGTTCAAGCGACCATTTGTGCTTTGTTGGCTTTCTTGGGAAAAATCCTTTTTTCTTGAACTGTGTGTAGATTTATGATGGTAAGGTCTACTTTCTAGATTAGGGTTGGCCACTAGTTGTAGAGGTTTGGAATAAATTGATTGTTTATGAATTAGAATAATAAAGTTTGGGTTAATCATGCATTCATAGTGTGTGGGCGTTATCGAGTAGCTAATTTAGATGTTGTAGACGTTGTGTACCTTGAGTACTTTAGCGGGCTCCTAAACCACTTTTTAAATGACCTTTGCTTATTATGAGAACGGGTTGACTTTTTGAAAGATCCGATCTCGTACATGTGATTTTACTAGGTGGACTAGTTTATTGTGTGGCCGTGCCCTTATGGTATTGTGTAACACCCCAAGATTTTGGTTCCCATGTATAACACGACGGCCAAATTTTCAAAGGTCTCTTAGAATGTGTGAAGGGTATACCTCGTACATATTTACTCACAATCAAAAGCATTCCATAATAATTGGCATTCATGAGCAAAATGGCGAAAATAGGCATATTATTTCATTATGTTTAAACTAAGCTATCAAATAATACCACCTTATCCAAGGAAATCAAATGTCACATTATACTCAACTATGTCACCCACTAGGACTTATTACAAAAATCATGTCTCCTAACTAATGAAATTTCAAATTGACTTTAGGCCGCATCGGCCTCGTCCTCTGCCATCTTCTCTCACGAACACTCGTAGTCATCTCCTTATGGTTTGGGTTCCTATGGATCGTCACCTGCATGTTCTAAATTATTTTTCAAGGAAAACCGTCGAAATGAGTATAATGAATAACTCTTTTAAAATTAGAATAATAATCACATGTAAACATATCAAAACAACTATAGTCTCATTTAATGCAATGCATGCTATGCATGACCTGACATAGGGTTCTTTAACTAGTCATTCCTAACCATATGCCACTGAGGTTTTTGGGACACGCAAGCACATAAAGTTTGCCTGACCAAGTGAGAAGTGGGATGCTCATGGACCAAAACTCATGAGATAGTGTGCGGGAGAAGTAGGTCGCTCTAGTCTATTCTAATTCTGTACACCCACATGGAGCCAAGTATATGCATGAAATTAGCTAACCCTTTATTAATTTCAATTTGCACACAACCAATTATGCACAATAATTAAACCTTAGGCACAACCATAATAATCCCCATGGTTCATCATTCACTAAAGTAGCCAAGCCCATCGCATCTCCACCAAGGATGTCAAACCACACTTCTAAGGTCCACGATAATACATGTTAACCCATGGGCTTATGAAGATTCATAAACAAAGTTAAAGAAAAGAAAGAAAAGAATTTACCAACCACTTAATCGAGTAGTCTGATATCACCATCACAAGTCAGGGTGACCACTTAATCGGACAGTCTAATAGTACCGTCTCAGGTTAGGGTGACTTCCCGGGTAGTTTTGATATATATACCACCACAGATCAAGGTTCATCCACATCACGTTTAATACCGAAATATATAATAACAAAATCTTCATTAAGCCTTATAAAATAACTTTCAATATTATATGGAAGGGATGGTGGTTTATTCGAAGGCAATTACACTACCCCATGTCTGTAACAACATTACATCATCGCATCCGTTCTTCTTATCCAATGTATAGGAATAAGGTGTCCTAAAGCATCTATGTCCAATATCAACTCCACTTCCGTTGATTTGTGTTTGTTAGCATATATACAACATTATAAATATATCATCATGTGAGAAGAAAAGAAACATTCAAGAGCAATAACATAACAACACATGAGACATAACATCCACAGTTAAATTCATATAAAAATCACGCCAAACTTAAAGAAGTGCTCACCTTAATCTACAAGAAAATCTCCACTAGGAGAAGAAGTATGAAATTGTAGCAAGCTTGGTGTGGAAGATGGGGAATGATGATGAAAGGTGGTGGGCTCTATCTCTCTAGATGGTTGGGGATGAAAATAATGGGTTTTGATATGCCTTATTAGCCCTAAAAGATGCTTAAATAAGATGTGTAAAACCTTAAAACTGGATTAGCACAAGGGTGCACCTAATATAACTCGGATTGGAAGTCAGCCTCTTGGATAAACTGAATTCCGACGCTTCTCACGGCCTCGTTACCCATCAGAATTGCACAAAACTTGGAGATATACTAAAAGACTTTTATGACTATCAAATGGACGGATTAGATCCCTGGATGAAGTCCTAGAGATCTCACAATACACAAAATATAGAGCGGTTCTAAATCTCTCATTTTTTACGAAAAAGTAAGACCGATCATTTTTGGGTTTAGATTACGATTTACACACAAGTTATATTGAATGGATATTTGGGATATAAGCAAATGGCCATGCTAGGAACAAGATGGTTGGTTTGGATATTTCAGATGGGACCCATAATAGAATATGTGGAAGGCTAAAGTGGCTACTTTGTATGACACCACCAAAATAGAAATTATTTTAAGGATAAAATTTGTGGGGAAGGAAATCCTATTTTTGGGGATTCTCAGCATGATGGTGGTCGGTTAGGAGTTAGACAAGTCCTATGGTGGGGTCCACTAGGGTCATATCGGAGTTTGATTCACACCACACATCAAATGATCAAGTTTTGTATAATGTACTGTTTATAATTTTTGCCAACTTTGGAGGTCGCTGCGACTAACACCGTTAATGGATGGAGGAGATTTTTGGTGTATGGGTAGATGGCCACGTGGTCAAAGTGGATCATCAAGGTGGGGTCCACAGGTGTGGTGGCATGTGCACAAAGTGGGCACCTCGATAGTGATTCGTTATTTCCAAAAACATGAAGATTCACTGGACGTTGAACGTCAACTTGTACAGAGATGTGTTGGAACTTTCTAAAATTTTGGGTGAGTTGTGGTGTGATCCACATCGGAGCAACATCAAGCTAATCTACCCCAGTCGGTGGATCAGGCCATGAAATTAAACCATACACAGACTTGGTTGGAACTGATTTGAAGATCAGGTGGGCCATAAAGGGCTAATTTGCTATCGGAGCTTTTCTACGATGATCCAACAGGTGATATTTGTCGTAGACGGTTGAAATATGGCACAGAGGCTTCATTCAAAGTTTGGAGTCGTACATAATACGAAAAATGAATTTTCTTAAAAATGAGGGTTTTCTTAGTGGCATTTTTGTAATTATTTCAAAATAGTAAGTTTGACGAAATCTAAACAATTTTACGTCGTTCATGGCATCATTCGAAGCAATTTTTGTAAAGGGTTTCCTATTAGATCTCTCACAGATGATCCATTATTCTCAAAACAAGATGAATTCATGATGTTTAATTAAAATAAAATTTTGAAAATTTCTGAATAAATTCTGAAAATCCAGGGCATTACATATTGTACGGGATGTTTAGTCCACTGTGCGGCCGTCCTTGTCCAGCTGGATGTACATCCCCAGTTGAAGAATATTTCATGCATTCATACATTTATTGAGATGCATTGTAAATTGTGATTGTGTTGGATGTTTTTATGAAACTATACTCGATTGATATGCTAACTATGTAATCTTGATGAGACTTATTACTAAGTTGGCCACTCATCATCTATATGTGCAATTGTACCCAACCGCAAAGGTAGTGCAAGGTAGATCGTAGCGAGGTTTAGCTGAGGATGTCCTAATAAGAGTTTTGAGGAAGTTAGTTGTCGAGAAGCTTTGCTGTAGCAGTTGAGCTTCAGACCTTCGGTAGATATATATCTTGCTTTCCCTTTTGTGTTTTTGCACTTGTACTTTGGTTATTATGGATGTTTCAGTCTCTAGCTACGGGATTCATTTTGGATGATTTACCTTTGTATTTTCTATTGTATGTTGGCGTATTTATCATGGTTATAGTTATCTTTGTTCGTCTTTAGTTCCTCTAATAACTTATCGCTACTCTGATTATTAATTATGGGAATGAATGATAACCTGATTTAGTGGTCGCGTGCGAGATCCACCCACATGCGGTTCTTCCCATTGAGATACCCGAGTTCTCACCGCAAGGGTATCATCCTAAGACGGAAAAATTGGGGCGTCAAAGAGTGGGTGTCAAAACCACTGCTTTATATCGATCTAACACCTCAAACTCGGGACTTGAGTCTTCATACTCGGGTGTTGAGTTTTAAGGCGTTACAATTTGTATGTGGAGGATATTTTAATCTTTGGTTCTAACATTGATATATTGAATGAAACTAAGTCATTCCTTAATTCACAATTCGATATGAAGGACTTGAGAGAGGTGGATGTGATTCTTAGAATCAAAATTGTGAAAGATTTTAACAGAATCACTTTATCTTTATCGCATTATGTAGAGAAAATTTTAAGAAAATATAATCTTATAGACTATACACACGTAAGCACTCCATTTGATCATCATGTAAAATTGTGTAAAAATGATGGTGATTGTATTTCACAACTTGAGTACTTTAGTGTCATTGAGCATTTAATGTATCTAATGAATTGTACTAGACCTAATATTGCATATGCGATTGGTAGGCTAAGTAGATATACCAATAATCTTGGAAAAGATCTTTGGAGTGATGTAAATAGACTATAAAGATACTTGAAAAAGACTTACAGCTATGGTCTTAGGTATACTAGATATCTAGGTATATTAGAGGAGTATAGTGATGCAAATTGGATATAGATTCAATGGAATCCAAGTCCACTAGTGGCTATATGTTTATTCTTGGACGAGCTGTAATATTTTGGAGGTCTAAGAAGCAGACTTGTATCTCTTGGTCCATGATGAAATGTGAATTTATTGCTCTTGTAACTGCAACTGAAGAGGTCGAATGGTTAAAAAATCTACTTCTAGATATACCCTTGTGGGGTAAACCAGTGGCAGCAATTGTGTTGCATTATGATACCCAAGCTGCGATAGCTAAGGCAAATAATAGGATCTATAATGGAAAGTTTAAACATCTACGTATGAGACATAACTTAGTCAAGTAATTGATCCGAAATGTGATTATTGCAATTGATTTTATAAGGTCTAAAGAGAATATAGTCGATCCACTAACTGAAGCGTTAGTCAGAGAGTTAGTGATAAGTATATCAAGGGAATGGGGTTGAGTCCCACTTAAATAAATCATTGGCAATGGGAACCCAACCTATATGACTGGAGATCCCAAGAACTAGATTCAGTGGGTAATAACAAGTTGTCTAGAGTGCTTTGGTACCGGCACTGTAAATAAAAATCGAGAACCCCATTCCTATGGTGTAACAATGTCATGAACTATAGCGATGAAGGTTGAACCATGTCCTTAATAATAAGTTCTATAGCTGTGATAAAGTGAGATATTTAGCTACTAGTACATCCTTGATGGACTCATCTATATGAGTTTGGAAGTGAGGTTTCTTCTTATGAGAATTGCGACACTCTCTAGAGAAATCATGAAGCTGGGATAAAGCATATGGCCATAATGTGTTAGCTTTTAAAATTCAAGTTAATTTGAAATATTGTGCGTTATGTGTTTGGGTTGTTATTATGGGGGGTTGGTTCAAAACTCTATGTTACTACCTCTCAACAAACTAGACATATTTACACTAGGCAATGTTTAAGTCTTTAAAATAGCTTTACTGATGCAGCTCGTTTAACTGATTTGATCATTTGGTTTTCTTTTGACCATCTTTACTAGTTTTTTCAAATTGTGGGGGATTGTTAGATTAAAAAGGTAAAAAAAAAAGATTTGAAAAATCTAAAAAATTTGATTTTTACCTTTGTTAACTCACTTGTCTTAATTATATTTAGTTTTGTCTCAGATTGAAAAGTTGTTAAGAAAACTAAGTCTTTATATTAAAACCCCTCACTAATCATTTGTATTAAAAAACAAGGGTATGCCCCGTTCTGTTTTATTCTCTTTCTTCTTCTCCCTATTTTTCTTTTGTTTTTTCCCCTTCTCCTTTTTCTTTCTTTCTCCTTGCGCCCGAGATGTGGGTTGCTTCTTGTTTCCTTTTCTTTTCTTAGTAGGGGTATACCTCATTTTATTGTATCTTTTTTAAGGCCTCGCCCTGGGTAAGTAATAAGAGAGTCTCCTTACTCCTCCACCCCCCCCCCCCCCCCCCTTGTTGAACCCTTTTCTTTTCTTAGTAGGGGTATGCCTCGTTTTATTGTATCTTTTTTAAGGCCTCGCCCTAGGTAAGTAATAAGAGAGTCTCCTTACTCCCCCCCCCTGTTGAGCCCTTTTCTTTTCTTAGTAGGGGTATGCCTCGTTTTATTGTATCTTTTTTAAGGCCTCGCCCTAGGTAAGTAATAAGAGAGTCTCCTTACTCTCCCCCCCCCGTTGAGCTCTTAATTGTGCATATTCTAACCCCAATTCATCACTCATTATGCATGGATTTTATGTTTAAAGACTATTCTAATGCATGGTTTTGTGATTGGAGGAATGAGAGAGAGTTCACTCGATCAATAGCTAAAAGAAGCACATTTAGGAACCTTGGATGAAGACCCAAGGTGGGCCAAAGAATCATGAAGAAAGAAGGAAAGAAAAGAAAGAAGGAAAGTATGAAAAGGAGCCCCACAAGGTGGTCCGACCGGTCAAGACTGGTCGGCCAAACAGGCCCCGACCGGTCTTGACCGGTCGGCCAGTTGCTCTCCCCTCTCTTAAAGCTGCTGGAGCAAGGACACATGGGCTAGACCGGTCAAGACTGGTCGGCCAGCCCTGTCCGACCGGTCTTGACCGGTCGGCCATGCAATTTTAGAGTTCCAAATTTCAGACGGCAGGCTATTCTTATTTTTGGATTTTCGGTATAATTTTCTAAATCCATCTTAATGATATTTGGAAATCCAATATATCCATGTCGAAGAGGAGATCGACGCCGAAATAACCTAAGTGGTTTCGTGTCGATCGGAGTTACGGATTGACCGTGGTGGCCAAAACAATACGAACTGTCCAGAAAGTTCCAGATTCCGCCTACTCAACTCTAGGCCGGTCCAGGTGGCCCATCATTGATGATATGAAGAATCTAGTTTGACCATATTCTAGACCACATCTATATATGAATAACCACAAATTTTCAGATCAAAAGGATTTGTGGTTTGATCGTACCGGTTGAAGAAAGATGGACCATTCAGAAAGATCCAACTGCGCAGATTTTATAAAAAGTGCTAAGTGTTCTAATTTTCGGACCACATTTTGGGATTGTTTTGGACAATCTAATCCGTCTATCATGTAGAGGAGGGAGTTTTCTACCAATGTTCAAACTTTGGGATCAATCCGACATCTGTACACTTCGGAGCGTTGAAAGAAAGATGACTAGTTCTGAAGGTACCCGAATTGCGCGATTTTGAGAGGCGGTCGCTGATATGATTGGTGGGCTCATTAAGAAGACAATCTTGGAAATCTAATCATCTATGAGGAAGATCACATTACAAGAAAGCTACAAATCAAATTTGAAGGCAATCCGACCATTGGTTAAGCCGTACGAAGTGAAACAAAATATGTTATGTTGCGGTACTCTTGCTGTATTATAAAAGGAGGTGCTCTCTTCTATTCTAGGGCAACCAAGGACGTAGGGAGCAAGAGTTCAAGTCATAGGAGGCTTCCTAGCCTCCTCCAGCTAATTTTTCTTCTTTTTCTTAGTTCTAGTTCTAGTTTTTAATATGTTTTTCATTAGCTAATCTCTTAGCCAGAGCTAAGAGGTGAAGCTTGTAGTGAATCTAAGATTGTTTAATTCGTTTTATTGGTTTCAAGTTGAATTCCTATTGAAGAACAATGGTTTGAAATTTAAATAAAGTTCTAAGTAGTTTTTCTCTTAATCTTATGATGACTCATGGATGTTTGGAAGAATTACTTGAGTTCTTAAGTATTTTAAGTCAGTCTAGACCTGTATGATCCGAGGAATTGGATTACGCTTTAGAACTATGATCCTCATGTGGGAGCTTCATACCAAAAGTCTATTTTCTAGAAATTCTGGATTATGTAAGATTGTGTATGTGATTTGGATCAAGTTCAAATCATGATCTGTTTTATCTTGTGACAGGATTTAATGATGATTATGGTTGTGATCTTAACCTATTGGAATTGGGACTGGCAATTGAGTGTGCTCAAGTCCTAGTTTGCATTGAGAGAATCATGTACATGAATCATACATGTGACAGATTTATTGTTTTAACTGCTCTATTATCCAACTAAATAAGACTTAATTTCGATTCTAGTTGAGAAAGTGAGAAACCATAGCGAATTATGCATCTAAGGAGAGCTATAAGTGGATCCTTGATGCTCTAGTTATCTTTTCATTATCAGCTTTTCTATTTTATGTTCAAAACCAATTTCACAAACCTCTTAAGATTCTAGTTGTTAGAGTAGTTAGAATTGTTTACCTCCTTCCCTGTGGATCGACCTCGGTCTTACCGAGATTATTACTACATCGCAACCCTACACTTGGGGGAAGCGAACAAGTTTTTGGCGCCGTTGCCGGGGATCGAACCCGGTTAACCTGTGTGATAGGCAGCCCAAAAATAAATAAATAAATAAATAAATAAATAAAAAATAAAATAAGGGTATGCCATGAGATCAACCACGCACGCGCGTGCTAGGGGTCACGGCCGTGATTGTGGTCGTGGCGCGATATGGTGCGGTGCAGTGTAGTGTATCTTTGATGGGCACTAATTTGGTTTTCTCTTCATATGTTTTGTCCTACTAATGCATATGAAGACAAAGAGCCGTCATGCACCTACCTAATAATTAATGAGTCGGCATGCGCTAATATGCATTTATTATGGTGCTTGCATGTGCCTCTATTGCAAATCCATTCGAAAAGTCTCTCCTCTCTAATTTTTCTCGAGGGCTTTTCTACTATATTTGTTTGGGCAAATCAGTATGAACATTTTTGGGTTCGTGTGACTAAGATTGTAAGTGCACCTAATCAAAGTCGTTCATCTTAAAGGAGAGTTATTGTATTCCGGGGGCAGATTTGTTGGGACTCAATGCATTAGGGATCGTCTTCTTGAGAGGGCAAATCTATCTTTAAGACAATAACTATAACATGCCTCAGCTCTCCATATTATTCATTTATTATTTTTTATTTAATATTTTGAATTTTGTGCTATATTTTTATAAATTAAAACCAACGTAATTTATGTGAATATTTTTATAAATTAATATTTCCATCTCATGGAGTGGATCCTGCAACTTGGACGGTTTATATTATTCACATGAGAGTGATATGTTTCAGTCGATGAGTGCTAATGGGGTGATCTTTACGTACTAAGCAATCTCTGTGGGACCAACTGGTATGAATTTGCCTTATCCACGCCGCTCATCCACTTTTACAGATCATTTTATCGCATGAACACAAAACCGAAGCATATCCAATGCTTAAGTGGGCCATACTAAAGGAATCAGTGGGATAATGGTGTCCATCATTGAAGCCTTCTTAAGACCCACAGTGACTTTTATATGTCATCCAAAGATGTTTACAACCATAGGCGTTCAATTCCTACTATTTCCCCGTGTGTGGTTGACGTAAGCTTTGGATATGCTTCCATTTTGGGCTCACGCCCCTAAAATGAGCTGTAAAAGCGGATGGACGGGGGGCGGACAAGACAATACATCATGATGGCCCCCACAGAGTTGCAGCGCACAGTGTACTGAGTAACTCAGTACGCAATCCGCTCTAATATTTGTGAACGCTGACTGACTCAGTATGCCACAGCGCACTGAGTAAACTCCATGGAGCCCACAAGTGATTTATATATCTTACCCGCTCCGTCCATCTGTTTTTCCAGCCCATTTAGGGCATGAGACCAATATTAAAGCATATCCAAAGGTCCAGTGGACCACACCACATGAAACACAGGAGATAATGGCATCCAACGTTGAAACCTTCTCAGGGCCCACAGTGATGTTTACATTTTCATCCATCCTATTCAAAAGGTCACACATATATGGATGAATAGAAAACACAAATATCAGCTTAATCCAAAACTGTCGTGGTCCCCAAGAAGTTTTCAATGGGAGGCGTTCAATTCACACTATTTCTTGTGGTGTGGTCCACTCAAGACTTGATTTTGGGTTTATGATCCCTAATGATCTGAAAAAATGGATGGACGGCATGGATATGACACATGCATCAGGGTGGGCTCCATAGAGTTTACTCAGTACACTATAAGTATTAAGCTACTCAGTGGGCAATCTGGGTCGCCCACTGACGCGTTTTCTCCCCACGCTACTTTACACGCCATGCACGTGCCAACTAGAGATGTGCGTGGGGAACATCTGAGCGGTTGGTAAAGAGGGACCACTATATAGGAAATCTGGTAGGAAACTCCAACACGCACATAAAAATGATGGACGGTTGATTTATAGGAAGCTGATGAGTGACAGTCCAAAACATTTGTGGCCAACGAAAAGTTTCCAATGGTCATTCATGACTGTTTATAGTTTTGGATCTTCTTAAAGTTTGGGATCCCGTTCTGAAATGAGAAGGAAAAATAGATGGACAGTATGAATATACCCCCCCAAAAAAAAAAAAAAACATCAAGGTGGACCCCACATGTTGCCAGGTAGGGTGTCAAGGGACTGGGTTATGGCCGGGCCAAGCTTCGTCCAAGCGATTAACTGGTGGGTACCGCGATTAACCGGGTGGGTGCGTTGCATGACTAACCAAAAAAAAAAAAAAGCTTTGTCCAACCTTGGGCCGGGTTTGGGCTCATGTTGCTAAACGCAAACCCAAACTCAGCCCGAGCCCATGGTGGGCCAACATAGTCTAGCCCAAGTTTGGCCCGGATTGTCTATACAAGGCCCGGCCGGAGCCTGGTCCAAGCTAGAGCCCGAGCCTAATGAGAGAGAAAGAGAGGTGGGAATTGCATGGAAACGCCTGTAGGCTATCTAGCCCAGGTATGTTTTAAAGAAATAATATCATATTATTAATTAATCAAATAGATATTATTTTTAGGTCTAAAAAATTGCAGCTTTTTTCCATAATCTGATTTGTGTTTCCTTCCATGTATGGAAAAAAATTCACTTTTTTTTTTTTTTCCTCATTTGGGTGTTTGTTTTTCTTTTAGTTGCAACAAGAAATGATATTTACACCGTATCTCTTCTAATATTTTCACTTCTTTTCTACTTGTGTACTAGTGATGCATGTTTCTAATATGAAATCCCTTGTCTTCATTCTACCTGTTAACGCCAAAATCGTTCAACAGATAATGTGGAGGAATGTATGGTAGATAATGTGGACGAATGCATGGTGGATCTTTATCCGATGATGAGCCTCCTGATGAGCAGTGTAGAGTGTGGGAGGACCCTCCAATGCTTAAGTCAGTATAGGGATTGAAAGATAATTACTTTAAGAGGTAGGTGATCACCAGCAGCGTACGTTAGGTCGTAGAGGGATACCTCTATTTATAGGATCATCGGAGAGATTTAGATAGGTTAGTATACGGGTGTGATCTTGGATCTCTTGGGATAATTTAAGTTTAGAGGATTATACGGGATAATCCTTACCGCGTTCGAAGCCTGCGGGATTGGTCATTGTTCCATACATCAGTGTTTGGTATATTTGGTTCCGCGGATCCGTTGAGAAGTCGAGGTCTGCAGTCTTAGTTGCTCGGATGAAATAGGATTTTCTGGACAAGTGTTAAAGTTAAAGGCTGAGGTTACCCAGAGCTGAGGCCAGGCTCTGCTCTATATTTTCTGATATGTGAAGGAGGTGTCATCGGTAATATTTTGTGGTCTGTCCATTCTATTGCGTTGCCTGTCATCGGAGACCAAGCTCGAGGACTCGGTTCTTATTGGCCAATTGAAGAGTCTTTATGTCTCCACAGATTCCAGCCCTGATGCACACAACCAATTGGTCTTTAGTGGGCCGCCTATCAACAGTCTTACATCTCCCATGTCATTATATCGAGGACAACACGGATTTACCCATAGCACCACCTTAGAGGTGAGATGAAAGGATTGTGAATAAAAAAAAAATCATATGAACTGCACTTTCCTTTCTCAGTAGAGAAGGAAAGTTGATATTGACACCATTAGTTTTGGTTTGCCTATAACCATTTACCATTTTTGAAATTGAAAGAATAGGAAAAGTTGTACTTTTAAATTTCAAAATTGAAAAATAGGTGTTTTCAAATGAAAACGGATGGGTGTCTAGAAAAAATTTCTTTCCCATACATGTGTCTGTGTATGTGTGAGAGAAAGGTTCTCACCTTAGCTTGCTACCAGACCTTGAAGCAGCGACTCCGTCGCCCGTGGCCTGCTGCCAGACCTCGAAGCACGACTCTGTCGCCCATGGCCTACTATTAGATCTCGAAGCAGGGACTCTGTCGTCCATGACCTGCTATTAGATCTCGAAGCAGGGACTCTGCCGTCCATGACATGAGCATCAGAGCAACAAATCCCATCTCCCGCGGGGGGGGGGGGGGGGGGGGGGGGGGGGGGGGGGGTGGGGGGGATTATTGGGCTAGGCCGGGCTAACGACCCCATTGGACCAGCCCAGACCATTGATAGTCCTACAACTAGGTGGTGCATAAAAAACCCATGGTGTGCATGGTGGGGTAGAAGCGGATTACGTACTGAGTCACTCAGTATGCTAAGCGTATTGAGTAAACTCTATGGGGTCCACCGTGATTTATTTATTTTATCTACTCCGCCCATCCATTTTACCAGATAATTGTATGGCTAGAGCCCAAAAATGAAGCATATCCAAAGCTCAAGTGGACTACACCACAGGTGGGCCTATATATCACAGACGATATATATATAAGCCAAGGTGGGGCCTAATATAATGAATGATCCACATCAAAGGTTGGCCCTGCATGATGGACATTGGATATTAAGGGTGGACCAATCAGAATGTGATATTGGAAACCAAACATACTTTTCTACATTTTGGTTGGTAATTATGTTGTTTACTAAACATACTTATCTGTTGAATAAGTAGAAATCAATATAAGCTACTTGACGTATAAGTAGCTTATGAACCAAACAAGCCTGTAATATTAATGATAATAATAGTGACAATGATGGGTTACACAATCGCCGACTAGAATTGGTTCTCCAACTTTGTCTATTGGATTGACATTTAAAGATGCAAATCAATTTAAAATCTGCTAGAGCAATTTACCATTCAAAAAGAATTTAATGTACACTTCATAAAGAAATAGGAGGACAAGAGTTATAATAGTAGAGAATTTTTCTTGGTGAATTCATCTCTAAATTAAAATGGGAGTGGCTTTTAGATGAAGACATATCAAGAAGAGCACAAATGCACTTTTAAATCAAGTGGCAGTTGAGGAGGACTTGACATCAACATCACAAATAGAAAAAGAAATGGAATCTTAACTAAGAAAAGAGCTAAATTGTTCTATGTTGAGTTTTTGTAAGGACTGCAGCTTGTCGAGGATTGAATTGTCCACCTTCCAACCTAACAACACGAATGTGAGAGCCTTTGACAACTCAAGGAGATAAATTGAGGGAGAGATTGACATTGAAGTCCAGATTGGTCCAAATAAATCAACTATTGCTTTCCAAGTCTTGGACATCTCAACCTCTTTCAATCTTCTCCTTGGAAGGCCTTGGTTGTATCAAGTTGGGCCCATCCCATTGACCTTCCATTAAAGGTTAAATACATCTCTAGAGATAAAGTAATCTCCATTTCTTGCTTAACCTGAGCCGGTCCTTCCCTTTCAGCATGTAAATGGGCAAGAGTTCAATATGCTAGTTGTGTGTGAGTGTATATTCTATATAATTGTCTTATTTATATTTTTCTATTCTTTGTTCCCGTACAATTGTATATATAACTCTATACATTGTATTTATACCGAATTTCTAAATTGAAGAATATTATCATTCTCACTAAGCTCACATGGTCTCAGAGCTCGGATTTGATCCAAGCTGTTGATTTCATCAACTCTTCTATTGCCGATTGATCCTCTTGTTACAATCTAACGACATTAATCATCACCTCAATCTCGGTCGGCCTGCTCACCACATCCTTGAAACTGCTCGAGCTATTCTCTTATCTACTCATGTTCCGAAGGATTTCTGGGCAGAAGCTACTTGCACTACTGTTTATCTGATTAATGTCATGCCTTCATCAGTCTTAACTGGATACTCATATCCATTTGAAAAATTGTTCTCACAAACTCTTGACTATTTTGCTCTTCATGTGTTTGAGTGCTCTTGTTTTGTCCTCTTACCTTCTTCTGAACAAGACAAACTGTTTGTAAAATCTATAAAGTTTTATTTTTTGGGTTATTCTCACCATAAAAGGGTATCAATGCTATGATCCAATTGCAAAAATAACTCATGCCTCACGACATGTTATTTTCTATGAACATCTTCCCTTTCATTCATCAAATAAGAATAACTGTTTTATAGATCTTTCATTTCTTATTTTGTTTGACGATTTATCTTCTGGTGAGATATCATCTATAAGTCCTTTAGATAGTCAATCACTAGAAGCTTTAACTATTGCCCTTGTTCTACATACAACTTCTAGACTTGCTAATTCTGCATCTTCGTCAACTATTCATCATACCACAACATTAAGTGTTCCTTGCAACTGTGCATTCTTACTCTAAGCTACTTAACATCCTGAATGGCAACAAGCTACGACAGAAGAACTAGATGTCCTTCATTGAATACACACATCAGACCTTGTTTCTCTTTTGCCAGGAAAACATACAACTGGTTGTCATTGGGTGTACAAAATCAAAACCAAAGTCGATGGGACATTGAACGTTACAATGCTCATCTTGTAGATAAGGGCTATAATCAACAATTTGGAATTAAGTTTACAGAAACATTTACTCCTATTGCTCATATAACTACTGCCTAGACCCTAATTTCTGTTGCCACCATTCGACAGTGGCCTGGTGTTTCTGATCCTGAAAAATGTGTTTGTTAACTCCAACGTGCATTATATGGTCTCAAATAAGCACCTCGCACATGATTTGCTAAGTTTGGCTCTACAGTTATGGCAATTAGATTCTGACAGAGTTCCCATGATCCAGCTTTGTTCATTTCCAATACTTCGAAGGAAGGATTTTTCTATTGCTTTACGATGAAGACAATTATTTCCGGTGATGATGCATCTACTATTCATCTAATTAAGCAACATTTTAACCAACTCTTTGGGACTGAAAGATCTGGAATTTTTTTTTTTTTACTTTTTGGGTCTAGAAGTTGCTTACTCCCGACTGTGGTATTTACCATCTCAAATTAAATATCCTACTGACCGTTATTTCTAAAGCTCGATTAACAAAAGGTCAACACTCCTGCTGAGTTGAATGTTAAGCTTGGCCCTATTGATTATGAATTTCTTCTAAATATAACATTTTATTGACAATTTGTTGGTGGCATTATTTATCTCGATATCTTCAGACTTGACATTGCCTATGTTGTACATCTTGTCAGTCAATTTTTAGGTGCTCCTTGATCTGTTCATCTAGTAGCTGTTCTATGCATTCTTTGATATATTTGAGACACTCTTGACAAAGCTCTATTTTTCTTTGCGACTCCCTTGCTTTACCTGCCACTTGTTTGCCCTGATTTTGGTCGATCTGCTTTGGTGGCTACTTTCGAGGCATACCTTTAGCTATACAACTGCCTCGGTTAGGATCCACTGAAGTCAATGGGCTGAGATTACATCTCATTTTATGGTGGGGTGGCTATGGGTAGGTTTAACTATTGGGTAAGTGTAGGTTTACGGATAGAAGGATAAATGCTACCTTGTTGTAAAAGTGCATAAAAGTGTGGGTATGCACAACCAATTTTGCACAAATAATAATTAGCCTAGGAAAAATAAAATGTTAACAAAGAGTGAAGCAAAAAGACTAATCTACCCCTTAAAATATCCGGGATACACTTTCTTGTGCACTCAATCTCCTTGGGCAGCTCACCCACTACTGTTCATCTCATTCATTTTTTGTTGCAACATGTTCCTTTCCTATATACCCACCAGCTTGCATTTAGTTTCTTATTGGTTAATCTTGCTTGGTGTATGCTCTATGCCTTGTCATATTTACAGATCTTGGCCCATCAAAAATCATGATCGATCTTGCTTCTTTCTTTATGTTCACGTAAATCATTGATTCCTCAGTTGTAATAACATCGAGCCATCATCTCTGCAGTCATAGTTGCGGTTAGGTTAAGTGATGATCTCTATTGCTCAATTACCCCTAAATCTCTAAAATCTCACAAAGTATAGACTGCATATCAGTACAAGCAGAGAAAAGCTGTAACCTATTCCTTCTTCATAACTAAGGCCCTTACTCAAGATCTACAGATGCAGGCTAACTACATGAGTCACTCAAGCTAGGACATCTTTGATTCCTTGGTTTGTTGTAACCTTACGGTGCCTAGCAGCCATAGGTTCTGAGTTCATTCAGCTAGTGGCAACTCCCAATTACATAAGCGACCCACATACAATTTTCATGCCTCACTAGTGCAGAGACTTGACAGCCCCGCCTCTGGCATACACACTCCAACAACTGAGATAGTTTTAAGATTTTAGAAAATGAAATTTGAAGAGATAAAATTACATAACCTGAATCACAGATTACATTGTCCTTGAGACAATAGATGGCTCCACTACTACTTAAGCTAACATTGTAAAGAGTTTCACCAAGTTTGCCTCCAGAATAACTTAGGCCCTATACCTAAAATTGTTGCTGTACCAATATTGCACTATTGGACAACACCTCTACCTTTAAGGAGCAATATAAGAAAAATAGATAGGGTGGTTGGGAGAGATGATAGAGTATGAGATGATTTTCATGCGGTATGAGCTGTAATTAATAAAATGAATTATGCCCATGTGCACTTCGCTTTTATTAAAAGAGCTAATAATTGCATATTGGATTCGTGTAGACTGGAATGCATTTGTGCTGACATTTGCAAAGCCCACAACTAATCAGCTTAATGCACATGCCTCCATGTGGGCCCTCACCACTGGAAATGTTACTGCCGAAAGATGAAATGTGGACCGTTCTGGTGTGTGCCAAGATATTAGAAATAAGTAGACGGTTTAGAAAGCTCCGCTGTTTTTTTCACAACCGTATATTTGTTCAGTTAATTGTGGCCCACCTGACTAGTGGACCAACCTGAGTCTTGGGATAGGGAATCCACACAGTGGTACCTTTCTGATGGATGGCTTGGATATTGAATCTGTTCACCACGCTGGCTTCTGTGGTGGCTGACTTGTACAGGCGTTTGGGTTTAGCAAATCTCTATCTATCCTTTAATGGATTACGGATTGTTAATTCCTAAGAATAGATTATATCTCTGATGCAAATCGAGGTTTGAGAAGTGAGCCCATGTCTTCATCCAGGGAGGGAATTAGGTGTTACCCTGGGGAACAGCTTAGTGGGTGTTACCCCTACTGTGTGGCCCACATGGATGACAGTTTGTATATCCACACCGTCCATCTGTTTCTCCAGACGATTTGAGGATTTGATTCCAAAATTTAAGTAGATCCTAATCTCAGGTGGACCTATACCAATGGAAACAGTGGTGATTAAGTGCTCCACCATTAAAAATTCCAAAGAGCCCATCGTAAGGTTTTAGTAGTGTTTATTTGCAATCGAAACCTGTTGATAATGACAAGAAGATCTGGATGAAGGGAAAATATGAAGATCATCTTGATCTAAAACTTTTGTGGCTCACAAAAAGATTTTAATTGTCATTCATCACTATTTCTAGTGGTATGGTCCACCTGAGATTTGGATCTTTTTTACAGGTTTGGTAACACGTCCTAAAATGAGATGGAAAATCAGATGGACGGCGTGGATATTTAAAAAATACATCAATATGGGTCCCACACGGTTAGGGTAACACCCACTAAGCTGTTCCCCAGGCAACAGTTAATCCGCTCTCCCTCATCCATGGGTGGTCTGGGTCACCGACATTGAGCCATGCGTCGGGTGGGCCCCACCAGGTGACACTAAAAGTCAAGACAATCAACTTAAAAGGCACGCAACAGATGTACCCCTGAGAACTGTCTTCTGGCTAATTTTTTAGACCATTCGTTGTCTTCACATATGTGGCCCACAGAGATGGCGTGAAAAATCCACTCCGTCCATCAGTTTTGCAGGACCACAATAGGACAGGAATCTAAAAATCATGCAGATCCCGAACTCACATGGACCACAACACATGAAACCGTGGGATAAAAAACGTCTACCGTTGAAACCTTCCTGGAGCCGAACATAATGTTGACTATCCAAACTGTTCATAGGATTAATACCACTCATATAAACTGTAGGCACAAGTATCATCCTGACATAAATTTTTGTGGCCTCAGAAGTTTCCAATGTTGGGCTTTCAATGGCGTGGCTCATGTTTGTGCAATTCAATCAAAGATGAGGCTACATGTTAGTGAGGGCCTTTACTCTGTTAACATGTGTGATTAGGATAGTGTGGGCATGCCAGAGTCACACACAACTCAAGTTTGAATGAACGTGGATGCCCCGCTTTGAGATAGGCTAGTTAAGAATGAATTCAAGGACTTGGCCGCCCTCTCAAGCACCGAATGGTTATATGGATCAGGTGATTTTAGAAGGGTAGGGATTAGTTTTTATGAATGGATCCTTTTTTCTTGCGTTTTAAGGAATTTTTCTTTCACCAGCGACAGTAAATTCTGTATTTCTCGACAAACTAAAGATAAACAAATTTAAAGATAAAGGGGCTAAGAATGCCAATTTTATTGATGTGTATATGAAGCTCAATTCAATTAATAGAAAAATAAACTACGTAGAGAAATAAAAAAAAGATAAATACATGTGATTGCATGTTGGACAAACAATCAAGGTGGATTGATCAGCAAGATGTGACCATAGTGTAATCTTCAAAGGATTTAGTTGATCAAGATCCAACGACGGAAGGTCGTGGATATTTATATTACTCCAACGCGTACTGCAGTGATGGCATTGGACGGTAGCGATCTAAACTAAACTAAACCTCAGATGTTCTGTAACATAGCTTGACAAAAGTGAAGGAGCTAAAAATTAAGATAAAAAGATAAAGGGCAACGTTACACTGTGTAGATATATTGTGTTTAGCGTGGGTTGAAGTTCTTCATCGTGTTCTCTGTTTATTGTTTTAGGAGGCGACAAAACCCTCGTTGGGTTTCCTTGCTAATTCAGAATTCTTGCCAATCACGACATGTAATTGTTCTTTGATCACCCCCAACTTGATTAAAGAGATCTTCATAGATTAGAAATCGTTTTCAGATCTCCTATAAGAGCGATCGTGGAGATCTGTAGATCTTATAGGATGAGTCTCACTAAATCCGGATTGATCCTGAATCCATTGGTTCCCATCATCTTAGATAATGATCCATTTCTCGAATCTTTCTAATTGCCACGAGAGCACCAATCGTCTCTAGGAGGATCTTCCATTTTGGAAGAACTGTGTGAGACGGTCTTACCAAGCATATCCAGATTTGTGATAAGATCCCTATCTCAGCGGATCTTTTATAGCCTTGTTGAGCACGTTGCCTTAGTCTCATATGCCATGCGAATTAAGGTTGCATGCCATTCATCATTGTATCTTATCTATAGACATACATATGGTTTTGTGCTACTTTACTTTGGCAAGTGACGTGTCTCGGAATGAAATGGGACCAAAAGATATCCTTAAGCGAGTAAGATTTTGTCATTATTAATTAAGCACGTAGTGTCGAGACATGGTGACATCTCATTGGTTCACGTATGCATGGAAAAATGGGTATAAATAGCTCGTATGAGTTTTAGATCTACATGATTTTTAGATTCCTATCTTATTATCGTCTTATAAAACTGATGGATGGAGTGGCTTTGTCACAGGCATCTATGTGGGCCCCACAAAGCTTTGGAGTATAGGAACTTCCCATGCCTAGGGCATAGGCAATCCGCATCCAATGGTGGAGTTGCCTCTTAGCTTATAAAGCTTAAGCTTAAGTGTACAAATCTTCACGGTGGAGACTGTTGGCTAAATTCAATCAAACATGAGGCCACACGTGTGATAGAGGGCTTGTATTTCAAATTTTGTGTACGATTGTGTTATGTGCGGGCATACTAGAGTTGTATTTGACTCAATGTTTGAACGAACACTGGAGCCTCCCGTGTTGAGTCAAACTGATTAGAGAGTAGATATAGGATCCAGCTATCCTCTCAACTATCGATTGTTATAAGCAATTAGGCGATTTGCGAAAGTATAGGGGTTAGCCCTTCTAGATGAATTCTCTTTTGCCTTATGTCTAAGAACTTGTTCTTTCATTGATAAAAGCAATAGATCTCTCAAATGAATAAAGATATACTAATAAATAAAAGAAAGGTTGAACACTGTCGATTTTATTAATTGAATATGTGATCCATTACAATCGTCAAGGTATCGAAAAACAATCAAAAGAAAAGAGAGAGAGAGAGAGAGAGAGAGAGAGAGAGAGAGATAAATACCTTATCGGTTTGTAACAACAGATAATCGAGGCAAATGGTCAACATGATGTGACCAGAGAGGTGCGATCGCCTAAGTAAGAACTCAATTGATCGAGAGATAATAACTTAAGGTTGTCGATATTTAATCTAATCCTACAGTGTCGTAGTGGTGAAAGTTGAACGGTAGCGATCTATGCTAAAGCTTAGTTAGGTTATGCTAAGATAAGCAAAAAAAAAAAAAAATAAAAAAAAAAAAAAATTTAAAGATGATAGATTTTTTGTTTAGCATGAAGCCTCAAGCTCTTCATTGTCGAGGTGGCAAAACCCTCACTAGGTTTCCTTAAGGCCAGTTTTTTTTTTTTTTTTTTTTCAAATCTCATAGTAAATGCAATGTAAATGGGTAATTATTATTTACCAATGTATTTACATCCAGTAGTCGCCTCTTAACAATGATCTAATGTTGACATGAAGCTTCTTTGAGAAGCTCTTGCGCTGTAACAAAGAGTGAGGATTTCTCACTAAAATACGTGGGGCCCACTGTTATGTATGTTCTTGATCCACACCGTCCATTCATGTTTTCCTTTCAATTTTAGGCATTAGCCCAAAAATGAGGTAGATCCAAAGCTCAGGTGGACCACACCATAGGAAACAGGGGGAAATGAATGCTTGTCGCTTATTTCTTCTTTGGGGCCACAAAAGTTTTAGATTGAGCTTTCTTCCCCTTCATCCATATCTATGTAATGTTATGAATAGGTTGGATGGTATTTAAAATTTCTACAGCAGGTGTTCAATTCCTCTCGTTTTCTGTGGTGTGGACAACTTCAATTTTGTATCTACCTCATTTTTTGGCTCATGCCCTAAAACAAGCACGAAGAACATATGGATGGCATGGATTAGACACATGTTTAATGATGAGCCCCACAAATTTTACCACCATAATTTTGGGGGGATGACAACGTTTTGTGCCAAGGTTTTCAAGGTGAAACTATAACCTCATTTCCTCTTTTCCAATAAGGTAGAAAAAGTAATAATTGTTCGTTTACAATTCATGTACGGTGAATTTTGAAAAAAAAAAAACAGGCCGTTATTGATCCAAGATCTTTCGTGTATTCGACATTCATTCCTAATAGGAAAGGTTCCAAATGGATCTGGGACGACTGACTTCTCGAATTTTCTTCTCGTAGTTGATCCCACTATGGAAGATCTTCATGGCCCACTAATAGGGTTTGGGATTAATAAGAGTAACTTCTACCATTGATCCTAGATGTCAAATTGATTGCGATTATGCTTCTGCATGACCCAATCAAATCACCTCATGCATTTAAATTGAACTCTTTCTTTGATAGTTTGGAATGCTAGAGAGATTAATTAGATGGACCTGATTGACCTGATATTGATCTCGACGTCACACGATTCTAATCAATGCATGACCACAGGTCCTAACTCAGCATTCTATCATTTCCTAAATTGGGTCCGAACCATAATCAGATTTTCTTAGATAGCAGTTTGTGTTGGGGTTAGGAGCCCCGCAGCGGAAGCAATCAAAGCAGGCGAGGAACACACCACAATGGCAATCAACAAGCAAATCATCTCACACAAGAAGGCAATCCGATTTTTACGTGGAAAAACCCCTCAAGGGTAAAAAACCACGGCACAAAGCGATAACAATCCACTATGAATCAGAAGTTACAAGAGATTACAGAAGAAAACCATGGATCACAGCCCACAAGAGAAATCCCAAGCTACTCGAAGCTAATTCTCACACGAGGAGGACAAACCCATCCCTTTCCCTCAACCCAGAGAACTCCAAGCTTCCTCCCTAGCTCTTTCTCCCACCCTAGAACCCTCTCAATCCCTTGATCCATTGGCGGCAACCCTAATCTCGGATTACATCTCCTTAAATAGGAGAAAATCGGAATTAGAAACTCCTTGCGCAAAACCGCGCAAGGAACCAAGTCCAAAAAAGAAACTATCCGACCGGTCGGACCCCCCCACCGGCCAGTCGGCCGACCGGTCGGATGGCCCAAAAAAGCTCCAGATACCCTGCTGTCTTCATCTCCAACGTGACCGACCGGTCAGTGGTCTTCATGCATGAAGAGTAGAGGCGTCCAATCCCAACAAACTCCACCACGACTCTAATCTTCATGCAACACCTCGCCACGCACCATCTTCATCTCTACTTCGTCGTCATTATAGCTCCATTACTTCTCATGCCTCATCGACTTCATCCTTGCACCTTCATCACCCGCTTGCTGTGGCCCTTGGGCATGCCACACACGAGCAACCGTGGATCCCGCTGCCGATCTCGCAGCTCTACCATGAATAGTGCTCCCGATCAAACCCGATCGCAGTCGACAAACCTGATTGAGATATTGGCATACTGATCCACCTTCTTCAACTCTACTTCTTTCATAGATGTCAATCTCTTTCCATGTTTTTCTTTCACGGAATCCTTCTCCACAACGAATCTCATGCCAGAAGACGCCATTGATGTCTCGCCTCATATTCTCTTTGCCTCCTTCCCAACTTTTAGCTCTGATACCACTTGTTGGGGTTAGGAGCCCCGCAACGGAAGCAATCAAAGCAGGCGAGGAACACACCATAATGGCAATCAACAAGCAAATCATCTCACACAAGAAGGCAATCCGATTTTTACGTGGAAAAACCCCTCAAGGGTAAAAAACCACGGCACAAAGCGACAACAATCCACTATGAATCAGAAGTTACAAGAGATTACAGAAGAAAACCATGGATCACTGCCCACAAGAGAAATCCTAAGCTACCCGAAGCTAATTCTCACATGAGGAGGACAAACCCATCCCTTTCCCTCAACCCAGAGAACTTCAAGCTTCCTCCCTAGCTCTTTCTCTCACCCTAGAACCCTCTCAATCCCTTGGCCCATTGGCGGCAACCCTAATCTCGGATTACATCTCCTTAAATAGGAGAAAATCGGAATTAGAAACTCCTTGCGCAAAACCGCGCAAGGAACCAAGTCCAAAAAGGAAACTGCTCGACCGGTCAGACCCCCCCACCGGCCGGTTGGCCGACCGGTCGGATGGCCCAAAAAAGCTTCAGATAGCCTACTGTCTTCATCTTTAACGTGGCCAACCGGTCAGTGGTCTTCATGCATGAAGACTAGAGGCATCCAATCCCAACAGTTTGATCTTCGAATATTTTAGATCTTAGTGAACTTTGCAAGTTCACCGAAGTCTTTAGAAAAATCTCCCATTTAAAAAGTACTAAAAGAGATAGCCTTATCAAATACTTATATGGATCCATGGCTAGATCCGTTTATCGATAGATCTTTTATAGACGTGTAAGGTACACTACCTTATTAATTGGCTCACTAATTGTGGTCATGTGACATGGTATGCTATGTTAGCTCCTTTAAATGCATGCATAAGGGATTTGTGTTACTGCATTGAACTGCATATAGCCAAGGAAGATCAAATGAAGATGCTCCTGGTGCAAGTATGATTTATGTGAAAACCAAGCCCATAGTATTAACACATGGTGTCTTCCCATTGGTACACGTCAGGGAGCCCCAAAATGGGTGTAAACAGGGCCACCTTTTGCACCATTAAGACGTTTCACACCAGTGCCAATTTACCTACTTGCGTTGCACTCGGAATATTTTCAAATTCTGAAATTCTTTTCTCATCAAATATATGGGAAAGATTTTTCCAAGCCGACGTGCATGTACAAGGCAGATCATGTACACACCACTCCATGGCATATATGTACAAGATCCAGTCCATCCATCAGAATTTTCCTGCTATGTAGGCCTAGCCCAATAATCAGGCGTGTCCACTTTTCGGATGGGGCACAGTTCACGAACGTGTATGAACAAACGGTCGTGCAAAAGTTTGGCTGAAGTTTTCTAACCGGTCGGCCTATTTTCAATGTTGTGACCCACCTGATGAGCGGACTAACTTGATTTTGTGGGTGAGAGCATCTACACGGTCAGACTCACTTGATGGAAGGCTTGGATATTGCACTTGTTGTCACTGCTGGCACGCATGTGGCATGTACATGACATTGGCTTAGCGCTGTTCCTTGGATAAAAAACTATTGAAGGAGAATTTTACAAATTACTACCTCAATAATTAAGTAATTACATCTTGTTACCTTTTTAAAAATAGTTTTCAACAAGGCACCCATGCCTAGGGCTGTCAATGGCACGGATCTTGATCCGTATCCGATCCGTATCCGATCCGATTTAACCGGATTTGGATCATTAATCGGATCAACAGATCGGATACGGATCAAAATCTGTGATCCGTTTATTAATCAGGTCAGATTCGGAGCGACCCCGCTCCAATCCGATAATGATCCGATTAGATTTAAAATTAAAAAAAAAAAAAAAAAACACACCTACCTACCTAGTCGCGCACTGGGAGAACGAGAGAGAGAGAGAGAGAGAGAGAGAGAGAGAGAGAG
This sequence comes from Liriodendron chinense, assembly GCA_003013855.2. Classification (NCBI taxonomy): domain Eukaryota; kingdom Viridiplantae; phylum Streptophyta; class Magnoliopsida; order Magnoliales; family Magnoliaceae; genus Liriodendron; species Liriodendron chinense. The sequence continues at coordinate 1,044,831 of PVNU02002850.1, forward strand.
AGAGGCGTCGTCGTCCAGCGTCCACCAGGTACGTCTTCTTCTTCTTCTTTTTTTCTGTTTTTTTTTTTTTTTTAAACCACAGACCCAGCTAGCACTGGGAGAACAAGAGAGAGAGAGAGAGAGAGAGAGAGAGAGAGAGAGAGAGAGAGAGAGAGAGAGGGGCGTCGCCGTCCACCAGGTACGTCTTCTTCTTCTTCTTTTTTCTGTTTTTTTTTTTTAAACCACAGACCCAGCTAGCACTGGGAGAGAGAGAGAGAGAGAGAGAGAGAGAGAGAGGGGCGTCCACCAACAGCAGACCAGGTACGTCACTATGATCCAAACCATCAGTTCAGTAGGGCCCATGGTGGACGGACAGGATCGGGTCGGATCGGAGTCGGATCGGCTGAATCTCTGTCGGGTCGGATTTCGGATAGAAGTTTAGAGATCCGTCGGATTTCGGGTCGGATACGGATCACCCGGATCACAAATCGGATCGGATTCGGATCAGCTACTATTCACTCCGAATCCGACCCGTTGACAGCCCTACCCATGCCGGAGTACCTTCCCTTAGCTTTATTTGTTTTATTTTATTTTGAAAGTTCGGTCCCATTGTGCGAAGTAGGGGTCTCTGGATCCCATTGTGATGTTTATATAAAATCTACTCTGACCACTACTTGTGTCTATCCATGTTAGGCCCAGGTCCTAAAAATCAGCTTCATTCAGGTGGACCACACGATTCGTAATAGTTTATAGGGCAAAGCTTACCCTTCACATTGTTTCCCTTGGTGTAGCCCACCTAAATCACAAAGAAGTCTAATATTTGGGCCCTACACCTAAATTTTTGTTTGGAATCTAATGGTTGGAGTGGATTTCATATAATTATCATGGTGAGGCCTGTAAAAATCAAAGGTGGACATGTCTCTCCCACCCTGAATCACATGTCAGTTTTTTTTTTTTTTTTTAATTAAATCCTTGGAACTAACGTGGGATTACCGGTCTACTTGTCAGAGTGGATCTCTCATAAACATCTAGGTGGACCTCTTAAAAATCAAGGTAGGCATATGGTATTTTTTATTTTTATTATTTTTATTATTTTTAGGAGAATGTGCCAAATCCAACTGGTTCGACAATGATGGTGATCCACCTAGTGGATAACTTCCAACCTATTGATCAAATCAACATCACTCCTTTCAAATAGGTTGGCTCAGAATAAGGATCACCTAATGAAAGATCAATCGTATCTAATCATCTAGTTGGCCAGACCATGGAAAATAGTTTTAACCATTGATAAATAATAAAATACAAGTGAGGTCTAGTAAATGAGTGGATCTGGCTGATCTTTTCATGAAGAAATCATCATGGTAATTCCAATCCTATTCGATGGGTTGGATGTTGCAGCAATCTTCTTTTTTTCCAAGAAAATTTATGAATAATTGAGAGATGGTCTCATGCCATTGATTTTTTAAGGGCCATCATAATGTATACTTGAAATCCACTGCAGCCATTAGATGTGTAATCCCAATTTTAGCTCAGGGTTAAAAAATCAAGTTGACCAGTGATTTCAGGTCGGCCACCCCAAAGGAAACAAGTAGGAGAGTAGCGTCCACCTTTAAATTTTATAAGGACCACCATGATTATTATATGAAATCCACTCCAACCATTAGATCTCAATACAAAATTTAGGCCCAAGGCCCAAAAATCAGACCTATCTATGATTTAGGTGGGCTACACTAAGGGAAACAGTGTGGAAGGTGAGCATTACCTTATACATTGTTTCAAATCATGTGGTACACCTGAATGATGGATGGGGCCGACTTTTGGGCTCTAGCCTATCATGGGGTGACACATGTAGTAGTCGGAGACCTCGGTTAAAGAAATCTAACAAAAGGTAGTCCCATGATAAAACTTAAATTAATGAGGTGGCTTATTGGAAACCTTTTTGAAAAAGGAACTAAGATGTAAATATGTAAATAATAAGGTAATAATTTGTAAATTTCCCAAAGAAAAAAACTTAAAAATAGAAAATAATAAATTCGAACTTACGGTGAAAGAGAAATAAATATTATTAAGGGTGCATTTGGTTCCACTAAAAATCATGAAGTTTTCAAAATATCATAATAAAAATTCATGATATTTGGTGCAAACCAAACGCCTCCTTATTAGAAAATTTCTCTAATGTGAAACATGGCATGAAATTACCTGTGCACCAGGGCTCTTGGCTTGGGTGAGCCCGACTATAATGTTTGCTACAAGCTATTCTAACTATCATATGTATAAATTCATGTTAGGCTTAAGGCCCAAAACTCAGCCACCTTTATGATTTAGGTGAATCAGGTCAAAGAAATTAAGCAGTTGGAAGAGATGTGCACTGTTGATTTTTGACAGGGCCCACTGTGATGATTATGTGAAATTCACATGAACCATTAGATATTATACAATATTTAGGCCTGGGTCCAAAAAATCAAATTCATCTGTGATTTAGGTGGTCCACACCAAGGAGAAACAGTTTGGAGGGTGGTTGTCCCCCCTACACTGTTTCTAATCATGTGGTTCACCTAAATGGGTAGTTTTTCAGCCAGACGCCTGAAATTAGGTCAATCGCCTGGGAGTAGATGTTTGAAATATATGATAGTAGGCCCAACCAAGCTAGAGGACCTGGTAAGGTAAATGGCTTTTAGTAACTGATGGAGCCCACTATGCATTATAGTGTGCCTTCACAACATGGTTTTCTCGCCTTTTTTTATTATTTTATTATTTTTTTACTTTTATTTTTACCTGTAGCGCCCTTTAAGGTTATCACTACGTCCGGATTACCCATCATTTTTTTCCCATGGCACCCAAAAGCTCTGTCGACTCAATGCACCCAAAAGCTCTATGGGCCCACTATGATGCATGCTTTTCATCCATGCCTAGAAATTAACTCAATTAATTCTAGAAAATATGACATATGGTGGATTGATACTAGAGTTACAACTAACTTATCATTTGACAAGATTTTGTTCAAGGCATATGAACCTGTACAAAATTACTCATATCTCATCCTGAGCATGAATTTCACAACAAGAGCCATAGAGAAATGAACAGTCGTGCTTAGGACTGTCAACGGACAGGGCCGGGCTGATGTCTGCCTGAGACCGAGCCTGACCTGCAAAGAAAAAGGTTAGCCAGCTGAGCCCGACTTAGGCTTGTGATGTGCCAAAACCTATAAGCCCGAGCCCCGGGCCAGTCCCAACGAAAGCCCGACCTTATGTGGTACTCATGTACTTTTTCCTTCTTTGGTTATAAGACTGCAATAGAGTTTTCCTTGTAAGGAATTAAAAATTATGAGACTGAAGTTAAACTAATTGTAAAAAAATTCCAAAGGTGATAGAAGTTGAGAATATTAAAGAATTCTAATATGGATGTTATAGGATTTGTCTCAAAACATGAGAGGAGAGATGAATCATCACTGTACTAACAGATTAGTGAAGATAAGTACAGGTTAGATCATAGATCAGGTGTATAAGAGATAATTACAATTTAAAAACAAAATCTACAAGATTTGGTTGGGTTAATCCCGTGGTACTGCTGATGTGGATGTCTCATGAAGCTTTTCTCCACTAATCCCCCTCAAAGAAGGCAGAATCTAAAGACCAAGTTTGAAACAAAGATCATTGAAGATATCAAGAAGCAAGGGCTTGATGAAGATGTCAACAACTTAATTTCAAGATGAAGTGACCCAACCCAAGGAAAAAATGTAAAACATTAAGGGGTATATGAACAAAGCCCGTATATTAATTTTTTATTAACAGCGACCCAACCCAAGGACTGAAGATCCTAAAACATAGAGGTTCAATGATTGAATGTTGTTGAGAATACACTAAGGAAAATAACAATTTTCCAAGTCCCCATCCCAAGGTGTCAGTGCAGTATCTGTAATGTGGACAAGCTAGACATGTTCCCTTATATCTATTACATGAGTGGAATGTGTTATAGAACATCCTTGATAGAATCAGCTACATGAGTATTGAGGTAGCTGCTTCCTATGACATTTGGATTGAATCTCTAGACGACTTATGAAATAGATTGTAACACATGGAAGTAAAGAATTATTAATTCAAGATTTGGTTCACTGATAATCTTGTAAATTTTATTTTATCTCATATAATAAAGGTTCAAGTCAAAGGAGATCTTTAATTTTCATATTATCCCCTGTTTGCTCAGACATCTTTGCATTTTCTGTTGCTTTTAAAATAAGCAAGATAGTTGCATTGTCCTGGTTCTTTAAAATAAGTAACCTCTTTTTTTGTGTAGTCCCACCTGGGAGAAGTGAAGGGAAAAAGAAACCTATACACATACAGATGGTTTCTTAGATAGTTGAGCCCCGTGTAGAGGCTATACTTATGTGCATGTGGTTGGGGCGGGTTTAGTAGTTCTTTTTTCACACACCAACCTGAGCCAAATTCAGGTTGGTGCGCGTGCTTGTGCGTAGGTGTGTATGGTGTTCTTCACTAAAATGGTGTTCTTCACTGTTATTTTCAGTTGGTTCTAAAATGGTTGAAATCTTTACTAATCCCTTTTAGCTAAGTCTGTTGAACCTTTGTTTGTAACTGCTCTTGAGTTAGTGGGATCAATGACTAACATTGTAATAGTCGTGTCTTGAGCTATATAAACCCCAGCTGGGTGACTTGTGAAAAATATAGAAAGTATCATCTCCTACTTTTCCTTAGATTAGGGGGTGTTTGGATTGTAAGTTACTTAAGCTACTTACGCCACAAGTAGCTTATCTTGATTTATACTTATTAAACTGAAGTGATTAACTTTAAATAAAAAAGTTACTTATAATTGATTATAAACCAAACTTACTTATCTCAAATAAGTTATCTACTGCTGTAAGTAGAAAAAGTAACTTATTTGGTGGTATCCAAACAGGCCCTTAATGTCTTTGTTGCCTGAGAAAGCAATTGCAAGCTGTCTTCCTGGCTCGATTTGATGGTGCAATTGAGTAAAAATCACAGTTTATATGTCCAATTAAATTGGGGGCATCTATTGGCAGACGTAGCTTAATTCTACCGGGGTGAAACTTATCTAAAGATAATGAACCAGTTGTGTGCGGCCCTTGATCATGTATTCCAACACCAATTAAAGAAAGCATATAAAGAACTAATCCAAGCATCACTACCATTTGATGATCAGGTTAGAAAGTGGTAATTGAATCTTTACCTTTTTACTGTATACAGTAAAACAACGTCCATTTTGCTGCAAGAAAAGGTCAGGTAAACTTCAAGAGACTCCATACCTAATCCATTTGATAATCTTTTGAACCCAATCATCGTCTGGTAAGAGTAAGAGAGGCAAGCATTTTGAGAAAGCCTCAAGAGGCCACTATAATTATTAAAATTTATGATGATTTTTTAAATGATTTATTACTCTCAGAGACTATAATTTCTGGTCACAGTCATTTAAATAGTACAAACCAATTCGAATTGAAGTTCAGGTTGGCAAACATGATATTGGAAACTATCCAAAAATCATCTCTAATTAGAGTATTCCAATCTAATCAATAACATATACAGTATATTGTCACTGTATATGTGGAAACTGGAGTTGAGGTGTATCTTGGAGTACAATTCTTAAGTATCAATTTTACCAAACAGTTCTAACCTCCCACCAATGGCTTGAAAAATGAATAAATACAATGAAGAAAGCCAACTTATGAATGGGTCATGTGTTGGAGTACCCATGACCCACAAGAGTTTCAACATGAGGTCATGGGTTCAAGTACCCGTTGTGGTGAAATACCATTGTAGTGTGTGTGTGTGTGTGTGTGTGTGTGTGTGGATGGATCAAATCATGCGATTGCCATGATTTTTTTTCATCATGGACCTTGAAATGTATGTAAACCTAATGGACAACACATAACATCAATTGGACTGTCCAAGTATCTTGATGTAATTATAAGCTAATTTGACTATCTGAATTTTGGCTTGTAGTGCTTTAAAAAGTGCAGAATATTTTTTTTCTTCCACATAAATATATAATAAGATAATATAAGGGGCATGCAGTTTAGATGTAAGAAAGGTCCATCGAATACATTGACATCCACCTTGATAATGTTTTTGCCTTTTGGGTGAGTCATTGTCCATGGACAAGGGCTTCAATTGAGAGTGACCACCCACAAATTTAAACATGTTGTTGTCCAAGGGAAAGACTGGAAAACAAAATGTTCGTGGACAATGGCTTCCACGAAAGATGTTTTCTACTCTTCATCATTATGCACTATACCCCACTAAATGCAACCCAGCTATATATGGCATAGATTTCTAAAGCTAGAATGTTCATGTTTGAGGACATCTATCTTACAATCCCAAGGGCTTAAGAGCCAAACTTAACATGTTTTATCAATCTTGTTGCTTTTGGTGCATTGCTTAGGTTTTTAATAATTGGTATCAAAGCCAACACCACGTCTCGTGTTCAAGTCACGAAAGGAATGACCTGTGGAAAGGGCAACCTGGACCAAAGTGAAAGCCACCACAGCATGGAAAGGGCTACCTGGATAACCAGAGTGCAACCACTATGCCTTGGAAAGGGCTACTTGGAATAGAGGCTAGAGTGAGTGCTACCACAAGGTGGGCCGCCAGTGGATGTCGATTGCAAAGCATGTGGAATGTTACTATCCCAAGAGTTTAAGAGCCTAACTTTACACTTCCATCAGTCTTGGGGCTTTTGGCACATTGGTTAGGTTCCATCTATTACGTGCACTCGGTTAAGTCAGTGCATTTTTCCATGTTAGAACCTGTGTTATAGCTCACACCTTCAATATGTTCACCAGTAGTACACTATTAAACAAGAAATAATTATAAGTTGGTGTCATTCAAACACAAAATCTCAAACATCCATAGGTGGCCTTGTCCACACATTCGAACATGTCGGGGAGTTAAATCTTATACATTGGATGGACACGAAGTTTATGAAGTTGAAAAAAAAAAAATTGCCAAATTGATGAATTATGTAGTTAATGCATTTGGGTTAGCCTTAATTATTTAATACACCTTGCTCAATTAACAAAAGGGCACAAATCATGAACTTGTCCATATAAAAACAGTTGAGAACTCCTCTCTCACGAAGTTGGAAAATCAAAGGCTTCATGCTTAATCTTGAGAATGGTTCCCTACCCTCTGCAAAATCATGAACTTTTAAGAAGGATTTGCATTCATAGGTGGACCCCACATGATTAAAGGTCTAAATCAGTGACCATTTATAGTATAATCCATCTGTACCATCAAGATTCTGAATCATTGCTGAAATAGGTAGCTTCATCCGTTCAAAGTAATCTTTTTATTTTTTCTCTTTGAGAAAGCAAGCGAGAAAACTCTCTTATTACTTAGATAAGGCCTAAAACAGAAACAGCAGAGCAAGACAAACCCCTATAAAGAAAAGAAAAGAAAAGAAATATGTAGCCTATAAGACGTAGACTAGACATAATGGATAATAATTAGATATATTTCTATTATAATTATAAATATGGATCATCCATTTCCCCGTTGTTGATTAGTGATTAGGATCATCCGATGAGTGTGAATGCTTAGAAGGGACTGCCGATGGAAGGTAGGCCCCGCATGATGATGGATTCCAATCACATATAGGGTATTTTCTGGTATACTATGGACCATCCATTTTCTATCAATTGATTAGATGGTTATGATCATTATACAGTGATTTTTGTTATGATGGGAATCAAAGGTGGGCCTTGTGTCATAGACGGTCTAGATCATTAGTTGGACCTCTATTATAATCAATATGAATATTTCTATTAAACATTTGTTTGGCATACCAAAAAATGTGGATCATCTATTTTCTAGTCATTGATGGGATTGTCATGATAAAACGACCAAAGTGGTTTTTTTAGGAGAGAAGATAACAAAAGGAGAGCGCAGTTGATGGGAGGTCCATATCAAATGATAGGACCTCTTCTAATATAATAAATATGGATTATTCATTTCCTATCAATTCATTTAATGGTCAGGAACATCACATTAGAGTGGCTTTCAGAAGGGCTATCAGAAGAACATAGACCGTCCAAATTAATGACCGGATTTTTTTTACTACAATCAACACCGACCATATTTTTATTGCCTTGATTATTGGTTAGGATGATCCAAACAAAGTGGCTCTTGGGATGGATGAGCAATCAAAAGTGGGCCTCAAATGATGGATCGTCCAATCAATGGTTAGATCTTCTGATTATAATATAGAAATATGGACCATCTATTTTCCTATGTGGGATGCGTGATGGACGGGATTATTTTATATTTATTTGATTTCTACTATATCTAAAGTCACCCTGATCAAGCAATCTTAACCGTCCAGTTAAGGGCTGTCAACTAGATGATTAAAAGTAAAATAGTGAGTATTCCAAACAGAAGGGAAAAATCAGATGGTTGATATTATCTTAGTGCAATCTCGTACGTACATTCCATCCCTATTTGGGTCATTGATTTGGACGGACTAGATTTCCATGCAACTACTTCAGCCTGAGTTCGATGAGTCACCACCATTTTAAATGGTGCAACATTGACAGAGCCCATCAATACATTGACTAAACTGGTTTTGCACCACTTTGTGGGGCTGGTGTTGTGCATTCCACCGACCACCGACCCAGTGGACCTCCCCCCACTTACCAAAGCGAAATGAATAAAAAAATGCTCAGGCTACAATGTGAGGTCACCATAGCTTACTGCTGATACACAAAATGTTAATCTTGACCGTACAAATTAGGGAGTTGGTTTATCTTGACCGTTGATATGATTTGAATTGACTAATGAGTTGCCACTTTCTGAGTTACTTGACAAACATGCACTGCCTTTTAGAGCATTGAAAAATTGCAAATCTGACGTAAGGATTATGGAAATTAAGCCGTCCAAATTGTGGGTCCCATGCAAAATGGCTGCTAAATGGAAAATCATGGCTGATTTGCTTGATGTCCTAATCCGCTGAATAGTGGACGTTTAATGGACTTTGAAAAAACAAACAAAATCCAACCGTCCCAATTCAACAAAACAAATGGCTACAAATTAGAGGTTAGTTGTTACAATCCTTCAACTAATCTCACTTTTGAACCATGACCTGTTTAAAGTGGGCCCCACAGTTTGGTATTTTACACGGACTCGGATTGGTAGTGGAGAACACGGCACTGAGGTCGGTACTGTGTTGACGTGGCAAAGCTCTGTAGGCCCACTATGATGTATGTGTTATATCCACGTCGTTCATCTTTTTTGTCAAATCATTTTAGGGTATAAGCCCAAAATGAGGTAGATCCAAAGCTCCAGCAAACCACACCACAGAAAATAATGGGGATTGAACGCCTACCATTGAAAACTTCTTGAGGCCACAAAAGGTTTGGATCAACGGTGGGAATCCTTTTTTTGGGTTCATGCCTTAAAATGATCTGGAAAATGGATGGACCGTGTGGATATAACACATACATCATAGTGAGGCCCACAGAACCTTGCCACGTGCTGTGTTCTACACAACCCACTATTGCAATTTTCTAGTGCTTATATCTACTGAGAGCAGATTCTGTGCTTATATAGCGAATGAGATTGAAACTGTCCATTTTGTGCTTCCAACGGTGATTGGCCCATGGTCCAAAAATCAGAGTGTTTAGACAGTTCTAGCCCTTTGTATGATAATACTAAAAGACAAAAGCCAACATTAGCCGTTAAGTGAGAAAAGAAGCCCATTTACTAGATGGTTAAGATAGAATAATCAAACAGATTTTGACTGATATTGAATTGACGGATGAGTCCACCAGATGTCTGGTTCAGATCATCATATGGGCATTCCATTAGGTGCTCTACGCAAATTGGAGGCATGAAAAATCCGAATAGGATTGCCTGGTGGCCCACAAAAGTTTTGTAATTGTCAATAATCACTGTTCCCTGTTGTGTGGTCCACCTGAAATTTTTATCTACGTCATTTTTAGGAACATGCCCCTAAATAAGCTGGTTAAACAGATGAACCGAGTGGATTTATAATGCATACATCGTGGTGGGCTCGGGCTCTACGGTCCGGGTCCCACCCATAGCTGGTTACTGGGTCGAAGAGCCAAGTCGTGCTCTATCTGGTGGGATGGTTATAGGCCAAAAAATTGCAGCCACTGGACAAACTCAGACAATCCAGTTCAATCTGGACCGTTCTAACTGTTCATTTTGCAACTGGCGTATTGGATGGCTTACCGTCCGTTGATTTTTTGGGATGCGTTCTATCCGTGTGATGGCCCACCACAACCCCATTCAACACACGTTTGCCGGAGTGCACTAAGTTTCATACAACTCATCACCACCCCCACCCGTGGTGTTTGGATGTGTTGAACGCTGTGGGGCCCAACGTGATGTATGTGTTTTATATCCACACCGTCCATCCGTTTTGTCACCTCATTTTTGGCCTGACCCAAAAATGAAGCATATCCAAAGCTCAAGTGGACCACACCATAGGAAACAGTGGTGATTGAATGCCCACCATTAAAACTTTCATGAGGGCCACAGAAGTCTTGGATCAGGCATCTGTGCTTTCCCTTTATCCAGGTCCCAGTGACCTTATCAAAAGTTTGGATAACAAATAAACATTACTGAGGCCTACAAAGGTTTCAACAGTAGATATCATTATCCCCACTCTTTCCTGTGGTGTGGTCCTCTTGATCTTCCGATCTGCTTCATTTTTTAGTTCAGAACCTAAAATGAGCTGCAGAAACAGATGGACGGCATGGATATAAAACACATACATCACGTTAGGCCCCACAATGCTCAACACATTTGATGGGTGTTATCAGATGGCAACGCACCAGGGGAACCGACTAGGTGCGGCCTGGCCGCACCCAAGACAGTGTGGCCCTTGCTGTGGGACCCACCTTGATGCATTTATTCTATATCCAAGTCGTCCATCTGTTTTCCAGATCATTTTAGGCCATGAGCCCAAAAATGAGAATTTGAATCTCAAGTGGACCATAGTGATTGATCGTCCCACCGTTAGAAACTTCGTAGGGCCCACCGAAATGTTATATCTGCCATTCAACCTGCTGATAAGGTCACATAAATGGACAATCACCACTGCTTCCCATGTTATGTCCCAAAATGATCTGAAAAAATGGATGATATAGAATAAGATAGATCAAGGTGAGCTCCACAGAAAGGGCTGCACCATCCAGGGTGAGGCTGGGGCCACACCTAATCTGCTCCCATGTGCTGGTTCCACAGTGGGGTTGGCGATTTAGACAGCCTCAATTGAGCGGGACTTGGCGCTGTTGATGAATCACCACCATTTGACAAATGGGAGGAAGCATTAGCGGTACTCCAGGCCATGAAAAATCAAATCAAGGAAGGTGAGTCTAACCAGAAGAATCCTCCACACCACTTTTTCTGGATCCCTCCATCATTCCAAAGGAGAAGCTATAACATACCAAAAGCAAAAGCAAATGGCCACTCAAAGTTTCAAAATTCAAAAGAACATAGAAAAAGAGAAAGAAGCCTAAAACAGAAAGAAAGAAAGAAAAAAAAGAAAAAAAGAAAAAAAAAAAGAAGGAAAAGATGAAAAAGAACAGACAAGAAGCAGTTGAAGAGAAGATCCATTGACACCCATGTTCTCCAAGTCATTTATCAATCATCCAATTGCCCTGCACGTGCACACAAGTACTGAATCTGGACCTTTCATCTGCTACGCCCACCGTAGATTGGGCGGGCCCCAGAAATCACAACTCACAACGGTTTGACATAACTGAATTGAATATTAAAATTTAGCAATGGATCCTTCCCAGCTTTTAAACACAAGAAAGAAATGTTCACTTACCATGCTTAAAGGTTTTCCCGCCAATTGTTACACATGTGGGACATTCGAGCCGTGTGAAAGGTTGGAACCATCATGAACATTACCTGGCGTAAAAATCAGGCCGGCCCCACTGCAAGGTTTCACTGTCAATCTGTGGTATGTGCGGAGCATTTGATCAGTCTGAAAGTCCACAACCGTGATGAAGATCACCTGGTGCAAAAATCTGGCTGACCCAGTTGGCCCGAGTTTTGTGCCAGGTGATCTTCACGACGGTTCGAACCGGTTTGAACCTACCACACCAGGATGTCCTAAACAAGTAAAACAACATGAAGATCAGAAGAAAAGTACCTAAAACCAAAACTTGAACAAAGAGAGTGATTCCTGGATCAGCTCAATTTTTTAGCCAACAGATGTTCATGATGATTCCCGCCTTCCACACGGCTTGGATGTCCCTCATATATTGGGCGGTATAACAACATTGAAATCAGAAGAACAGTACTTCAAAACAAAGCCTCAAGAAGGAGTAATTGATTGATTGATTTCTCAAAAAGAAAAAAAAAACAAAAACAAAAATACAAAAATACAAAAAAAAAAAAAAAAATTACAACAATAAACACCATCACATATCTCAAACTCTTCTATCAGTCCATGGCAATCCCACATTCAAAGAAGAAGAAATGCCCATTTGGGCAGCACTGCTACTACTATCACTACTCCTAACATCACATGGATTTTGCAATTTCCCCTTCTTAGACCACAACCAGATCTTAGAAACAGACAAGCTCTCACCTTTGCTGCCATTACACAACTTCTTACCATCCAAATCCACCTCAACTTCATCACATCCTTTCCTTCTCAAAGTCTCGTTCTTACCTTCACTACCATCTTTCTCTCTTTGGCTCAAAGCTACTCCAACTTGCAGATTTGAATCCCCAACAACATATTGAAAAGACCCCATTGAATAGCATCTCCTTGCATCCAAATTGCTGCTACTGCTCTCTCCTTCCCCTTCATTATTCAAGCTCTTGAATTTCCCAAGCCTAACAGGCAAAACCACCCTCTTCTCACTGACAATTTCCTCCTTTACTCCCTCCACCTCTTCCTCCTTCTCCTCTCTCTCCATTTCGACCTTCTGATTGGCTGAAAATCCATCTCGCCCTTCACCTGTAAAACCATCTTCTTCATTCGGATCGTCGAATTCGAAAACTGGGTTTTCAATCGCAAGAGCAGAGGAAAATAGAGTCCCTCTGCAGAGCGGGCACGTCGAGTTGGAGAGGAGCCACGTGTCGATGCAGTTTATGTGGAATGCATGGCTGCAGATAGGGAGCAATCTCAGCTTATCTTCTTGAGAGAATTCACATAGACAGACCGCACAATCAAACGGCTCCTTCAGACCCATGATCTCTTTGTAGAGAAAGACGGGAAGTGCATCGATGAAGGCTTGGTCTAGGCCTGAGTCATGGAGATGGAAGAGCTGTTGGAGCTGCCTCTGGAGAGAATCAGAGCCCGGGATTTCGGGATATCTGTTGGATTGGGATGACGATGACGAAGACGGTTGTTTGATGAGGAATCTAACAAGAAGGTGGAGAAGACCGGAGATGAAGAAGATCACTGCAAGAATTACTATGATGAAAAGAACAGCAGGGCTGATTTTGCTGCCTGACGGTGAAGGTGGTGATGGAGGAGATGGCTCTTTCTGATAACTGCTAGTGTAAGGAGGCGGCGGAGGAAGGAGATGAGGGAGAGGAGTTGGGTAGGCCGAAAGGCCATCTTTTTTCTTGATTTGGGACAAAACCCAATTCATTTTAGGTGACGGGAAGGCGAAAAGGGCAATCTTTTTCATTGGTTTGGTTATCAGACCCAATTCATTTTGGGAGATTGGTAGGCAAACAAAACCATGCTTTTCTCTGATTTGGTATCAGACCCACCAAAGTCAGAGATGGGTAGGCTGGAAAACCATGCTTTGTGATTGATTCACATCCAACACAAATCAGTTTAGAGGATGAGTAGGCGGCTAAAAAATCCTTTTTCTTACCTGATTTGGTATGAAACCCAATTCATTTCAAGAGATCGACAGCTACAAAAACCTTTCTTTTTCATTTTCTTCGATTCAAACTCATCTCAATATAAAAGATAGGTATATGCTAAAAAGGCAATCTTTTTTCTTGCTTCAGCATTCAAAATAAGATAGTTTTTTTTCTCCACAAAAACATCTTTTTCCTTCCTTCATTGAAACCAAATCCAAGTAATTTTAGTACATGGGTAGGCTGAAAAGATCAGCTTTGTTCTTGATTTGAGAACAAATCCAAGTAGTTTTTGCATCAAGAGACCATCATTTGAGAAGATGGGTCACTAAAAAAAGAAACTCTTTTTTCTTAATCTAGTTTCTAGAAAGAGCAATCATAAAGAAGAAACCATCTATTTTTCCTCTACTGAGATGAAACTCAATCCATTTTAGCAGATGGGTGTGCTAAAAAAAAACAGCTTTTTCTCTATATATTCTAGATGAACCAGGCATTTTAGAAGGTGGGTGTGATCTATCTACATGAAAAATAAATCTATCTTTGTTCTTTCTTGGATTGAAGTAAAACCCATGTCATGTTTGAGAAAGAAAAGGGGGAAGAAGTACCTACCTCAGTGTTAGAGAATCCTCCATTAATGAATCTCATTCCCCTGTTGTTTTTTGAAGGGTCTTTGTGTTGGGCAGTGTTTTGCAGGAGAGAGAGAGCCCTAAAAGTCAGTTTCTTAGGAGGGGTTTTATAAGCTTTTTATATTTGCTTTTTTGTAGTGGAATATATAAAAGGAAAAGGTGGGAAGAGGGAAGGGTAGTAGTAGGTTCCAAGGTGGGAAAAGGCAGAAAGGGTGCTGTGAGTGAGTGAGAGAGAGAGAGAGGAAAAACAGAGAAATAGGCTGGGAGCACCAAGAAAAAGAGGGGTAGGGCTATTTTAGAAATCCTGATAAATTGGGGTTATTTTCGTATTGTCGTTATGAAAAACACTTGGAAGGGGTACCTCGGTTACTTTCACATGGAAGGAACGACTTAAACGTACATCAAATCCACGCCGTCCATCGCCACACCATCCTTTTTGGGCCTTGAGTCTAAAATTGAGGGTGATTTAACACTCAAAGTGGCCCACCCCAAGATATCATTACCTAAAACGTCTACACGCGGCTTCGGCGGATCTCCGGATCCACCGAGGTCAGTGGATCCCTTTCTGTGGGGCCCACCGTGATGGATGTGCCTTACATCCACGCCGTCCATCTGTTTTGATGGCTCATTTTAGGACGCGGATTGGGCACCACCCACGCAGCTAAGAGAGGGCGGATTGGGTACTGCCCCGACCGGGGCCTAGCTAGAGACGGACGGACGGACGGACGCCGATTGCGTCCTACCCCCTCCCCGCCACGAACGGGCACATCAGCATGGGGCCCACCCTGTTTCATCTGTGTATCCAAGCCGTCCATCCCTTTTTCTCGGATCCTTTTAAGGCGGGCCCCTAAAAAATGAGTCGACCACACCAAATGGTAAGCTTAGGGTTGCATTAAATGAACAAAGCATTAAATGCAAGAGTCATCTTTGCTGTGGTCCACTTGAACGTTGGATCTGCCTCATTATTTTGGACATGGATGGACTGCGTGGATAAGCAGATGCATTATGGGGCCCATAGTGTTCATCCATTTTGACGTATCATTTCAATATATGAGCAAAAATAAATGAGGGAGGTTGAATTTGGTTGAATTTTCAAATGGACCACACTCACTGTTGAAACTTTCCTAAGGCCCACCATGATGGTTAGTTGACACCCAACTTTGCTCACAGGACGCATGACTGTTTTTTTTTGTTTTTTTGTTTTTTTTGGGGGGGGGGGGGGGGGGGGGGGGGGGGGGTTAGGACACACACCCACACTGTTAGCCACTCTGCAGTATTAGCCACCCCGACGTTGGGATTTGATACATAGAACTCAGTGTTTTATCTTCACTTAATCTACTATTGTCTCAAAGGGATGGAGGAAATTGAAAAACACAAAATAAAAATCATCTTAATCGAAAGAGCTCCACCACCCCAAAAAAAAAATTCAACCACAATTGTTTAATTCCCATTATATGGTCCACGGATAGTGTGAATAAAACCCATACATCATAGTGGCTCCTCATGGGTTCCTAGCTTGGGACTGGTCAGGTAGTACCCAATAGACATCATCCAAAAGGTTAAGCAAAGCCAAATGGCAGGTGGATCACAGACCACAAAATAGTACTTTTTCAGGATCATCAAAATATTTATTTACCATCAAACCTGAATGAAGGGACCACACAAATATAACTTGATTAAAAAATTTGATGGCCCATGAGAAGTTTTTAATGGCCAATCATCATTGTTTTCGGCAGCTGTGGCCTACTTGAGATTTCAATTTGCTTAATTCTTGTGATGGTGCCCTTAGAATAACTTTTCAAAACAAATGTAAGGTGCATACATCACAGTGGGCCCCATTGTCAGGAACCACTACGCCCCCCAAAGCTCAAGGTGATTCAACATTGTTTGGAGTGCGGATTTGAAACTCAATTCAGATTCCCTGGATTTGAAACCCTTGGTTGTGTTTGACACCTTAGATTTGGAATCCTGTAATCCAAAAATATAATATTTATTGCGGTTTGAATTTAATTACTAAGTCAACTTTAATATTCCTAATTAGCATACGCATGTAATGTTTGACACAATGGTTGTAATAAGCTTGTTAAAATATATATATTTTAGTTAAAAATGATGAAATTCCAAGTGTCAAATGGGCCACAAGCACATGATCACATCCAAGTGACCAACCCACAAACTTTAACGGTGGATTTTCATGGACAATGTTTGGACGACGTAAATCATCCTATTAAAGTGATTTTAGTGATGCAGTTGATAATCTAATTGTTTTGGAATATCATCACTGGACCATGTGCCCAATAAATTAGTAGCCAAGTGACACATGTGTTACATATGTGACTTTTGAAAGGATTTTAGATGTAATCCAACATTTTACCTTAGGGCGTGTTTGATTTCCATTTACATAGGGTCAATACAAGCAAATGGAAAATTATTACTTTCCATGTAATTCTTGTACTTGTCGACAATGATCATTTTGTTTTTTATGCACTAAAATCAAGGAGGGTACATATTTATTGCGGGGCCCACTATGATACACGTGACTTATCCACACCGTCCATCCATTTTGCAAGGTCATTTTAGGGCATGTACCCAAAATCAAGGTAAATCCAAAGCTCAAGTGGACCACGCCACGTGAAATAGTGGTTTGAATATATACCATAAAAAATCATTTACGACCACGATTTCCTATGGTGTGGGCCACGTGAACTTCAGATATACTTCATTTTTGGGCTCATCCTCTAAAATATACATTTAAACCAGATGGACAGCATGGATATGTGACAGGGATCACAATGGGCCCCACGAATGTATGGTCATCCTTCTTTGAACGTATTTACAAAAAGTAAATACTCTCTTTATCAAGCAGATAAAAATTGTAATAATTATGTACTTGCACACATTTGCCTTCATTTATATCATGTAAATGAAAATCAAACACGCCCAGGATTTGAAACCCCCAATTACTACATATGCCAAATACACAAGGCTCAAATCCCTCAAATCCATGGTGCCAAAAGGGCCCTCCTAAGGTCACCCCCATGACATGATGCCTAAAACCTTTACATTAATGGTATGACAGACTTGACTTTTGAAATACTATCATTTTTTGGCAATTCTTTCATCCAAACGCATTAGATGAATAGATTGGATGGAACGGTGAGTCCTACATAAAACTAAAGGGTGAGTGTTCAATCCCCGCTAATTCCTGTAGTGTGGCCTATGATCATAACTTTTAGATTCAATGGTTAAAATGGGTCATCGTACTTGATGGACAGGATGGATCTCATGAAAGATGCATCCACGTGGCTCTACGCTTGTGAATGTAAACCACCTATGTACCTAGCAAAGTACTACCTAGAAAAGATAGAGACAAAGGGTATTTTTGTCATTTCGCTAGGTAATTTGGTAAATGGGGGATGCTGCCATTTTCATAAACTAGATATTTAGTAATGATCTTCATCACAACCCTGCCACGCACATACTTGCATATGGAATCATGGCTATCCATATCAGATATCTGTACCGTCCATTAGCTGTAGTGTGCTCTTTCAAGGCACCCTTGAAAAAATTATACTGATCAGATGATCTAGACCGTTAAGTTATTGACTTGCAAGAATTGATTGTTAAGATTGTTCATTAAAGATAGGTCGAGTCAAGAATATTCAGAACCATTTGATTATTGTTGTTTTTTCACGGTAACCGACGTCCCTGAATGATGGGAATGATGACAGGTTCAAACACAACTACGTGCGTGGCGAGGCTTCCATACACATAGGCGACAGATCTTTTCTCTCCCTAAATATCGGACGCGGATTGCCTGCGAAAGCATTTCGCATGCATCTCCTGCGCTGGGAATCTAGGTGGGGCCACGTAATGTTTGTGAGAAATCTACGCCGTCCAACCGTTTTGTGAGATCATTTTAGGCGTTGCGACCAAAAATGAATGGGATTCAATACTCAAGTGGGCCGAAAATGTGACGATTGAACTTCAACAGTTGAAATATTTGTGGGGCCACAGAAGTTTTGAATAAGGATAATATTTGTTTCTTTTAGTTTATCTCAGTAGGAATGACATTATGAACGGTAAGAATGGCATATAAACATCACTGTGGACCCCATAGAGGTTTCAACAGTTGGTATTTCACTACCCATCTTTTGCTTTATTGCGGCCCACTTGAGTCTTGGATCTTATTCATTTTTGGTTGAAATGCCTAAAATGATCTCACAAAACGGTTGGACGGCGTAGATTTCTCACAAATATTACGGTGGGTCCCACATAGATTCCTAGGCAGGAGATGCCTTCGAAAGGCTTTCGCAGGCAATCCGCGTCCCTAAATATCAGAGAGATGCTCTACGGTGCTCCTGAGACACATTTTCATTAGGTTACTCTCGGATCCCTCACTGTGGGGCCCACCATGATATATGTCTCTTATATCCATGCTGTCCATCTATTTCGGTAGATCATTTTAGGGTATGAGTATAAAAGTACAGTAAATCTAAATTTCAAGTGGACCACACTATAGAAAACAATGATGATTGAATGCCCACCATTAAAACCTTATTAGGGGTGCACCCGAATGTTTATTTTCCATCCAACCTGTTGATAAGGTCACAGAGACTTGGACGAGAGGACCACACAAATATCAGCTTGATCGGAAACTTTTGTGGCCCTTGGGGAGTTTTTAATGGTTTGTCAATCAATGTTGTTTCCTGTGGTGTGGTCCACCTGAGTTTTAGATCCGCTGCATTTTTAGTTCGTTCTGTAATATGATATGGAAAAATGGATGGACGGTGAGGATATAAGACATATTTCACAGTGGGCCCACAGTAAGGAGTCCACCGAAGCAGGGGCCTTAGACACTACGTGGGCAAGTGAGATATCCACACTGCTGACGGCACAGTGGGTGTGTTGCGCGATCGACTGGATGGGTGGGTTGCATGAGTGAACAAAATAATAAATTAAATTAAAAAAAAAAAAAACGTGGGCATGTGAGAAGTCTACTTTGCCTACCTTATATTAGTGCATAAGCCAAAAAAAAAAAAGAAGACACATCTACAACTTAAGTGGGCCATGCGCCAGGAAACAGTAAGGATTGAATGTTAACCATTAAAACATTTGTGTGGACTCAGAAGTTTTGAATCAAGTTAATATTATTGTGTTTTCCACATTATTAAGGGTTACGATAGCATATAAACATCACAATGGACTAGGCAGGTTTCAAAGGTAGGCATTTCCCTACCCACTTTTTCCTGTCATGCGCCCACTTAAGTTTTATATCTGTTAATTTTTAGGCTCATACTCTAATATTTGCTGGAAAAACGGATGGACAGAGTGGATTTCTCACAAACATCACGGTGGGCCCCACCTAGCTTCGGAGTGCAGGAACTTCACTTCAACCATAAGACGATCTGACAAATATGAACCATTTAATGCTGAATTTTTAATGGACGGACAAAATCATTTTCCTAAATATGTCCCATAAAAAAAAAAAATCGATCCATAGATTTCTTAGGCCAATCATGGATTGCTTATTCAAAAGAATCACTTCTGTTAGGCAATTGTAATCATCACATCCAAAGTTTAAAAAACAGATGGCTTCATGGATTGAATCATCCTATTGATTTGATTCTTTTTTTTTTTATATATATATATAATATCTTAGTAAATGTGTTCTGGAATCAATGGACAGTTCAGATCAATCGAATAGACTGTTCAACTGAACCTATGCAAATAGGAGCACTATAACTTTGTGTGCTATGGAGTACCGGAGCATTTCTTATTAAAAGGGTTTCTTGGTAATTTACAGATAATGCTAGCTTTTGCTTTGGCAATACCCCTCGTTTCCTGCACTGGGAGTTTGATGTTGGACTTTTTTTTTTTTTTGTACTCTACATGCATGTACGCTTAATTAAATACTCCCCTAATTTTAACTCTATTTTTAACGGTTCAGATCATGTGGATATCTGTTGATAGGCAATATTCTGAAAATCAGATTGATTGTATGATCCTCCTATCTTCTGACCGTTAGATCTTTATTTATTAAAATTGGACCATTGAATACTTCTTGCGGTTGATAATGTGTCCACAAATAGGCCATTTAGAAAAATTAAATTGTGTATTTTTTTCGTTTAAGATGCTTATAAACAAATTTTATTATTTATTTTTCAATTTTTATGTAGGTGACACCTGTAATTTCTGAGTGCATGAGTATGAACTTTCATACTCAGCCAGAGTATAATAATTCTTTTCCTCGATCTTTTGGTTTGCTGTTTCTTGTTGCGGAGTTATTTGCTTACTTTAAGGAAAAGAATCCAATGTTAGTTTTGCAACTTTTAAAAATGGTGGAAACTTCTCAACCGTACAAATGCCAGAGTTATACGAAATTCAGACCGTCCAAATTGCTGACTCAACTGTGGGTGGGGCATTACCGTAGATCTGCACCGATGAGATATTATCCATCTAATTCTTCCCTCAAATTTGGACCATTAGATATTTTACTCTTAACAAACCATTTGTAGGCATTAATTGAATGGCTGGAATTGTTCGATCGAATTGATTATATAGATATGCTTCATAAAAAGTGGGATCCACAATTTGGATGGCCTGGATGGATGAACGTGTGAGAAGATGAGTGAGAGCCATTTTTTAAAATTGTGGAAAACTAACACAGGAGTCTCTACCGTTATTTTATTTGATACGGATTCACATGACAGTGTACGCTCGCATTATGTACAGAAATCTATATCATGGGTCCCACTGTAGATGGATCGATTGGTCAAACCTAACCGTTTATAGAAGGATACTTTTCATTTTAAATTGGGGCAGTTGAATACTTTTCATTTTAACCGTCCATTTAGTGGCCACCAATCCGCCCGTTACAGTGTGATGCTGCAACTACTTGTTTATGATCCATCTATGTGGGCCTACTATGATGTATGTATTTTATCCACTCCGTCCATGCAATTTTACAGATAATTTTAGGGATTGAGGGATAAAATGAGAAAGATCTAAATATCAGGTGGGACTGCACCACTGCAAAACAGTAGTGATGAATGTCCACTATTAAAAACTTATTAGGCCCACGGTAATGTTTATTTGACATCCAACCTGTTGATTAGGTCAAATAGGACCTGAATGAAGCGAAAAAACATATATCATATTATATTCAAAACTTTCGTGGCCCAGAAAGTTTTTAATGATTGGAATTCAATCAACACTGTGTGGTCCACTTGACTTTGGATCTACCTCATTTTATGTCTCATACCATAAAATGATTTGAAAAAAATGGATGGACTGGAATGATGAAATAAATACATCATGGTGGGTTCCACATAGCACCGAAGGGTCACTAGCCAATCCGTTTCCCATATGACTACATAGGTTGTCGTCCGGAAGCTGCAGTTCTTGGAAGGGTGTTTGGTCAAAATAGTACTGAACTTTTCTGTAAATGATGAATATAGCCCCTTCCCTCAATTTAAGCAATTATAAGTTGACACATTTTTAAATTTTCTTCGGATATTCTGCCTTTAACATCTATGAGAATGAGATTCTCGAAATTTAAAAGGTCACTTGTCTCATTGCCGAGCAATGACTTTCAGGCCAATGAGCCATGTGTCTCATTAGCTATCCATGACTTTCAGGTGGGAATCTTATATTTCAGGTTGGAACAATGTGTCTGATTAGTGAGCCACAAAGGTCATTGGTGAGCCATGTATTTTTTCGACGAGTCATGTGTTTAGTTGGAATTTATGTGTCTTATTAACAAGCTACAAAGGCCATCGATGAGCCATGTGTCTCATCGACGAGTCATAATTTCTAGGTGGGAGCCTTGTATTTCATGTTAGAATAATGTGTCTCATCGGCGAGCTAAAAGGGCCCTTTATTGTTTACAAACTCATTGGCCGTACATGGTTGTGGGCAAAATAGACTTAAAAAAATTTTAAAAGGTATCGAGGGCTATAATTATTGACATTGAGGGCATAGGCTATTTTAGTTATTTCACAAAATATCAATGCTATTTTGACCTAAAACCCTCCTAAGGAAAGGGGAGAGCGGATTTGGTGCGCCCCGGCCTTATCGGAGACCGTGCGGCCCTTACCATGGTACCCACATCGATGTATGTATTCTAAATCCGCAGCGTCCATTCGAGTTTACGTATCTTTTTTGGCATGAGGTTAAAAATGAAGCAGATCCAAATTATGTAGACAATACCATAGGAAACAACGGTGATCGACCATTAAAAACTTCTGGTGGGCCAAAAAGGTTTTGGATCAAGCTCAATTTTTTTTCTCTTAATCCAGTTTTTTTCACCTTATCAACAGGTTGAATGGAAAATAAAAATTACGAGCCTTAGGAAGTTTTTAATGGCCGAGCATTCAATCACAACTGTTTCCTATAGTATGGTCCACCTGAGATTTGGATCTGCTTCATATTTTGGTTCATGTGTGTGGAATTGATCTGGAAAAATGGATGGACGGCGTCGATTTAGAATACATACATCAAGGTGGGCCCCACAGTAAGGGTCGCACCTTCTTGGGTGAGGCCAGATCCGCACCTAAACCGCTCCCCGAAAAGAATGGATCACCTGAATTGGTCGCCTCTCCCGGTCGTGGAAAGAGTGGGACTCGCCAATAGGAGCTCGGGACCATAGGAATTCGTGGTCCGAAGGACTGCCACACAACTGAATTGGTTGGGCCACGCCTGTCTTTGGTTGGGGAACCAACCGATACTTTGGAGTGTCCCATCATTTCCACAATGATGGCCCGAGGGACCAGCGAAATCAATGGCTCGTCAGACCACTATCTATCCCGTCAATCTGATGGGACTGGGGAGCAAATCGTAGGGGAAGCTTCGGTGGATCGCAGACCGTATGGCCTCTGTAATGTATGTCTCTTATATCCACGCCGTCCATCTGTTTTGACAGCTCATTTTAGGAGATGTTCCCAAAAAATAAGCACACTCAAAACCCATGTGGACCCACATCAGAGGAAACGGTGGTGATTGAATGCCAGGCGTTAAAAATTTCTTTGGGGTCGCCCGAATGTTTATTTTCCATCAGTGTTGGTAAGGTCACACAGACCTGGATGAAGGGACAACACAGAGATCAGCTTGATCCAAACTTTTATGGCCTTAGGAAGTTTTTAATCGGTGGGCGATCAACCACCACTATTTCATGGGGTGTGTTCCACCTGACATGTGGATCTACAGTATTTTAGCCTCCTACTAAAAATGAGCCAGTAAAACTAACGTATAGCATAGATAAACAACACATGATTCATGGTAGGTTCCTGCATACGTCGTTGGAGAATTCATACTTGACTAAATTCTAAGTAAATTGCGGTACATTTAACATATTATAACGATTAGGAATAAATGAGGTTAAAAAGAATTTAATTTGAATTAAGTAACAAAATAAAATAATAGACAGGTGGTTAAGGCTCTCCTAATTTAGAGAACCAACTAGGAATCAAAACCTATCTCTATTAATAGGGAAGATGACCCCCTCTAGAGATCCAGAGAATCCTAAGTGAAGAGAAGGTTGGAGAAGGAAAAAGAAAAGGCTTACGGGGAGCTTAGATTTGATAAGCCATAATGAGTCTCTCACATGGTCAACAGACAGGTCGACAAACACCCATAAATCAACTTTTCAATTATATCCGTTGGGATTTTAAGCTCCGACTAGCTTCGATCGGTTAGCTATCAACCCGATTGCGTAAGAACTTATGCAATTCTTAAAGATTCCAAGGCAATGCTTTATTTTAGCTATAAAAGGACACTTTTACTCTCTTCTTAATCCATCATAGATGAGTTCTAGACGTGCTAGAGGTAGAAAAATCCAAAGGGGAGCTTCTACAACTCAAAGTTCTTCTTTTAAGTTCATGTTTTTTTTTTTTTTCTAGTTTTAGTTCAATCTTCTCCATGGTTGATTAAACCTCTTAGCTAAAGCTAAGTGGTGAAGCTTATAGTTATTTTCAATGCTTAATTTGATTTAATTTAAGTACTTTGGGATTTAATGATGAATAATTCTAGTTTTTGTTTAAAATAAAGTTGGTAGTTTTAGTTTAATCTTCTATATCTTGTAATGTGTTTACGTGGGATGTTTTGATTTACTAAGATTGATCAATGGGGTGTTGTTGAGAGGATTTTGGCTTACAGAGATCTTAGATTTATAATAATGTGGTGGAATATATGTGATCTTACAAACCAAGTATCCTATGTGCTTATCTAGAATGGAACTAGAAGAAGTTCATATCTTTTGGCTTGATTTGGGATAGATGTTTTATGAATTGATATTGGTTTGATTGAAGTTCAAATCCATGATTCTACTTAGGTCTAGTGATAGGATTTGAGAAAGACTATGGATATAATCTTGCTTTTGTGGCAGGATTAACCTGTGTAATGAAATACGTCCAATGCTTTAGTTTTTATGAGAGAACTATATCAATAAATGATCCATCCATGTTAGATGTGTTATGATGATTTAACTAAATCCATCTTCCGATTGGATAGGGATATGACTCCGATTTCAATTGAGTTATTCTTTGAATGGTTGAATTGACACTGTAAATCTATTATAAGTAGATCCTTAGCGCTCTAGTGCTTAGTTTCCTGATTTATTTCAAAAGTAGATAGTTTTATGTTTTGAAAATTTATTTCTTAATTTAAATACGAATTTAGATAATCCTAGTTTTATAATTCAAGATTGTTACGACAATCCCTGTAGACGATCTCGGTCTCACGATCAAATTATTACTACATCGCAACCTTGTACTTGGGGTTGGCGAACAAGTATTTAGCGCCGTTGCCGGGGATTATGTTAACAATTCTGAATTTTGTAATTAGCGTATAGTTAGGTTAGATAGGTTAGGAAATGTTTTGATTTAATAGTAGGTTTTCCTTAAAAATTTTCTACTACTAATAGTTTTTTTTGTTCGTTTTGTATGATATTCTTCGACTAACAAAGTTCAAGCCATCTGGTAACACCGTTCTAACTTAGAACTTTTTTTAAATTTTTATTAGTTTTCATATTGTTGGATTTTAAGTTTAAATTTAGTTTTTGTGTGGTTTATGCCCCATTAGGAGTGTGATCATACATCGCGACTTCTAAGTAAGAGAGATTTAGTTGGAGGGTTAATAATTCACAAACGAGTTAAAAAGCGTCTAGAAAATCTTAAACCACTTGGTAACATGGCTGAGAATGAGTCAAACATTATTGAGAATGTTGAGCATTATGCACCACCAAATAGGACAACACAAAATGATAATGAGGTACGTTATGTTCCTCCGGTTAAAACATTGCGAGATTATCTATAACAAAAAAGAACAAACACATCTTCTTGCATTATTTTTCCACATAATGCAGGAAAACATAGACCTTAAATCAGGACTTATCAAATTACTTCCAAAATTTCATGTACAAAATTCTAAAAGTCCATACACACATGTAAGTGAATTTGAGGAGATTGTTGGCACCTTGCAATTTAATGACATCTCCTAAGATGTAATCAAACTGAAATTATTCTCCTTCTCTCTAAAGAACAAAGCAAAATTATGGCTACAATTTCTAAAACCTAGAAGCATCGGGACATGGGCTAAGATGACCCAGGAGTTCCTTAAAAAGTTCTTCATAGTTCATAAAACTAATGCATTACAGCGAACCATTATGAACTTCTTCTAAAAAGGAGATGAGACATTTTTTCAATTTTAGGAGAGGTTCAAAGAGCTTTTATTAGAATGACTACATCATGGTTATGAAAAGTGATGCTTGATTAACTTTTTCCATGACAGATTGAGTTCAAATATGCATTAATTTGTTTAAATGATGTGTAGTGGTGAATT
Organism: Liriodendron chinense; assembly: GCA_003013855.2. NCBI lineage: Eukaryota > Viridiplantae > Streptophyta > Magnoliopsida > Magnoliales > Magnoliaceae > Liriodendron > Liriodendron chinense. The sequence goes on from PVNU02002850.1 coordinate 1,071,100, forward strand.
TCTGAATAAAGAGCCCAATGATGCTTGGGATTACTTGGATATGCTAGCCAATAATGCCTAATCTTGGGACATCTCTAGCCCAACTAGTAATTCCAAGTCAGCCCTAAGAGAGAAGGGAATACATGTACTAAATAGGGAGGGTGATTTGAATACAAGGGTGGCGGGTCTCACAAAGAAGGTCGGAGCCATAGAATTAAGAAGTGTCAATATGATAAGTACCAATGAGGCCGTTGAGAGTCACTACAAGAAAACGGTGTTTTGCCGACGAAAGTATTACCGACGAAATTATTTTTGTCGGTAAAAAGCCATTTCCCCGATGAAATAAAATAATCGTCGGTAAAATACATTCAGTACACACTTTTACCGACGAAATCATGATTTCGTCGGTAAAAAGTTTATTACCGACGAAACTACCCGTCGCTAAAAAATAATTTGGCTTTTACCGACGAAAATATTCATCGGTAAAAGTCTTTTTTTGGCGACGATTATTGTCTGTCGGTAATAATGTGTGGTATCTGCTTAAGTTAATGAAGAGGACTTTTACCGATGAAAACTTTCGTCGGTAAAAGTATTTTTCCCGACGATTATTGCCTGTCGGTAATAATGTGTGGTATCTGCGTAAGTTGAGGACTTTTACCGACGAAAGTTTTCGTCGGTAAAAGTCATTTTTCCCGACGATTATTGCCTGTCGGTAATAATATTTGATTCCCGCCCAAGTGAAAAAGATGACTTTTACCGACGAAAAATGTTGCTTTTACCGACGAAAATTTTCGTCGGTAAAAGTCTTTTATTTCACTTACCTGATCGGCCTCCCTCATTTCTCTCCATCTCTCTCACTCTCGCTCTGTTCTCTCTCCTCTCTCTCTCTCTCGCGCGCGCTGCCGGCCCACCCCTCTCTCTCATCTCATCTCCGACCGCCGGCCGTCAACGTCACCGGCGGCCCACCGCCTCAGCCGACCACCCCCCCCCCCCAGCCGACCAGTGTCGCAGGTCGCCACTCGCCTCCACCGACCTCCGTACGCCGCCGCCTCCTCCGGTAACCCTCTCCCCCTTTCTTCTTGCTCCATTTCCCCTCTCTCCCTCTCTCATCGTTGTTGATTGTGGGGCCCACTCCCAAAATCCAATGCATGTGGGTCCCACCATCGCTGTCCAATGCATGTTGGTGGGTCCCACCGTCGCTTTCTATCGTCCATTGCATGTGGGTCCCACAGTCGCTTTCCATAGTCCATTGCATGTGGGGTCCACCTTAGCTGTCTACAATTTGGTGGGGCCCACTGATTTATTAAATCCCTAATTAGGGATTTCGAAATTAAAATCCCCTAATTAGGGATTTCAATATTAAAATCCCTAATTAGGGATTTAAAATTTTAAAATCCAAAATTTTGTTTTACAAATTAAAAAAAATGAAATACGTAATTGTGGGGCCCACAGTCGCTGTCCACTGGCTGTGGGGCCCACCGTCGTTGTCCACTGGCTGTGGGGCCCCCGAAGATGGGAACCGCTGGTGCCCAAAAATGAAGCATATCAAAATCTAAAGTGGACCACAGCACAAGTGTGAACTGAATGTCTATCATTGAAAAATTCTTAGAGGACACAGAAGTTTTGGATCAAGCTGATATTTGTGTTTTCCCTTCATTCATATCTATGTGATCTTATGAATAGGTTGGATGACAAATAATGATCACTGTAGGTCCTGGGAATGGTGGAAATCATTATTCCCACGGTTTCCCATGGCATGGTCCACTTGAGATTTGGATATGCTTAAATTTTGGGCTCAACCACTAAAATGAGCTGAAAAAACATAAGGACGGAATAGATAAATCACATACATTCTAGGTGGGCCCAACTGAATTTACTCTACATGATAACTCTGCACGCAATCCGATTCCCATGGTGGGCCCCATACATACTTATTTGTTGAGAAAGTAGCAGTCATTAGGTATTTGATTAGACTTGATTCATGGTGTTGATGATTCTGTCATTTTATGTGCTTGTGTATCTGGAATTGATGGAGCAAACCCGGGATGTGCGTCGGAGCTACCCGTGGTTGATTTATGTGGATGTATGTTGTGAATGTGTTTGGCTTATTATTAATAGTTATTTTTTGTCCACAAATGGTAGTATAATAGAATCAGTTAGCCCATTTGGAGATTTCTATATTGCCGAGCATAGATAAAGTGTGTTTTGGAGGTATAGAAATCTGCCAAATTGTCCTGTTGGACAGTCCAAGGTTAGATAGATTGGAATGTTATCGTTGTTTGTCATTTACATGCTCTGTCATTAGTTTCGTGCGGTAACTCTCCTATTCTCTCTGGATATGTTTCTTATGTTTAATTCCATTGTCAATTTAATCCACACAATGTGTGGATAGTTGACGTGGAAATTAAATGTAAGATAAATATATCTGGAGAGATAGGGGGAGATGCTGTCGAAATTTAGGCTTGGGCATTTAAATGGAAATAATGATAGCATTTCAATCTATCCATCCTTGGATGGGCGACTGATTTTATTATATTATCATTTAGTGGCAAATTAGATGACGAACATGATACTTGTGATTAAGAGTAGTTGATTGATGTTGATGTTGAGCGGGGGTCCCTGGAAGGTGGGAACCGCGGTTTAGACCATGATGATGAAGCTGTCCTCTTCCTACGGACAGTAATATGGGTGGCCTGGCCATTTGGACAGGCCCGTGTTTATGTATTAGCTCGAAATTAATGGAGCAGACCCGGATGTGCGTCGGAGCTATCCGGTTGTTGAGCGGGGGTCCCTGGAAGGTGGGAACCGCGGTTTAGACCATGATGATGAAGCTGTCCATTTCCTATGGACAGCAATATGGGTGGCCTGGCCATTTGGACGGGCCCGTGTTTATGTATTAGCTCGAAATTAATGGAGCAGACCCGGATGTGCGTCGGAGCTATCTGGGTGTTGAGCGGGGGTCCCTGGAAGGTGGGAACCGCTGTTATGACCATGATGATGAAGCTGTCCATTTCCTATGGACAGCAATATGGGTGGCCTGGCCATTTGGACAGGCCCGTGTTTATGTATTAGCTCGAAATTAATGGAGCAGACCCGGATGTGCGTCGGAGCTATCCGGGTGTTGAGCGGGGGTCCCTGGAAGGTGGGAACCGCTGTTATGACCATGATGATGAAGCTGTCCATTTCCTATGGACATCAATATGGGTGGCCTGGCCATTTGGACAGGCCCGCTTTGTGTGGAGCAGACCCGGATGTGCGTCGGAGCTATCCTTTAGTTGCTTGAGTCTCCAAGACCTACACCCTAAACCCGAAACCATAAACCTAAAACTAAAACCTATAAGTTATGGCTAAACCGAAACCTAAACTCAATTCATCTAACTCTAAACCTAGACCCTATAAGCTACGAAAATGCGACCCTAAACCCGATCCCGAACCCGCAAATCCAAACCTATGCCCTAAACCTAATCTCATGTCACCTAACCTAAACCTACACCTATTCCTAAATCCATTCACCTAACCTAAACCTAGACCCAAACACGAGAACCAAACCCGAAACCCGATCCCGAACCCGCAAATCCAAACCTATGCCCTAAACCTAATCCTAAACTCATGTCACCTAAACTAAACCTACACCTATTCCTAAATACATTCACCTAACCTAAACTTTAACCCAAACACGAAAACGTAACCCGAAACCCGATCCCAAACCCGAAAATCTCAACCTATACCTAAGCCTAATCCTAAATTCAAATCACTTAAACTAAACCTACACCTATTCCTGAATCCATTCACCTAACATAAACCTAGACCCAAATATGAAAACCTAACCCGAAATCCAATCCCGAACCCAAAAATCCAAACCTATGCCTAAACCTAATCCTAAACTCAAATTACCTAAACTAAACCTACACCTATTCCTAAATCCATTCACCTAACCTAAACTTTAACCCAAACACGAAAACGTAACCCGAAACCCGATCCCGAACCCGAAAATCTCAACCTATACCTAAGCCTAATCCTAAATTCAAATCACTTAAACTAAACCTACACCTATTCCTGAATCCATTCACCTAACATAAACCTAGACCCAAATATGAAAACCTAACCCGAAACGCTATCCCGAACCCAAAAATCCAAACCTATGCCTAAACCTAATCCTAAACTCAAATTACCTAAACTAAACCTACACCTATTCCTAAATCCATTCACCTAACCTAAACTTTAACCCAAACACGAAAACGTAACCCGAAACCCGATCCCGAACCTGAAAATCTCAACCTATACCTAAGCCTAATCCTAAATTCAAATCACTTAAACTAAACCTACACCTATTCCTGAATCCATTCACCTAACATAAACCTAGACCCAAATATGAAAACCTAACCCGAAATCCAATCCCGAACCCGAAAATCCAAACCTATGCCTAAACCTAATCCTAAACTCAAATTACCTAAACTAAACCTACACCTATTCCTAAATCCATTCACCTAACCTAAACTTTAACCCAAACACGAAAACGTAACCCGAAACCCGATCCCGAACCCAAAAATCTCAACCTATACCTAAGCCTAATCCTAAATTCAAATCACTTAAACTAAACCTACACCTATTCCTGAATCCATTCACCTAACATAAACCTAGACCCAAATATGAAAACCTAACCCGAAATCCAATCCCGATTGCACAATATTTACACGTAATTTTAAATGCCTAAACGTACATTTATATTCTGTACGTGATGATAGATGAAGATGTTGCGCGCTAGCAACTCTGCGGATGCGTCTGATGCGCTCTACTCACTGGCATGTGGCCCTGATAGATGTGTATCTAGATATACAGGTTGTATTGTAAACGGGATTCGGTTCCACACTGAGGAGCGTGAGAAATATAGGACCACACAAAATAGTGGTGTGGTTGTGAAGGGAACACATGAGGAGGTCGAAATTGATTTTTATGGCATTTTAACGGATATTATTGAGCTGAGTTATTGTATGAGAAAGAGGGTGTACTTATTTAAATGCGATTGGTGGGACATTGGAAATAAAAAGTTGGGAATACAGACTGATAATTACTTCACGAGCGTAAATTTATCTCGAAAGTGGTTTAAAGATGACCCATTTATCATAGCCGGCCAAGCCGAACAAGTATTCTACCTCGCTGACACCAAGTTAGGCGGCTCTTGGCACGTGGTGCAGAAAATAAAGCCCAGGAACATATTTGACGTTCCCGAAGTAGACGTTGAAGATAACGATGAAGGGAGTAATAGAACGTCGTCAGTTGAACAAGCATACCAAGAAGACATGCCATCTTGGGATAGAGGGAATGATCCAAATGTTGATATTGATGTGGTGCAATTGAATAGAGATGATGTGCCACCTGATCATGTTGATGCCTCAATCATAAATGACATTGTTAGAGATGATAACGCTTTCATCGATGACAACGTTGCAGACGATGAAGAGGAAATTCTGATCAGCGATAGTGATGGTGAAGAAGAAAGAGTCCTAAGCGATAATGATTCAGACGACGATTATTAAATGTATACAAGATTTACATGTAATTTTTTAATTCGATTAATTTGATTATTACATGTATATATGTTTTACAAGTCATGATTTTTTTTCTGAATTGACTTGTTGATAATCTACATTTACAGTTAAGTCATTTTCTGATCATGTCCTCCACAAACTGGAGCGTAGCGGAAGCACGCAGCATACTTCATCAGCTGTTGCGGATGGACTTTCCGGCCCTATATTCTTCTGGTAGGGCCAGAGAGATACCCGGTCTGGTCGAGAAATGTAGGGAGGAAGACGATGACTCAGATGAAAGATTATACAATCTTAAAGAAATTCCGGACCTGATTGAGGAATATAACCGTGGAAAACTTCGTATGGAAGATGCGACATTATCACTTGCACATCTGAATGGAGTCCCGAGAGATCAGATTTCTCCTATTGTGACTGGCATGTTGGCTGTAACAATGTCGAGTGCTTCATACAGCTTGACATATACATCTGCAGCGTACGATAACTTACGCAGGGAGTATTTCGGATAGTTGATCTGAAGTTGATTTGTATTACAATGAGATATATGTATTTAATATAGAATGACAATGTGTAATGGATTTTTTAACTTTTATATTCTGTTTACGTTTTTATTATATTCTGTTTACGGTTTTATTATATTCTGCTTGCATTATAGTGTAATGGTCTAATCATATTTTTATCATTTCTCTAAGCATAAGCGCAAATTCACTCTGCAATGATGTTCATAAACTTGCATTGACATTGTTTAAATTTATAAGTTTGTATTTCAGATATATTCAGTCTGGCACCAGGTGGGAGATCAGGTCGTTCGCGCACTGGATCTACCCCTTCCACCCGTGATGCGACGCAGACAGCATCGACGTCGCACGGTGCATCACAGTCATCTGATCCTTCGGTTCAGCATACACCGGGCACTGCATGTAAGTCTAGACATTTATTTAGTGATTTCTGTTTATATTGTTACTTACATATATCTTTTCGCAGCAACATCTTCTACCAGCCGACGAGGACGTGGACCCACGCGTGGGTTAGTTTTAGAGCGACTTACGCGTGAGGGTAGGGTGGCGGTAGAGTTCCCACAGGACTGCCTTAGACCTGTTGGGGACAGTGTCAGATTGTTTACGTCTGAGGTCGGTGTCCTATGCCGATCTCTGATCCCCGCCACCACCCCCCGTTGGACTGACGTGACAGATGATGTGCGACAGCTCATCCGTCAGCGCCTTCAGGTAAAGTTTAGTAAATTGAAATTTTCTTTTGTGAAAGTTCATTTACGGTTAAGTCCTATTGTTAATAAGTTTATTGCCTTAATTTATTATTTACGAAACTGTAGGATAAATTTGAATTCGATTTGAATGTTCCCTACATTTCTCATGCCGTTGACGACATGATTAGGGAGCGGTTCAAGGAGTACCGCGGAGAGTTGCACCAGCGGTACAAGCGGTGCAGGACACACGATGAGGCCGTACTGTCAGCACCGCCACACGTTAGTACAGACGACTGGAGGATACTCTGCGAGAGATTTTCGTCGGAGGCTTTTCGGGTAATATTTACATGTACGATATCTTACGGTAACAATTAAATTCGCAATTAATTTCGCAATTAATAGAAATGTATTTTGTATAATGTGTTCAAAAAAGGAGTAAAATAAATTCTACGAACAGGGAAAAGTTACAAGTGAACCACGTAGCTGGTTCAAAGTCATTTGTACGACATCGTTACGACATGGTAAGAAATTATTGATGATTATTAAGTTAATATATTATTTTGATTGGCATTTATTATAAGTCTTTTTTCCTTTCGATTGCGCAGCGGGATTCCGTCACCGGCCAGGAGCCTGGACCAGTAGACCTCTACAGAGGGACTCACTGTCGGCAAGCGACGGGATCTTGGGTTCATCCTAGAGCCAGTGAGCATTGGGTATAAATCTTTACTTTGTAAAATTTAATTGCGCATTGATTGATAATAATGTCATTCATGTCATTTTTTATGAAATTTCATAACTTTTCATTACAGGCGGCGATGGACACCATACGCAGTCAGCCCACTCTCGATGGTAGTCAGCGGAGTGAGCCAGAAATCCTGAGCGAGGTGCTTGGCACCCGTTCTGGATATGTGCGTGGGCTTGGCCATGGTGCTAAGCTCATGGCACAAACTAGAGCTGGCTCCAGCCGATCCGTAGCTGGTGAGAGCGCTCAACGCCGAGCTGACATCGCAGAGAGAGAGGTCCAGCAGCTACGGGTCATCGTCGATGGGATTCGGGAGCAGCTGGAGAGGCGACGGGAGGAGGAGGAGAGGCGACGGGAGGAGCAGGAGAGGAGGATCGAGGAGTTGCGGCAGGAGCATGAGCGACGGATGCAGGAGATGTTTCAGGCTCTTGCTGCACGCCTTGGCGCCGATGCCCCGCCACCTCCGCCACCTCCGCCATCATCTTCCTGATTATTTTTTTTAATATACGACTTTTAACTTGTATGTATTTGTGTGTGGATGAATATTGTTTGTTTGTGGATGTGGAATGGATTATTTGTGTATGGATGATGTAGTTTTTGTTTATTTGTATGTTTGTGGATGTGAATAGGATTCAAAATGTATAGGTTTTTTTACAGGTGTATATCAGGAATTTTTCTGAATTTTGAAAACAAATGAAACCAAGACAGGGAAAACTTTTACCGACGAAATATTTCGTAGGTAAAAGTATGTAAAATCTTTTTACCGACGAAATATTTCGTCGGTAAAACATTTTTCATACTTTTACCGACGGAATAATTCGTCGGTAAAAGTTTCAACAAGTTTTTACCTACGAAATATTTCATCGGTAAAACGATTTCACACATTTTTACCTACGAAATATTTCGTCGGTAAAAGTTTTAACATGTTTTTACCTACGAATTATTTCGTTGGTAAAAGTTTTTTCACCGACGTTTCATTTTCATTCCCGACAAACTTTCATATGTTTTCCTGATGAATATTTTCGTCGGTAATGGTGTAATTATTACCTACGAAAAATTATTTCGTCGGTAAAAACCTTTACCGACGGCCTTTCTGCGACGATGTTAGCCGCGAATTATTTCGTCGGGAAAAAGATTTCCCGACGAAATTTTACTGATTACCGACGAAATAATTCGTCGGTAAAAATGGAATTTCTTGTAGTGAGTGTATGTAGTATTTGTGAGAGTGATGTTCACTTAACAAAGGATTGTCCAACAATCCCTGCATTCCAAATAGGGTTGTACATCAAGTCGAGTCGAGGTGGGCCAAGCTTGGCTTAACTCGTCTATGCTCTCCTCGATTTCGAGCTCGAGCTCACCCTTGAGCTTACCATTAGAGCTTACCTTGTTTGCTAAAACTTTTGAGGCAAGCTAGAGGATCGAGTCGAGTCGAGCTTACCTCGAGTCGAGTTGAGCTTACTCCTGTTAGCTCACCTCAAGTGCAAAGTGGCGATGTAGTAATAATTCTCGGTAAGACCGAGGTCGATCCACAGGAAATTAAGAAACCAATTCTAAAACTATTCCAGCAACTTGAATGTAGGTGATTTGGAATTTCAGTTGCATGAACTTAAACAGTAACTTAAACAGTAAAATCTAATATTTAAAGGGAATAAGGCTTTCGAGGATCCACTTGTAGTAATCCCATGTTAATCCATTCAATCCAAACATAAAACACAATTAGATCTGAAGTTTTATCTCTCATCTAGTGGGAAGATAAAGCATTAAAGCACAAACAATCCCACTTAAGTCAGAAAATTAAGTTCTAGTTCTAATCAAGCACATAACATTCAAAATTATAGCCTTCGGAGTAACAACCATTCCTATGGACTATGGCATGCTCAAGGGTTACCATAACTCGAATCTAATTAAGCCAAACATGATAATCTTACAGAATTGCAAGGAATCCATGTCCGAAGCTCATGAACTCTCATAAAACTTCTAAAAATATCAACTTTATTTAAACTAGAACATTCAAAACTCAAACTTGAAGTAAAGGTACTTGAATCAAACTAAATTAAACATGAAATTGGCTACAAGCTTCACCTCTCAGTCCTAGCTGAGAGGTTCTAGCCGAACATTGTCATACTACAACTAGAATCAAAAGAAAAACTAAATAAAAGCATGAAAAACTAGAAAAACCGGGATCAGTGGAATTGCGGACACTCCATGGTGCTCTCCTTCACTTCACACTACCTCCAATTTCTTCTAGGATGATCTTAGACGAGGCCCTAGCTAGGTGCCGTTTTATAGATTGGTGCGGAAGATTCCAGATTGCGCAAGGAATCACGGAATTGCGCAAAGAAAATCGGAGCTTGTAGGACAAGCTCTGTTACACAATCGACCGGTCAGATGACTGGTCTGAGCTTATGGACGACCGGTCGTAAAATGTAAAAAATAGTCCAGTGAGTTTTTGGAATTTCCATCCTCCCCTGTTGTGTGCTCGACCGGTCTGAGTGACAGTTGACCTTGTTTGACGACCGGTCATTCTTGGTCCTGTGAGATCTGTAACATGGTGGGGTCTCTGTTGAAGTGCCGACCGGTTGGACGACTGGTCGTGTGCCTTGGCCGACCGGTTCGCTGACCGATCTACAGTGTTGTCTTTTCTGCACTTCTTTGTTTCTTCTCTTTCTCCCTTGCTTCTTTTTTCCGTCCTTTGGCACTTGGTCCTTCGATCTTCAATGTGTGCAAAGTGCTCTTTTTAGCCTCGAATCAGTGAAATCTCCATCTTGTTCCAACAATCACAAATCATGCATTAGAGTAGTCTTTTAAACATACAAACCATGTATAATATGTAATGAATTGGGGTTAGAATATGCACAATTCAGAGCTCAACAGCTCCCATCTCAATTTTTTTATATTTTTTGCTACAAAATACAAATTAAAAGTCAACAACATTAAGTTCAAGAAGTCACGCATATATTAGGGGAGAACAGTATTTTTACATATAGGACCCCGCCATTTAAACGACCTAACTCTGATAAGTTTTTTCTTTGGCCAAGTCACACACGCATTGAATGCAGACCATTAGTAACATTTTCTGAACCATAGATTAACATAGTACATGCATAGCTCACCACATGAATGGACTGCCCTGATTATTGAGTGGACCATCTTAATGATGAGGCCCAACTGATTCATGGATCAGATGCACCACCTCCCTCGTAAAATTGCAATCAATAGCTGCATATAGTGTTTGGTCTTATCATAGCCCCTATTTTGCAGATGTGTACGGTGTGTGGTCTCACCGTAGCACCTGTTTTGTATAGTGTGTAAAACACACAACCACTGTGTACTCGCCATGTTTTGTACTTGAAATTACTCAATCCATCAGGTATGCTCAACAAGGAATGTTCTTACCTGAACAAAATAGTAGGATTAAGAAACCCCCCCAACGTGTGAGAGTTTTATGTCCTAAGCTTGGACTCCAATATGTGTGTGGGGGAGGGGGAGAGAGAACCAAGAAATAAGAAGATTAAGATTTTTTTATAACAAATATCTATATGAAACGAGTCGAGTCGAGTCGAGGTCGAGCTGAGTCGAGCTTGGATCGGGTCGAGTCGAGTCAAGGTTGAGTCGAGTCGAGCTTGAATCGAGTTGAGTTTCGAGTCGAGTGACCCAGTGGTCGAACTTGACTCGATTTCTAACTCGAGCTCCTAAATGAAGCTTGGCTTGACTTGTTCTATTGAGTCAAGGCGAGTTTTTTCAAATCGAGTCAATCGAGTTTCTTGAGCTGACTCGGCTCATGACCAGCCCTAATTCCAAGATATTTTGCAAGCTCAAGAAAATGCCACAAACACGTACCAACGCCCCTTTAGTGCACCAAATTCTAACTTGAATTATCCTAATTGGCGGCGTCAACAAAATCCTAATTAGAGAAATGAACCTATGGAAAATACAAAGAATGTTTCCTAAGGGCCTCCACAAAAGAGTATTCCTAAGGATAAATTAAATGCATTCATGATTGGACAAACTCAGATAAACCTTGTCGTGAGTGACGGGCCAGTTCGATATACAGTTTGAACAAGGAACTTCAATTCACAGGTCTGCCTTTCTCACTCGCGGCGCTCCTTGCTCGCGGAGCGGCATACCGAAAAAAAAAATGACCACGATCAGAGCCCTCTGTAGGAGAGAAGTTCGTTTAGGAGCCACCGCATACGTTTACTCTGGAATTGATTCGTGTCAGTACAACATGCAGGCCAGGAATGAACTTAAAGTGTCGGTTATAAGAATTGAGATACATTTGAGAGTTAGGGAGAAAGGCACCCTTTCGGCCCAACCTCATCATAACCCCAATAGACTAATTGAGCCCGATAATCCCAATTCTTCAACCAATCAGGTAGAACATGTTCAAGCCATCACTACTCTTAGAAGTGGTAAGACAATTGAAAAATCTGAACGGTGAAGGCCACAAGGCCTAGTGATCTGATTAATTCTAAGAATGATGGTGAATCGAGCAATGCTCCACAAGATAAAGAGTCGGAGCGTGTGTATAAACCTGTGGCCCCATTCCCCCAACATCTTGTCTTAACCAAAAGGCTAAGTGCGAATCAGGACATTCTAAAAGTTTTCTAATAAGTAAAAAATCAACATTCCCTTATTGGATGTAATTAAACAAATTCCTTCACATGCCAAATTTTTGAGGAATTTATGTGCCGTAAAGTGTAAGCAAAACATGCACAAGAGGGCATTTTTTTAGAACAAGTGAGTGTCATTATTCAACAAAACAATCCCCCCAAATTTAAAAATTCTGAAAATTCTACAATCTCTTACATGATAGGTAACTTCCATATCAATAAAGCACTTCTCGATGTAGGGGCTAGTGTTAATTTGATTCTCTATTTGGTCTTTGAGCAACTAGGGCTTGGTGAATTAACCACCAAGACAATTTTACAACTTGTGGATCACTTCGTTAGAGTACCGAGATGGGTGATTGAAGATGTGTTGGTTTAAATCGACAAGTTCTACTACCCGGAATACTTTATCATTTTGGATACACACCCAGTTACTAATGGAAGCACTCAAGTTCTTGTCATTCTAGGTCAACCATTCCTAGCCACCACCAATGCTATCATCAATTGTAGGAATGGAATCATGAAAATATTATTTGAAAATATGACTATGAAATTGAATGTGTTTAATTTGCATAAAGAACAAGGGGATGAAGATGAGAATGAGGATGAGATCCACATGATTAATTTCATAAATACGATAGTGGATGATGATGAGCCACCCTCAACTAAACTTTCTAAAACCTTGGAAGTCTGTTTGACTCATTCCAATGATAAAAATAAATTCATATATTGATGACACCTTTAAAGAGCCAAAATATGAAATTTTGATTGACAAGATACCAATTGCTGATTTAAACAATTTTGTTATGCAAGAATTTGATGGATTGGTGCTTGATTTACCTATAAAGAGGCCAATTTCTGAAAGTGTAAGGGTTGAGGACTTATTTCAACCTATACAGGTGACTGAGAAGGTGGAAGTTTTCTACACTCGAGAAGACTGTTTGGCATACTTTGAGGATTCAAATGATCCTATGCTCCAGACATTGTCAATGCCTTAAGGGAAACTTCATTGGTGCCAAAAAGACTAAAATTACATCGGTAGTCTAACACGATGCCTTTGTATATATGTGTGGAAGCTTAAGGTGCTGACAAACTAGAATTATGACTAAGTCCTAGAGGTGGGGATTAGGACCTTTTAAAATTCTTTTCGCCTACTTAATACTTTAATCAAATTAAAACTAAGCAAGCAAGAACACTTCGGCTTCCAAGCCTAAGTGGGTCCAATAACAAGGCTAGCATTTAATTAACAATTAAACAACCTAGCTTAAGCATGCATAAATTAACATATGATTAAACTAATCAAGCACCTAATCTATGTAACTCAAGTTGACTATATGAGGGTAGATCAATTAAGCTCAAGTCTACTTAAGAAGTGAAAGTACATCTTTTGTGTGTGTGCCTATCAAGTGCCTAACATACATTCTATTCAAGCATTCATAATTAAACAATTAAACTTAATACATAATAAGAAATGTACTCAACTTAATCATAAACATAAGCATGTAGAGTGGTTTAGTCAGCCTACTCCATTCCCGGTTCAAGTATTGAACCCCTTTGAGCCCACCAGCATTCACTAGGGAGTTTAAGTCTGGTTCCTTCCAACCAAGGTGTTTTAACTCGGATCCACCCAACCGAGAAGTTTATAGGTTTCTTCCAAACTACATATTCACACTCGTGTTGGCGGCTCCCCTTGGAGACTTGTTTAGGCTCTACAACCAAGCCAAGATCTTACAACTAAACCTCAATGGTTTTAGGCTCTACAACCAATCCAAGGTCCTATAACCAAACCTAGCGTTCACTTTAGCTGGATGCTCCCCCTTGGAGACTTAATTCGACCCTACAACCAGGCCTAGATCCTACGACTGAATCTATCGAGTTTGAAGACAAACTCTACATTCAATTCCCCATGGGAAGAGAGTGAAACCGGACTCTTACAATTGACAACTTACTTGTCGGATTGAGCCCATTTGTAGCACCACTTCGGGTTGCTTGATCTCTGCTCTCCCATGCTTCAATCAGCTACCATTGTGCTCCCCTGATCTTTGATGTCGTTCTGTCATCAATGCTGTAATACCCCAAAAATTTAGGCGCATGAGTAAGTACACGAGTGCACGTTCACACGTGAGAAATTAAATTTTAGGCCATGTTGTTCACACGCGTACACACACGTATACACTTTTGTAGGTATTCTAACAACTTTTAAGGCCTCTTAAAAGCTTAGTGTACTTAGTTAAGTCAATAAACTGACCGTTAAAATGATCTATCATTACTAGACTGGAATATCTACCCGTTCACTTCGATTTCGAATTACGCGATCAACGTAAATCCGCCGTACGATCCCCACATCATCCTGTACATATGTTTGTCCATAAATCTGATCCGTACATCTTGTCCATTACCAGGCATATGCTTAGATCATTGATTTTCTAGCCCTATGGACCTTCTCAGATATGCTTATAACACCCCAGGTCTCTGGAATAATTTAAATCATAATTTAATTAATTATTTAATAAATTAAATAACTTTTAATATTAATAAATTAATAATAAATGATCCGTCAGGAATTAGGGTATGGTCCCTTTATTAAAGTTGCTCAGAATAAGCCTTAGAATAGTTTAGAGTTGTTAGATTTCACAAAAATCATAAATTTACAATAATTAAGAAAATGCCATTAGTTAAACTTAAGTTAAACCACCATTTTTAGGTATGATGATTTCTGAAGATCAATTTCATACAAAAATTTATATAATAGTTATTAGGCATATTTTACCCATACACATCAAATTTCAGCCCTCCAATCATCCTACAAATACCCTAACCAGAAATCGGGCTATAAGTGGGCCACCTTAACTCAGATTCGCCTCATTTTTCTCATCAACGGCTAAATTTATGTTGCCCACTAATTGAACATAGGAGATGACCTCAATCCATTACAAGTGGACCCCACGTGCAAGTGGAGCATAAAATTCAAAATATGTGCGAAGCACGTTATATATTAAAAAAATTACGTAAATTCCACCTGACTCCTTCACTGTTACGTAAGGGCGTTCGCCCACTGTCGTCAAACCGGTCCACACCATCCTTCAAGTGGGCCCCATGGCTTGATCCGTGTAACGCCCCAGATTTTCGAGATTTATTTGAAAATTTTTGAAAATTCATATTTAATTTATTTTTATTAATTATCGTACATTTACCGTTGATTTGCGAATAGCGGGACATCCGTAGGAGATATGATAGGGGACCCTTTACAAAAGTTGCTTATAATGATCCCATAAACATCGTAGAAAGATCAGATTTCAAAAATCATGCACTTTTCAGATAATTACGAAAATGCCATTAGTTAAACTTAAATTAAGACGCCATTTTTAAGTCTTATAGTTTCTGACGATCACTTTCACGCAAAACTCTGCATTTAAGCTTTTGGGCAAATATTAACCATACACATCAATTTCAGCCCTTAAATCATAGTAGAAGTGGTCCGATTGTCAAATCAGCCCCTTAACCCTTGATTTTCATGTCCATCGAGTGAGGAAAGTAGATGGTTAGTCGTAGTCGAATATTTCTCTTCATATGAGTGACTTGGATCGTCTTTATCATGGACCAATAGTGTGATTTGAGTGCCCCACCTTGATAAGCATCTTTCTTATGCGCGAAGTTATCCCGTTTTAAAAATTAATGAGTTACCAACTCTTTTTAAATCTGAACCTTTCAATTTACCCACTTCTCACCATCAATCGCTTCTCAAATTTGGACCACTTGTTATACTCATATGACTACGAGTTTACACAAAATTTGGACCCCGATCTATAATCCTACACCGTTGAACCACAAAGCCAGCCCCTTCCTTTTCCGCCAAAAGTTGAAATTTCAGATCTAGGCATTTCTCACCATCAATCAACCACTAAATTTTGTACAATTGTTTGCCTATCATGACCATATATTTTTCCAAAATTTGGGCCCTGATCATCAAGCGTAGACCATTAATTGAGATCTAGCCCATTTTAGCACCCGTTAGGCCATTTTCAAGGATCGGCCAATCTATAATGTGGATCATCAAGAAATTTACGTATTCTGACTCTACTCTTCGAGCTTGATAAGATGAACGGATTAGAATTGATCATAGATCATCCGAATATTGAGATTTGAGAAACCCACCTCAAGAGGTTATTACACAAGACCTCGCGTGCACATCCCTCTCCATATTTCTACTACGCACCTCCAAATCCTTCTCTTAACCCTAGCCTCCATGCCTTAGAGAAAGAGAGAAGAGAGAGAAGAGAGAGAGAGAGAGAGAGAGAGAGAGAGAGAGAGAAGAGAAGAGATTTCTTTCTCATAATTTTTCCAGCGGCTAAGATCTTCTACAATTCTCTTCTTCTAAGTCCATCCTAAGGTGAGTATTTTCCTTCAAGCCTTTCATTAATAATATCATGATTATCATAAGTTTCTTTTGTGGCATGTGAAGTTGTTTTGTTTTGAATTACTTATCCATATAACATGCAGTTTGATGTGAAATTTGTAATAAATATCATTATATGGTGATGTGATTTCTTTTTTTTAGATTTTTGACTAAGAAGCATGTGTATTTGTGTTATTTATTTTTGTGAAATCTATGACCTTATTTTCTTAGTCCATGTATTACAAGTAACATTGGTTTTCATATTGTGATATGAAATATGTGTATAAGATCATTATATGGACATCCCATTATTGTATACTCTTTGTCCCTAAGTTGGTAAAATTATTCGATGTAGAGAGATGGAACCCATGAGAGGTGTCCATGATGGAAGAATATCTCTTGACTTAACTGAGAGAATGAAGTGCTTGTTTATCAATGGATCCTTATATGTACATGATGCTTGATTTGATCCATTTACAGTACATGTGTATTTTAATGAATTTGGTCATGATGTACAACATTGGCTTTTTGGGACATGATGAAATCATAAAACGGGACAATGAGTGGACACTAATGGGATACAAATTCTCATGAGCCAGGGTTGGTGCTATGGACACTAATCCCGTGCTGTCGGCCTATGCTGGGTTGCTTGCGACTCCCCATAGTGACCATTGAGTTTTATTTAAATCGGTTGTATGCGAAAACACTTAAATAAAGGCGAAACTAAAGTCATGCATTCACTTGGCTCCATGTGGGTGTACGGAATTGAGAATAGGCTAGAGCGTCCTACTTCTCCCGTACACTGTCACGTGTAGATTTGGGCTATGAGCGTCCCGTTACTCACGTGGTCGGGCAAAACTATGGGCTTGTGCGTCCCAGGAACCTCTGGTGACTAGTGGCTAGCGTGAAGTCGTAACAGGGAGTCTCCCACTTCATGTATTGTAATTCTAGCTAGGGTGCCTTAGCTAGAGCATGCATTCCATGCATCGCATTAACAAAGATTTTTACTTGATTGTTTTGTTTGAATAAAGATATTATTGTGTTGCGTTACTCTGAGTTTTGTACATTGTTATTCTTGATAGTCTTGGAGGGAATATTCCCCACTATGATAGCGTTTAACGCTATCCCAAACACAATTTAGGTGATGCAGGTGAAGATCCAGGTATTGAACCCGATTTTTAAGGAAAAGAGTTAGATGGTTCGTACGATCACATGGTGGATGACGATGTTAGAGAAACTTAATTGATGTTATCATTTATTAAATATTTCTTTTGAGTAGTTGATACATTTATGGAATTATAGTAAGTCTTCAAGAGAAGACATGGTTTTGTATTTTAATTAATCAGTATGGATATTGGTTGGTTCCCTTATTTAAACATTGATGATGACGTAGTAAGTTTGATAGAATAAGATGATAATTGTTTCCGCCATTGTGCTTGAATGTTATATTTCATTATTTAACAAATCAATTAGTCCATGATTTACTTGGGAATTCGACCGTCGTGTTATACACAAGAGTCGAAAATCTCGGGTCGTTACAATCTGCATAGTCCATCTGACTCTCCCTCAACTACTCTACACTCCGTGCGAATTTTTTTTTTGGTAGAAGGTTGAGTGTACAGCGTACGCTGAACCGATGTTTTCAATCAATGATATCTAAAACTGCCAAGATTCGGTTCTTCGCCTTACATGGAAGTCTAAGATCGGCTACACTAGGGTCGTGTGGACCACACCTACCTTCCCAACAGTCCCAAACATTGTAGGTTACAAGAAAGAAGGAACCAAATCCTTCTTGGAATAGGATAGTTATCCGATTGCACGTCCGATCATGAGGCTTGTACACGGCTATAAGATCAAACCTCCGCCTCTCTTTCCCCGAGAGAGAGAGAGAGAGAGAGAGAGAGAGAGAGAGAGAGAGAGAGAGAGAGTTCTCTGGTGGTGGGTTGCTGTTGGGAGATCCCTCCAGCAAAGAAGAAGAAGTAAAGAAAGAAGAAAGAAAGAAGAAGAAATGACTAATTTCTTTCTCCAACCGAGTCGACTCGTTGAGCCGACTCAGATTCGAATTGGAGCCTGGGACTTGCTATTGTGAGTGATTCTTCTCTTTTGAAATCTAATCCTTTTGTAGAGTATTCCTTTGAATTTCTTAATTTTCCCTATCTTTCTCAATTTTAGATCTCAACGTATCTAGCTAGAAGAAACGCTAGTTGTGTATAGAAATAAAAATTGAAATTTGGTGAAATCCACCATGGATTTCATTCTTGCCTTCCTAGATGATGGTTTCCTTAATGGGAAGCCCTTTTCCTCTTCTCTTTACTCGTTTAAGCAACCGATTTCACCCGGCCATGAAGGTTGGAAAGAATCCATAGTTCTCAACGTAACTCCATGGTGATAACCTATACAATATTCGTGTTTTCTTGTAGGATGTACATCTTCAATGGTAAGTTACCATGGTTTATTTGATAACTTGACTATTCATAAATCTTACATGCATGGCATGCATTGCATGTTTGGAATGTGTTATTGAATTGCATTATGAATGCTTGATGGATGAATTGATTTCATGATCACGTTGAAATTTAAATTGAATTGTAAGCCTTGGAATTTAATTAGATTGGGCAACGGATCCATGGGCATGTCGGGATTGCTCATGTGCGTGCATGTCGGGATTGCCGCTTTGCACGATACCGGTTAGGCGAGCATGTAGGGATTGTGAGGACCCTAATGTCTGGCCGTGCGAGATTTAGGTGCTCTGGTTTGTGGGTGTAGGATTGCTCATTTGCGTGCATGTCGAGATTGCTACAATGCCAAAGCGGTCAAGCGAGCATGTCAGGATTGCAACCCTGATGTCGAGTAATGGTGAGATCTTTATAAATACGCTCTTGTATGAACCGATTGGGCGAGCATGTCGGGATTGTGTTGACCCCAATGTTTGTGCCATGCAAGTTGTGGAAATGTCATCTTGCTTAATTAATCTAAGCGAAATAATCATGCATTCATAACATTATTATCATATTTGCATACATCGTCTACTAGTCGAACTCCTAACTTATCTTCTTTCTTTATTTCAAATTGGATCTGCTCATTTCAAACCATCTATGCTTCCTTCTTAAAATTCAATTGAGATGAAAATGATCTCACTGGGCTTTTAACTCATCAAAATCACCACAGTTCTTGCAGGTCTTCAGGAAGAAAAAGACATAGGCAAGGAAGAGTACTCAGATGGACACATCCCACTCAAGCGTCAATTGTAATAGGTTTATTTTAGTTTTGAAATGTTTATGTAATAAGACCTTAGTGAAAAAAATTATATTTGGGATTTATTTTAGATATGTGATGTGTGGAATGGAATCTTAAGGAATCTACGCTCGAATTTTAAATTCACACCCTAGAACTTGGGCTTTGGGTCGTTGTACTCGAGTCCCGAATTTCGGGGCGTGACAAATGCTCTAGCTCCAAGATCAGCCACCTTGCATATGATGCTCTAACGGAGATGCCCAAGGTGCTAGAAGGTAGGTTTGAGATCTCTACAACTAGTGGAAGTGGGTTTCCTAGAGAGTCTCACCTACAAAGATCCATCATAGATTTTTGTATAGGAATATCATTATCAAGATTAATCCAAACTCTAGAGATCAAAAGAGGGACAAGTGCATCGTCATCATGAGCTTGGAATGCTCTATTTTTGTGATGAATTACAAGAAAGATGACTTGCTAGGGTTATGAATAGAGCTCTTAATGATATTAAGCAATGGTGGCTTCCTCCTCCTTAAAATCCCTCTCTCATGCCCAAAAACGAATCTCCCTCCTTTTATAAGTTTTCTTCCAATGGTACAAAAATGAGCAGATTCGCATATCTCCGATTGATCGGAAAAACGTCTAATTGATCGGGGTCACTTCCAATTATCGGAGACTTGTCCGATCGATCAAAAATCTGTCCAGAGAATTCTCTGGAACAAATTTCGATTGATCGGAAGGACCTTATCCGATTGATCGGAGGCACTGTCTAATTAATGAAAATCTCTCCAGTGAATTTTTCAAATCCTCTTGAACAAATTTTGATTGATCGAAACAACTGTCTGATTGATCGATCAATCAGAAACTGTTGTTTGAGCTGAATTGTTTACAACAACTTCCACCTCTTTTAATAGTCTAACTTATCATGTTTTTCTAGGTGTTTTAAGACTAATGATGATGACTAAGGGTATTCCTAATTGGTCCAAGTCATCTAAGAGGTTTTGGGTGTTTTGGTTCAAAAGGGCTAGGGTCAGTAAGGCATCTCATTTACCTGATCTTTTTCCTTGTTGCTTCTTGTCCACTTGAATCTTCAGCCTTCATCTTGCCAAGGCCTAACCGACATTACAACACATGGACTCACGTGATTAACAAATAAGGTGCGCTAGTATGCCACAGAAAAGTGCACTAACAATCTCCTCCTTTGTCAATTATGTGACAGAAACCTAACCTAAGGTTGTGTCATGGTCCATACCATTAACATTGCCAAAACACAAGATACATTACATGTCAAATAGAAATAAATATTACAACTCAAAACACTAAGACATGTAATCTAATAATGCTCCTCTTGATTGCTCCCGCATAACCTGTCAATCTCTTAAGCACAAAATAAAAAACTTGTTTCGGTGGAACTTGATCTTTCTCCCCATTTTTGTCAGCAATTGACAAACCAATCTCTCCCCCTTAATGATGCATCAATTAAGCAAAAGGGTAGAGGGATTAGAGTGTCGCAGTTATAACTATAAAAACATGCTAACTAGAGAGAGTATAGGGCGGCACATGAACATATTAAAACATGGAGCATGTAATGGGAACATGATTAACAAGAAAATTTACTTATTTAAGCATAGTTAATGATGCACAATTGGTCATTTATGATATACATTAAGCAATAAAAGCTCAAGAGCTAATAGCCCAATCAACCAACCTCCCCAAAAATTATGTACATCATGACCAAAGCAAAGATTAACAGAAAATTAAGTGTAAAAATCAACTAATCTAAGCGGGGTGATAGTCTAGCACAAAATATATTAACTAAAAGCAAGGCTAAACTATTAAAAAATGGGCTAATGAGGCTTGAATCCTCTGATTTGCCCATAAACACAAAAATGAAGCTAAAATCCTCAGATTTATCTATAGATCCAATTTCTAGCTACCCTTACTAACTATGATTAGTTTGATTAGCCTAAGGGTAGCTAATTTCCTCAACACCCTCATAAAATGTAGCATGAGGTGAGGGGTTGAGAACTCTTTTTTCACCTAGAAGGGAAAATGGTCAGGATTCTCTCTTAAATTAGGGGGAAGAGAGGTAGTGGTGGAAGCCATGAGAATTCTCACTGTTTGTGGCTCCTATCACTATTGGAGTCACTGGATTCAAATTTTGACTCCTTTGTATCATCCCATATTGCTGCAATAGCCTTTTTAGCTTTTCTTTGAGGTTCTTTTGGAAATAGGTGGCAACTTGACCATACTTATCACAGTTGTAACATTGGACTTTCTTTTTGGTGGATTTCCCTTTGTATTTATCCACATTCTTATCACAACTTTACCCTCTTTCAAATTTAAGGAATCTCTTGGATATTTTATTAAGATCATCATCCTCATCATTATTATCTTCAGACAACTCATTCTTAATTTTCCTATGGGAGTGTTTGTGGGACGTCTTAAAGGTGATGTCCTTCTTCTTATAAGAGACCCTAAAGTGTAATTCATGAGTTTGTAAGAAACCTATAAGTTCTTCTACTTTCATGTTATCTATGTCTCTACACTCTTCTAAGGCCACTACCTTGGTACCGAATCTTTCCGTGAGGGAACTAAATATTTTTCTACATATCCTTCCTTCCAGAACCCTTTCCCCCAAGGTAAACATGGAGTTGAAAATATCAGAAAGTTAAGTGTAAAACTCTATGAAAGTTTCAGTCTCTTCCATCCTAATATTTTTAAGTTTGTTGGTTAAGAGCTGAAGCTTTGAGCGTCTTACTGTGTTAGTTCCCTTCTGGGTGACCTCAAATGTATCCCATGCTTGCACATGTAAGAATACACTGAAATTCTTCAGGGGAAACCGCACAGCAAATCGCATTAAGAGCTTTGGCATTGGCCATATATTGAGCTCTCTCATTGTCATTCCATTTCTCATCATCTTTAAGAATGACAATGATCTTACTGTCAACCTTTACTTGTTTCATGGGCAAGGAATATCCATTTAGTGTACTTGCCCACACGGATCGGTCCATGGATTGAAAAAAAATCCTCATTCTAGCCTTCCAATAGGTGCAGTTGGACCCGTCAAAGTATGGTGGACGGTTGACAGTACTCCCATCTCAGGTAGTCACGATGCTAGTGCTTCGATATTAGATCTCACTCTAGACGGTTAAGTCCTTGAAGAATAACCCGCTCTGATACCAAGTGAAATTACGTCGGTAGGTCTAACACGACACCTTCATCTATACATGCGGAACCTTAAAGAGCGGAGGAATTATAATTATGGCTAAGTCCTAGAGGGGGGATTGGGACCTTTTAAAATTCTTTTTGCTTACTTAATAATTTTATCAAATTAAAACTAAGCAAGAACACTTCGACTTCCAAGACTAAGTGGGTCCAATCACAAGGCTTGCATATAATTAACAATTAAATAACCTAGCCTAAGCATGCATAGATTAACATATGATTAAACTAATCAAGCACCTAATTTATATAACTCAAGTAGACTATGTGAGGGTAGATCAATTAAGCTCAAGTCTACTCAAGAAGTGAAAGTACATCTCATGTGTGTGTACGCCTATCAAGTGCCTAACATACATTCTATTTAAGTATTCATAATTAAACAATTAAAGTTAATGCATAATAAGAAATGTGCTTAACTTAATCACAAACACAAGCATGTATAGTGGTTCGGTCACCCTACTCCACTAGCGGTTCAAGTACTCAACCCCTCTGAGCACACCGACATTTACTAGGGAGTTTAAATCTAGTTCCTCCCAACCAAAGTTTTTTTTAGCTTAGATTTACCCAACCGGGAAGTTTACAGGTTTCTTCCAACCTACACGTTCACACCCGTGTTGGTGGCTCCCCTTGAAGACTTGTTTAGGCTCTACAACCAAACCAAGATCCTACAATTGAATCTAGCGTTCACTCCTATCAACTGGTTTTAGGTCCTATAAACGAACCTATCGAGTTTGAAGACAAATTCTACACTCAATTCTCCATGGGAAGAGAGTAGAATCATACTCTTATAATTGACAATTTACTTGTCGAATTGAGCTCCTTTGTAGCGTCGCTTTGGGTTGCTTGATCTCCGCTCTCCCATGCTTCAATCAGCTACCCTTGTGCTCCCCCAATCTTTAATGTTGTTGCGTCACTAATGCTCCAGCTCTAAGATCAACCACCTTGCATATGATGCTCCAATGGAGATGCTCAAGGTGTTAGGAGGTAGGTTTGAGATCTCTACAACTAGTGGAAGTGAGTTTTCTAGAGAGTCTCACCTACAAAGATTTCATCATAAAGTTTTGGATAGGAATATCACTATTAATATCAATCCAAACTCTAGAGATCAAAAGAGGGACAAGTGCATTGTCATCATGAGCTTGGAATGCTCTATTGTTGTGATAAATCATAAGGAAGATGACTTGCTAGGGTTAGGAATATAGCTCTTAATGATCTTCAACAATGGTGGCTTCTATCTTCCAACGGTAAAAAAAAATGGGTAGATTCGCGTATTTCTGATTGATCAAAAAAATATCTGATTGATCGTAGGTCACTTCCAATTAATCGGAGACCTGTCTCATCGATAAAAAATATGTCTAAAGAATTCTCTGTAACAAATTTCGATTGATCGGAATATGGTCCGAGATCAGAGGCACTGTCTGATTGATTGAAAATCTGTTTAGTGAATTCTTCAAATCCTCTGGAACAAATTCCAATTGATCAGGACAATTGTCCGATTGATCGTAGTCTCACCGGAACCTATGTCCGATTGATCGGAGGCACTGTCCGATTGATCAAAAATCTGTCCAGCGAATTGTTCAAATCCTTTGGAACAAATTTCGATTGATCGGAACAACTGTCTGATTGATCGGAGTCCTATCAAAACCTTTGTTTGATTGGTCGGAGATCAATCGAAAACTGTTGTTTGGGCTGAATTGTTTACAACAGCTTCCACATCTTTTATTAGTCTAATTTATCATGTTTTTTAAGGTGTTCTAAGACTAATGATGATCACTAAGGGTATTCCTAATTGGTCCAAATCACCTAAGAGATTTTGAGTGTTTTGATTCAAAAGGGCTAGGGTCACCAAGGCATCTCAATTACCTAATCTTCTTCCTTGATGCTTCTTGTCCACTTAAATCTTCTGTCTTCAGCTTGCTAAGTCTCAACCGACATTATAACACATGGAATCACATGCTTAACAAATAAGGTGTACTAGTAGGCCACAGAAAAGTGCACTAACAAAGACTCCTTCTACAGAGTATAAAACAGAAGTATGAATTATGGAAGCACCGGTAAAATCCGACTATGTGGAGACAATACCGACTTGTGAAGAAGAAACTCATGTCTCCACACAGCTTTGGTGTGTTCAAACTGAAGAACACCATCTCTGAGATGATCCTTATTTAATTAAAATTTTCCTAGATAAGTTAGAAAAGAGATCCATATTTAATGACTTCCAACCAAAGAAATTCTCCTTTCCTCATACATGGGGTGGCAATTTTTGAGAAACTTGCTGAAAATTTTTAGCAGGATTTTCAATGTTTTAAAATGATTAATATTCCCCGTGTACACTATAAAGCAAGATGGTGGATGGTTTTATTGAGAAACCTTTTACTCCCCCTGATAATCCTTCTTGATTCCATCCCTTTGGATGATCCAGTGTATCAAGATTGACGTCCTAGTCTGATGGAGGTATAGAATAGTTTTAATTACTTTTATTTGTTTTAGTTGTTTGAAGTTGTTGAAGAACACTCTTGACTCTCTCAGGTACTCTCGTTCTTACTCTCCTTTAATTTTGTAATTACTCTCATGTCATTACATACTGAATATGTTTTTATATTGAGGACAATGTAAACTTTAGGTTGGGGGTGAGATTCCTTGATGAATCTTCTAGTATTTATGATATTTTGAGCAATTTGTACTTTTTTTTTTTTTAAACTCTTTTGAAAGTTTTATTTCTATAAAATCAAGTATATGTGAATATCAAAGGAAGGGATGTGAAGTGATTTGTTTTGAAAACCCTTAGAACTCCTTTAATATAGTGGTTTTCTACATGAGTTTTTCCTTTTGTGTGGCTGATAGAAAATTTTAAACACTTTTGGAGTCTAGTTCACATTACACAATTCTCATGATCGAAAGAGATTAGAATGTATTTTTAAATTCATTAGATTATGATCTAGATTGTTGAGGAACCAAGTCGGGGATCCTTGTCCATCACGTTTAGAAAATAAGAGAAGAAAAAAATGTTTAACATATGGATTTCTAAAAATTCTATCTCATGTTGTGGTATGAGAAGAAAAGAAAAAAGAAGAGTAAAATTGAAAATTTGTCCTAACAATATCGAAAATGGCTGGTAACCAATCAGGGGAGGGCTTATCACCCAAGCTGGTAATGGGAAATAGCATGAAAGCTATCGATGGAACGGTAAGACAAAATCTTGTTAAAGGCATGTTGTTGATCTATACACTTTTAGACTTATAGTCTAGTTGATCCAGAAAAGAAGGATAATCCTGAAAATTGATGAGTTGAGAATTCACTAAGTACGTTAGACTATAATTATTTGAACTCTTCTATTTGTTACTTAATTAGCGAGGACTCTATTTGAAGTACTCACTATATTTTAGGAAGATTAAGGTTTTAGAATCCATCACTACTTATTTATGAATTTTGCATTCATATACCTTAGGTTCAATAGAAGTGTAGTTTCTAAACGAGAGTTGAGATTGGGGAATTAAATTATTTCACACATGTTTTGCTCGGGACTAGCAAAATGCTGGTTGAGGGGTTTGTTGAGCTATGAATTGTGCATATTTAGACCCCAATTCATCACACATTTACATTGATTGAGCCATTAAGAGACCCATCTTATATGTGTATTTGTGTTTGTAGGAAAGGGAGAGAAATCTCATGAATTACATGTTAAAAGCATCACTTTGAAGCACTCAAAAGATTAGGTAAAGAAGAGTCTAGAGTTGGAAGAAATTAAAGCGAAAAAATAATTAGAAAATATCAAGTTACAATGCCAGAATTTTCAAGAAAAGATTGAGTGTAGAGTTGCAGGGCCAGAAAAGTAATATATAAAAACTCTAGAAAGTAGTCCTGATGTTGCGTTGACGACCGGTCGATGGCCTCAGCTGACCGGTCAGATGACCGGTTGAATTTTAATAGAATTGGTGTGAACTTGTTGGACTATTTTTATTAGATCCGATCGGTCGCCCGAATGGTCAGCATCCAGGTCGGCATATACCCAGAAATCAACATTTTAGTTATATCCGTTGGGATTTTGAGCTCCGACCGGTCAGCCACCGACCCAACTACGTAAGAACTTACGTAATTCTTGAAGATTCCAAGGCAAGTGCTCGATCTTTGTTGTAAAAGGACACATCTAATCTCTTCCTAATCCATCATAGAAGGGTTTTAGACGAGCTAGAGGTGGAGAAATCCAAAGGAGAGCTTTTACAACTCCAAGTGTTTCAAGTTCTTCTTCTAAGTTCATATTTTTTTCTTTTGAGTTTTAGTTTAACCTTCTCTATGGTTGGCTAAACCTCTTAGCTAAGGCTAAGAGGTGAAGCTTATGGTCATTTACAATATTTTGTTTGATTTAATTCAAGTACTTTAGGATTTAATGATGAACAATTCTAATTTTTGATTTGAAATAAAGTTGATAATTTTAGTTTAATCCTCTATATCTTGTGATGTGTTTACATGGGATGTTTTGATTTACTAGGATTGATCAATGGGGTGTTGTTAAGAGGATTTTGGGTTGTAAAGATCTTAGATTCTCTTCATGATGTGGTGGATGTTCTGTGATCTTAGAAACTAAGTATCCTAAGTGACTTATCTAGAACGGAACTAGAAGAAGTTCATATCTTTTGGTTTGATATGAGATGGATGTTTTATAAATTGATATTGGTTTGATTAAAGTTCAAATCCATGGTTCTACTTAGGTCTAGTGACAGGATTTAAGGAAGACTATGGATATGATCTTTCTTAGTTTGTGGGAGGATTGGCTCGTGTAATGAAATACGCCCAATGCCTTAGTTTTTATGAGAGAACTATATCTATAAATGATCCATCTATGTTAGATGTGTTATGATAATTTAACTGAATCCATCTTCTGATTGGATATGGATAGGACTCCGATTCCAATTAAGTTATTCTCTTGAATGGTTGAATTAACATTGTAAATCGATTATAAGTGGATCCTTGATGCTCTAGTGCTTAGCTTTCCTAATTTATTTCTATTTCGCTCGCCTCAAGTGCAAGGCTGTGATGTAGTAATAACTCGGTGAGACCGAGGTCGATCCACAGGGAGGGTGGTAACCCAATTCCAATTAGTTTTACCTAGTTTAGAATTTTAGGTGAGATTTAAATTTAATATAAAATGAAATTTGATGAATAACAAATTCAAAGATTTAAAACATGTTAGAGCTTCCAAGGATCCACTTTTGGTTTCTTTTAATGTCTTGACTCAACTCGGCCTCTTAGTTACTCAACCGAAATTGAAGTCCTATCTCAATTCGACCGGAATATAAATCAGTTGAATCACAATATGGACTAAAACGGAAGCTTGCTTATTGATTTAGTTCCCATGGTCCTGCTCAGGTATTAGCCACACCCGATCATATAGGCCAATCCTTTTTTCAATCGAGTTAAGTTCATAGTTTTGGCTTTCATCAGATCATATCACTAGATTTGACTAGAACCAATGATTTGAACTTCAATTAAACCAAAATCAATTTGCAAGGCTTCTATTTCAGATTCAGTATGAAAGATTAGAACTTTGGCTTGATATAGTTCCCATATTAGGATCACATTGTTGAAGACATGGCAATCGAAGCATCTATCATGGCCGGAGTCTATGATAAATCAAAGAATGGTATGGGTCTAAACAATGCAAATAGGTAAGTTAATAGATTTAAATCCACAAAGCATCCAATGAGTCAAGAGACATGAAAAGATCTAAGAAAATCTTAAACTATAACTCTTTTCAAATATTAATCAATCCATTGTTCAACATTAAATCATTAAAACAAGACTTAGGGTGAATCAATCCATAAAAAATAAACCAAAAGCTTCCCCTCTTAGCTCTAGCTAAGAGGTCTAGCCAATCCAAGACATGATTGAACTAGAAAATGTAAATAAAGCTAAAATAAACATAAAAACTAAAAATAAATATAAGAAAACCGAGTTGGAGAGACTCCACATTGAGATCCTCCACTTCCAGCACGTCTAGGCCTCTTCTAGGATGCTTAAGGATGAGGGTAGAGAGGTCCTTTTATAAGAAAATTCGGCCTATCACTTTCATTGCGTGCAAAATGAATTTCAACACCTACAATGTCGGGCGCCCGAGCTGGTAGTCGGGCGTCCGAACTCCCTTTGTCGGGCGCCCAACTACCTGAACATCCTAAAAAATGTCCAGCAAGTTCTCTGCTAATTTTTCTTGGGTTAGGGCGCCCGACCCTAGTCTAAGGTGCCTTAACTCCCCTGTTTCTGCACTTGTTGGGCTTGCTTGAGTTTTGATTGTTGCCAATTTTTCTCTCCTTGTTTTGGCATGTTCCAAACTTGATTATTCATTATTCTACCTTCTTTGGCTTAGTGTTGAATTTTATGTAATCTCTCTCCAATACCTGCAAACATAATTATATGCATAAGGTGATATTTTTAGCAGTTTAAAACATGTAAATGCATGATGACTTGGGGTTTAGATATGCACAATTCAGTGCTCAACAATTTCAAAAGTAGATAGTTTTATGTTTCTAAAATTCATCTTTTAATTTAAATTTGAATTTAAATAATCCTAGTTATATAATTCAGAATTGTTATGACAATCCATGAGGATGATCTCGGTCTCATGATTGAATTATTATTACATCGCAACCTGCACTTGAGGTTAGCGAACAATGAGTCTATAGTTGATATTCATCCTAGAGAGCTTCCCGAACTAGATGATTTTGAAGTAATCCACCAACTTAGACATGACTAATTTTAATATGGATGAAGAGTTGTTGAGCTTCTAATTTATACATATTCTAACCCATTACATCACATTGTATGCATGATTTCCATGTTTAAAAGACCATCTAATGCATGTTTTGTGGTTGTAGGAATGAGAGAGGGAATTCAACCAATTGATGACTAAAAGAAGCACTTTAAAGCCATTGGATGATGACCAAAGGTGGGCCAAAGAAGAAAGAAAGAAGCAAAGAGAGGAGAGAAGAAAGAAAGAAGGAAAAAGTGAAGAAACAAGAGGTTAGACCGGTCCTGACTGGTCGGCCAAGGAGGTCACGACCGGTCTTGACTGGTCGGCCACCCATGCTGCTCCCTCTCTTGTACGCTGGACTAGTTCCAGACAGGTTCAACCGGTCTTAACCGGTCGGCCAACCCCTTGAAAATCATTCAGCAGTCACTGGAGCTCACTGGACCAAGACAGAGACAGGTTCGACCGGTCAAGACGGGTCGGCCAGTGTAAATGTTGCAGAATTCCAGTAGCTTATTCTACAAGCTCCAAATTTCATGCGCTGCGCATAAGTAGCTATGAATTCTGGAAGTTTCTGAGTCAGTGGGACCTTTCCATTATAAAAGGACACCTAAGGTTCGTTCCTAAGGCATTATAGAAGGCTTGGGACTTTGTGGGAGGTGAAGAGGATCGTCGTGGAACGTCTACAACTCTCCCGAAGTCGATTTTTCATATTTTTCTTTAGCTTTTCATTGTTTTAGTTGTCGCATGATGATGCTCGGCTAGAACCTCTTAACTAAGGCTAAGAGGTGAAGCTTATAGTTGGTTATCATATAGAATTCATTTAATTCAAGTACTTTCCTTAAAGTTATATCCTTCTAATCTATGAGAGACCTGTACGTCTCTAGATGCTCGAGAGGGTCACCGATACCAGTATACAAGACAATGCTGGGCGTTCGATACTTTTTTAGCAGAGGGGCTTCCATGACTTCATGAGTAAAGGGAGGTTCTGCTCAATGAATTGATGTGAGAGCTGTGGCCGTTAGGTTGGACTGGTATTGTTGCTCAATATGAGCGAAACGATCCTTGATTCTTCTGAGGTCTCCCTCCCATGGTAGAGTGTAACTAGATGTTTCGGCGTCAGGTTCTTCTGGTTGGCGTTGCCTGGAGACGCTAGAACGGATAGATTGTGGCCATTGGATTGGGGCTTAATTGTCGTAGGAGATATGATTTGGAGAAGGGTTATGCTGGGCTTGAGGTTCGCTTAGAGAGTGCTTGGAAGTCACAGGTGTAGGTTGTAACGGTGGTCCTTCTGGAACTTATTGTGGCTGAGGAAAGTGTTGATCAAACCGATTTAAAAGAGTTTGAAATCCATCTTGGAGAGTAGGGAGAGTATCTCCTAAATAACGCATAACACCATCTAAACTGCCGGATAAATCTTAGAATGAATTTTAGAGCACAAGATCTAGCGGATTGGGCTGCATTGGGGGAATCCCTTACACAGATTGAGGAGGATTTAGATTTGGTTCAAGGGCTTCCACCAGGGGCAATGTCTACCTTAAGGTGGAGGGATGATTTGTTTTCTTCGAGGGCATGATTAAAGATAAGGTATTGTAGTGAAAATGAATTGAACCTCATTCCCACAGATGACGCCAATCTGTTAACGTCAGATTCTGGTAACAACTTCCCTTCCTTTAGAGGTAGGACCTTCCCGAAGATGAATTATTTCTCCTCACCTGACAACTAAAAAGGACACTAATGGTGGTCGGTGGCCGGCCGTTAGCCTTCCGATGCTCAAGTTAGAGATGGGTTTGAAAGTAAGATGAAGTGTGAAACGTGGGTTAAGTTGTTGTGTACCTTTATCATCCATGGAACCATCTATTTATTCAGGTTCGGGTGGACTAGTTCGTTACGTAGGCCTCTAAGATCTTCTTAATTTCAAGGGATAAGATGCTATCTTATCAAATTAGACACCTGGCTTATTACGTTCCTTGATGGAGGTCCCATTAATCTGGGACTACGAGTAGAAACAAACCCAAGCAGGGCTGTAATCTGGGCCAACTCATGAGCTATATGGGTTGCTAAGACTACGACCCGGAGAACGTCCTCACCAAACGACTGATGGTCAGGGCTGCTTGAATACAAATGAGCAATTAGCTAATGATCAATTTTAATTAGATTGCGAGATACGCCCAACTCGACTCGTTAGTCAATATATTATGTTGTCCTGCTCACAGTTTATAATACTAACGAGGCGCTCGCATATCGTACATATAAAGCTGCTCGGGAGTCGCTGGTCGTGAACATCTTCGACCAACTTTATTCTACAATAGTAGCTAATGCCAACAATGAACTCATGCCAACTAGGGTCATTACCGATTGGAGAATCTGCATTGACTACCGGAAGCTAAACACAGTCACGAGGAAAGACCACTTCCCTTTACCTTTTGCTGATCAAACTTAAAAAGGTTAGCGGGTGATTCCCACTTTTGCTTTCTTGATGGATATTCAGGGTACAACTAAATAGATATGTCCATTGTTATAGGCAAAATAATGGAGATCAACTAAGCTATTAAGATTTTACGTGGACACCCATTCGACTCTCGAGATCATATGCTCAGAGTCGCAGATTGGGTAAGTGCGGGACGCCCATCCGACTCTTGAGATCATATGCTCGAGAGTCGCAGATTGGGTAAGTGCGGGACGCCCATCCGACTCTCGAGATCATCTGAGCAAGAGTCGCAGATCGAGTAAATACGGAGTGCCCATCCGACTCTCGAGATAAGCTGAGCAGAAGTCGCAGGATGGACAAATACGGAGCATCTATTCGCAAGGCATCGAGCTCCCATAGCCGATAGTCAGATAAAGCAAAGCAGAGATTCTCTTCTCGATCTGCGAGTAGACCTTCTCACGAGTCAGTGAAAAGGATTACATCCGAATGAGCGAGCACTAGGACTCGCGACCATATTCCAACATACGAACAGCTTTTTCTGTGGCGACACCCCTTAGCCTTCAGTACCAGCACCCAATTCCCGTCAAGCAGCTTGTCCAATCCCTCTGCGACACCAATCAGGGCTACACCTAGTTCGGTGGTTTCCGCCTCGTCGGCGTCTCTTTCCTTTTTGCTGGCTATGACTCCAACTATGGTCTCCAGCTCTACATGAGCAATCAGCGCTACTACTACACCTACCAGCAGCCCGGATAGGTCAATTTTGGGATTATCTTCTCTGGTGGTTCCGAATCTCAAGGGATTGCCATCAAGAAATGTGATTGACGAAATAAGTCATTGGGTTAGATCTCGCCTTTAAGGATAAGGATCTTACCCCAGGAAATCAGCGGGATCTCAGTATCGTATAGGAAATCAGCGGGATTTTGATATCTTACGTAACAGATTGGATCGCTTCAGATCTATATAAAGGGATGACTCCATTAAAGAGAAAGGTACACACAATATTCAATCTCTGTCCTGTTTTGCCTGGCTATTCTTCTTGCTTTACCTAACTTAAGCATCGGAGGGCTAACGGCTGGACACCAGCCACCCTAAGTTGCTTTCTGTCTTCTTACAGGTCTATCGGAGAAAATCCCTGCTGGAGAGAAGGTGAACAACCGGACGATCCTATTACAAAATCTGACGTTAACATCCATTCGGTAGTTTGGCTTGTCGAAGGATGCCGTTTGGACTATGTAATTCCTCTGGCACCTTTCAGCGTTGCATGTTGAGCATCTTTTCTGATATGGTAGGGAAAATTCTCGAAGTCTTCATAGATGACTTCTCGGTATTTGGTTGTGACTTTGATGAGTGCCTCATGCACTTAAAAAATGTTTTGAAAAAAATATGAAGAGAAGAACCTTGTGTTGAATTGGGAGAAATGTCACTTTATAGTTCAAAAGGAAATAGTCCTTGGTCACATTATCTCAGCCAAAGCTAAAATTGATCTTATCTATAAGCTTCCACCACCTCAGAGTGTACGAGAGGTGCGGTCCTTTTTAGGACACACTGGATTTTATAGGAGGTTCATCAAGGACTTCAGTACCCTCTCTCATCCTTTATATAACCTCCTCTAAAAGAAAAACTCATTCGAGTGGAATGAGGAATGTCAAAATGCCTTTATCAAACTTAAACGTATGTTGACATGTGATCCTATAATGCAACCACGTAATTGGAGCATTCCTTTTGAGATCATGTGTGATGCCAGTGATTAGGCTATTGGGGTACTGTTAGGCTAGAGAAAAGAAAAGAAGCCATACGTCATCTACTATGTAAGTAGAACTTTAAAGTCGGCTCAAGCAAATTACACCACTACGGAAAAGGAACTCTTAGCCATAGTATTTACTTTGGACAAGTTTAGGTTCTACTTGATCGGATCCAAGATCATCATATTTACCGATCATGCTGTGCTTAAGTACCTTCTTTCTAAGAAGGATGTTAAGCCACACTTGTTGTGATGATTCCTTCTACTCCAAGAATTTAACATAGAAATACGAGATAAAAAGGGAGTAGAAAATATAGTGGCTGACTATCTCTCACGACTTGTCCTCACTGATTCCCCTAAGACGATTACGATTAATGACATGTTCTCGGATGAACAACTTTTCAAAGTCTCCTAACTCAACCATGTGGTGGCCACTTCTCGACTAAGAAAACCATAGTCAAAATTCTGCAATGTGAGTTCTATCGGTCCACCATGTTCAAAGATACACATGAGTTTTATAAGGCTTGTGAGCCTTGTCAGAAATTGGGAGGAATATCCCGTCGAAATATGATGCCACTCAATCCCACCATACTAATCAAAATTTTTTATTGTTGGGGCATCGATTTCATGGGTCCATTCCCATTTTCTTTTGGAAATTTATATATTTTGCTTGTTGTTGATTATATTTCAAAATGGGTCGAGGAGATTCCATGCTGAAACAATGACCATAAAACAGTCATTTAATTTTTAAAAGAAAACATTCTTTCCCGGTTTGGAACCCCTCGAGTCATTATCAGTAATGGAGGGTTTCATTTTTGTAATCGGCCATTTGAAGCATTAATGAAGAAATATGTTGTTACTCACAAAGTAAGCACTCCCTATTACCCAAAAACAAGTGGACAAGATAAGATATCCAACAGGGAAATCAAACATATTCTAGAAAAAACAATAAACCCCGATCGCAAGGATTGGTTGCTTCGACTTACCGATACGCTTTGGGCTTACTGTACAGCTTTCAAGACCCCCATTGGAATGTCACCCTATAGACTTGTTTATGGGAAAGCTTGTCACTTGCCAGTGGAGTTGAAACATAGGGCATATTGGTAATAAAAAAAGATGAATTTCGATTCTGACAAAGCGAACTCGCTGCGCGCTGCGCAAGCTTCAATTGAATGAACTTGCAAAACTCCGGAATGAGGCATATGAGAATGCGAGAATTTACAAGACAAGACGAAGGTTTTCCATGATAAGAACATTCTTCATAAGACTTTCACGATCAATCAAAAGGTTCTTTTGTATAAATATTCTCGGTTACATCTACTTTCAGGTAAATTGAGGTCTCGATGGACCCTTCCCTTCATTGTCAAAACTGTTTATCCATATGAGACTGTCGAGTTGTTGAATCCAAGGAACGGCAACATCTTTAAAGCAAATGGTTAGCGTTTAAAGCCATTCTTTGAGAACTTTCCTTCAGAAGGTATGTCCATACCTCTGACTGATCCTGTGTATTAGGGTACTTGATCTCCTAGTCTGATAGGGGTATCGTGTAGTTTAGGATTAGGATTTTTACTTTTGCTTTATTTGTTTTTCAATAGGTTTGTTAGATGGAGTAGAATCCCAACTTTTCTCTCTCAGATACTCTCATTCCTCAATCTCCTTGTTCTTGTAGTTGATCTCATGTTATCATTGCATTCATATCTTGTTACATTAAGGACAATGTAAGATTTGGTTGGGAGGTGGGCTTCATCATCTAGTATTTTATACATTTTGAGCAATTATGTAGGAAATTTTTCGATTCTCTGAAATTTCAAAACTCTCTTGGAAAACATTATTTCTATATATTTTAAAGAATATGAGTTCAAAAGGAAGAGGAATGAAGTGATGAGATTTTGAAACCCTTGAATTATTTTAAATATTGAAGATTTCTATATGAATTCCCATATTGAATTATTGATAGAAATTTTGAACTCTGAGTCTAGTTCAAATTACACAATTTTTATAATGGAATGAATTATTAGATTTGTGGATCGGTTAAACTAAGATTTAAAGTGTTGAGGAACCAAGCGGGAGAATTTTGTCCATCCTTGTTCATGAGAAAATAAGAGTAAGGAACGACAGATAAGGATTTCTAAAAATCCTATCTAGTGTTTATGAAAGCAAAGAGAGTTCAGTTATTATTGAATATTTGTTGAGAAATTCTAAAAAGGGCTACCTACTAACAAACCAGGGAAAGGTTCACCTGTAACCTAAGCTGGAAATAGGAAGTAGTGTGAAAGCCATCAAAGGAACGGTAAGGCAAATTCTGGTCAGAGGCTTGTTGTTGATCTGTACACTTTGAATCTTCAGTTTGATTGATTTATGAAGAAGTAATCCTTAAAGTTCATGAAATGAGCATTCACTTTGCACACTAGACAACATTTGTTCTAAATCTTCTATTTATCAATCAATCGGTGGGAATTCTATGTGGAACACTTATGGAATTTGGGGGTTCAAGATTTCAATCTCTTTCATTAATTGTCTCTGATATTTATACTTATATGTTTTAGAGTATATACAAGAATGTTTCCAGGAGAGAGTTGAGTTATAAAGGATGGATTTGTTTCAGGCATGTTTTGCTCGGGATTAGCAAAATGCTGGTTGGGGGGTGTGTTGAGCTTTTAAATGTGCATATTCTAACCCCATTTCATCACTAACTATGCATGATTCACATGTTTAAAGACCTACGTAATGCATGATTTTGTGATTATAGGAATGAGAGAGAGACTTCGCCATTTGGATGGTTACAGGCCCTTCTTACATGCTTTGAAGATCAAGGAATAAAGGATAAGAGGTGGAGGAAAGATGTAATGGAGATGGAGAAAGAGAAACTAAAAAAAAACACATTTTACATACCATCTGGCCAGCCGGCCGGTTCGCAGGTCAGCCTATGCATTCAATTATCCAGAGAGTTGGGTTATTTGCTGACCAAGCTCCGACCGGCCGGACAGGAGGGTCCAATAGGCTGGCCAACGTCTATAAATAGCTGGAATCCGATTTTTGCTGTGTAAAATGTAAGAGTTGCGCGATTTCTTGAAGGTTCTTCGTTGCTGGGGCCCAAAGCCTATAAAAGAACACCTCCACTTCATTCCTAAACTAACCTAGAAGAGATCTATTGCATTGGGAGGCGAAGAAAGTCAGATTCGAAGTTTTACAACTCTCTCTACTTAGTTTTATTTCTAGTTCTTCATGTTTACAGTAGTTTTTCTGTTTTTTCTTAGCATAGTCGGCTAAACCTCTTAGCTAGGACTAAGAGGTGAAGCTTGTAGTTGATTTAAGACATTTTTAATGGTTTCATGGATTGCTTTTAATGTTGAACAATGGTTTGTTGAGTTTGAATGAAGTTCTAAGTAGTTTTTCTTAATCTTATGATGACTCATGGATGTTTAGAAGAATTATCTTATTTCTTAGTTGTACACTTCGAGGAATCAGATTCAAGACGCTCTAAAACTTGAATCTTCATGTGGGAACTTGAAACCAAAGTTCTATCTTTTTCTATAAAGTCTGAAATATGTGTTGATTGTTTATGTGATTTAAATCAAGTTCAAATTATGATTTTAGTTGAATCTAGTAACAGGGTTTGATGATTATCATAGTTGTGATCTTAATCTATTGGAACCAGGATTGGCCTATGCAATTGAGTGTGCCGAACCAGGATTAGCCTATGCAATTAAGTGTGCCCAAGTCCTAACTTGAATTGAGGGAATCATGTTGATGAACAACACATGTGTTGGATTGTTTTGATAATATAACCATTCTATAATCTGACTAGATAGGATTTGATTTTGATTCTAGTTGTGTAGTTGAGAAACTAAAGCAAATTATGCATCAAGGATAGCTGCAAGTGGATTCTTGGCACTCTAGTGCTTCTTTAGATTGCTAAATTCATCTCAAGTTTATAGATTACCCATCTACATTCAAATTTCAATTCGATTTAGTTTTAATTCAATTAGAGATTATTTGAAGAAATTCTATGATTTCCTGAGTTAGTCCCTGATGATGATCTCAGTCTTTACCGAATTATTACTACATCGCAATCCTACACTTGAGGAGCGAACAAGTTTTTGGCGTCATTGTCGGGGACTTGACGGTTTTTACAGGATTTCTGAAAGTACTATTCTATTTGAGATTTTTAGGAATCTTTCTAACTTAGCTTGTTTTGTTTTATTTTTGCAGGAATTTTTTTAGAAGTTGAAGTAGAAGTAAGTGGGTTCAAATCATGTTTTGTCTTTCTAACCTTACTCTTCTTCCTCTCTATTCATTCATATCCTATTCATCTCTTGTAGAGTGGGTGGAGACTCCTATTGGTTGGTTTGACCACCTTGGATCTCTAATAGATTGGCCTCGAGCCGGATTGATTCCCATTGGTCGGCATTGCTGTCTTGAATCACCTTGAGCTCAGAGATTTCTTTTCTCAATCTAATCACCTTTCATCTTTTTCTAAACATTTCTCAAAGATTCAAAGAGTTGGTGGGGAGTTCTCTGAACTCCTATTAACCAAGAGAAATTGGTCTTTATCTTTGCATTTGGCTCAGCCATTGCAAGACACCTTGTGCTTTGGTCCTAGAGAGGAGTTAAGAAAAGAAGGAAGAATTCTTCTTTCTGTTATCATTCTTTTTTGTTTTGAATTTGCATGCCCCATTAGGTCCGGAATTCAAACAATCACTTAATAAGTGAAGGGGGAATTGTTGAGGGAATTGATAAGGAACCACGCGCTAAAAAATATTTAAATTTTTTAATTTTGTCTGAAAGTATGACTGAAAATAAACCCGATCCAAGGGCCAATCAAAATCTGGGCCAAAATTAAACAGAAATGGGAGAGAACGAAGTTAAGAATGTTCATTGACCACAGACTCTACGTGATTACTTGCAACTTGTAAGAGCGAGTACTCCCTTATGTATAATTTTTCCATATAATGCAAGGAATGTTTATCTCAAACCGGGAGTAATCTAACTCCTTCCCAAATTCCATGGATTAGACAGTGAAAGTGCTTATCAACATCTTAAGGAATTTGATGAAGTGATAGGCACGATGCACTTTACAAACGTATCAGATGACGTTGTGAGACTTAAATCGTTTTCCTTTTTTCTTAAGGAGAAAGCGAAGGCTTGGCTTCATGCATTAAGGCCAAGATTAAATGATACATGGACTGAAATGACTAGGGAATTCATTAAAAAAAATTTCTCAACTCATTAAACCAACATGCTAAGGTGCCTTATCATGAATTATGCCAAAAAAGCGGACAAGACCTTCTTCCAATGTTGGGAGAGGTTTAAAGACTTATTGTATACATGCCCACATCATGGCTACAAAGTTGGCGGGTAATAAGCTTTTTCTATGAAGGACTGACTTCGCTCATGCACCAATTCATAGAGATGATGTGTAATGGAGAATTCATGAATAAGAAAGCTGAGGAAGCATAAGATTACTTTGATATCTTAGCTGACAATGCACAATCTTAGGATATATCTAAACCAGCAAATCCCAAGATAGGCCAACTAAGAGAAAATGGAGGAATTTATGTCCTTTCAGAAGAAGACAATATAAGTGCACATGTAGCTAGTCTCACAAGAAAAGTTGAGGCCTTGGAATTAAGGAAAGGAGAAATGATTAAACCCATAGCAGTTGTTGATAATGTTTGTGAAATTTGTGCCGGTAATTAACATGAAACACAAGATTGTCCTATAATTCCGGCGTTTCAAGAAGTTTTGCAACAACAATCCAATGCCATAAACAATTATTAATGACCATTTAGTGCTCCAAACTCCAACACGTATAATTCAAGTTGGAAAAACTATCCCAACTTCAGTTGGAGGAATAGACCAACTACGAATGCAAATAACACCCCTCAAGCTCAACCTTCACTAGATCCATCCCTAGTAATCATACCAAAAGCTACGCTTGAGGAGATGTTGGGTGCGTTCATGTCTGTTCAAGCTGAATATAACAAGACTAGTTCTCTGAAAATTGATGGGTTCATGCAAGAACAATTAAGATTCAACCAAAACACATCTCAAGTCATCAATGATTTAAAAACTTCAATAACTAGAGTTCAGTCTTATCTTAGTGTTAGGGAGAAAGGCACACTTCCTGCCCAACCTCTCCCTAACCCAAGAACTCAATTCGAGATACAAGATACCAGCTCATCCTCCCAACATATGTAATATTTTAAAGCTATTACCACCTTGAGAAGTAGGCAAAACAATTGACAAATCTAATTTGGTGAAGGCCCCAAAGCCTAATGATTTGAAAATTACCAACAAGGATGATAGTTCTAACAACACTGCACATAAGAAAGAACTGGAAAAACAATACAAACCGGTTGCTCCTTTTCCCCAAAGATTGATTTCACCCAAACCTTTAGACAAAAATCTGAAAATTTTAGAGGTTTTTAAGCAAGTGAAGATCAGCATCCCTTTGTTGGATGCTATAAAAAAAATACCATCATATGCCAATTTTTTTAAAGAACTTTATACGGTCAAAAGAAAACACGATGGACACAATAAAGTACTTTTGACTAAGAATTTGAGCGCCATCATCAAACAAGAGGTGCCCTAAAAATACAAGGATCCGGTAGTCCTATCATCTCATGTATCATAGGTGACTACCGGATCGAACAAACTTTACTCGATTTGGGGGTAAGTGTTAATCTCATCCCATCTTGGTCTATGAAAAACTTGGTTTAGGTGAATTAAAACCCACCAAAACCACACTCCAACTCATTGATCGATCTGTTCGTATATAAAGAGGAATGATTGAAAATGTGCTTGTACAAGTCAATAAATTCTATTATCTAGTGGATTTTATTGTTTTAGATACACATCCTGTGATTGGTATAAGTGCTCAAATCCCTGTCATACTTGGCTGCCCTTTCTTAGCCACTTCAAATGCAATCATCAATTGTAGAAACGGGATTATACAAATGTCCTTTGGAAATATGACACTTGAGCTGAATATTTTCGATTTATACAAACAACCACGGAATGGAGATAATGAGGTCCACGAAAAAAATTTAATTGACTCATTCGTGGAAGATACATCCCTCTTAACATTTTTCTCCAATCACTTAGAGGCGTGTTTGGCCCACTCTCATGATATTGATGATGACATAATAAGAGATATGGATGTTAATTTGGACTTTATGCTCGTACTTGATACTAACCCATGGAAGAACTCATTTGATCATTTTGCCTTTAATTAAAAACAAGCCTCTTCCTTCTAATATCAAGGCTCCGAAGGTCGAGCCAAAACCATTGCCTACGGATCTTAAATACATATATTTAGGTCAAGATGAAACATATCCGGTGGTGATTTCTTCCTACTTGGATCAGGAACAATAGAATAGGTTGATTGCTATTTTAAAAGAGCATAAGAATGCCATCGGGTGGTCAATTGCAGATCTCAAAGGCATAGACCCCTTAATTTGTACTCAATGCATACACCTTGAGGAGAATGCGAAAACATCTAGGCAACCACAAAGACGTCTCAATCCTAACATGAAGGAGGTGGTTAAGGCCAAGGTGTTAAAACTATTGGATATGGGTATCATTTATCCAATATCTAATAGTCAATATGTGAGTCCAACTAAAGTCGTGTCTAAGAAATCTGGAATAACCATCGTAGCCAATGCCAACAATGAACTTGTGCCAACTAGGGTCACTACCGATTGGAGAATGTGCATATTCTAACCCCCCGAAATTCCAGCAACATCTCCCATTATCTCTCCAGAATACATTTATCTCTCGTTTGTTTTCCATTGTCAAGTATCCACTTAAAGTGAGGATGAATGACAATAAAATCAAATGAAAGAAATACATCCAAAGAAAATACAGGAGATACCACAAGTAACAGACGTAGGCATTTAAAACAAAGACATTACAATCTAATCCAATCTTGAATTGTCCAAAAATGGAACAATTTGAGGATTGCTATGCACTCAAGACATACTAGTCTATGCCTGGCCACATAGGAATGCTCAAATGGGCAACTGATTATCTATATATTACAAATACAAATTGCTAAAGCTGCATAGTTAAAAAATAACAATTACCTAAAGATCCACATGATTACTAACATTAACAAATAACAATTATTAACAATTACAATTCACGTGATTACTAACATTAACAAATAACGATTACTAACAATTACGATTCACATGATTTCTAACATTAACAAATAAAAATTACTAACAATTACTAACAATGTCAATTATATGCACATTACAATCATCATTAGCTAGATAATTAAACTAGCTAACAATTAGCTTCACAATTACTAATCGGCTAGACAATTAAATTAGCTAACAATTAGCTTCACAATTATCATTGCAATTATAATTACTAATTAGCTTCACAATTAAATTATCTAAATAATAAGATAAATAATTAGCTAAACAATTACAACCATAAATTATAATTAGTTAAACAATTGCAAGTACAAATTACCTAAATAGTTAGTTTAATTAGACAATTTAATTAACTAAATAATGAAAAATAATTATTTTATAAATATTAAATAATTTATTACCTTAAATGCAATTTGGGGGAAAATCTGACTGATTGATTGGTCGTCGGTCAGACGTCTTGTAGCGACCTGTAGTAGTGGATTGGCCGGGCATGGTAGGCTACTCGGACTGAGGCAATGGGCGGGCAGGAGTGGTCGGACGCTCAAAATCAGGGTAACGGTCGGGTAGGGTCGCAGGGGATACTCGATTTGGACAGCTGGACAGACTGCTGGACAAGAGTGGGGGGGGGGGGGGGGGGGGGGGGGGGGGGGGGGGGGAGGGGGGGGTAGTGTAGACACCCCACCTTCGGCTACACTGTTGGTAGAGATAGCTGGATGAATGGAGAACCATACCCTCAAATGCCAAGTCCAAACTTAGCCAAACTCACCCTTGTAAGCCCCAATCCATAGCCCAATTCAAGCCTGAACCCAGTCAACCCAGTCCTAGACATCAGCCTGAAAAACCCCCATAAGAAAAGCCAGTAAAAAAATCCTAAAAAAGTCAAACTCACTGAGTCAACCTACTGATTTAACCCACTGAGTCAACCCGCTGAGTCAACTCGTCGAGTCAAAACACCGAGTCAACCCGTCGAGTCAACCCGCTGAGTCAAATCACCCAGTCGACCCGCTGAGTCTACTCACTGAGTCGACCCACCGAGCCCAACAACAGCCCCGAGGGAACGACCGTACCTCGCTGGAAATCGAGGAGTGACCATACGGGCGGCCCACAGCGGGCCGCCCAAAAATATTTACGAGTTCTGCCACTGCCCGCTGCTATAAATACCCCCCTCCCCTTCTCATTTCTGCATAGCAACCCAGCCAGAGAGAGCCCGTCCGTTCGAGTTCCCTTCTCCACCCCTTAGCCCATTTTCCCACCAAGGAGAGCCTAGCCCTGGTCCAGCCCAGCCTGACCATTGGCCCAAGTCTCCCAAGCCATACAAGTCTTGATCCAGCCACTCGAAGCCAACCCTTGCGACACCTCCGTCCATCCAGCTACTCTTTTTCCAGCATCATCTCATTTGCATCTAGCATAAGTGCAACATTTACTTTTCTTCCAACCCCCCTGCTTCACTACAAGCACCTTGATTATTCAAGCATACTGCATATGTCTTATATTAAGCACCTGTCAGTTCGAGCGTATGCTTTGAGCTTGCCCGTTGTTGGAACCTGCCTATCAGAAACTCTTACTGTTCAGACCTGCATTCATGCTTCACTATAAAGCGCCTTGATTATTCAAACACACTGCATACGTCTTATATTAAGCACCTGTCAGTTCGAGCGTATGCTCTGGGCTTGCCTGTTATTGGAACCTGCCCATCAGAAACTCTTACTGTTCAGACCTGCATTCATGCATCATGTCATCTATGAGAATGTACGAGGATTAAAACAGACTTTCAAGTATTAGTTCGATTCTGTGAAGTAGAGACCGTACTTCGGTACGGGCAGTGTGTGGGGTGCTTAATCTCTTCCCACCCTGTAACCGTGATCCCTTACCTTGAATCTCTGGCTGCAGATCAAAAGGAGTCATTCTAGAGGAAGGAATCTTCGAATCCCCTTCTCTAACGTTTCTATGGGGTCTAGCCGATTGTAAATTCGAAGTAATTGGCTAGTGGCGACTCTGGTCTTATATAAACTCATTTAAACACATCCAGCTTAACACGACAACCAAACAAAGCCCTCGAGAACGAGGCGAGCCAGTGGCACAAACGACGATTCGCACTCACACATCCTCTCCTTCTTTTCCCGAAAGGGGAAGGGACGAGAACGTCGTGTGGGAGCGCGGAAACGGCGAGGGTCCACAGAATGGCGACTCTGCTGGGGATGAGCTAGTCCCACTAGTTGTGATCCGACTTGAAAAACAGAATCCTTCCCATACTTGAAGTCGCTAATCCTCATACAATCTCATCTGCATATCATTCTATCCAAAATAAACAAAAAAAATAGAAAATCCCAAAACAAACAAAAAATAGAAAATCCTAAAACAAAAAGAAAAGAAAATCCCAAAACCCAAAAGAGTAGAGTATAGTCCTCACCATTGCGCCTCCTCGGGCTCAACGTGTTCGGAAACAACGTCCCTTCCGTAGCATAATCCACACTCGGGCACAGCAAGCCATGTCCGACCACGAAGAAGAAACTCATCTCTTCCCTGCTCTTGAGATGACCGAAGCGTAACCTCTAGCGCAACAGCCAATTGAGAATACGCCAATCATACAAGAATTGGCACAAGGAATGAGAGCAATGCAAGAAATGCTCTTGCAATTCATGCAAGCACAAGCCACCGCAGCGGCCAACAATTAGGTTGGCCCAGTTCAGCAATCTCAGCAGCCATGCCTGGTCCTTCCGGCCTCCAGTTCAAATCAAGCACAACCATCGGAGTCTGCCCAAGACTACCGACAGCAGCCGTCTCAGCCCTTCG
The DNA here is from genome assembly GCA_003013855.2 of Liriodendron chinense. Classification (NCBI taxonomy): domain Eukaryota; kingdom Viridiplantae; phylum Streptophyta; class Magnoliopsida; order Magnoliales; family Magnoliaceae; genus Liriodendron; species Liriodendron chinense. Next base: position 1,115,905 of record PVNU02002850.1, read on the forward strand.
CTATGGGGCATCCTCCTCAATACCTCCCCGCGACGACAGGGCCATCTCAGAGCACTCCCATCGCAGGGACTTCCAGTCAGCTTCAAGTCAATCTTGCAAACAACAGTCTCAGTAGATCTCAGCATGTCCCCACCGAGGGGACCCCTTTTCAATTTCAGCACACCCCGCCGATGGGATTTCAATTCAATTTCTAGCAACAGGGACAGCACTGGCGAATGCCCACAATGGGGGTCAGCGTCAAGCCCACATCAATCAGCGGACAGTGGCGAATACCCAACAAGGGGGTCACTTCCCAGCATCTCAGCCTCCTGCAAACAGGAGCACTTTTCAATTCCAGCACATCCCCGCCGATGGGATCCCAGTTAATTTTCGGCAATCTTCAATTCAGCAAACTCCAGTTAATTTCCAGCAATCTTCAATTCAGCAAGTTCCAGTTCAACCTTCAGTACAGTCTCTAATTCAGTTACAGTCCTTTCAAGCACAAGTTCATCCGAATCCAGTTCAATCATCAAATCAACTTCAACAACCCACGGTTGCTTTTCAGCAAGCACATAGGGTCGAAGACATCGACCACTATGCCGAAGAAGAACGTGCCTTACTCCAAGAGGCACTAGTTGCTCGAACGGATCACTCAGGACTAGACGAGTTGCGGGAGCAGTTCCAGATCCTGCAAAATCAGCTTCAGTGACAACAAGGAATCGATTTACCTTCAACCAAGTTCAGAGATTTGTGTCCTTTCCTAGATGCTCAAGTACCTCAAAACTTTGAGGTACCAAAATTCAAAAGATACGATGGCAGCGGTTGTCCCACAGCGCATCTCAAGGCCTTCTGTGGAGAGCTGAGTGCAATCTCAGGAAATGAAGGGGCCCTCATTCGTTTGTTCCAAAAATCTCTGAAGGGCGATGCCCTAGATTGGTACACCTCATTGGACTGCCACCGCATCAGGACGTGGGAACAGCTTTCCTAGGCTTTCGTCGACAGATTCGCATACAACCTTAACATGGCACCCAGAAGAACTGACCTCGTGGCTCTCAGGCAAAGGAGTGATGAAACACTATCAGCTTATGTGGGACGTTGGCGAGCTATGGCAGCCAGAATGCGGACACCTATCGACGATGAAGAACAAATCTTCATGCTTGTTCATTCAACATATCCGGGCATATCTGGATATCTCATCTCGCATCCATATGCGAACTTCTCGCAACTAATCCACGCTGGAGAACAAGTCGAAGCAGGAATCCGTGCCAGGACAATCTCCCCATGGCCTCATTAAGCCACTCCAGTCAAGAGGAACAGAGTGGAGGGAAGACCCATCGGATATGGGAACGAAAACCGAAGCGGTTCTCCTCCCCGCCCGACAGAGGTAAACAACATCAATAGCACTGCTCAGGGTAATCAATACACTCCCCCACAGGGACATCAACATCATCAGCAGAATCAAGTTCAACCTCAAAGGTATCAACCACGACCAAATCCGCAACCACAGCCACAACCACCTTGACAGCAGCAGCAGTTCAGAGGGAATGGTCAATACTCATACCAGAACAGGCAGAATTACAGGGAGCTCAGGAAATTCACTCTACTCACTCAACCACTTAGTCAAGTCATGACTATGCTGGTACAGAAGCAGTTACTCACTCTAATGGCACCCAGGCCTCCTCCTCATCCTCTGCCTCCGAACTACCGAGAAAATGAGTATTGCGCCTACCATCAAGGACGTGGCCATACTACTGATCGATGCTTTACTTTGAAGAATGCCATACAAGATCTGATTGATGACCGCAAGATCGTCATCTCGGTCCCTGGGACTCCTGCAACAGCTTCCACCAACATTCTTCAGAATCCTCTGCCTCAACATCCGACGGATACCAGTTCATCTCGAGGCTCTACCGTCAACAGCATAGAAGAAGGAGAACGCCTCGATCACTTCTTCTCCCCTATCCAGTCCATTCATGCCTACACTTATGGGCCGACAAATCCTCCTCCGATCATGCAAGGGGCAAGTCCCTTTTCTCCTCCAGTCCTCGAGCCAGTAGTACTCGAAGGAGCACTTCCATATGATGTACCAGTTGTTCAAGGGGCACCCTATAACCATTCATGCTGGGAACCGGTCGTCCTGGAAGGAGCACAATCATACATCGAGCCCACATACGAACCTGTCATCTTACAACGGGCAACTCCAGTTCAAGAACAATCCAATCCGCAATGGAGGGATTATACTCATCAGCAGCAAGAACCCATTGTTTTGGAAGGAGCTCCTCCAGTGGAGCCAGTCATATTGCAAGGGGCAAACCCTGGAGGCGTGTCAATCACACTACGGCAATTGGGACGAACAGAGAAACCCCCTGCCATATCAAGAGGACCAGTATTCATTCCATGGGAGCCTTCTGCTCCAGGAACGGTCAAGCCAGGACCGCAACCTTATGTGATCTATGAAGACAAGCCTCAATGTTACCCCTTCAGCACAGGTAACAATGTAGTTCTCAAAGCAAAAGCTCTATCCGAAGAAGATCTGGTATCCACACCAGCACCGTTGCAAGAACCGGTGATCCCAAAAGGCAAAAGTGAGAAAAGTTATAAAGAAGTCCCATGGCACTATCCAGAATGTGCGGAAGTGGGGAACATGAATCCCGATGGGCGTTGCATCCGAAGAGATAATCAGAACAGAGGAGATCCCAAAGGCGCTCTCTCAGGCCTCGGCAACAAAAATGAAGCCGTGTACGATGTGGCGACTCAGCTCAAGTCAATCCCTGCACAAATCTCAGTATGGGAGCTACTCTGCACATCTCGCATACACCGAGAAATGTTTGCCAAAACCTTGAGCGATGCTCATGTCTCCTCCAATACGGCACCAGAGATGATAGCATTGATGATTGGACAGCTCTGGCTCCACGTGCCATCACATTTACTGATAATGAGTTGCCACCAGAAGGACGAGATCATGTGCGATCCCTCAACATAGCCTTACGATATAAAGACCTCTGCATCCCACTGGTCCTTATCGATAATGGCTCAAGCTTAAATGTCTTCCCGCTCAAGACTGCGGAACGTCTGGGAATCAGTTCTTCATTCCAACCCAGCACCATATGCGTCAGAGCATTCGACAACACCCGCCGATCAGTGGAAGGGGAGGTCGACATAGAGGTACAGATAGGTCCGGAAGTCTCCACCATCACATTCCAAATTCTGAATATATCAGCCTCTTTCAACATATTGCTCGGACGACCTTGGCTGCACAAGGTTGGAGCTGTGCCGTCAACCCTGCATCAACGAGTGAAATACATCTGTGGAAATCAAGTGATCTCTATCCATGCAGAGAAGGAGCTCATCATTCCTTCCAATGCTGCTGCCACTGAACCAGACATCCCGGCCATCGATATCCACCACTCTGAAGAAGACATCCCGTATCACAGTTTCGAATTCGAGACTGTGAACTCTATCGCCAATCCAGAACCGATAAGGGTGGACCGTGTCTTTTCACCGGCAGAACGTCTGAGCCTCAAATACCGAATTAAGAATCATTTCAAGTCTAGAAAGGTACCGCTGATATACAACCAACGTAAATGGGGACTCGGATACAGGGCAATCTTCATGGACAAAGGAAGGAAGAAATTTCGATGCTCACCCATCCAGTTCGTTAAGCCAGGAGAACCTTGCAAAGATCCAGGAGGGAATCAACCACTGCACTACACAAAGGCCTCCCGTTGAGCCTAGTTTGGGCCACGTGGCCCCCCATTCGATGGGATCAGATTCTCGAACCATCTAAGCCTCCAGAAGAAGAAGGAAATGATGAAGACGAAGAAGGAAGTCAAATACAGCAGCTTCAGGACCAGGTTACTCTGATACTTGCTCCCAACCAGGGGCACAACCTGCCCACTTCAGCATCAATCAATCAGGGGCACAACCTGCCCGCTTCAATTCCAGCCAGTCAGGGGCACAACTTGCCCATCTCAGCATCAATCAGCAAGGGGCACGACTCGCCCATATCAACACCATCAATCACCAGCCAGGGGCAGAAGCAGCCCATCCATTGGACCAAGAAAGGGAAATGGCCAGCCCTGAATTGGTCCGATGTCCAGATTCCGAACTTGTGTCTAGCCGTAGAACCAGACAAACTGCAATGCGAGGTAAGTGATCTGGGAGGAACTGAGTACGACTCAGATCTCGATCCCGACCAGTGAGAAATCATGGTCATTGGGCCAGACTGTGATTCTTCGCCCGAATCATCAACCCCCACCTCTTCAGGGGAGGAAGTGTGGGGTCCTGAATGGTCATCCATTCCCCTAACTCTTGAATCAGCCAAGGAACCATCTGAGGGCTCTGGCGTAAAAAAAACGCCTGTTTAAGCAGCGACCGGAATTTTGGAACAAGTTGGGCTCAATCATGGCCTGCAATGCCCACTTGTTCAAAGTCCTATAAATTTCAAAAATCCAAAAAAATAAAAAACTTTCAAAAGCCAAAAACATCTAGCATTTTCATTTCAGAAAAATCTCAAAAGCCAAAAAACATTTCTTTTCCTGCATTCAATAGTGTGCCAAGTTCATCTAAAGAGTCACATGAGTTTAAAGTCGAATCATATGACTTCGACATCGAATTAGACTTCGAGCTCATGGGTCTGGACGAAGCTCGGGATGAGGAAGATGATGACCCGGCTTTCGAACTAGAGGATCTCCTCAAAAAGTTCGAATCCAAAGCCAATGTTGTAGCCGATGATTTTGAGATAGTGAACTTGGGGACGCCTGAGATCCCTAGGGAAGTACGCATCGAAAAATCGTTGCCACTTGAGATGAAACAGAAAATGCTAGAGTTCCTAGCTCCAAGATTGTCCAACTTCGCGTTCTCATATGAAGCCATGCCGGGGCTCGATGAAGAGCTCGTTGTACACCATCTGCCAACCAAGGCAGATATGAAGCCAGTGAAACAGAAACTTCGAAGAATGAAGCTAGAATGGGCTCTGAAAGTCCGAGATGAAGTCATTAAGCAGTACAATGCGGGATTCTTGGTAGTCTCCAACTACCCTGAATGGCTCGCCAACATCGTGCCAGTACCAAAGAAGGACGGCAAGGTTCGAATGTGCATCGACTTCCGAGATCTCAACAAAGCCAGTCCAAAAGATGACTTCCCTTTGCCACATATCGACACTCTGGTCGACAACACTGCTGGATACAAGATCTTCTCATTTATGGACGGGTTCTCAGGTTACAATCAGATCAAGATGGCCGTCGAAGATCGCGAGAAGACATTGTTTATCACTCCCTGGGGAACCTTCTGTTACAGGGTAATGCCGTTCGGTCTGAAGAACGCAGGAGCAACATATCAGCGAGCAATGACAGCATTATTCCATGACATGATGAACAAAGGGCTTGAAGTATATGTGGACGACATGATCGTCAAATCTCGCACAATTGAAGGACACTTTGAAGATCCGAAGAAGTTATTCAACAGATTATAAAAGTACAAGCTCCGCCTCAACCCTCAGAAATGTGTCTTCGGTGCAATGGGAGGTAAGCTCCTCGGCTTTATGGTGAGTGAGGATGGCATCAGGGTCGACGAGACCAAAACTAGAGCAATCATCGAGATGCCCCCTCCTAAAACAGAAAAAGAAATTCGTGGTTTCCTCGGCAGAATTCAATACATCAGTCGCTTCATCGCACAACTCACGCCTATTTGTGAGCCCATTTTCAAGCTCCTCCGGAAGAACGTTCCAAAAGAATGGAATGATGATTGCCAAGTCACCTTCAATCGCATCAAGAAATATCTCATGAATCCTCCAGTCCTAGTGCCGCCCATTCTTGGACGTCCACTATTGTTATACATCTTGGTAGCAGCAGAAGCCATTGGCTGTGTCCTCGGCAGCACGACGAGACCGGGAAGAAGGAACAAGCAATATACTATTTAAGTCGAAAGTTCACCAACTACAAGACCAGGTATTCCCCGATCGAGAAGACTTGCCTCGCCCTAGTCTGGGCAACTCAGCGACTCCGTCAATACATGATTGCATTCCCTATTCTCCTCCTCGCTCACATGGATCTGCTCAAGTACCTGTTCGAGAAACCGACACTCACTGGAAGGATAGCTAAATGACAGCTACTCCTGTCTGAGTTCGACATCACCTATGTCACTCAGAAGGCAATCAAGGGGCAGGCCCTCGCTGATCATCTTGCCGCTCACTCTCTCCTGGATTATCAACCGTTAAAGACATTCTTCCCTGATGAAGATCTCTTGCTTATCAAAGGGGAAGAAAAGAAGAAAAAAGATGAGTGGACGTTATTCTTCGACGGCGCAGCAAATTCTAAAGGAAGTGGTATTGGAGCAATCCTCTACTCTCCAGATGATGTCCCTATTCCTATCTCAAGGCGCATAGCATTCGAGTGCACCAACAACATGGCAGAGTACGAAGCATGCATCGCTGGCTTAAGGGAAGCCATAATCTTGGGCGTCAAGAAGCTACGAGTATTTGGAGACTCACAGCTTATCATCAATCAGACCAATGGCGAATGAAAAACCAAGGACGAGAAGTTGATACCATATCATGTGTATCTTGACAATCTGATCGAAGAATTCAAAGAAGTCACCTTCTCATACATGCCCAGAGCCAAAAATCAGTTTGCCGATGCTCTCGCCACACTTGCATCAATGCTCGAGATACCAAAAGGAGCTTCAGAATGGGAGCTCACAGTCGAAATTCAAGATGAACCTGCTTTCTGCCTGCAAATAGAAGGAGCTGAAGCTGTCGCTGACAAACCCTGGTATGCTGACATCAAGCAATATCTCGAAACCCAGGAGTATCCAGAGTCAGCAACAACAACAGATCGCCGAACCATTCAGCGTTTGGCCAGCCAGTTCACCATCAGTGGCGAAGTTCTTTACAAGCGATCCTATAATCACATCCTCCTTCGATGCGTTGATAAAACAGAAGCTGCGAAGATCATGGAAGAAATACACGAAGGAATCTGTGGCCCACACATGAACGGGCACATGATGGCAAAGAAGATTCTACGACTCGGTTACTATTGGCTCACCATGGAGACAGACTGTTACCAGTACGTCAGAAAATGCTTCAAGTGTCAGGAGCATGCGAATCAAATCCATGCCCCCTCATCAGAATTATACAACCTGACCACCCCCTGGCCCTTCTCCATGTGGGGACTCGACATCATCGGCAAGATCAGCCCCAAAGCATCAAACGGTCATGAGTACATACTTGTGGCAGTCGACTACTTCACCAAGTGGGTAGAAGCAACCTCCTACGCCACGATTGCAGCATCTCAGGTGATCAAGTTCATGAAGAACAACATCATATGCCGGTACGGAATCCCCAATGCTATCATCACAGATAATGGGACCCCGTTTGTCAACAAGAAGTGGATGACTTCCTCAGCAAATTTAAGATCTAACGTCATCGATCAAGCCCTTACCGTCCTCAGATGAATGGTGGGGTAGAAGCCGCAAACAAGATAATCGTCAGGATACTTGAGAAGATGGTCGTGACCTATCGAGATTGGTCAGATATGCTCCCATATGCACTTTGGGCCTATCAAACGTCTGTACGGTCTGCTACGGGCGTTACTCCTTTCGAACTTACCTACGGAATGGAAGCAGTTCTACCAGTTGAGGTGGAAATACCATTACTACGGGTGTTACTAGAAAGCAGAGTTGAAGAAGGAGAGTGGCAACGGGCCAGATTCGACCAGTTGCAGCTAGCAGATGAAAAGCGCATGCGTGCGCTAAGTCATTCTCAGTGCTATCAGAAAAGGATCGCCCGGGCTTACAACAAGAGAGTCCGAAAAAGAAGTTTCAAGGTAAGCGACATGGTCATGAAAAAGATTCTACCGTCGCACCTTCCAGATCCCAGAGGAAAGTTCAAACCCTCGTGGGACGGGCCACTGATCATCAGAGAAGTACTTCCCGGAGGCGCCCTCAGACTCACCAGCATGAGAGGGGTGGACCTTCCTGAGCCAATCAACGCAGACAAAGTGAAGATCTTTCACGGGTAAGTCGTTCTAACCTTATCAAGAGTTACTTTGATAGAGTTGAAGTCAAGAGGTCGAAGCTAACACCTCTGAGAAATCATTTTTGTCCACCAACAAGTTTTTCAAATATGGGGATTCAAAAAGAGAAAAATACAAAAAAGGGGGGGGGGGGGGGGGGGATACAAAAAAAAAGAGAAAAAGAATACAAAAGAAAGAAAAACAAAGAAAAGAGAAAAAAGAAGCCAAAGCAAGGCACCCAAGAAAAAAATCAACCCAAGAAGAAACACAGTCATCCATCTTCATCTCAGAAGGTCGATAGCTGTTGAACCTCCAATTTATACATGGCATTGCCCACTACATGACATGGTATGCATGGTTTTCATGATTAAAAGGCCCATCTAATGCATGTTTTGTGATTGTAGGGATGAGAGCGGACTTCACTCAATTAGAGACCAAAAAGGGGCCATTTGGAGCCTTTGATGAAGGCCCAAGGTGGACCAAAGAAAGAAGAAAGCAAAGAGAGAGGAAGGAGAGAAGAAAAGAAAGAAGAAAAACAAGCAAAACTGGGTCCGACCGGTCAAGACCGGTCGGCCAAGAAGGCCCGACCGGTCATGACCGGTCGGATGCACTCCCTGGATCAAGGCCAGCTTTGTCTGACCGGTCATGACCGGTCGGCCAGCCCTGTCCGACTGGTCGTGACCGGTCGGCCATGCAAAGTTCAACTTCCAGATTGCATACAGCAGGTCATTCCCGTTTCTGGTTTTTCGGACCACTTTTCTGAAGCCATCTTGATGATATTTGGAAATCCAACACATCCATGTCGAAGAGGAGCTCGACGCCGAACTAACTCAAGTGGTTTCGTGTCGATCGGAGCTACGGATTGACCGTGGTGGCCAAAACAATACGAACTGTCCAGAAAGTTCCAGATTTCGCTGTTCAACTCTGGGCCGGTCCAGAGGACTCATCATTGATGATATGGAGAATCTACTTTGACCATCTTTTAGACCACATCCATATATGAATAACCACAAAAGTTTCAGATCAAAAGGATGTGTGGTTTGATCGTACCGGTTGAAGAAAGATGTACCATCCAGAAAGATCCAACTGCACAGAGTTTATAAAAGGGCTGAGTGTTCTAATTTTCGGACCATATTATGGGGTTGTTTTGGACAATCTAATCCATCCATCATGTATAGGAGGAAATTTTCTACCAACGTTCAAAATTTGAGATCAATCCGACCTCTGTACACTCCGGGGCGTTGAAAGCAAGATGACTGGTTCTGAAGGTACCCAAAGTGCGCGATTTTGAGAGGCGGTCGGTGATGTGATTGGTGGGCCCATTCAGAGGATAATCTTGGAAATCTAAATCATCTATGAGGATTATCACATTACAAGGAAGCTACAAACCAAATTTGAAGGCAATCCGACCATTGGTTAAGCCGTACCAGGCGAAACAAATTCTGCTATGTTGCTGTACTATTGCTGCACTATAAAAGGAGGTGCTCTCTTCTATTCCAAATCAAGCAAGGACGTGGGAAGCAAGGAGTTCAAGTCATAGGAGGCTTCCTAGCCTCCTCCAGCTAGTTTTTCTTCATTTTCTTAGTTCTAGTTCTAGTTTTAATATGCTTTTCCTTAGCTAACCTCTTAGCTAGAGCTAGAGGTGAAATTTGTAGTTGGTTCCAATGCTTTAATTCTTTTATTTCAAGTACCCTTTTCTTAATTTTGGATTTTGAAGTTCTAGTTTGAATAAAGTTTGGTTCTTTAGAAGTTTTGTGAGAGTTTGTGTGCTCCGGACATGAGCTCCTTGCAATTCTCTAAGATTACCATGATTGGGTTGTTTGAATTCGAATTGTAGTAACCCTTGAGCATGCCATAGTCCATAGGCATGGCTGTTACTCCGAAGGCTACAAGTTCAAGTTCTATGTGCTCCATTAGAACTAGAAATCTGATTTCCAGATTTAAGTGGGACTGTTTGTGCTTGAATATTATATCTTCCAATTAGATGAGAGATAGGACTTTGATTCTAATTGTGTTGTACTTGGATGAATGGATTGGCATTAGACTACTACAAGTGGATCCTTGATGCTCTAGTTCTTCTTAATTTCAGATTTTCCTATTTCATATGAAAAACTACTTTCTTAAACTTCTTAGATTCTAGTTATTAGAGTAGTTGGAATTGTTTACTTCTTTCCCTGTGGATCGACCTCGGTCTTACCGAGATTTATTACTACATCGCAGCCTTACACTTGATGTGAGCGAACAATAGCAAAGACCGACAGCTCTATTATCGTAACCTAGGATAAGGGCTGAAAGACTGCCATCGGCCGGCAACTACGGATTCCCGACCTCTAGCCGCCACAGTTATCCAAAGATTCAGAGAAAGAAAAAAGAGAAAAAGAAAATGTGTGCCTAAACAAAGAGGGCGGAGTGAAAACCCGAAGGGCGCTCCGAGTAAAAATAGTGGACATACAGCGGACTCGGTGAAAATCCGAAAGGGCGCCGAGGGTAAAAACAGCGTAGCTGCCAAGGGGCAGTCAAGATCAAACACTCGGGACGTGGCGAAAACCCGAAAGGGCGCCACGGGCAAAAATGACGGGAAAAAGCCGGCTGTGGTGAAAACTCGAAAGAGCACTGCAGGCAAAAATGGCTCAAATGGAAAAAGAAAAAAATAAAAGTGCAGGTACCAAGAAATCAAATAGTTCAGAACGGTTCAAGCAGTCACAGTTCAAGAACAGGAAGAAGTGCAGTCAGGAGCGAAGAGCTCTACAAATTCCGACAATCTCAAGAGGCAATAGTTTTCCGTTGCCTACACCTCTAAGGGAACCAAAGGAGCACACAAGTCAAATCTCGAGACATCAGTCAAAGCATTGACCGAGCCCCAATTCTGATTCCTATATGCCGACACGAAATCCAGACACACACTCACAAGACAACTCATGGCACAATAGATTCCCAAAAAAGGTTTTCTTCTTTTTTCATTAAAAACATCATATTTCTTTTACACATATCATGTCATCTCTTTAAAAAAAATACAAAAAAAAAATGCATCATCATCAAACATATATGCAAAAAAAAAAAAAAAAAGAATGTGCAGGTGGCCAACACTATCAATCTCTACCCTCCTCCTCGGCCACATCAGGTAAGTCCTCTGACTCATAAAAAGATAGCCTCGCTCTCAACCTACTCACCTCCATACGCAGGTAATGCGCCTCATCGCGCTCAAGGGTACGGATCGCTGTCTCCTCGTCAGACAACCTCTGATCGGCAGCCAATCTCCTCGACATCATCTCACAATGATACCGAAGTGCAGATATCTCAGACAGCAGATGGCCATGAGTGGCCAAAAGGAAGCAAGGATCAATGAATGGGCGCTCCTCAAAAGGTTCATATGAACCAGATGAAGAGCCAGCGTCTTCAAGGATATCCTGCTCATCCTCATCAACAGTCTGGTGCCAGCAAGGGATACGTCGATACAAAGACTGCTCAGCAACCCAGTACTGATATGGGGTGGTCGCCATCGGAAAAGTCCGCAGCTCAAAACCCAACAAATCAGCAGTCAAGTAACTCGACCAAGATCCATCAACCCGAGTCCTAAAGTCAGAGGATCTAGATGGAAGTGCTCGACGCCCGATACCCGTGAAAGCGAAAAGAGGAACATCCTGCTCGTACCCAAACTGCTGTAGGAACCGAATGGGATGGTAAGAAAAGTAAGATCGAAAGCCTACCAACATCAGAGGAAGGCGGTGTGCATCGCAAAGCACTGGAGGAAGTGAAAGACAAGATGACTCCCAACGAAGTTCAGCGAACATCCTGCGATACAAGGGCTCGCTCATCCTAGCCGTATGAGGAAGAAACTCCATGATATAACGCATGACGTCAGAGCTAGGAATACCAGGAAGGGGTACAGGAACAGTCAAAGAAAGATGCTCCCATAGCCAGACCTGATCACAAAAAGGAAAAGAAGTTCAGCTAGAGCCAAGCAATTCCTAACAAAGTAAGAAGGAAAAAGTGTAGAAAAGATACCTGAAGAAAGGCACAATACCCGCGAAGGACACGAGTGCGGCCCAGGGCGCAGTCAGTCAACCCATTAAACAGCTCGGCCAAGATGAGAGAAGTGATCCCCTACCATCTGATAGCTCGGTTCATCACCTCAAAAAGCAGAGGAGTCTGGGACCTGCGCCATCCCGAGAACAGCACCTTAGCTATCAAGCAGAACATCAGTGCGTTCCGAGCAAAGGTAGAATCGGCCATACTCCGAAGACCCGAAAAAAGGTCATACAGTAAATCCAAGGAGAACACTACAGCATCCTGGCCGGCGGCTGCAGGCCGAACAAGATAGGGGATCCCGAACCAGTTCTGTGGTGTAGCAGTCTTCGGCGACGTCTTCAGTGAGAAATACTGAGTATAATCCCAAGGTAGGCCGGTTAAGCGAGCAAGCTCCTCCAAAGAGGGTCCCATCTCCATATCGTTGAACGCGAACAAGTTCAACGAAGGGACCCAATCAATCAAAGCAGCTCTGAGCATCCTCCAATCAATGTCAACTCTAGCCATATGGATCAGACTGCCGAAGCCATAGGACTCTAAATCCCGAATCTCATAAGCTGACAAACCAACAAGCCAAGTAAGCAGCTGTGGCGACCAAGAAGGACGAGGAAGCAGCTGACAAGTCCTCACTGGCACCCCCTCCAGAACAAAAGGTCCAGAAATCAATGATGACTCATCGAGGATCGGAAGGTCGACAGGCGAAGGAGAAGGAAAAGCTGGAACCTCTGCAGACTTGACAGCCCCTGACCTACCCTCAGTAACGACTATGTCTGATATAGTCGCATCACTGTCCGAAACTGTCATAACCTCAGCCGCATGGGAAGACTCGCCCACCTCATGAACAGAGTGCGCAAAAGACCGACGATCAAGAGAAGGACGATACTCTCCATCAAAAGGGCTACCAGCGAAGATCACACCATACATCGTGGCATCCTGGCCAACCTGACCGTCAAAAAATGCATCTGAACCATCAAGAAGGGTCCCGGCAACCCCGATCGAAGAATCAACGGTCAGATCTGGACATGCGGCCCTCTCCAACAGGAAATCATGAATCCAGTCATCACCCTAACCGATCAAAGGGATCATCGAGGCATCCACACCATCCATCATCAGGGGGACATCATCAATGATCACATCAAGTCCACCCAAACAAGTGTGCCGCACACCCTGGCCCACATCAAGAGCATCCAAACCGTCAAAGGTATCATCTGAACCATCCATCCCATCCAGACAGGAGATCAGCCCACCTATATCCATCATGGTCCCATCATCTCCATCAATCACATCATCCATGTGGCCCATATTCAAGGGATGCATAGCCTCACCTATGTCCCATCCTCCCATCTCATCCATGCCATCCATTTCTCCCACAATCAAAGCCCCATTCAAATCTGGAATTTCAGCATGGCTGCCATTAATGGGGCCATTCAAAGCTCCACTAACCACCATCCCTAACCCCTCATCAATGCCCCCATTCAATGCACCATCTCCACCATCCATTAAAGAAATCCCTCCATTATTAAAGCCTTCAACACTTTCTGAAGTGTGGGACCCACCATGGACAGCCCCCACAGCCTCTAAATCTCCACCATTCATTGCCCAAGAAAGGACAAAGCAAGATGAGGACAAGATGAGGAGGAAAGAGGAGACAAAGGGAAGATTCATGGTTGAAATCAAACCCGGACGTACAGAGCAGGTGGAGACAAGGTCAGCAGACAACAGAGAATGTCCAAACCCGAGCCAGCCCAGGCCGCACAAGAGGCGGGCCTTGGGCAGCCCGCTCTGGGCCGCCCGTACGGACGCGCTCCCTCTCTCTCCATGGGATTGGCTCCATGGTTCTTGGTAGGTGAGACTGACAGTCCACATCAACAGATGGCACCTTGAGGGCCGCCCAAGGCTCCAATCCCTTCCAGATTTCGATTGAGGTTGATCAAGATCATCTAGAAGGTACCCCACCGGTCCAATCACGAAGCACTACGGCCAGAATATATCTGATCAAGTCAAAGGGAGGGAAAGATGATCAAGAGGGGGCCACAAGCGATCTGAGCCATTCGAAGACCAGATTATTGTGATCTAAACCATGGAAGAGCTCGCATGGGTCATCAAATAGCAAGACTAAGAGTTTGATCATCAAAGGAAGGGTCAGAATCCAAGATCTGATCATCAAGTGGGCCCACAAGGCCAAATCAAGCAATCTGAACTGTTCAAGTCATCATCCATGCAGTTAAGAAGGCTCATCCTCCACAAATCATTAAAGACTGAGTCAGAAATCAAAGCATCCAAGAGTCATCAAGTAATCTGAGAAGAATTAAGATTGTGTATTCATTCAGAAGATTTTGATACAAAGGTGGGTAAAAGCCAAAAGAAGAAGGTCATCCATCAAGTAAACTGAATACAAAAGCAAGGTACAAGTCGCCAACATAGTTGTCATCGTCCCTCCTCTCGTCCCGCTCCCGACGGTAAAGATCCATCAATGGAGCTGTCACTGAGCCTCCAGCATATCTGCGACGGCCCCCTAGAACATAGAGCGAAGAAAGCAGAGGCCCCTGGCCGTACAGCAAATACCACTCATCATAGTCACGATCCGGGATCGTGAAACGAAACCCGGGCTGGCCCGCAAGAGCATCAGCCATCTCGTCAGCAGGGATCTGAGCAGCTGGAGGAGGTGCAGAACAAGGGACCCGAGCCACCCCAGTGACCTGCCGAAGCAACCTCTCACCCAGATACCACTGAAATGATTCAGCGTCAGAAAGCATGATACGGAGACATGAAGCATCATCTGCCTCCATACGCTGAGGGGTGTAATAGAGGGGGAAGCTGGCATACGACATCCGAGCGAGCTACAGCAAATGAGGTCACCACGATCAGTTACAGTGCAGCACGAGGGATAAGGAAAGCAAGATACTTACGTCATCAACAGTCAACCCGTCTATGTCAGCGCGCCAATTGTCCCCAGAAACTTGGGAGTTCCGCTGACAGTTTTGTTGGTGCCAGTACATGTGGCGATACAAAGAGGGCTCAATATCGTCCCGCATCCTCGGCGCAAGATGGGGAAAATGGTCATAAAAGCAAGTCTGGGCAAAGGCACACCTAACAATTAGAAAGAGGAGGAGGGTAAATGTCTCCAAGAATGGTGATGAAGAAATACATCGACGACAGGCCAGAAACCGGTGTAGGACCGGCTATTCCGACAGGTCTTATCCAGACCCTGGAAAATATGAGTCAGGATAGCCCCGTTCCAATTGTAGGGGTGGTGTAGATCCTCAACCAAGTGAAGAAATTTAGGATCGACCCTCTCATTGGCGTGGCAAAGAAGGAAGGACTCGAAGGCATAAGTGATCATGGCCCGTGCTTTGTGGAGGGCCTCTCGCTCGGTAGTGGGGATGACGGAGGCAAAAGTATTGTGGAACCATCGCATCTTCACTTGATGGCCTTGGAATTCATCCTCGGGTGAGATATCACCGACAAGCAGTAGCCAGTCAGTGGAAGTGATGGGAGCCAGAGAGTTGACTTGGGGAACAATTGCCCCATGAAATGGAAAGCCTATTTGCATATAAATATCCAGGGGAGTTATTCCCCATTCACCACAAGGGAGCTGGAAGGTGTGGGTCTCATCTCGCAAAGGGCCGCGAGCATCATGCGGTTGGCACTGTTGTTATGAAAACGTAAGGTGGGGAGGCCAGCAAAAGGAGTACCAGCCAATACTCGTTCAAGCAAGGGCTGTGGATCCTTCACCCAGTTGTCCCAGTGATCCCTGGTACCTCGACCCTTGATAGCGGGAAGAGGTTGGTGCTCCATAGCCAAGGAACACATGTGGTCCCCTCGGCAGATGATGAAGGCAGGATCATCTTCGTCAATCACTCGACGTCCTCTGGTACTGTCCGCCATTGAATCCTACAAGCTTGGTAAGGTAAGTCCCTATCCCTTACCCGTTAAAATCCAAATTATCATCCAGGAAACCCATGGGATTGGACTCACATTCAAATGCAAGATCTAAAGTCCAACTCCATGTGTCACCTAGGATATGTGTTGGGCCCATTGGAGAAAGCAAGGCCCACCTTAAAGAAGGTTGCATGGCGTACCTTAGGCAAGAAAAGTCCATCATCTAAGGACATACTTTGGACAACAAATACACTCAAGTGTCATGAGATCAACAAGGGATAAGAATCCTACTTCACATGAGAAATCCCTCTTCAAAGTTCATATGTGGCCAAGGGTTGGTCCACTTTTTATGCCAAGGCTATGAGTCTTACTTAAGATGTTTCCATCTTCTTACACATGTACATGGACAAGTGGAGAATAGGAGGGAAATGGGCCCCTAAGAGCAACCCAAATGCCTTACCTCAATGGATTGAAGGGAGCACATAGCCCACTTGAAGAACATGAGGACCCATTCATGGATTAATCATGGGCACCCCTATGTGCACCATCTTGATGAAAGTGTTGACCATGAAAGTACAACATGGCAGTTTACCCACAAACATATGAATCAAAGAAGCTAATGGTAAAAAGTTGATGCACATAGCCCACATGAAGAATCAAGTTGAAAATGCCCATGAAAGGGCAAGTTTGGGCAACTTATGTGCACCAATTTCTTTACAAAACAAGGGGACCATTTGAGCACAAGAGGGCATGGCTTGATGAGTCACCCAACCATCACGAAAATGGCTAAGAATGGTATACATAGCCCACTTGAAGATCAAAATCTAAAATGCCTCAAAGCATGGAACAAAATTGGGCAACTTATGAGTATCATTCTTTTTCACAAATTGAAAGGAAAACCACTCATCTTTGAGAATGATACTGGATGACCCACCAAGCACCCCAAAAGGAAGTTCAAGGAGCTATGGTTGCATGGATATCTCACTTGAAGGAGGATCATCCATTTGAGATTGACAACATCTAAAGAAACTCTTGAGGACCACTTTCCCCCCACAAGAAAAAACCATTTGAACTTAGTGAGATTGTTGGAACAACTCACTCATGGGACTTGTAGATGATCAAGTAACTCAAGTCCTCCATCCATCAAAAGGAAAGGCATGAAAGGAAAAAAAAAAGCTTACATGGACAAAGTGTAGTGGTGCACATATGGTCCAAAGAAATTCAAGCTTCAATGAAGGTCCAAAAGCCCATCCATATGGAAAAACTCCAAGGAACCCACCATACTTTGTACAAGGATGTACATCATAATCAAAAGATGGTGGAAGATTTGGGCTACTTGTCCATAAAGGCCCAACTAAAAAATCTAGCCGACTTGAGATCCAAATGAAGAATGGGCTAGTCACCTTGGTCCATACACATGTGAAGAAAGATGGGGCCACCCAAAGTAAGCCCCATGAGCCCAAAACTTGAGGTGGGCCCTACCATTCCCATGGGCCCAAATCTTGGAGAGAAAATGGAAAAGAAAAGAAAGCTCCAAAGGAAATGACAAGAAAGAGAAAGTAAGAGGGAGCCCAAAATGAAGCATTGGGCCCATCAAATACACCAAGGGCCATGACTTCACTTTGAGCCCATTTGATACATATGAAAAGAGGCCCAACTCCCATGGAAAAGATAGTATATTTTGCCATGCACACTTGATGTACATGGCAAAATTACCCTTTACATACACATGAAGGGAGTGTGAAAAGAAGAAAAGGAAAAATGAAATGGAAAGCTTGCAATGTCCTTCTCCATGCACCACCTTTGAAATAGATTGGAGATCTAGAAAAGGGTCAAGAACACTTGGGCCCACCTTCACTTCTTTTGGAATAGCTACATGGAAAAAGAAAAGAACCATGAGAAGAGATAATGAAGAAGGAAAAGGACAAGAAAGAGAAAGGGAGTGGTCCATACCTTTACCACTCACCAAAGAAGGACCACCTTGCTATCCCAAAACTTCTCTAAGGCCCACCACTTCAGAGAAGCAAGGAACCACCAAAAAGAAAGAGAAAACTTGAAGAAAGAAAGAGTATGAGAGAGAAAAGAGAGAGATTGCACGTTGGAGAGGGCAAGGGTGCCCCATGTTATATAGAAAAGGGGGGTGCACCCCTTTACCCGACCCACTGAAGAAACCAGGGGTCAGAGGCGGTCCAGGCGGCGCCCAGGGGGCCGTCCTACCTCCCACCTAGTTGAAACGACCTCTCCTCCTCTCTTCTTAGGAAGAACTCCTCCTTGGGAAGGGTGGTTGCAAGTGAATCTTGTACCTCCTTGTAAGAATGAAGTGATGGAAGAGAATGGTGAGAAAAAGTAAGAAATCTCACCGAAATCTCATCTTGTGAGAAATGGGTGAGAAATTGGGTTGATGATGTGGAAAAGCTCCATGGAAGTTTCAAGGAAAAGAAAGAAAAAATTGACTTGGTCAAACAGTGATTTCAACCATCCAAAGGCATGACCAAATGACCTAAACCATTCCCAGAAGAATCCCAGGAATCTCCGCCCTTGATTACTGTTTACATGTACATAGTTGGGTCCGAAGACCTTAAACTATGTCGGGATCAAGATCCCGAGAGACCTTTTAAATAAAAATCGGCATCGGTCTGGATCAAGATCTGACGACCATGGACATCTTCTGAAAACCAAAAAAAAAAAAGAAAAATATATATATACACATCTCTTGTATACAGTTCTGGGTCAGAAGACCTTAAACTACGTCGGGATCAAGGTCCCGAGGGACTTTTTAAATAAAAACTGGTAGCAGTCTGGATCATTCGAATCGAAATCCGCTGACACCGGACATTTTTCCAAAAAAAAAAAGTGTTTGCCCCCTTTTGTACAGTTTTTTTTAGGTCCGAAGACCTTAAACTACGTCGTGATCAAAATCCCGAGAGATATTCAATAAAAACCAATGTTAATATTGATACTTCAAATTGAGATTCAACAGCCTGGACCATTTCAAAAAAATCATCAAAAAGAATGTATTTTCAGCATGTACAGTTTTGGGTCCGAAGACCTTAAACTACGTCGGGATCAAAATCCCGAGAGATTTTTAATAAAAACCACCATCGATCCTAGCCGTTCAGGCCAAGATTTGATGACCTGGATCATTTCAAAAAAATCACAAAAAAGAATGTATTTTCAGCATGTACATATTTCGGTCCGAAGACCTTAAACTACACTGAGATTAATTTCTCGGGGGACCTTTCTCGCTTTCAACCAAAAACCGGCATCGGCCTCAACCGCTGGGATCAAGGTTCGATTATCCGGATCATTTTTCAAAAAATTACCAAAAGATTTCAAGCTTTCCATAAAACCAGCATCAACTTCGATTGCTTAAGTTGAAGTCTGGAACTTTTAAAAAAAAATTAATAAAAAAAAAAAAAAAAAAGTTCACCATCAATTTTAACTGCACAAATTCGTCCCCAGCGGTCCAAAGACCTAAAACTACACTCGGATTAACTTCTCGGGGGCTTTCTTTCCTAACCTGTTCCAGACATGGCTGACACTTGATCGTATGGGTGTCTAGAATCTCTTAAACAGGTAAGGGCTGAGGCGGGCAGCACTTCGCAACCCTGTTCGTGTTGAACGCACCGTGATAGACAACCTTGATTTGGAAGTCGCTGTTGAATCTGATGAATGTTCCCTGTTTCCAAAACTAATGAAGGGGATTAAGGCTGTTGGGAGGTGGAGCGCACCCTCACGGAATTGTGAGCAACGTAAGGCCCCAAACTGTATTGACTAAGGGAAATGTGAGGATGTGGCTCATTTTGTGGCCGAAGGAGTCCGTCGGACGATACGTGGTCTATGTGTATTGCACATGAGGAACAGGCAACTTTGTGGGTGTGTTGACTGAAAACCCTCAAAATCCCCTCATCCGAAGATATAAAACTACGGCACTTAACTGTGTGAGACTCGTCTTACTCGCTGACGTAAAATGGATCGGGTGCCTTACCAGCAGTAGAAGCTGGAAATGGATGAAAATTCCATACCTTTTCCCTGCATTTCAGAAAAATCCAACAAAATACCAAAACATTACAAAATCACCTTTTCAAAAAACACAAAAATATTTCCTTGCTTTCAAATCAAATATTTGCAAAAATCACAAAAAAAATTTCCCTTGCTTTCAGATCAAATACTTGCAAAAATCACAAAAAAAAAAATATTTCCCTTGCTTTCAAATCAAATAGTTGCAAAAATCACAAAAGATATTTCCTTTGCTTTTAAATCAAATATTTTCAAAAATCACAAAAAATATCTCCTTTGTTTTCAATAACCAATCTCTATCCTGACCACTCAGGTCAAGATTTGGACCACATATTTGCAAAAATCACAAAAATTGGTACTACCCCCAACACTACACTTCAGGAGTCTTGAACTCCGCTCACTTCACAATTTGGGATGACGGATCCAATCGCCCGCAAACTGGAATCTTGACCAAAATTAGTGACTAAGCACCGTCTCAATAGCATTTATGCCCAGAAGAACATCTTGAAGTCAGATAACATCCTCGTACATTCTCATTAAGCAAAGAAACAGCATCTTGGGACGATGGACCTGATCGATCACGGGTCGGGATCTTGACCAACCCGCTGACCAAACATCCGTATTAAAAAGAAAAACCCCAGGGAAGCACAACTCTGGAAGCAATAAGCTCAAAATTCTCTGCATCTCCAGCAAAAGAAAAATCGTCAAACTGAAAGAGAATGAGCCAAAGCCACGCATTCATTATGCATCTCCATGCATCAGCATCCATCGCATCAATCATCATGTTTACCTGCTTTCAAAATAAAAGTCGGTTAGCCAAAGACCCCACAGGCATCCCTAGTGGAGGCGCATGCAAACCGGATTCCTATTTCAAAAAGATAAAAAAAATATATCTCCATTTGCAAATAAAAACCCCACGGAGTATCACTCCCCAGAGTGGGTATCTTTTCAAAAACTCAAAAAAAATATTTTTCCAGTAGAGCGTTCTGCCTCCAAAACACCAGGAGATCTTCCATATCTCTGGGTAGGAGCCGACGCAAAAATCAAATAAAATCTGATGTCTCGCGGTTTCCCCGGAGACCATCAGATCCAATGCACTCAAAGTACGGTCAAACTGAACTCCAGTGTCAATGCGGTCGTACTACATGCCAAGATACGAAAAGATGAAAGCCAAAATGCTCGGTCAAAGAAACCATTTGAACAGGTGGAAACAATGAATTGTAACCCAAGTATCAAAATCAGCAGATTGGGTGGAAAGAGTTCACCCGCACATACCTAGGCGTGGATGCCTGAAGTACCTTGACTGAGTCCAAGTCGGCGTAGTAGAATCCCGTAAGACTATCTGACGTAGGGCGTCTAACCACTTTGACAGTCAAGCGAAACAAGTACTCCTGGAGTGATCTGGGAAAACATCAAACATACAATCCATCACAAGGTCAGTAACCTCGTATGACTAGCGACGCGGAGGCTCTACTGTACCTTTCCGATATTAGTAACGATCGGGAATGGAAGGGTTGCGATTGGGTACCCAGGTTGCAGCGCATGCAGGGACAATCGCAACGTTTTCTCCAAACTTCCGCGTATGTGCGAGTGATCGGTTTCCAAACGATCAACTAGTACAGATGCAAAGGCAAGCAAAGATTTCAGACCATGACCTATGAATGACTGGGTCAGAAGTGGGGTGTCCACTCGCTTTGGCATTCGATTGCACGCAACCTCTGCCAAAGAGGGGCATCTGTAGATACCCCACATTCGGCTACACTATTGGTAGAGATAGCTGGATGAATGGAGAACCATACCCCCAAATCCCAAGTCCAAACTCAGCCAAACTCACCCTTGTAAGCCCCAATCCATAGCCCAATTCAAGCCTGAACCCAGTCAACCCAGTCCTAGACATCAGCCTGAAAAACCCCCCATAAGAAAAGCCAGTAAAAAAATCCTAAAAGTCAAATTCACTGAGTCAACCCACTGAGTCAACCTGCTGAGTTAACCCACTGAGTCAACCCGTTGAGTCAACTCATCGAGTCAAAACACCGAGTCAAATCACCGAGTCGACCCGCTGAGTCAACTCACTGAGTCGACCCACCGAGCCAAACAGCAGCCCCGAGGGAACGACCGTACCTCGCTGGAAATCGAGGAGTGACCGTACGGGCGGCCCACAGTGGGCCGCCCAAAAATATTTACAAGTTCTGCCACTGCCCGCTGCTATAAATACCCCCCTCGCCTTCTCATTTCTGCACAGCAACCCAGCCAGAGAGAGTCAGTCCGTTCGAGTTCCCTTCTCCACCTCTTAGCCCATTTTCCCACCAAGGAGAGCCTAGCCATGGTCCAGCCCAGCCTGACCATTGGCCCAAGTCTCCCAAGCCATACAAGTCTTGATCCAGCCACTCGAAGCCAACCCTTGCGACACCTCTGTCCATCCAGCTACTCTTTTTCCAGCATCATCTCATTTGCATCTAGCATAAGTGCAACATTTACTTTTCTTCCAACCCCCTGCTTCACTACAAGCACCTTGATTATTCAAGCATACTGCATATGTCTTATATTAAGCACCTGTGAGTTCGAGCGTATGCTCTGAGCTTGCCCGTTGTTGGAACCTGCCTATCAGAAACTCTTACTGTTCAGACCTGCATTCATGCTTCACTATAAAGCGCATTGATTATTCAAACACACTGCATACGTCTTATATTAAGCACCTGTCAGTTCGAGCGTATGCTCTGGGCTTGCCTGTTATTGGAACCTGCCCATCAGAAACTCTTACTGTTCAGACCTGCATTCATGCATCATGTCATCTATGAGAATGTACGAGGATTAAAACAGACTTTCAAGTATTAGTTCGATTTTGTGAAGTAGAGACCGTACTTCGGTACGGGCAATGTGTGGGGTGCTTAATCTCTTCCCACCCTATAACCGTGATCCCTTACCTTGAATCTCTGGCCACAGATCAAAAGGAGTCATTCTAGAGGAAGGAATCTTCGGATCCCCTTCTCTAACGTTTCTACGGGGTCTAGCTGACTGTAGATTCGAAGTAATTGGCTAGTGGCGACTCTGGTCTTATATAAACTCATTTAAACACATCCAGCTTAACACGACAACCAAACAAAGCCCTCGAGAACGAGGCGAGGCAGTGGCACAAACGGCGATTCGCACTCACACATCCTCTCCTTCTTTTCCCGAAAGGGGAAGGGACGAGAACGTCGTGTGGGAGCGCGGAAACGGCGAGGGTCCACATAGAGAGAGAGAGAGAGAGAGAGAGAGAGAGAGAGAGAGAGAGAGAGAGGTGGCCGGGCAGCGGGGCTAGATGGACAAGGTTAGGGTTTTGAGGAGGGACGGCCGGGCAGCGGGGCTGGATGGACAAGGTTAGGGTTTTGAGGAGGGACGGTCGGGAGGCGCGGCACTCGTTCAAACTTTTAAATTTGGTTGGGGGGGGGGGGGGGGGGTTGTCTAGGCTTTTTAGGTTATTACTTATATATATAAGTAATTTCTTTTAGGTTATTAGTTATATATATATATATATATATATATATATATATCTCGAAATCTGAAACGTGCGGGAAAAGGGCACTCGACTCTATTCGCACCCTCCGAATCGAGCTGGAACTAGCGGAATCGTGTGAACTAACGAGCCAGCTTGATTCGTGCTCAGCTATATGAGTGGGATCTCCACTCGTGAGACCCACTGTGATGTATGTATTTAATCCACACCGTCCATCTGTTTCTCCGTAATTTTTTTGGTCTGGAACTCAGAAAAATGAAGAAGGTTCAGATCTTAGGTGGACCGCACCACAAGAAACAGTGGTGACAATGTCTATTGTTGAAACCTTTCTTGGCCCACCATGTTGTTTGTATACCGTTTAACCGACCCAATATAGGTCTCATTGGGCCAACCGTAAGCTGGCCGACCCAATGGACGGATTGGATATTTCATGTGGACCCCACCTTGCAAGGAAAAAAAAAGAGAGAATGAAAAAAAAAAAAAACAAAATAGACGCCAGAACAGTCTTGAGTCCAGCAGACGCTGCTGCCAGCGTCCCTGAGTGGGCGGACACCCATTCTGGGTGTGAACAGGGTGTCCCACTCGTGGGACCCATCTTGATGCATATGTGGGCCCCACCATAGAAAACAAAACAGTAGATATAGTGACGTCCACCGTTTAAAACTTCCCAGGGCCCATCTGTGATGATTACTTGCCATCCAATCCTGTTGAAGAGGTCATGCAGGCCTGTATGAAGGGACCACACCTATATCAGCTGGGACTAGAGACTGTGTGGACCCCACTGTCAGAAAACAGTGGAGATTGAATGATTACCGTTGAAGCCTTCCTAAGGCTCACCATGATGTTTTGTTTGTCATCCATGACCCCGGGGGGAATATAAATATCAGCTTTATCCAAGACCTCAGTAGATCCACCCTGTGGGTCCCACCATGTTATATCTGTCTTACCCATGCCGTCCATCTATTTTTACATGTCATTTTAGGCCGTGGGTCTAAAACGAGGTAAATACAAATCTCAAGTGGAACACACTGCAGGAAACAGTGGTCGTTGATGCCCACCAATGAAACTTTTCTGGGGACATTGTAATGTTTATTTTTCCATCCAACCGAAGTAGTGGGGCCATCTTGGGGTCCCAAATTGATGGATGTGTTGTATACCTTGCCTTCCATTCTTGGCAAGGGTGTGGGGCCCAGTTTTGGATGGCCACTAGTAATAAATGGTGGTGATTGAATGCCTACTGTTGAAACTTTCTAAAGCTTAGGGTAATGTTTATTTGCTATCCAACCTATAGACGGAGCCACTGTGGACCCACGTTGGTGTTTATGATCTATCCAGGCCCTCCCACGTGGGACCCACCTTGATGTATGTATTTCATCCATGCAATACATCTGTCTGTAAGATCAGACCGTATGATGGGCCAATTCAAGTCTAAAGTGGGCTATGTCACATAGACCTCCACATTTCTATTGGGACCCACTGACCAGGTCCTACTCTATGCATTTTAGGCCATTTAAGGCCAATTATCATATGATATGTTTGATAACATGGTAATATACTTAGCCTTGTGACTCCATAATGATAACATGCTTAGTATATATAATGAACCGCATGCCCATTCATATAGTCATATGCATCATCTATATGCTTGTTATGAAAGGTGATTGATTATAGAATACACCTCTCGGCTTGAGATACTTGACGGACCCGTACGAGATAAGGTCGCCCCACATGATTGCACGATATGTGCAGATTTAGTGCATGAGTTGGATTGTATGACTCATGCATCTCAAATTATGTACGTCACGATTGTATTTACACTCTAGCAGTATTGGGGTTGTGGCTACTACAATCATACCGTGGTTGGCAGAAATGGATACTGGAAACATGTTCTAACACTTAAACGATATAGATGTCTTGGGTGAAAGTCCCTAAACCCTGTGGTACCAATGGAATGCTCTAATGTCTAAACCGAGTGAATTTATGAGTGGATGAGGGCTGAATATTAGTAGGTCGCGTCTCTCACTATGTTGAGATCGGTTGGAAGGGGGTGTGACCTTATCCACCCGGGTGCAGAGGGCAATAAGCTAGGTTAAGTCCGACCAACTCATAAAATAGGTCCATTATCGGTGAGCCAGGTGGGCATTGGCATACCACTGATGAGGTAGATAATAAGGTCTTTTGCACTCATTTGGTCATGCACACAATGGCGGCAACCAATGTCGGGAGTGTACTAGACCTCAATAATGTCCCAGATGAGAACCGTTCTGGTATGTTGATTAATTGAGGATTGGCATGCTTGTATTACATCTCTAGCATATGACACTCAGCCATATAGGCCCTTGCATTACGGAGCCTTGGGATGGTCGATATGCATTGCACACAGACACGCACTCTATTGGGCTTCCTAGGAAGCTTATGCGCATTTGTTTACGCTGCAGGTACTAAGGCGTATTAGCAGCGTTGAACTCGGAGCATATATTTGATCTTTTTGTTCATTTTCTATTTCCCTTTTCCAGCACTGTAGTCAAACTTTATATAGTGCATATGTGACGATGTGTTGTGGATATATGATGATGTGATGTGGTTTTGGTACACTTATGGTTATGCTCCTTTACAAAAAAAAAAAAAAAAAAAAAAAAAAAATTCACCCTGAAAATCATCCTTATGAAATCTTAGGATCAAAATCTGGTGTATGGGAGCTAAAAGTCAAGAATGGGGTACTACAGAGGTTGTTAGTTCTCAGGTCGGCAATGGAGAATTTAGTAACCCCAGTCCCCAAGTTTGGGACGTGACAAAAGGCCACACTTTTATCACAGCATCACAAAAGAGCACATGAACTCATAATACAGTAGTTTTATTGTATCTAAGTATGATTTCAGTTGATAGAAAATAGTTAAAAACTTCAGGCACTTAAAATGGGGGGACAAATAGGGGAGAATATTTATTAAAATGCACTTGTCACTACAATGCAAAGTACAGACACTCAAGTTACAACCAAGTTACTGAAAATAGCCAATGTAAAATACTAATACATCATAAAAGACTTTATTAGAGAAAGATCTCTAGAGATCTCTATGGACTCTATTAGAGAAAGATCTATAGAGACACTCAAGTTTAAACATAGTTTCCAGTTTACCTACCCAACTCACAATAGATACCGACGTACCCTTATTAATTAGAGAAAGATCTCTATAGATAAAGTAAGGAAAATCCAATTTTGGATTATTTTCGCCATGCACCATTTCCATGCTACCATGTGTATGATATGGCGAGACACATGCAAGGATCGACTGTGATGAACAGACGTCGCATGGCCACCCAAACTGCCGGCCAAGTCACCAAGTTTTCGAAGGAGAGGAAACAAAAGAAAGGAGCTCTTCGTCTTGTTCAAATTTAGCCATGCGAACATCCTCCAGGTTCACCCAAGCTTCTATTCCATCACCCGATCTTGTATCGATCAAGACAACAATATTCATAGGGATAGTGGCAGTACTTACCCAAACGGGCTTCCCCCACCCAAAATCCGTTTCGTAGAAAGGAAATCTACACCAACTACTAAAATAACAGATGTCCATACCAGAGTCGTAGTATTTTCCAACTTCAGAGTTAAAGGCTGCAAGAGCCCTTAGAATCCCATCTGGATTTTGCAGTTCTGTTTTGCAATTACTATCAACTCTTCTTATTGCATCCCTTAGCTTTCGCTCAAGGTAAGACTGCATATCTTCATGGCACTCTCTCTCTGTAGCCATTGAAATCAGGAGGATAATATTCCCAAAGGCATGGTCTGGAAATGGTGGTGACATCCTTCTCCGCAAGTTCAGGGCATGTATTGCCACAGAGGGCTTCATGGGCCCCTCCTGTGAGCTCATGAAACATCGCCAGATAAGTGTAGACACTGCTTCTACACGCGTGGGGCGTTCTACTTGCAAATCGATGGACGATCTAGCCCTAAGGACGGCAATCTTAGAAGCATCAAACACAAACCTCTTTGTCACAACATTCTCTATTGCGACAGAAGATACTGATGGCACAGGACCTTCAGTTGGGAAGATTTTGGCAGACTGGAAGTCAGGACCTGTGGAATGACTAGCACCATGCGATTGGCTGGCCCACCTATTGATGAAAGTGGCCATTGAGATCCCATCGGCAATCTTGTGAATAATGGACACACCAATCGCCATTCCTCCACAGTTGAATAAGTTAACTTGGATAGCTAGGAGGACATCCCTGCCCGACCTAGAGCGATGGCGATTGCAAGGAACCATTCGATCCAGTACTTCAACATAAGGTTGTTCGAGGAACTCCAAGAGCCTACCTTCAACTCGGGCCTCAGAAAAATCTACACCCTCGTCGTTACATTCAACTATGGAACTATCTTCTTTAATCGTCCCAGCCAATGGGTAATAGAGGGTTAAGGTCTCCGATAGATATTTCTTTAGCTGTTGAATTTTTTCGACATTTCCAATGGTACCACCATCTTCGCTGGAGTAGAAGAATATTAGAGGTACGAACACTTTAGCGATTGACTGGTCTATTAAGGTGAGCTTATAGCTGCGTAGGTGATCGGGAGTTGGAGATGATGGTTTGATAATATCTCTGGAGATGACTTGAACCTTTATCATCTTGATTTGTTGAGGCCACTGACAAGAAGAAAAATGCTGGAGTCTTGCTTTTCGAGCACAAGTGTTGCCATTCTTATACAGCTTATGAAGCTCATCTGATTGTTATTTAATTAGGCACAAGACTCTCATGTTAGTCTTGCATCATTTAGAAATGGTTGTGACTTTTCCAATATACCTGCCCCATAATTGTAAGGCAATCTAGACCATCCAAATCTCTAATCAAGTCTGAATGGAGCACAGCCGTAAATCAACCGTCTGATTCTCTCTCTCTCTCTCTCTTTTTTTTTCTTTTTTTTATACATATATATTTGAATTTAGGCCACTCACTATTTTACTTTCATCCATCCATTTGATAGCTATTAATTGGGTGACTATGATTTCTTGCTCAGATTTGGTCCATTCCCAGTGGAACCCACAATCTGGATGTTCTAAATAAGTGCCACATGTGAGGAGTGAGGAAGATGATTAAACGGTGCTAAACAAACATATATGTTTATACAACTAGATAAAATATAGTTTATCGGGGATCATGCACAACTACATAACATATATATAGTTTATCATGGATCATGCTATTCGAGGCGTATATACGTCACCCAATCTGTATGGTTCATATCCAAAAGTCAGGTAGGAGCACGACTTTCACGAAAGCCAATCCCCCTATTTTGCAACAGTGGAATTTTCCACGAATATGACCGTCCATCCACTGCCACATTGTGATTCATCAGGGTCCCAGATTGGGTCGGGTGCAACCCTAAACTCAACAGCCCACCCAAACATTAGGTTGGGTTGAGCTCTGGCCAGGAATCCTCAACATGACCTAGATTAGGTTGGGCTTGGCGCTTAAGGCCTTTGGCAACTCAACCCAACTCATCCCAAAGGAGACCGCACGTACGAACTCTGAAACTTTACCTAACTGGATGTCTAGCTATGTCGGTTCACCTTGAGTATTTGAGTGAGTCTTGATTTGACAGGTTGTGCTCATGTTGAAGTCTTGGGCAGCCCAACACAAGTCAAATATGAATCCGGATCCTCTGTGGAAACCGTGCAGAGAACCTCTGCTTTGTTGCTCTAATTGGCCCAGCTCATCGTGGCTGTGTTAGAGCAGCTCAGCTCTGACAATAGAAGTGACGAGCAGGGTTTCTCTACTAGGTTTCAACAAAGGATCCTGACTCGTCAAATATATGCTTCTTTGATCATCTGATAATTAACAGATGTGGCCGGATGTACTACAAGGCAGTGTTGGGTAACGTTATCATACAAATTTATTTTTCTTTCTTTATGTCGTGTTTTTTTTTTTTTTTACATCCAAACCGTCAGTTACACTTATCCGCCTGTATATTCTAACGACTCTAATATTTGATATAAGCCGAAAGTCAGGTGGGGCACACCATAGCATAAACTATCCTAACTATTCATCCAATTTCAAAAAGGTAGTTTAGTCATTTTAGAAATTAGATAATATACTCTCAAGGTGAAGGGGAAAGCCTCTCCCTAGAGGGACCACCAACGCCAGGCATCACCACAATACAGCTGTGTCATGTCAAATCTTAATTTGGTGTTGCCCTGGTACAATGCCCAGTGCGACTCCTACCGTATGGCGCACACCGTGATGTATGAGTTATTTCCAACATCCGTTAATTTTTAGTAATCATTTTAGTGCCTAAGACGAAAAATGAGGTAGATTCAAAGCTAAGGTGGTCCACAATATGAATCGTTACTACTAGCATTGAACTCATTGCCATATGTGGTGTGGTCCATTTAATCTTTAGATCTTCCTCATTCTTATGATCATGCCTTGAAATAATTTGAAAAGATAAATTAATAGTGTGGATATAATACTTGCATTAGGGTGGGGCCCACAGAGGGCGACATTCTTAAGATGAAAGTTGCATAGTTATTTAGCCAAGTGGGTGGGGTCGTGACGTGGCGCATCCGGATTGGTCCATTTGGGCGAGCACATGCGAGAGAGCCACACATGAGAGACGGCATCATCTAATTGCCGTTACGAGCAATTCGGGGTCTGCCTCTCCCTCTCATTTCTTTCTCCTAGGACGTTGGCCATCTCTTCCTCTCCCTCATACCCCTCGTGAGTCTGTCCCTCTCTCTCTCTCTCTCTCTCTCTCTGTGTCCAACAGTGGCAGCGGGAGCACCCCCAACTCAGGTCTTTTTTTTTTCTTTTTTTTTTCATATTAGCTTTAGTTCTGAATCATTTTTTAATAATAAAAAAGGGCTTTTGAATTAAAAACCAAAACTTTATGGTTTTTCCATATAAGAAAAAAAAACCCAAATTCTGAAAATGGCATAATAAATTCCATCACTTATAGATTTTTTTATGTGAAATTTTTATTCAAATTCTTGAAAATCTTTTTAAAAAAATCATATAGAATATTTCCAGAATTTGGGTTTTTTTTTTTTCCTTCATGTAGAAGATAGTGTGCTTAAAAATGGTTGTTTGGATTCCTTTTCAGGGTTATTGTTTGTGTTTTTTTATGTGAATTTTTTTTTCAATATATTTAATAATTCGAGGATTTTAGTAGGATTTTGATTTTTTTTTTAGTATAATATATGTGGTGATTTTAATTTATTTTATTTTCAGAGAGAAGTTAATGTGATCTCTCTTTCTCTCTCATCTATTTTTTATTTGACTTTAATTGTTATTTGAGGTTTAATGTGTGATGGAATTTGTCTCTCTCATCTATTTTTTATTTAACTTCAATTGTTATTTGACATTTGATGTGTGATGGAATTGGTTGAAAATTTACGTAAAAGCTTGAGTTCTTGAATCTTCAACTGGAGAGCAATTTAAATATGGATCAAAGTAAGCATATTGCACTGTCATTTCTTTCTTATAAGTAGGATTAAAATGGTGTCTCGCTTGCTAGCCTAGTTGGAAGACGCCTAGGCGTTTCAACAGCAGGTCTCCGGTTCGAGTGGTAAGGAGACACACTAACCCCACTAGTGGGTGGGTGCGTTGCCCAGCTAACAGGTTGGGTGTGTTGCATGACTAACAATAAAAAAAAAAAAAAAACTAGGATTAAATTGATGTTTATGTTGTATTTATATTCATATATTTTATAACCTATTTGGGTGGATATGTTAATATATTTTATTTATATTCCCTAACAAAAATTGTTTCATTTGGATGATTCATTGAATATCTTCAATAAAGTTTGCTACAAGATCATGATCTGATTTCAATTCTACAGCTTTTGAATACTGTTGTTTGTCATTTGCAAAAATGTCTTTGCCAACAAACTATTTAAATTAAACTTACATTTTCGATTAATGGTTTGGAGCAAAAGTTTTGGAGGCATTTGATCTTTTTTTTATCAAAATTATGTACGCTTAATTTGATCGACTTTTTGGGTTTTACTTAGAACACTGAACTCATAAGTATGATTTGGGAATAACCCTAGATGGTATTTGGATAGCGGATGCTCTAGACACATGACACATGATAGATCTCAACTCTGTGCACATATCGACTTCGATGGTAGGCCTGTCACATTTGCTGATGGGAGCATGGCTAAAATCATTGGTAAAGGAACCATCATAGGGCCAGGACTGCCCAAAATAAAAAATATGCTTTATGTTGTGACCTTAAACACAATCTACCGAATATCTCACAAATTTGTGATGATGAGCACTCAGTAAGTTTCTCCAAAGATATGTACAAGATCTTGAACTCCACAGGAAAACTAGTCATGAAAGGTCTACGCACAGGAGACAACTTGTTATGTTATTAAAAGTCATAACAACCTAAGCTCCCCCACCATGTGTCACATGGCCATTGAGAATGAAACTCAATTGTGGCACCATCGACTCGGTCATGTACACTATAGGAATCTATCTAAATTGAGTCAAAAAAATTTGGTGAGAGGATTGCCTAAGATAGGCAAAAGACCTAAAGCTTTGTGCATCTCATGCCAAAAAAGTAAACAAATCAAGGTTGCACACAAAAGGACCTCTATCTTGGCTACATTCAACCCCTTTGAACTGCTACACATGGACCTAGTTGGTCCTACCAGGGTTCTAAGCCAAGGTGGAAAATGATACTTCTTTGTAGTCATCGATGATTATTCTAGATTCACATGGGTCACATTCCTAAGAGAAAAATCTGACACTTTTGAAGAATTTCAAAAATTGGTAAAGTGACTTCATAATGAGAAAGGTTACATGGTTGCTAGAATCAAGAGTGATCACAATGGTGAATTTGAACATCATCGTTTGAAAGACTTATATGATGAATTGGGAATTCGTCATGAGTTTTCGCACCCAAAATACCTCAACAAAATGGGGTTGCTGAAATAAAAAAACCAGCTATTATTGGAAATGGCCATAGTTATGCTTAACAGTAAAAACCTTGCGAAAAATCTATGAGCCGAAGCAGTAAACACTGCCTGTTATATTATAAATCGAGTTTATTTGAGGGAACGTTTAAACAAAACTACTTATGATCTATAGTGTGAAAAGACACCAAATGTGAAATATTTTAAGGTCTTTGGCAGCCTATGTCATATTCTATGAGACCGTGAAAACTTGGATAAGTTTGACTCCAAGAGTGATGAGGGTATCTTCTTAAGGTACTCCTTAGACAGTAGAGTCTTTCGTGTCTACAACAATCGAACCTCAATGGTTCAAGAGTCAATCAATGTGATTATAGATGACCAACCTCTACATGATTCAGTGTCCCCAGGTGATGTAGAAAAAGATGAGGGTATATGCGAGATAGGCAAATCTGATAAACAACCCTCATCTTCAAACGCCACCACTACTCCTATTGATGTACCAATTGTCAAGGATCACCCTCTCAAATAAATCATTGGGAATCCTAACACTGGGGTCAAAACCAGGAGATAGTTAGAGGCTATCAATAGCCACCTGTGTTTCACTTCTAAAATAGAACCTAAAAATGCTGATGAGGCTCTAAACGATGAATTCTGAATTTTTGCAATACAAGAAGAGCTTCAACAATTCATTATAAATGAGGTGTGGTATCTAGTCGATAAGCCTGAAAGGATAAATGTTATTGGAATCAAATGGATTTGTAAAAATAAATCCGATGACTTAAGGAATATCATACGGAATAAGACTCAGTTAGTTTCTCAGTGGTATTCCCAAATTGAAGGAATTGATTTTGATGAAACATTTACCCCTGTAGCTAGACTCGAGTCTATTAGAATTCTTATGGTTGTAGCTTATATTTTAAAGTTCAAATTATTTCAAATGGATGTAAAAAGTGCCTTCTTGAATGGTATTCTAAATGAGGAAGTATATGTTGAACAACCAAAAGGATTTATTGATCCTAAATATCCTCACAAAGTATACCGATTGAAAAAGGCCTTTACGGACTCAAACAAGCTCCCCGTGCATGGTATGACGTCTAACTCAATTTCTAATAGACCATGATTTTGTTAGGGGGAGTGTTGACAAAACACTTTTTATAAGAGAAGCTAATAATTCAGTCCTGATTGCCCAAATTTATGTGGATGACATTGTCTTTGGTTCCACATGTGAGAAAATGTCTATTTCATTTGCTGACTTAATGACATCGGAATTTGAAATGAGTATGGTAGGGGAACTTAACATATTTCTAGGCTTACAACTGAAACAACTAGCGTCAGGTATATTCATTAACCAAACAAAATATGCAAGAGACCTTAGTTAAGAGATTTGGGTTAGAATCTGGTCGATCTCACACTACACCTATGAGCACCACTGTTAAATTATCTAAAGATCTAGCAGGGAATGGTATAGATCAACATCTTTACGGAAGCATGATTGGTAGTCTTCTCTATCTCACTGCTAGCCGACCAGACATTGCATTTAGTGTAGGTGCTCGATTCCAAGCTAAGAATCTCACCTTATCGCAGTAAAGTGTATCATCCGATTTGTAGAATGCACCACTGAGTACGGCCTTTGGTACCCATTTGATTCATCTACAGATGTTCGCTCGCCTCAAGTGTAAGGCTGTGATGTAGTAATAATTTACGGTAAGATCGAGGTCGATCCTTAGGGATTATCGTAACAATTCTAAATTACATAACTAAGACTAAATTCGGATTTGTATTGATGGATGGAATTTAAAAACATAAAACTATCTATTTTAAACTAAATCAGGGAAATAAAACATTAGAGCGTTAAGGATCCACTTATAATCGTTCACAATGCTAATTCTAACCATTCAACCCAATAACTCAATTGGAATCAAAGTTCTATCCCTATCCAATCAAACTATGGAGCAATCAAATCATCATAACATATCTAACATAGATGGATTATCCACTAATATAGTTCTCTCATAATCAACTAAGGCATTGGGCGTATCTAATCACACAGCCCAATCCTTCACAAAACAATTAAGATCACATTCATGATTCTTCCTCAAGTCTTGTCACTAGACTTAATTTGGAAGCATGAATTGAACTTTTATTAAACCAATATCAATAAATAAACATCTATCTCAGATCAATCCTAAAGATAAGAACTTCTAGTTTAGTTCTAGATAAGCACTTAGGAAACTTAGTTTGTAAGATCTCCTACCATTCAACATATCATGATGGATCTAAGATCTCTACAACCCAAAATCCTATCAATCAACACCCCATTAAGCAATCTCAGTAATAAAAACATCACATGTAAGAGAAATCACAAGAGAGAAGATTAATTAAAATACTAACTTTATTTCAAGCTTAAACTAGACGTGTTCTTCATTAAACCCAAAAGTACTTGAACTAATTCGAATTAAGCATTGCAAACAACTATAAGCTTCACCTTTTAGCCTTAGCTAAGAAGTTTAGCTAATCATTAATAGATTAAACTAAAACTTAAAAGGAAACTAGTCTAAAAGCATAGAAAAACTGTAAAACCCTAGTTAGAGGAGTTGTGAATGCTTCATGACGCTCCTCTCCACCTCTTATGAACTCTCTAGCCTTTTATGATGAGTTTAGACAAGCCACTAGGTGTCTATTTATAGATTGGAAGCTCCACCACCTTCGAAAGTTCCAGAATTGAACAAAAGGTTACGTAGTTGCGCAAGAAAAATCGGAGCTTAAAGAAGAAGTTTTTTAATTTTTTACATGGTCGACCGGTTGTCGACCTGTTTTTTCAGTCCAACGAGTTTTTTGCTAAAAATATTGGAAATTCGACCTGTCTCGACCACAGGGCCGATCGGTCGGATCTGGCCACTAAACACTCGGACGTGAAACAGCAGGGCTGTTTTCTATGGTTTCTGCAATTTGCTTTTCTGGCCTTGCAACTCTGCACTTTGGTTTTTCTGGCCCTTCCAAGTCTTTTAACATGATTTCTTCAATTTTTTCTTTATTTTTCGATTTCATCTTCCATGGCTTCTTTCTTCCATTCTTGGCCTTTCTTCCTTTGATCATCAAGGTGTCCTAGAGCGGTCTTTTGACATTAAATTCACAAGGTCTCTCTCTCATTCCTACAAACACAAACACATGCATAAGATAGGTCTTTAACACTATAAATCATGCATAAAGAGTGATGAATTGGGGTTAAATATGTATAATTAAGGGATCAACAATAGACATTGCTGGGTATTCAGATGCCGATTGTGCTGGTAATATTGATGATCGTAAATCAACAAGTGGTGGGTGCTTCTATATTGGAAACTGCCTTTTGGCGTGGCATAGTAAGAAACAAAACTTCATTTCCTTATTCACCGCTAAGGCAGAATATATTGCTGCCGGGAGTTGTTGTGCTCAATTACTATGGATGAAGTAAACCTTATTGGATTACGTGATCAAACGAGGCACAATGACCTTATTTTGCGACAAGTACAAGTGCTATTAACATATCAAAAAATCTTGTTCAACATTCACATAGAAGGCATATTGATATTAGGCATCATTTTATTTAAGAATTAGTTGAAGATCAAATCATTTCTCTTGAACATGTGTCCACCGAAAATCAGTTAACCGACATCCTAACCAAACCCTTGGACTCAGTTCATTTTGCAAACCTTCAGAAGTCCATTAGTGTTGGGTGTGTTTAATCCAATCATCGAGTATATGTTTTGCAAGATACATCCGAGGATTAAGCCTCATTATCTGATCTATATAGGTATATTCGAGGACATAGGCCTCAATTCATTGTTATTTATAGTCATATTCAGATCTCTTTAGTTTCTTTTTTTTGTAAAAATATTGTGTTCCACCCAAGGCATTTTGATGCACTGATGTGCATGGGCTTAGGATGGTCTTATAATGATGGTTTGGAAAGATTACAACTGCGTTGGGTCAGAAAATCTTATCCGAGTTGCAACTATATGAAAAATTATGAAAAAAAATTTGCATTTTTTAGAGGACCGACCGATCGGGTGACCGGTTGATCAAAACGCGGGCGGCATCAGCGGGTAGATTAAAAATGGGTTGGGGCTCATTTCAGCCCCATTTCATTTGATTTTCTCTCCTCCACTTGGTGCCCTAAGTGCCCAGCTACCCTTGCTCACTCCCTCCGAGGTGATTTTTTAAGATTAAAAGATCACATCATCTTCTCACCTCATGTTCACTGTCTTCATCAGGTAAGGGTATCTCCTTGAGTCTTCATTGTCCATTTTCTTTCATTTTGGGAACCTAGGCTCAATTTCTAGCTCATTTTCCTTGACTTATATCATCTCGCAACCATAGAGGTGGGCCCTCTCCAAGGCGTGAACGTCGATCCAAAAATCATCATGATGAGGGGCCCTCTTGTCCAAATCCCTCAAAAACCACTTCAAAAGGGAAAGGGATTGCCACATCCTCTAAGTCCCCATCCAAATCTCACCCCGACACCTCTCATTTAGCAAAATGGGACCATTTCAAGGATTGTGAAATTATGTGTGAAAAATCAACTGTAATAGAGGATTTAGCCGAGTACAATACAGTAGCTATGTTATCCGCCGTCGACTGGGATCCCATGCTTCACATGGGAGGTCCGGTTCAACGGGATATCATCCAAAAATTCTATGCGTGTTGTCGGGATGTCTCAAACAAACCTCCGTCTTTTAAGGTCCACTACATCAATGACATCTAGACCTTTACTATTGAGTCTATATACCAGGTTCTTGGGATTCCTCTTGTAAAACGTCAGTTCTAGACTTGTCTGATCTAGAACATTCTCCTGTTGTTGCCATCACTCGTGTCTTGTGTGGAGGAAAGCCACCCATATGGGTTGGTAGTGCTCAACATGCCTCTTTAATGACTTGGGACTTTCGGTTGATGCACAACCTATTTTTTCGCCATGTCTATCCGAGAAAAAGTAACAAAGTAGATCTCACAAAATTCTGATATACTCTGCTATATAGAATAAGCCAGGGTCAAAGAATCTGTCTTTGCATTCGTATCATGGAGGATATTCTCTCAACTATTAAACTCGCCGATGGTGCTTCAACAGGTCTTCCCTTTGGGCGTCTTATCTGCAAATTTGCTGACTCTATAAGTTTAGTTGATCCTTCCGAAACACCCGCAAAACCCGTTATCCTGAATCGCTCCCTAATCACCAAGATGAAAAAGACTAAGGAGGCCCTCCTTCATCCAGAGCACACTCAAGAGCAACCATCTAGACCATCTCAGACTACACCTGCAACACCTTCCTCAGATTCTTCCATTGATCCTCGTTTTTCCCCCTGGCAGTTCAGCACGCCTCCAAGAGCATTCACTCATCGAGGATCACCTGTAGTAGTTTCTCCACATATATTGTTGAGCTGTGACAACATCAGGATCGTCTCCTTCAGAGACTTAACAGGATAGATCAGACCCAGGCACAGCTCCTTTAGAGATTCGATAGGATGGAGCAGACCGAGACGCAGCTCCTATAGGGTCAGGCCACTCTTCTTATACAGCAGGAGGCTATAGTGGCTCGCTTAGCTCAGATTGAGAGGCGTTTAGATGTATGGGAGCGCACCGCTTGTGGTGATGTGCCACCCCTAGATCTGGGCGACAACACTGATTACTAATGTCGAGTTGGGTATTGAGTGTCTTGGTCATAGTACCTTTTTACCTGACCAATGACACCAATCGGTTTTCATCTCCTATGTTTATCAATTTTGGATTTTTTTTTAACTGATGGATATATACTTAGATTGTCCTTGGGCTGCTTGCCCATTTTGATGTTTTTATGGATGATATCTTATCATTTTCAGTTCATTATAGTTATACTCCTCTTTTATATGAGCTTATGATCCTTATTGCATATCTGTTGGGAGGTTGGATGGTTCGGGCTCTATGCCCTTTATTAGCTTATTTCTCTTATTCTTTTCTTTCTCTTGATATACATGTGGAGGGGTGGTTGGTTGATTGGGCTATAAGCCCTCTATGCTTAAACGATTATCCGTATATCTTGTATGTTTTAGTTCTTTAAATCTCCTCAGGATTTTCATATCAATATCTCATCCTTAACTCATGTGATTGACATATTTTTGGCACTAGCCTTGCAGCTCTATTAGGCATATCTTTTTGCTTGCTAACCCTTGTCAATTACTGATAAAAATAGGGAAAATCATCCCACCTAAAAAGTTTGATTATATATTTTTGCAGGACATTATAGGTGCAAGCATTGAGGGGGAGATTTTGAAGAAAATCGAGTCTGTACATGTCCTTTTTGTAAAGATCATCTTGTATATCTGTATAGACATGTAATTGGGTGTATTTTTATTTCTGTTTTGGGTCTATCATGATTTGGAAATCATGATGTGTCTAGGATAGATGTTTTGTCACACAATTGACAAAGGGGGAGATTGTCAGTACATTTTATTTTGTCAATTTCCGTGCCACCTAGTCATGTCGTGTCTTGCGAGTCCCGATTAAAGATTTGAAGCTCATGACTAAAAGACAATACTACTTCCTATGCTCAAGCTTAAGTAGAAACAAGATGACAAGGAAAGTTGCATATAGATCGACCTTAGGTATCCCAAAACATAAATGAATGGCGTAATCATCAATCCATCCTTTAACCATTCCTTGTTCAACCCAAATGATCAAGTTCATCAAGCTTGAATTGTGTTTGGCTAAGTGTTAATATGATGGAAAATCATAAAACAAATCTCCTTTGAAAGCATCAAACTGTCAGGCCAATTTTGAGCCTGATTTTGCCTAAACAAAGGAAGCAGTCTGGTCGAGCAACCGGTCAGCCGATCAGTTAGCGACATGCAAAAACAATCCAACAAGACTAGTGAAGAAAACAGTATGGACAACCGGTCGTCGACCGACCAAAATCATCTAGCCAGCATTTTGCCTTAGCTACCCATAATTGGACCCGTCATCCGACCGGTCAGGTAGTACAGCCAACCGGTCGTCGATTGATAAAAAAATGTTAAGCACTGCTGGCCCTGGACATGTTAATTGGACCGGTCTAGGGATCGGTCGGCCGACCGGTCAAGACTCCAAATCTGACTGATTAACAGACGTTTCTGACAGGTCATTTTATGACCATTTTCTGCCAGTTGGGACCCGATTTTGGGC
Organism: Liriodendron chinense; assembly: GCA_003013855.2. Lineage (NCBI taxonomy): Eukaryota > Viridiplantae > Streptophyta > Magnoliopsida > Magnoliales > Magnoliaceae > Liriodendron > Liriodendron chinense. The sequence goes on from PVNU02002850.1 coordinate 1,155,404, forward strand.
ATCTATAAAAGCTCATTTTGAGAGCTTTTAGGGATGTATTCAACACCCATTAAGAGCCAAGTGAGAGAGCTTTTACTCCTTATCTTCCTACCCTCCTTACTCTTATTTTCCTTGAGTTCATCATTCAAACCTAGACATTAATGGCTTATCATTGAGTATTCAAAACTCATTTTGAGTTATAAACTCAAGCTTTGCATTCATGGCTGACCTACCATCGAAACTTCACCAAGAAGTCTTGTATAGCCATTAAATGCTGAGTCTGGTAGTTCCTACATAACCATTACATTGAATAGGCAAGAGGAACTTGACCATCTCTCTCCCAACTACCCGGCATAATCGTACTCATATCATTTGCATCGGTAGCTAATCTTGGGAGCACAAAGAGGAGCTAAAGCACGTGGAACTGAAGCTACTCGTCGAAGGCATCGAATCGGGGCTCAACCATCTAAGTATGTCTAGTATTTGAGAGTCCATTTATTGTGTCAATATTCCTTGGATTGGAAAACTCTGGCAGGAGTGTACATGACCATCCTTAGATTAGGATTGGTGAAAGTTTGAGATCCAAACTCAAGAAGTCAATGGATTGGGTCATCAGCGGATGGTAAATGCGGTCCTAGTATATATGATGTTAAGGTTGATGGTTAACCTGATTTAAAACCATGACTATAGTGAAATCCGATGATCTCATAGGTTGAGATTATGAACCGGGAGTGGAGTAGGGAAACCGAACCACTATATATCGTTGTGCATTGTGAGATTGAATGATTGCTATGTGTTGAACTTGTGAAATAGCTTAGTTAATCATGAATGCAAACTGTTTGATAAAATGCGAATGATAGTCCTTCTTGCAAATTGAACATGTATTTGCCTTGAATGTCATTATGATAATCGTGGCTGTTGTAATCAATTTAAATTTCTTTTAAATTGTGACTGAAAATTCAAAAAGTCTTATTCACCCCCCTCTAGGACATTAGGCATATCTCTAAGTATCTCTACAAGTGGTAAAACTGCAATTTCACCCACTAGTATTCATGCTGTGGTCCTTGTAATCTTTGGATATGCCTCATTCTTGCGATCATGGCCTTATTTGATTTAAAAAAAATGAATGGATGGCGTGGATATAACACATTCATTTTGTCTAGCTCACGGAGTACGTTGAAAGTTGCATAGTTTTTGACGCGGTTCTCTTGAAAAAAATGTTCAAGTAGTGATATATCATCTCTATCCTTTTACCAGGTGAGACTCAGTCCTCACCTAAGACGGTGTGTCCCTTTCAGTGGGGCCCACATTGATGTAGGTATTTTATATCCACACCATCCAATCGTATTTTAATATCATTTCATGGAATTATTCCAAAAATGAAGCAAATCCAATTATTAGGCGAACCATAACAAGTGATTCAACTTACTACCATTGAAAAATTCTTAGGGCACACTTTAATATTTCTGTATTGCTTAATTGACACCCAACCGTTGATAAGGTCGAATATTCCATGATGAAGGGGGAAATGAAATATAATATTGATCAAAAACTTTTTTAACCCAATAAATGTCATTATTGGTTAATTACCACTGTTAATACTGTAGGTCCACCTCATAAATGAATTTGTTTAACTTTTGGTATAATTCCCTAAATTTATCTAGACAAAATTGATGGACGAAGTGGATACATAATACGTACATCAGGGTAGAGCCCACAGTAAGTGATGTACCGTTTAAGGTAAGTCACAGGTCTCACCTAATCCATTTCAAGATTGATTGAGGGGAAAGTAACTTCAACAGCACCCTACTCCCCATAGTTAGGGCCCATCGTGAATGTTTGTGCATTATCCAAACCATCCCTCAGTTTTACCAGCTTATTTTTAACATTGAGCCAAAGGATGGAGCATATTCAAAGCTCAAGTGCACCAGACCAGAGAATACGATCTCGGTTGGTACATCATAGGTGACATTTTGACCTTTGATGTTCGGTATACTGAGTCTAAATGCACTCGAAATGGACGTGGAGGCTCTATGCACCTATCCCGACACGCAGAACAAATTTCGCACGCGTTCGGGATCGCCTACCACAATTCCTCCCCGACTCGTCATTTCGGCCAACTATGTCCCGGGGAACCAATCGGCCTCTGATGTGCGGTATAATGAGTCTGAATGTGCTCGAGACAGACTTGGAGGTTCCATACACCAATCCTAACGCGCTGAACAAATTTCGCACACGTTCGGGATCGTCTGCTACGATTCCTCCCCAACTCGTTATTTCGACTAACTGTGTCCTAGGGGACCGATCGGCCTCTAATGTCCGGTATAACAAGTTTGAATGAGTTAGAAACGGAAGTGGAGTCTCCGTGAACCTATCCCGACACTCCGGAGAAATTTCACACAGGTTCGGAATCGTCTCTTCCAATTCCTCCCAAACTCGTCATTTAGGCCAACTATGTCCCAAGGCTTCGATCAACCTTTGATGTCTAGTATACAGAGTCTGAATGAACTCAAAACGGTCATGTAGGCTACATGCACCTATCTCGACACGCCTAATAAATTTCAGACACGTTCGGGATCATATGCTCTGATTCCTCCCTGACTTATCATTTTGGTCAACTATTTGTCGGGGCACCGATCGACCTCTGATGTCAAGTATACTGAGTCTGAATGCGCTCAGAATGGACGTGGAGGCTTCGTGCACCTATCCCGACACATTAGACAAATTTCTTAAGCGGTCGGGATCGTCCACTCTGATTCTTCCCAGATTTGTCATTTCGACCAACTATGTCTCAGGGCTTCAATCGGCCTCTAATATCCTATATACCGAGCTCAAATATGCTCGAAATGGACATGGAGGCTCAATGTGCCTATCCCGACACTACGACCAAATTTCACACACGTTCGATTTCATATGCTCTGATTCTGCCCCGACACGTCATTTCGGCCAACTTTGTCCCAGGGCTCCGATCAGCCTCTGATGTGTGGTATACTGAGTTCGAATGGCTCGAATCGAACGTGGAGGCTCCATGAACCTATCCTGACACGTCGGAGAAATTTTACGTGCATTCGGGATCATTTTCTCTGATTCCTCCCTAGCTCGTTATTTCCGCCAACTCTATCTCGGGGCTCTGATCGGCCTTTGATTTCCGGTATACAAAGCATGAATGTGCTCAATACGGACATGGAGGGTCTAGGAACCTATATCGACACACTAGACAAATTTCAAACATGTTCGGGATTGTTTACTCTAATTCCTCCCGACCTCGTCAATTCAATAAACTCTGCCACGGGTCTCCGATCAGCCTCTCATGTCTGGTATATCGAAACCAAATGTGCTCGAAACAGACATGAAGGTTCCATGCACTTATCCCAACATGCTAGAAAATTTTCACATGCATTTGGAATCGTCTGCTCCGATTCCTCCAAGACTCATTATTTGGACCAGCTCTATCCCAGGGCTCCGATCGGCCTCTGATGTCCGAAATTATTTAAAAAATGAAGCAAATCCAATTATCAGGCGAACCATAACAAGTGATTCAACTTACTACCATTGAAAAATTCTTAGGGCACACTTTAATATTTTTGTATTGCTTAATTGACACCCAACTGTTGATAAGGTCAAATATGCCATGATGAAGGGGAAAATGAAATATAATATTGATCAAAAACTTTTTTAACCCAATAAAGGTCATTACTGGTTAATTACCACTGTTAATACCGTAGGTCTACCTCATAAACAGATTTATTTAACTTTTGGTATGATGCCTTAAATTTATCTAGAAGAATGGATGGACGAAGTGGATACATAATACGTACATTAGGGTAGACCCCACGGTAAGTGATGTACCGTTTAATGTATGTCATAGGTCTCACGTAATCAGTTTTAGGATTGCTTGAGGGGAAAGTAACTTCAATAGTACCCTACTTGTCACGCTCTAAATCCAGTTTCCGGCGTCTATCCACCATAACTCGAATCCAAAGGTGGCAGCCTCCGTAGTACCCCAACCTCGATTTTGGGATACCACAGGGAGGATTTTAGGGTTTGAATTTTTTTGCAACATGAGCATCACCATATAAGTATTATAAAAGACAAACACAATATTTCCATTAAATCATTTCTTTTACATATAGTACTGAAGGTAAATACACAATGTGTAGATATAAAAGCTGCACACAATCCAGCACCTCCTGCTACTGCACTCACAACTTCGGCTCAACGTTACTGATACACCTTGGTATAACCTGCAGCATAACAAACGCGCATAAGCTTCTTACGAAACTTTGTGAGTGCATGTGTGCGTGCACAATGTATATGACAAGCATGATAAATATCAGAGTAAGTAGTAAAGCACGATAAGAAATCTAAACCAGAACTCAGCCTAATTAGGCTACATGATCATGTGATATGAATAACCAGCTTACCATAGCTATGTAAGCATGCAACACAAATAATTAGCCTACCACGATTATGCAAGCTGAAAATGCGGTACAAGTTTGATTACCGCTGTTGTAGAAGCAAGAAACAAGTTACCTTGTCCTAGAGGGGGGTGAATAGGACACTTTTTAAATTTCTCAATACAAAGTATTCTTAGAGCACTTTCATCAAACACAAGATATGCAGAATATAAATCAATAAAAGCACATGTGAAAGAAGTAAATCAGTTCATCCATTCACCACACAACAAGAGATTTTTATAGTGGTTCGGTTATGTACCTACTCCACTCCCGGCTGATCCACTCACTCCTTGAGTGGCCGGATTTCACTATCACTATGGTTTTAAATGAGGTTAACCATAAATCTTAACAGCCTACAAAAGGACTTACGACTCAACACATGGATTCATCCTTGCATAGGACTAATCCATGACCACTTAGTCCTACACAAGGGCTTGTCCTACTCAAGGACTTGTCCTACGCAAGGACTCTACCGAGTTTGGGTCTTCAAACTCTGAAACCCAAATCTCAACTTGAGGAGGTTTCTTGGACTCGAAAGACTAAATATACTTAGCTGATTGAGTCCCTTGATGATGCCTTTGTTGAAGAAGCTTCGGCTTGTACGGAAGACGTCTCCTTCAGCTCCCTCGATCAGCAACCTTGCTCCGGATGACCCATTGTAGATTCCAAGGTGAGGGATTAAGGTTAGGTTGAGGCTATTTTGGGATATGGCTTTTATATGAGGAAAGCTTCTACCTAAACCACCATTAATGGCATTGATGACAGGAGAATGTCTATGAGAGGTAGGTCAAGATGCCATTAAAGAGGGGTTGAGTTCATGATTCAATCTAAGCTTTGAATGCTTAATCAATGTTGGTCAGATCAACATGGATTGAAGTATGAACTCAACAAATCTAGGGGTTTGGAAGAAGGGGATCTCAAGAAGAAGGCTCACACAAACCCTAGATGATGCTCAAGGTGTCTTGGGCAAGATCCAACCGAGTTCTATAAATAGATATGACATTCAACGGTCAGAAAACGGTCAGCTCGATAGGTTCCGATCGATCGGACATAAGTTTTAGCCAAATTTGAATTTTGCTTGAAAACAGGTTCTCTGATTGATCGGACTTAGTTCCGATTGATCGGAATACCCTGTCCGATTGATCGGACAGATAGTCCGATTGATCGGAATTTCTTCTAGAGAGTTGATGTAGTTTTTCTGAAAATTCCTCCGATGGATCGTATGTGTGTCCGATGGATCGGAGCACCCCTGTCCGATGGATCGGACAGACCTCCGAGGGATCGTAAAAGTGTCCAGAGAGATTTTCATTGTTTGCTGGAAAATTTTATGATTGATCGGACATACTGTCCGATTGATCGGAACACCCTGTCCGATGGATCGGACAGGCCTCCGATGGCTCGGAAAAGTGTCCAGAGAGTTTACAATGTAACTGGACTATTCTCTGATGGATTGGACACATTGTCCGATTGATCGGACATCTATCGGACTATTCTCTGATGGATCGGGTATGTATCGGAGAGAGCAGACTTATAGTTTTTCAATTTTAAAGCAACTTCTGCTACCAAGAACCCTTCCATTGCTGATCTTAATGGAAGGTGGGCTATAGATGGTGCTAAGGATGTGCCTAGGAAGAATTTGGGCCATCTATAGAAGGTTTTGGGATCAAAGGTTTGGGTGGAGAGGCTTGAAGCTGAGTTGATCTTTGAAAAGCTTCTGTCTTCAGCCACAAGGAAAACTGTCTTCAGCCGCAAGGGGACTCGACGACACACTAACCATGGTAATTGACAAATCTTTGCATTAACAATCTCCCCCTTTGTCAATTACCAGACAAAACCAAACCTATACAAGTCTTGGTCCATACCACAGACTTATCCTAGATACCAAAACCAAAATACATCATGTCGAGAAAAATAAAAACTTTATACATAGACATGACTTATTACATACAAAATGTACAGACTCAATGTACAGACTAGGCTTCACTTGAACTCCCCCTTGGTCCCTGCACACAAAAGATTAACAAAAAAAGATAACCTGGATCTTTTGGTGGGATAAATTCTCCCCCTTTTTGTCAGTGATTGACAAAGGTTAGTGAAATGAGAATGCAGCGCATATGTCATAGACTAAAGGAGGAAATAAACATTATCGTGCCGAGAGAGGAAGCCAACACACACATGGTCATGCAAGAATATACAAGTATATGACAGTAAGCACAGTGGGCTTATAGCCCAAGCAACCAACCTCCCCTCTTGAAATGTATATCATGACCAACATACCATATATACAAAATCCAAAAGAGGGCAAGAAGCCCAAGAAGGATAAGCAATATCGCACAATTATATGTATATATGCACAAGATAGCCAAAAAGAATGATCATCAGACAAATCAACATAAGATCATAGCAGAATATCATAACAAGAACAACATAATGATCATCAGAATATCCAGAGCCAACAGAAAGCATAGCAAAATATCCAAAAATATCCAAAAAATATCTAAAAAAGGATGACCATCAGACTATCCAAAAGGTGTCAAAGGAAAGATGAATCAATCAATACAACTAACAACGTCGCTCCAAAAAGATATCTGCGACGACTAGACACTAGGGACCCTAACTGAAAAGATAGGCAGCTATGGAGCAGGGCCAGCGACGTCATCTCGACGGCATAAGAAAGCTGATGTGAGGCTCTGGACAGCATCATGAATGGTCTGCATCAAGCTCTCGAGTCGCGACAGCTGCTCACCATGCTGTGCAAGGGCACCCTCCACTCGATCTAGTTGAGCAGTAATCTGCTCCGTGCTAGGAGGAGGAGGTGCCGAAGAAGCGTCGGACTGAAGTCGCCGCTTGACTGAGCGACGAGCTGGGGCCGGCGACGGTGATGGAGCTGAAGACCTGCTGTGGGTGTCAGCCGACACCTGTGTTGGAGTGTGAGAGAAATCCTGATCCTCGACGTTATCCTCTTTTGGGAGGGACATTTTCTTGATATTGAGGTCCCGGAAGGTGCGGCGAGGAATAGGGTGGACCACAATATCTGTGAACCCGCAATCGCGCTCCAATCTGGTAATGATCCAGTCGAACGGAATGGTGTTGCGGTTGTGTGGCAGAGCGTCCAGAATATGATGCAAAATGATGGATGGGAGACACAGGCGCGTCCCATGACCAACGTGATAGAGCAGATTGACCATATTTGCAATAAGGTCGGATTTGTTGGTACTGCGGGGGTAGACATTTGTGCTGAAGATCTGGTGGAGCACTCGAAACCTATTGGACATTTCAGATGCCCGAAGCGCACTACCGTCTATCCATTCCGGATTGGGACCCCGACATAAGTATCGAGTCCAATCAGCCCTAAGAGAAGTATCAAGAAGATTGTCATTTGGTTGTGGGGCTGTGGACACGGGAACACCAATTAGGGCGACTATTGTGTGGGCTGTGACCTGGACGACCCGGCCTCCGACAATAACTTCACATGAGGGAGGATTTCCAACGGGGTTGATGATTTTAGATAGAAATGTATACACAACCTCAGGATGGGCTACGCCGCCAAATCGTAGCAAACCATCCCACCCAATTTGGGCAAGAAGAGCGGGAATGCCAAAGGGCTCCACACATGACATAGCGACCTCTCTCTCATATATAATGGTGCGAGATTGAAACCGAGAGAGAGAGGCTGGACTCTCAGGCTGGGCAGGAGGAGCAGCAGGAGGAGGAGTGCCCTGAGAGGGTCGGAGAAGTTTGCAACTTCTTGGGGCTGGCAGTGGTGGATGGCCCTGCAGCCATCTTGGACTTGCCTTTCGGATCTTTAGGCATGGTGTAGCAAGATTGGAGAGTGGATTGGAACAATGCAGACACCAAGATGGACAGGAAAAACTTCAAATCCCTACAAATGATAATCTGATGGAGAAAAAGGGACAGAAGGAACCAATCGGACAGCAAGACACCGAACTGACAGCGTGTGAGATCTTACCTAGGAGACACAAAGACCTATTGTTGCTGCAAATGCGGTCCGAAGGAAGGCCAGCTGAGCTATAGATCGATCGCACAGGGATGCCCTACCAGAGGAGGCTGAGAGAAAACAGGAATAGGGCAGAAATGAACAGGTCTCGCCCATATAAGTATCGGACTCACGATATTTTTCGATTGATCGGAGAGTTGTCCGATCAATCGGAAATGCCCCCAGATGTATTTAAGCAATAAAACCCTTCCTCCCTGGAGCAAATGATTCCCCAGCTTATTTTATGAGAATGTAAGCTTTGGGATATCAATGATCACTCAATAAAATGAGGCTAATTCCTCAGATATACCTATATGCACATGATTTTCCAATTTGCTAAAGTGAGCATACACCGATAGACTTCCGAAGGTGTTCAAACCTTGTGGAATCTAACGGTTTCGTAAGGATGTCAGCCAATTGCCGCTCTGTTTGAATGTATTCAAGATTGATCAGTTTTTCCTCAACTAGTTCTCTTATAAAATGGTGCCGGATGTCGATATGCTTGGTTCGTGAATGTTGAACCGGATTTTTTGAGATATTAATGGCGCTTGTGTTGTTACAAAAAAGCGTCATTTCGCCCTGATTAAGACCATAATCCTTCAACATCTGTTTCATCCAAAGTAGTTGAGCACAGCAACTACCGGCAGCAATATATTCAGCTTCAGCAGTGGACAAAGAGATGGAGTTTTGCTTTTTGCTATGCCAAGCAACTAAGCAGTTTCCGACGTAAAAGCAGCCACCGCTTGTGGATTTTCTATCATCCATATTTCCGGCCCAATCGGCATCGGAGTACCCCGCAATGATGGTTGAGGTGTCAAAGGGGTACCACAAGCCATATTCAGTGGTGCAGGCCACATATCTAATCACTCGTTTTACAGTAATGAGGTGTGATTCCTTAGGATCGGCTTGAAATCTAGCACATGCCCCTACACTAAAGGCGATATCGGGTCTACTTGCTGTGAGGTAGAGAAGACTCCCAATCATACTTCTATATAAATGTTGATCAACACTATTGCCAGATAAGTCTTTAGAAAGTTTAATGGTGGTGGCCATAGGCGTGGTGTGTGATCGACCCGAGTCTAGCCCAAATCTCTTGACTAAATCTTTTGCATACTTAGTTTGGTTGATAAAGATTCCATTTTTCAGCTGTTTAACTTGTAATCCTAGGAAAAAATTCAGTTCGCCAACCAAACTCATCTCAAATTCAGATTTCATTAGTTCAGCAAATAAGCCAGAAAATTCTTCACAGTTAGACCCAAATACAATATCATCCACATAAATCTAAGCAATGAGAAAGGAATCAGCCGTTCTCTTAACAAATAGTGTTTTATCAACACTCCCCCTAACAAATTGGTGAGCAATTAAAAATTGAGTAAGGCGTTCATACCATGCTCGGGGGGCTTGTTTTAACCCATAGAGAGCCTTTTTCAATTGGTAGACTCCTTGAGGATAACTAGGGTCCACAAACCCTTTTGGTTGTTCAACATAAACCTCCTCATCAAGTATACCATTTAGAAAGGCACTCTTCACGTCCATTTGAAATAATTTGAATTTGAGAGCACATGCTATGGACATGAGAATTCGAATAGATTCGAGTCTAGCTATCGGGGCAAAAGTTTCATCAAAATCAATTCCCTCAATTTGAGAGTACCCTTGAGCTACAAGATGTGCTTTGTTTCGAATCACATTGCCAGATTCATCTATTTTGTTTTTGAAGATCCATTTGGTTCCAATGACATTTTTCTCATATGGTCTTTCAACTAGAAACCAAACATCATTTCGAGTAAACTGTTGAAGTTCCTCTTGCATTGCAAGTATCCAAAACTCATCATTGAGAGCCTCATTTATATTTTTTGGTTCAATTTTTGAAGTGAAGCACACATGACTGTTGATGGTCTCAAGTTGTCTTCTAGTCTTGACTCTAACATCCGGATCTCCAATGATTTGATTGAGGGGATGATCCTTGATATATGGAGCATTTCCCGAAGCTATTGAGGCATTGGGAGTGGGAGATTTTTCATCAGGTTTACCTATGTGGCACGGTTCTCCCACTTCATCATCATCCAGTCTTGTGTCTTCTTTGGATTGGTCATCAATGACAACATTTATGGATTCTTGAGTTGTTTTAGTCCTTGTGTTGTACACTCTATAGGCCTGACTATCAGAAGCATATCCTAGAAATATTCCCTCATCGCTCTTAGAGTCAAATTTTCCTAGATTTTCTCTATCTCGAAGGATGTGACATTTGCTACCAAAGACCCTAAAGTACTTGATGTTTGGGACTTTTCCATTCCACAGGTCATATGGGGTTTTATCTAGGCCGGCTCTCAAATAAACTCGGTTAATGATGTGACAAGCTGTATTCACTGCTTCGGCCCACAGATTTTGAGCTATATTTTTGTTGTTCATCATGACTGTGGCCATGTCGAGTAGTACTCTGTTTTTCCTTTCTGCTACTCCATTTTGTTGTGGAGTTTTTAGGGCTGAGAATTCATGTTTGATGCCTAAATTTTCACAGAATAGTTCAAAGCGCCCGTCCTCAAATTCCCCCCCATGATCACTCCTAATACGTTTTACTGTGCATTCTTTTTCATTGTGGAGTCGTTTCATGAGTTTCTCAAACTCCTCAAATGTATCCGACTTTTCTTTCAAAAATACAACCCATGTATATCGGGAATAGTCGTCAACAATAACGAAGAAATACCTCTTACCACCTTGACTCATTACTCTTGTGGGGCCTACAAGGTCCATGTGAAGTAGATCAAGGGGTTTTGATGTAGCGATGATGGATGTCTTCTTATGTGCAACTTTAATTTGTTTACCTTTCAAGCATTCAGCACATACTTCTTTTGGTTTCTTCCCAATCTTTGGTAAGCCTCTTACCAATTTCTTTCTACTCAACCTAGCAAGGTTCCTATAATGGACATGACCAAGCCGTTGATGCCATAACTCAGTTTCATCATTAATAGCCATGTGGCATACGACAGATGGTCCCTCATCACCTTTGTTTTCAATCACATAGCAGTTATCACCCGTGCGAAACCCTTTTAATAATAATTTTCCAGATTGATCCATAATTTCGCACATTTCTTTAGAGAATTTCACCGAATGTTGTTCATCACATATTTGAGAGATGCTTAATAGATTATGTTTTAAACCGTCAACACATAGTACATCCTCAATTTTGGGCAATCCTGACCCGGTGATGGTTCCCTTTCCAACAATCTTGGCAACACTCCCATCTCCAAAGGTAACAGACCCACCATCAAATTCAGCATAATCACAAAACTGAGTCTTGTCACCTGTCATGTGTCGGGAGCATCCACTATCAAGGTACCACCTAGTGTTTCTTCCGGCTCTAAGGGCTGTATGGATAACTAAGCATTTGTTTTTTTACTACCCATTTAGAGACTACCCGTTTTGGAGAACTAGGTTTCTTGGTTGATTCTAGGGATGTCATTGTTTGGGCATAAGCTGTTGAGGCTTTCTCTTTCATCAGCTCCATGGTTCTTTTGTTCAATTGTTTTACCATTTCAAGGAGCTCTTCCATTCTTTTGTCTTTCTTCGGTGGAGTGGGATAATTTTTCCTCATGTTTGGAGTTTGTTTAGGAGGACTCCACATCTGATTCATCCTTTTTTCGGTAGGTACAAATTTACCTTTCAAGTTCCGAACCGGATTCTTAAAGACCAAGCATTCAAACTTCAAATGTCCAACATCTCCGCATGCATGACATATAGGTGAATTTCTCTTAGTGCTTCCTGATGCATTCCTGGTCCTTTTAGGTTCTGGGTTACTAACCTTAGTTGCCTCATCATAGCCTAGCCCTCTTGTGTTCCTACAAGGCTTACCTGACTTAAGGATATCATCAAGTTTTTCTCTACTTTGGGCAAATCTTTCATTGAGTTGACTTCCTTGATTAAGCTGCAAGACTAAACACTGATTTGTAGATTTTGCCTTTTTCAGCTCATCTTCTAGGGTATCAATTTTGTCTTGAGCTGCTTTGTTTTTCTTTTCCAATTCACAGATCTGATGGTAAAATCCGTGGTTTTCTCTCTTCACTTCTTGCATTTCATCAGCCAATTTATTATTGTCAATATTAGCTTGGCTCAACTTCTTGGTAAGAAGGATGCTTTGACGAAATAGCTCATCATAGGCAACTTGCAAACCTTCATTATCATCCTCGTCATCATCGGAGGATGTCACATTGTGTTCTGATTGCTCATGATCATCATTGTCTCTTTCACCTTGTAAGTCTGGGACAATCTCCGAGATAGAGGCCATCAGAATTTTAACTGATCCTCTCTCATCACTTTGATATTCTTCTGTTTCTGAATCTGTACTCTCGAGGTTGTCCCATGTGGCTGCCATTGCTTTCTTTTTGAATTTTTCTTTGGCAAGAGCTTGGCAGTCAGAGGCAATATGACCATAGCGTCCACAGTTGTAGCACTTAGGATCTTTTGGACTTGTTGTAAGATTTTCCTGTATAGCGCTTTTTGTCAAAAGATTTGCTATTTTTGTCAACCCTCTTTCCTTTGTTTTTGAAGAATTTTCTAAACTTTTTGGCCATAAGAGCCATTTCATTCATATCCATTTCTTCATCACTATCAACTACAGATTCTTGTGTAGTGTGTGAGGTTTTCAACACTGTGTTTCTACCTTTTGGGGATTTCTTGAAATGAAGTTCATGGGTCTGTAGAGATCCTAGTAAATCTTCTATTTTCATAGTATCAATATCTCTACATTCCTCAATAGTTATGACCTTGGAGGCGAATCGTTCGGGTAAGGATCTTAGAATTTTCCTACAAATGCGCGGATCCGAAATTCTCTCCCCCAATCCCCACATAGCATTGGTGACATCACTTAGCCGGGTGTAAAAGTCCATGAAGTTCTCATGTTCTTCCACTTTCATATTCTCAAACTGAGTTGTCAAGAGTTGATGTTTTGACCTCTTGACTGTACTAGTTCCTTCATGAGTAGTTTCAAGGATGTCCCAAGCTTCCTTGGATGTTGTGCAATTACAAATTCTTTTAAACTCATCCGCTGAAACGGCACAAAAGATAGCATTGAGTGCCTTTGCATTGCTAATGTATCTCAGTTTTTCAAGATCAGTCCATAAGTCATCAGGTTTGACTGTGGTGGTGGTGACACCCTCTGTGGTAGTGTTCAAGAGGGGTATTTCATATTTGATTTCCACAGACCTCCATGTTGCATGATCCAATGATTGCAAGAAAACTCTCATTCTTGCTTTCCAATATGCATAGTTTGATCTATCAAAATATGGAGGTTTGGAAACCATACTAGAATCCCCTTTTGACATGATTTCAAGCTTCTAGAGACGGATCACACTCCGGGCGGTTACGCCTTTGAGGAGGAACCCGCTCTGATACCAATTGAAAATGCGGTATAAGTTTGATTACCGCTGTTGTAGAAGCAAGAAACAAGTTACCTTGTCCTAGAGGGGGGTGAATAGGACACTTTTTAAATTTCTCAATACAAAGTATTCTTAGAGCACTTTCATCAAACACAAGATATGCAGAATATAAATCAATAAAAGCACATGTGAAAGAAGTAAATCAGTTCATCCATTCACCATACAACAAGAGATTTTTATAGTGGTTCGGTTATGTACCTACTCCACTCCCGGCTGATCCACTCACTCCTTGAGTGGCCGGATTTCACTATCACTATGGTTTTAAATGAGGTTAACCATAAATCTTAACAGCCTACAAAAGGACTTACGACTCAACACATGGATTCATCCTTCCATAGGACTAATCCATGACCACTTAGTCCTACACAAGGGCTTGTCCTACTCAAGGACTTGTCCTACGCAAGGACTCTTACCGAGTTTGGGTCTTCAAACTCTGAAACCCAAATCTCAACTTGAGGAGGTTTCTTGGACTCGAAAGACTAAATATACTTAGCTGATTGAGTCCCTTGATGATGCCTTTGTTGAAGAAGCTTCGGCTTGTACGGAAGACGTCTCCTTCAGCTCCCTCGATCAGCAACCTTGCTCCGGATGACCCATTGTAGATTCCAAGGTGAGGGATTAAGGTTAGGTTGAGGCTATTTTGGGATATGGCTTTTATATGAGGAAAGCTTCTACCTAAACCACCATTAATGGCATTGATGACAGGAGAATGTCTATGAGAGGTAGGTCAAGATGCCATTAAAGAGGGGTTGAGTTCATGATTCAATCCAAGCTTTGAATGCTTAGTCAATGTTGGTCAGATCAACATGGATTGAAGTATGAACTCAACAAATCTAAGGGTTTGGAAGAAGGGGATCTCAAGAAGAAGGCTCACACAAACCCTAGATGATGCTCAAGGTGTCTTGGGCAAGATCCAACCGAGTTCTATAAATAGATATGACATTCAACGGTCAGAAAACGGTCAGCTCGATAGGTTCCGATCGATCGGACATAAGTTTTAGCCAAATTTGAATTTTGCTTGAAAACAGGTTCTCTGATTGATCGGACTTAGTTCCGATTGATCGGAATACCCTGTCCGATTGATCGGACAGATAGTCCGATTGATCGGAATTTCTTCCAGAGAGTTGATGTAGTTTTTCTGGAAATTCCTCCGATGGATCGTATGTGTGTCCGATGGAGCACCCTGTCGATGGACAGACCTCCGAGGGATCGTAAAAGTGTCCAGAGAGATTTTCATTGTTTGCTGGAAAATTTTACGATTGATCGGACATACTGTCCGATTGATCGGAACACCCTGTCCGATGGATCGGACAGGCCTCCGATGGCTCGAAAAAGTGTCCAGAGAGTTTACAATGTAACTGGACTATTCTCCGATGGATCGGACACATTGTCCGATTGATCGGACATCTATCGGACTATTCTCCGATGGATCGGGTATGTATCGGAGAGAGCAGACTTATAGTTTTCAATTTTAAAGCAACTTCTGCTACCAAGAACCCTTCCATTGCTGATCTTAATGGAAGGTGGGCTATAGATGGTGCTAAGGATGTGCCTAGGAAGAATTTGGGCCATCTATAGAAGGTTTTGGGATCAAAGGTTTGGGTGGAGAGGCTTGAAGCTGACTTGATCTTTGAAAAGCTTCTGTCTTCAGCCGCAAGGAAAACTGTCTTCAGCCGCAAGGGGACTCGACGACACACTAACCATGGTAATTGACAAATCTTTGCATTAACACAAGCGTGCAATATAGGTAACCAGCCTACCAAGGCTATGTACTAGTACTATGCGATGGCCCATAGGGCCTAATGTCACATGCAATGATCCAATGCATGTATGCAAATCACCACCTCTCAGTACAGTGGTCCAGATATGAACATTCATATCGCGATCACCTAAGTGATGCAGAATTCAAAATTGGTAGCTTGCCCAGTGTGGTAGCTTAGCTTGCCCAGTGTGGTAGCTTGCCCAGACTTACAGCCCCTCCCACATAAGGACCATCCAATACCATACAGAACATCAGTCATATCGTTGATACCAATACCATTTCTGAAATGGAACATCATCGGGGTCTTACAAACCTTACTACTCACCAATAGAATGTCAAAGCCAATCTGGTGCAATAGCGGACCTACTCACAGCTGGTCAAACTCAACCCACTTTACCAACACGCTTCCGACAGGTTAGGTCAGACCTCCATCCAAAATGACCACGTGCAATGAAAACATTTTCGTCTGATATTCGGCATACTGGTGTATAATTAAACCACCCGGTCCTTGAGTGGAGCACCCACACTTTGGTACTAACGGGATCAGGGAGTTTCACTTAGGGCATCTTTAGCATCCAGTTTAAAGATCACATATTTCCGATGTTCTGTAAACCACGATGGAGCTGTGGTTACAACGTTGTAACCATGCTATATGCGGCCCAAGCAAACAATGCAAAATGCAACCATGCATACAAATGTGAGATGACATGCCCGTGCAAGTCTCCAAAGAGCACCCTAAAACTGTAGGGTCTCAAATGTAAAGTCACTGTCAATTGGTAATGAACTGCAGGACAATCTTCGCCTCTATGGCCAGTTGATACAAGAAAATTAAATGAGTCAAGCATTCATGATGCATGAGTCAAGTATACAGTATGAGTGTCGACAAGTGGGCAATCTACCACGAAGGAAATGGAGCAATCTAGTCCAACCTATTTGAGATATGGTTAAGATGAGGGGACACATATGAATAGTCGAGTCATAATGCGAGATGTCGCTAGCCAAGGAATCTCACACTAAGGGCTAGAAGGTATGCTAAGTTATTCCTAGCATACAGTGTAAGCCAGGGTGATAGACTCATGTCCTCGAATAGTCTCATACTTATTGGAAGGTTCGCGATGGAGGGCACGTGAATTACATTTGCGTGCCTACATCTCGAATGCTTTATGAATGCATTTATGCCCTAGTGGTCCCCAACTATCAATGGTGAATCCGGATGCATAGTCATTACACCTGCAAGATGGTCGTCAAAGCACATAGTATATAAATCGCATGAAAGTATTTTAAACAACACTACGTGTGGCAACAGACATACTAAAAATAGCATAAAATAATAATTCACTTATAACTAAGCAAACATAAAGAGGTGGGACCATAGATGGATGGTATACAACAACACAAAAGGTCTAACAATTTAACGATGTGAATCAAGCCTCAACATTAAGATGGCTCAAAAGAAAGGGAATTGTTGAATACACTACCAACATATTGAAGGTAAACCCTACTTGGGCAACAAGGGTAGAATACACAAAATCATGCTAAGCCCCATGGTCCAGCAGTACAGTTGAGATACACACAATGGGTGGTTCGTAAGAGGGACGACACGAATATGAGACACATAACCTAAGATGGGCTACAAGACAAATAAGCAACATGACAGTTTGACATAAATGATAGGATAGTCTTAAAGCAGTTGAACAACACAATGAGATTCCAAGAAAGATGATAGATCAAATTCGTACATCAAGATAGGCTTCACATGGTGGATGGCCTAAATGACATGCTAACGTTGAGGATGGACCCTACACTTGTCTAAAAAGGTACATGGACGGTGTGGATGAGAGACACATGACACTGTGGTCTAAATAGTTGGGTACAAGGCTAAGACACACCTCACTATGTGAGTCATAAAGGTATACACCAAGGCAAGTCAATAGAGCGAGTCAACAAGGTGAGTCAACAAAGGTAGTTCAACAAGGTAAGTTATCAAGGTGAACCTTATGGCTTGGGATCAAGCAGACTTAGGGAATTTCAATGTGTCCAAATCTATGTGAGCTTTCAATCATGGGTTGGTTGGACAAAAAATGTCAAGGTGGGTCTATGGAATGGACAACAAGGATACATAAATACATACACTAAGGTGGTCCCAAGGCCATAATCATGGCAGGGTCCATTCACTTGGACAATTTTAAATTAAGCCTAATATCAAAGCAATTTTGATGGAAGATCAGACATTCACATCACACCAAATGGTCCATCAGATGTTTTGGACAGGTAATGAACTCTTTGGACGTGGCCCTGCACAATTTTCAAGTTAAACAGATTTTAATGCAAGAATGATTTTGGGCTAAGTTTGAGTCCAATTCATGATCACAAGGGGCTCACTTCTGGAGAAATAAAATGGCCATCTGGTAGCTCTACGCATGGGCTTCAAAACACACAAGGCAGACCTCCTTGGTTGCATGCATCCAAATTTTAGTAGTGGCCCAAACATGGGTACTCGAATGAGGTGCGCAGATATATAATAGTGCAAAAATGGTTTTTAATCCAACTTTGGGCACGTCCCACCATCAAATGGGGTCACCTTTTGATGTTTTGTCAAGTGTACCTGATAAAAATATATATGGTCTTCAAATCCCATATGGTGGGGCATGATGGATGAACACGTATAAATTTTTACGCATGTCCAGATAATGGTACCAGAAATTTCTGCACAAAATTTTCTGCACACTTGTGCCTGACCTCATTTTGGGATCCTACCCCCAATCACGTGGGGTCTACCTTGGCCCAAATAAAAGGTCGACGTTCTTATAGCCACCTATATAGAGAAAAATTCCAAAGTGGTGGCCTCCACATAGCTCCTACATGGGGCCCACCACAATCACTCAAAGATGGCCCAAAGCACCAAAATTCAGACATTCCTGAAATGGAAAACCAAACTTAGCATCCATAAGGAATACAATACATTTAACAAGGAGGTATCCCAAGTTGGGTCCTACACCTTTGGTTGGATAAAAATAAATATATCAGTGGCCCAATGGTTGTTTTAAAGGTGGGCATCAATAACCACTGTTTCGTGTGATGTGGTCCACCTAAGCTTTGGATTAGCCTCATTTTGAGGCCCACCACCTAAAATGATATAGAAAAATAAATGGGCAGAAAGGATAAAACAAATATATCATAGTAGGACCCACAAGGTGGGCCACAGAGAGTGGTGCCCAGCTGGGCCCAGAAGTCTTGAATCAAGCTGATATTATTGTTCTCCCTTCATCCAGACCTATGGCACATGTCTGGTTAGCAAATAAACATTATGGTGAGCCTTAGGACTGGCTTCAATGGTAGCCATTCAATCTCCATTATTTTCTAACAGTGGGACCCACACAATTTCTGGATCAAGATGATATTGTGTGGTACCTTCATATAGGTCCGTGTGACCATATAAACAAGATTGGATGACACATAAACATCAAGGTGGGCCTAGAAAAGTTTCGACAGTGGACGTTCATGTGCCAACTGTTTTTCGTTGTGTGGCCCACCTGAGATCTAGATCGTCCTTGGGCTCATAGCCAAAAATGATATGAAAAATTGGAGGGACGGTGTGGATAAGCTGCTTACCACAAGGTGGACCCCATGAGCTGGGCCCCTGCTAATTAGCATGCCTAGGCACACTGTTCGCTCGCCTCAAGTGCAAGGCTGCGATGTAGTAATAATTCTCAGTAAGACCAAGGTAGATCCTTAGGGATTGTCGTAATAGTTCTAAACTTTATAACTAGGATGGGCTAAATTCGGATTTGTATCAATGGATGAAATTTAATAACATAAAATTATCTACTTTAGAACTAAATCATGGAAATAAACACTAGAGTGCCAAGGATCCACTTATAATCGTTCACAATGCCAATCCAAACCATTCAAGCTAATCACTCAATTGGAATCGGAGTTCTATCCCTATCCAATTGGAATATAAAGCAATCAAATCATCATAATATGTCTAACATAAATGAATCATCCACTGATATGGTTCTCTCATAATCAACTAATGCATTGGGTGTATTCAATCACACAGCCCAATCCTTCACAAAACAAGCAAGATCACATTCATGATTCTTCCTCAAGCCTTGTCACTAGACTTGATTTAGAAGCATGAATTGAACTTCTAATGAACCAATATCACCACATAAACATCTATTTCAGATTAATCCCAAAGATAAGAACTTCTTCTAGTTTAATTCTAAATAAGCACTTAGGAAACTTGGTTAGTAAGATCTCCTAGCATCCAACATATCATGATGGATCTAAGACATCTACAACCCAAAATCCTATCAATTAACACCCCATCAAGCAATCTCAGTAATCAAAACATCCCATGTGAGAGAAATAACAAGAGATAGAAGATTAACTAAAAATACTAACTTTTTTTCAAACTTGATCTAGAAGTGTTCTTCACTATACCCAAAAGTACTTGAACTAATTCGAATTAAGTATTGCAAACAACTATAAGCTTCACCTCTTAGCCCTAGCTAAGAGGTTTAGCCAATCGTTAACAGATTAAACTAAAACTCAAAAGGAAACTACTCTAAAAGCATAGAAAAACATAAAAACTCTAGTCGAAGGAGTTGCGAACGCTCCACGATGCTCCTCTCCATCTCCCAAGGACTTTCAGCCTTTTATGATTCCTTAGGAACGACATAGAGGTATCCTTTTATAGTAAAATTCTGTCACCGACCTGGAATCTTTGAAAAAACATAGAGTCCTTAAGCAATATGGACACTGACCGGCTGGTAGGAGCTTGCATAGCAACTTTTAAAGAAAACTAGAGGTTTAAATGCCTAGGCCGACTTGTCTGCCGGTCAAATGGCAAGCACAAGTCAGACTGTGTAAATAAAGGTCCAGCAAAATTCTAGTTTCTGGGAGGTTTGGCTGACCTGTCTGCTGCAGTGGCCGGCTGGCCAGATGACCGGCCAAACACCCTATAAATGTGATTTTTCATGTTTCTTCTCCTCCTATCTTCATTAAAATTTACCTCCACCTCTTATCCATTCTTCCTTTGATCTTTAAGGCATATGAGATGAGTCTTTTAACATCATATAAGTGAAATCTCTCTCGCATTCCTTCAAACACAAAAACATTTATTAGATTAGTCTTTAAACATATAAACCATACATAATGTGTGATGAATTGGGGTTAAAATATGCACAATTTAGAGCTCAACACACCCCACAACCAGCATTTTACTAGTCTCGAGCAAAACATGCATGAATCAAATTCAACTTTTCAAAACCCAACTCTCTTTCGGAAACTATGCTTCTATAAACTCCAAGACATACAAGTGCAAAATTCAAAAAAACTGGGTGATATAAGTTGAATTCCTAAACTCCCTAAATATAACGAGTATTCACATAGAATCCCCACTGATTGATTGATAAATAGAAGAATCCGAACAAATTTAACCTAGTGTGCATGGTGAATGTTCATCTCATGAGTTTTCAGGATTACCTTCTTCATAAATAAATCAAACTCAAGATCTAAAGGTGTACAGCTCAACCAAATGCCTATGACAAGAATTTTTCTTACCGTTCCTTTAACGGCTTTCACATTACTTCCCATTTTCCAGCTTTGTTTATGAGTAAACCATCTCCTAGTTGGTAATAGGTAGCCATTTTCGGAATTTCTCAACATATATTCAATGAATAACCATAATTTTCTTTCAATATTAGATAGGATTTTTAGAAATCCATATCTTTCGTTCTTTTCTCTTATTTCACATGAACAAGGATGGACAAAGTTCCCCGGCTTGGTTTTTTAACACCTCAAATCTTTAGTCTAACCAATCTACAAATCTACGTAATCCCTTCAAACCATGAGAATCGTGTAATGTAAACTAGGCTCAAAAGTGTTCAAATTTTTTATCAATCAAATAAATAGGGGAATTCATATAGAAAACTATTATATTTATGCAAATTTAGAGGTCTCAAAATCATATCAATTCGTCTCTCATCCTTTCATACTTATGACATCTCAAGTGCATAGAAACAAAGTTTTCCAAAAGAGTTTTGAATTTTCAGAAAAATAAACAAAATTATACAAACATTGCTCGAAATGGTACTGTTGGGGTCCCAAAAGTCAAGATCCCTAAAACGAGGGTTACAAGTGCACAATTTGCTCTATCACTGGATTTAGGGGCAGTGCATCAGAAATCCCGGCAAAAATCACAACACACATCAGACTTAACCAAAAATGAAAAGTTGACCCAGTGGTGGGCCCCACTGATCATCATGATCAGAACCGTACAAATTTGGGAGGGTTACCTCAAACATGAAGAAATAGGGCCAGTGCATCGACATCCATCGCAAAGCGGGCCCCGCAAGCCCTCCGTTTCACAAAACCCAATTTTGTAAAACACGAGCACGTCGGCGCATCAAGAAATTTATAGTCAGCGCATCTAGAAATTCAGACAGTTTTACAAAGTGAATTTCAGGACGCACTGCCCTCAGCGCGTCAAGAAATTCATGGTCAGCGCATCATGAAATTCAGCAATTTTACAAAGTGAATTTCAGGACGCACTACCCTCAGCGCATCAAGAAATTCACCTAGCGCATCTAAAAATTCAGACAATTTTACAAAATGAATTTCAGGACGCACTGCCCTCAGCGCGTCAAGAAATTCGTCCAGCGCGTCCAATAATTCAGGAATTTCAGGACGCACTGACCCTCAGCGCGTCCAATAAATCAGGAATTTTCAGCCAGTGCGCCCTGAAAATCAGCATTTTAACTAAGGCATTTTAAGACGCGCCGAGTGATTTTCTCGACGCGCCAACCCATTTTCTCGACGTACTACCCGTGGCGGGCTCCTATTGGTTGACTTCGGGTATAAATACCCCCTTTTTCGGCTCATTTGGACGGATCGAGAGAAGGAGAGAGTTTTAGATTTTTGAGATCGTCGGAATCCCTTTTCCGACGGCCAAAAACCCTTTTCCGATCACTAAAAATCCCACTTCCGACCACAGTAGGTCTGGTGGAGATAACCTAAAAATATACAAGTGTAGTAGCACATCGCGAAATACGTTGAACCAAACTTATTTTATCGATGCACTGGCCCCAGCGCATCACAAAAATAGGCCATCGGATCAGAAAAATACACATTTTAAAACACGTCATTTTTTTGATGCATTGGCCCCAGCGCATCACAAAAATAGGCCAGCGGATCAGAAAAATACACATTTTAAAACAAGTCATTTTTTACGCACTGGCCCCAGCGCATCACAAAAATAGGCCAGCGGATCAGAACAATACACATTTTAAAAAAATAAGTCATTTTTTGACGCACTGGCCCCAACGCATCACAAAAATCGGCCAGCGGATCAGGAAAATAGAACATTTTTAACAATCATTTTTTGACGCACTGGCCCCAGCGCATCAGTGAAATCAGGCCAGCGGATCATAAAAATCAGCACTCTAAACGTCCATTTCAGCGCCTTTAAATTTCATTTTATGACGTTTTCGAGCCCCGTTTGGGCCTATTTTGGGTATTTCGAGCATTCCAGACACAACGGAGCAGTCAAATAACTCATTCGGACAACCCAATGAGCAGAATGCAAGCCTTCAAAGTCCGATCCAATCTAACAAGATGAACGAAGTAACTTCTCGAAAAGAGGCCGCCAGTGCCCCAGAATCATACTGATCATCACATGTACTATCGTAATATGACCCGGATTCAGGTCCGGACTAAGAAAACGGGACTATGGTTAACACGATAAACCATATAGAGAGAGTTCTGAACTATTACACATAATTTGTTAAAGACTGGCACTTCAAGAGCAGTCGATGCCCTACCCATTCAAACGGCATCCGCTGGTTGAGCTGCTCAGGCACATACAATTGCAGATCGGTCTTCCCGCGGTCACCCGTCACAAATGACGGGCGCAGGCCCAGAGTCGCACCCCTCGGTTAAAAATCCTGACAGTCTCAGCTCGAATCTCCGGTCAAAACATGGGACATAGACATCTGACTCGTACAAAGATGGATTAGTCCACAACAAAACACGACAAATACAGGTCTCCGCGACCATACAAACACAAGTCTCCGCGGCCATACAAATACAGGTCTCCTCGACCATATAAACACAGGTCTCTACGACCACACAAATACAGGTCTCCATGACCATGAACTCTGAGACCATAGTCCCCGCTGACTAGTCTTCTGCCTTTTAATCAAGGGTCATCGATCATTCGATGTAATTAAGGGCTCATGCCAGATCACGACCTGGAATGTACAAGAGCTCAGGATCTCTGGAATAAAATTTGCCTTGCGATATCTCTTCTCTTGTGTACTTTTGTGAATGTTTGTGATTGTCTATGAATGTTTCTATTATTCAGAACCCCAGAATAACAAAACACCAGAAAACTGCGCCCGAGCATTTTTCTAGTTCCAACAAACTGGCGACTCTGCTGGGGATCGAGCTATACTAAAATCTCTAGTTATATCTAAATATAGGGACACTCTATGATCAATTGCTTGCAAACACGAATCTACGCATAGGAAAGCTACCGCGAGGCGTAATGTTTCGGCGCCCCTCGGGCGTCAAACTAACGACTCTCAACGGGAGCGTTCTTCCCTTCATTTCTAAGGCAATAGACATTTAAAAAGGTTTTCAAAACCACGAACTTCCACAACCACACATATTTTTCTCCTTCTTGCTTATTTCTATTAGTTTATGCACCATAATCGATAGGTTCACGCTCCCAGCCGTATTTATGCACTGTTCTAATGATTTTCTGACACAGCAGAATTGGCAAGATACTAACAAAGACAGGAGAGATGGCACAACTCATGCGTCTTCCTCACTCCAGGGAGATTTAACTTCCACCACTTTGCCGCAACCGTGACAGTCGTTCTTGAATCAGACTGGCAGCTGGTTCACAAGTGCGAGCAAAAGAAAGGATTAAAGAAAGCAGTAATAAGGACCTCATGCAAAAAAAAAAAAAATGTCGTTGAGCCACACCATGTGATCAAGAAATAGTAGCAGTGTATTCAAACTAACAGAGTCAATAAAACTGGTAGGACTACGACAACAAAGAGAGCTCAAAGTTTCATCTTTATAGCCGATGAATTCCTAGCACTGTCAAGAAGAGGCCTAAGATTACAACTCGTAAGGCAGATGAAGAAATAACAGGGGCATCCATCGCAAAGGTCATCATGGTAGAGCAGAAACCACAACTAGCACAAGTCGCAATGGTCCAGGTCGTCGAGGAAGAAGAGCCAAGTGACCAGAAAGACGAATCACCAACTATCCAAGAACAGATTGATAAGTTAGCTCAAGCCCAAGAAGACATGATGAGGGAAATGAGAGAAATTAAGGAGATTCTAACAGCTCTAGTTGTGCAAGGGGCAGTTCAAAGCACCATTGTGCTAACTAAACAATCGATGGAGGAATCGCAAGGGCAGCTAAGAGACCAATGGTTGTAGAGTCACAGGTTCGGCCCAGAAATGTCTCATTCGAGCATACTACCGCACTGCCATCACAGATGACGAGGGAAAGGTTATCTCAAACAGTCAAAGGAAAGAGACCATGATGTGAAATGGGAGAGATGACCAACGTTGATAAGAGAAAGAACCTTAAGGATCGAAAGCAACCAGGGTTAGGATGCAGGATAAAAATTAAGATATCATAGGCTCAAGACAAGGACAAGGGATTCAAGGACCAGCGACAGGCAACAATTGTTGAAAGAAATGGGGCAAACAGATCACACACATTCGATGTGAATGACTTGGTCCCGATTATGGAACAATTAATCAAAGAAGGAGAGTTGTAATTACTAGAGCCCATCCGACCAAATGAAATAGGATGCGTAGGAGACCCTAATTATTGTAAGTATCACCGGATTGTGGGGCACAGAACTGAAAACTGTTTCACCCTAAAAGGAAAGATTCAGAGGATGATAAACCAAGGCATCATAAACTTGAGAATCGAATAACTCAAGAAGAGTCAGCCCGAAATGGCTTAAGCAGACACAACTCAAGAAAACACTTGCCCAGGGACTTCGTCCCCTGAACTCGAAAAATCATGAACGCTTACGAATAGTTGCGGAAAGCTAGAAGGGAGGCAAGGGTGTACACGTGTTCATGCATACACCTATTTTATTCATGCACTACATTTTCTATACATTTATGCATCCACTTACGTTGTACCATTGCATGTATAAAATATGAAATATTAGTGTAGCTTTCCTTGACAACAGGTACCGTAATTAGAAGGGAAATGAAAAGACAAACTCCGAAGGGTTTTCATAAGTGTCATAATTACCACAGCCTCCAGGATATGAGGATAAACTAAACCATACAGTCTCCGGGTTACGAGGATAAACTGAACCAATACAATTCTAAAAATACCCCAAGCTTCGGGTATAAACCAACCAATACAATTCTAAAAATACCCCAGGCTTCGGGTATAAACCAACCAATACAATTCTAAAAATACCCTAGGCTTCGGGTATAAACCAGCCAATACAATTCTAAAAATACCCCAGGCTTCGGGTATAAACCAACCAATACAATTCTAAAATACCCCAGGCTTCGGGTATAAACCAGCCAATATAATTCTAAGATACCCCAGGCTACGGGTCTAAACTGAACCAATACAGTTCTAAATCCAAGACTGAAGATCATAATCGTCGACCGCAATCATATCTTCAGAATTTTAAATCGGATTAGTCGGACTAGAGAAACTCATTATATAGAAGACCTATA
Source organism: Liriodendron chinense (assembly GCA_003013855.2). Taxonomy (NCBI): domain Eukaryota; kingdom Viridiplantae; phylum Streptophyta; class Magnoliopsida; order Magnoliales; family Magnoliaceae; genus Liriodendron; species Liriodendron chinense. The sequence goes on from PVNU02002850.1 coordinate 1,181,773, forward strand.
TAAGATACAACACTTTCATATCATTACTCCATCAGGGGTTTTCTTACTATTGTTGTGGCCTTCTTTTACTCTATATGGGGCAATTCAGAGTTAATGATCTCTTATATGTATATAGCTTCATATGAAGATGGTTAGGGCATTCTGCTGTGTATTATTTTGCGTCAAAACGTCTTCGGCTCTCCCTTATGAATGATTTCACAACAAGAGCATGCGATAGAAGATTATGATCAACCGACCTTTAATACGGATTCTTAAAGTAGAGAAGTGTTCATCAAAGTATCGTTATAAATTCACATCTTGGTATATGATGCTATTCCCTTGTATGCTTGGTATATGATTTCATACAAAGATGGTTCGGGCATTCTATTATATCTTATTTCACATCAGAATATCTTCGACTTTCTCCTATGAATTATTTTACAATAAGAGCATGCAATTGAAGATTATGATTAGCTGGCCTTCGATATGGATTCCTAGAGCAAGGAGATTTCTTCATCAAGTCCCGATATATATCTCTATGCCGTGAGTATAGACTGAATCTTATGTCGTCAAGTTATGTCAGACTTAAAGATACACTCCTGGATTCTTGAAGATAAACATGAAGCACAACAAGCTTATATATTCACCAAAGCAACAACATGCAAACGAAGATCAGGAAAGTCAAAAGGAAAGTAATCTTGCCAAGTACTTATCCTCTTTCAATCCATTTATCATATCTCTTGATTCACTTAGCACTTTGTTTATGACTAACATAACAAAAATTACGTGAATAGTATACATATCATTACAATATTCATTACAACATATTTTGAGTTACAAACAGAAATTGTTACAGTTCAGCCGTCTAAAGTTTTCAAACATTGATCTAACAAATTGACTGCAGATTCTTCAATCACCTTCTGTACTGTTTCAGCCTCGGCTAAGACTTGAGCAGGGTCAGGAATATCCTGAAGAGATTGCTTCAGCTCTGTAACTTGGGCCCTCACAGCATTACATTTTACTTCATGCTGGTCGATGGAAGACTGCAGACGTGCCTTCTGACCGCTAAACTTCGAAAGCTTGAGATGGACAACAGAATGTTCGGCTTGTAACCGGGCCATCTCATTCTCAATCTTTGCAAGATGCTCAGTCGCTTGTTGACACTCAACATCGGCAGCCTGCCAATCTTTCCTCACTACAGCCGCATCCGCCTCGTGTGATTCAAGCTTCGGAAGGAGGGATCGCAAGTGACCGTGCTTTTCCTCGACAGATGGTTCAACCTTGAAGAGCCTCGCTTCGGTTACTCGAGCCATCCCTCCCTTGAACTGAGTTACATAGCTGATGATCAAAGAACTGTCAATCCCGAGCCACGTAGCGTTAAGCTCTAATGCCTGCAGTGCCTCGTCCAAGATAGACCATTCATCCCCATTCTTCAACGAGTCAACGATGTCAGACAGTAAGCTCTTCAAAAGATTTGCTTTGGTCTTTGATAAGCCTCGGAGAGATGAAAGGAATACCTCAGGCAAGACCACAGGAACTGGGACGCCGGCAGGAGCAGTGGCTGGCAAAGAAAATGATAAAACATCAACATACAGAAACCATAAAGAAAGGGAGCAAACGAAATAATAAAGGCAAGCAGTATACCAGAAGCTTCAAGAACTTCATCGACCGGTGCACTGGTTGAAGCAACAGGTGTTGATGAGGCAGGGGCACATTCAGTTACAACTTTCGCTGCTGGCTCAGGCAATTCAGGAGAAGAAAGAACGACGATCTCAGAGGCGATGATAGCTTGAACTGGTTCAATGATGAGGGATGCTTCTGCGATAGGCTCTGGTGCACTAGCAGCATCTGAAGGCATGATTTCTCGGGAGGGGAGTGCTGCCTCTTCCGTAACAGCAACAGGTCTTGCCTCAGGAGTAGGGCTAGGGTCGATCGCAGCCATAGTAGTGACAGGGTCGGCAAGGGGAGGATCTTCAGCTTGTACCCCACTGTCAAGGTCCATGGGGACGGGTTCTGTATCTGCCTCAGGAATAGATCTATCGTACGTTGGCTCACTACCGTCACCCTCCTCTGTGGGTCGATTCCCACTTAGGTCTGCCTGTGAGCTCATCTCCCCTTACTCCCTCGGTCCACTAACATCGTCGATCGGGACACTGCCGGCAGCTTTGGAGAGTCGACTCCGTACTTTTTCAGCCTATATAGCTTCCACATATCCTTGATCTTTTTCCCTCCGTCAACGATAGGAACACGAGGGGCAGTCTTCACTTGAGGCCCAGAACGCTCAGGAGACGGTTCAGAATCACTATCTCCGGGAACAGAGCGTCTGGATAGACTCGTCCGACTAGCCAGGCTCTGATCATGACCTCCCCGACCGCCAGTTGACAAGGTCCCTACTGCAACTCCTCCACCCTCACCATCACCCTCGATATTATCACCGTCATCACTGCCCTCAACACCGCCGCCACCTCCTCCATCATTGCCACCACCATCTTCGTCGTTGTCACCATCACCACCAACATCGTCACCCCCATCATCACCTTCATCATCGCCACCTTCATCATCATCATCAATATCATGACCCTCTCTCTGTCCCTCTATCATAGGACCCACAAGTGGAGAACTTTGATCTTCTCGTAGTGTGATCCTCTGCCCATGAGCCACCCATCCTTCTAGTGTATGCTCGGGTTTTTCGTGATCAATAACCACGTTCAGAGAAGTCAGAAATTTCTTCACACCAGGAGTGGCCAGTTGATGTAGTGGCTCTAATACATAGCCCAGGCCGTCAGCAGGGGCAGGATCGATGATAGGAGGAGAGACGAAGACTAGGTCAGCTACGTGACGATTGCTCCAAATTAGGGAATATTGGTGAGCCCACCACCTCATCCACCCGTATGTAGCACCAGGGGTGTACTCCGTACCCGGAACAATGAAAGAACAACCCGACTTGGTTAGTAAGAGCTGTCGCCAGATCCATTTCCAGTGTATCGGCCCTATGCCATAAGCCCGTTGTTCTCTTGTCACCGGCTCAAGCATCTCCGGTACCCCTTGGTCATAGCCGAATTGCCTGGCGAATCTGTTTGGGTAGTACGGCACCCTCCAAAACTCGGCTCCCTCCCTCAAAGGCAGTGAACTCGGGCGGATCGATATAAAAAATGAGCGCTGATAGGAACCAAGGCTCTCATCATCATCGAATAACTCTGGATCCTCGCTGTTGGTCCCGAAGAAAAGGAAGAAGTCGACGTCATCCTGACGAGCTATCTTTGCCTCGATAGTCGCCAAGTGTCTGCTGTTCATCTTCCGCTTCTGAAAGGTGTGCAGCGGAACTGACCCTCTCTGGATGAAATCTTTGAGCTCCATACCAGAGACCCATGGGAAGTAAACCCCGAGCCATCCCGAAAAGAAATGCCACCCGCAAAAGGAAGAATTCAGTCCGAAGGAAGCCGAGCCCTTGTTGTTGATGACACCGCCGAAGGCCTGATATATAGAGCACAATACGACTGGGGCCAGTGCATAACGATGGCCGTTAGCCAGACTCCTCGCCACAGCAAAACAGGAGACCCTCACACTGTCCGCCTGCTTGGAGCTGGGAAGGGCCACGCAACATAGCCAGTAGGCTAAAAATCTGGCAAGTTCGTAGGTGGGAGACAGCTTGTTCGGTTGTGGGAACTTCTTCTTCATCTTGGCCTCCAAGACCAGTTTATCTCTGCGGCCTTCATCGTATGACGTGTAATCCAAGCTGAAAAAAAAATAGAAATCATCAGTAAAAGAAAAGGATAGAACGAAATGAAAATACACTACCCAAGTTAAAAAACTCACTTCAAGCCATGACTGAAGTAGATCAGCCAATCTTCGAAGGGCACCTTATCCTTGGAGCCCAGGAACTGCGGCAGCTCCGCAAATAACTCGTAGCAGGCTGCTGAATAAAAGCCTTCATCGATGCCCTTTTTCTTCTTGGAGAGCTCCTCATCACTTGGAGTCCACTCGTCACAGATTCGGCTGCGTACGGGGAGACCTGCTATCCGGTACAGGTCCCAGAGAGAGACACTCATTTCTCCGCAGGGTAAATGAAATGAGTTGGTAATGGAGCTCCAGTGATTCAGAAACCCCTTGTAGACGCACGGCTCCCGGTAGAAGTAACTTGATGTCGCTTAGATAGCCCTAAGGAGACCCACTTATTTCAGGGTATCTTCATGCTGCTCGATCATCCAGTTGGCCCAAGCCTCGTAACCTGGATGAGGACTCAGATGACCTCGGGTCCTGAACCCTTCGGTCGGCCAAATTTCTGCATCGGACAAAGGGCGAAACCTTTGGTGTAAGTTCTTGTAATAATGGGCTGGAAACGGCAGATGTGGTTCGTGGTTTGGCTCCAAAAATATCATGTCCTTCTCTCCGAGGACAGACTGCAGTGTACCATTCTTGGATACAGCACAGTTGAGGAACGTCTCTGGAATGGATGTCCAGGAGTCAACGCTGTAGAAAGAGTTGGCGCGACACACATCCGAGGGCTCGATGCTTGGGAGGGATCGATACCATTGGAAGCTCTTCGGAAATTGGATGTACTGTTTCGTATAGGGATTGCGGATCATGAGAGATGACACCGCCATTTTCACCGAAGACCAGAAGACCTTCATTTTGTCAGACTTCGACTTAGCTGATTCTCCATATACACCTGCTTGGCACTTTTTTCGGTCGTCTTCGGGCGACCCCGTTTGACAGATTGAACGACCATGACCGGGCTAGCTTCGCCTTCTTCGGACCCAACAACTTCGTCAGTTCGGAAGCCTTGCAGGGGAGCATACCACGCGTCCCATTCTTCTTGAGTGCCCTCATCAGGAGGGGTCGGTAGGGCTTTGTCGCAAAGTATCTTCCGTTGTACATTCTTCGAAAGTGTTAAAATTCACTCGTAGAAGTTGAACTTCTCCGGTGGATGGAACCACTGTGGGTTCTGGTCAGATGGTCGTACGACCTGTGGAGAGTTGCGCTTGAGTTTCCACGTAGCCACCTTGTGACTAGAAGGGCCAGCGTTGGAAGCACCACCAGCCATGAAGATTTGCACAAGCACATAAAGGCATTAGGCAAAGCAAAAGCACGAGAATAAAAAAAGACACATCCAAGTATGCTCAAACTTTGAATAACTTGAGTTAAATAGGAGCATTACGTCTGGTTCAACGTGATCTGAGAGTTTTAGACATACGGGGTCCAACAGATCCTCGAAACTATAAGTATCATGACCAATTCGAAAGAGAAGTGTCAGACCCCGTACGCTTCGGAATAGCAAACCCAGTATCGTGGAGGGGTGATCAGTTGAACCAAAGGACGAGCACATTAATAAACACTAAACATGTTAAGTGGAAAGTCAAAAAAATTGGGCAATTTCTCAACCCCAGAAATCAGTGCGCGTCAGCCCTAGCACGTTTAGACCATTGAACGAAGTTTCCAGGACCAGAAACAGTACGCGTCAGCCCTGACCCGTTCAACGATTAGGCCAAATTTAACAAAGTTCGGAAGAACATACGCGTAGGGTCCAGCAAAGGTAAAAATTCAGGAAATTCTACCAAGTTCAAAATCACACCCGCAGGGCTCAGCGCATCGCAAAATTCATGCAATTTTGCAAGTCCAAAAACATGGCGCACTGGCCCCAGCGCGTCCAGCAAATATGACAATTTCACCAAGTTTGAAATTTTGCACGCGCCAACGCTGGCGAGTCATGAAAATACAAAAGAGGGTTTTTTGAATAACACGAGTACGCGCTGACCCTGGCGCTTCAATAAATAAGAGTGAGTATGGATTTCCCTACGCGCTACCTCCAGCGCGTCCTAAAATGGATTTTACTCGAATAATGCGAGTACGCGCTAGACTCAGCGCGTCCAGAAAATGGTATTTTCACTAAGAGGTGACGTGCTAACTCTGGCGCGTCCATTTAAACTACGCGCAGGATCATGGCACGTTTAAAAATTCTAAGTCCATTTCAGTACGCGCTGGGGGTAGCGCGTTGAATAAATTAAGCTACCTAGTTTTTTAGACCCGCCCGACCTTTTTTTCTACGCGCTGGCGATATTAAATTGATGCGCTGGAGAAAAGAGGGACGCGCTGGCATGGAGCTCTGGTTGTTGAGAAATAAATGGAAATGACTAAAATGACCCGGACTTTCCTATTTATAGCGGGACCCAAAAAATCCGATGTGCCGCAATGGACGATTGAGTCCATCCCAACACATCGGAGGGGCATTTGTTGGGGTCCCAAAAGTCAAGATCCCTAAAACGAGGGTTACAAGTGCACAATTTTCTCTATCACTGGATTTAGGGGCAGTGCATCAAAAATCCTGACAAAAATCACAACACACATCAGACTTAACCAAAAATGAAAAGTTGACCCAGTGGTGGGCCCCACTGATCATCATGATCAGAACCCTACAAATTTGGGAGGGTTACCTCAAACATGAAGAAATAGGGCTAGTGTATCGACATCCATCGCAAAGCGAGCCCCGCAAGCCCTCCGTTTCACAAAACCCAATTTTGTAAAACACGAGTACATCGGCGCATCAAGAAATTCATGGTCAGCGCATCTAGAAATTCAGACAGTTTTACAAAGTGAATTTTAGGACGCACTGCCCTCAGCGCGTCAAGAAATTCATGGTCAGCGCATCATGAAATTCAGCAATTTTACAAAGTGAATTTCAGGACGCACTGCCCTCAGCACATCAAGAAATTCACCTAGCGCATCTAGAAATTCAGACAGTTTTACAAAATGAATTTCAGGACGCACTGCCCTCAGCGCGTCAAGAAATTCGTCCAGCGCGTCCAATAATTCAGGAATTTCAGGACGCACTGACCCTCAGCGCGTCCAATAAATCAGGAATTTTCAACCAGTGCGCCCTGAAAATCAGCATTTTAACTAAGGCATTTTAAGACTCGCCGAGTGATTTTCTCAACGCGCCAACCCATTTTCTCGACGCACTACACGTGGCGGGCTCCTATTGGCTGAGTTCGGGTATAAATACCCCATTTTCCGGCTCATTTGGACGGATCGAGAGAAGGAGAGAGTTTTAGATTTTTTAGATCGCCGGAATCCCTTTTTCGACCCCCGGAAACCCTTTTCCGATCACCGAAAATCCCACTTCCGACCACAGCATGTCTGGTGGAGATAACCTAAAAATATACAAGTGTAGTAGCACATCGCAAAATACGTTGAACCAAACTTATTTTATCGACGCACTGGCCCCAGCGCATCACAAAAATAGGCCAGCGGATCAGAAAAATACACATTTTAAAACAAGTCATTTTTTGACACATTGGCCCCAACGCATCACAAAAATAGGCCAGCGGATCAAAAAAGTACACATTTTAAAATAAGTCATTTTTTTACGCACTGGCCCCAGCGCATCATAAAAATAGGCCAGCGGATCAGAACAATACACATTTTAAAAAAAGAAGTCATTTTTTGACGCACTGGCCCCAGCGCATCACAAAAATCGGCCAGTGGATCAGGAAAATAGATCATTTTTAACAATCAGTTTTTGACGCACTGGCCCCAACGCATCAGTGAAATCAGGCTAGCGGATCATAAAAATCAGCACTCTAAACATCCATTTCAGCGCCTTTAAATCTTCATTTTGTGACGTTTTCGAGCCCCGTTTGGGCCTATTTTGGGTATTTCAAGCGTTCCGGACGCAACGGAGCAGTCAAATAACTCATTCGGGCAAACCAATGAGCAGAATACAAGCCTTCGAAGTCCGATCTAATCCAACAAGATGATCAAAGTAACTTCTCGAAAAGAGGCCGTCAGTGCCCAAAATCATATTGATCATCACATTTTCTATCGTAATATAACCCGGATTCAGGTCCGGACTAAGCAAACGGAACTATGGTTAACACGATAAACCATATAGAGAGAGTTCTGCACTATTACACACAATTTGTTAAAGACTGGCACTTCAAGAGCAGTCGATGCCCTACCCATTCAAACGGCATCCGCTGGTTGAGCTGCTTAGGTACATACAACTGCAGATCGGTCTTCCCGCGGTCACCCGTCACAAATGACGGGCGCAGGCCCAGAGTCGCACCCCTCGGTTAAAAACCCTGACAGTCTCAGCCCGAATCTCCGGTCAAAACATGGGACATAGACATCTGACTCGTACAAAGATGGATCAGTCCACAACAAAACACGACAAATATAGGTCTCCGCGACCATACAAACACAGGTCTCCGCGACCATACAAATACAGGTCTCTGCGACCATACAAACACAGGTCTCTACAACCACACAAATACAGGTCTCCATGACCATGAACTCTGAGACCATAGTTCCCGCTGACTAGTCTTCTACCTTTTAATCAAGGGTCATCGATCATTCGATGTAATTAAGGGCTCGTGCCAGATCACGGCCTGGAATGTACAAGAGCTCAAGATCTCTGGAATAAAATTCGCCTTGCGATATCTCTTCTCTTGTGTACTATTGTGAATGTTTGTGGTTGTCTATGAATGTTTCTATTATTCAAAACCCCAGAACAACAAAACACCAGAAAACTGCGCCCGAGCATTTTTCTAGTTCTAACAGGTACAAAACACTAGATTCATTTAGGAATCTCACCCCCAACCAAACTTACATTGTCTTCATTGTAAAATGATATGCAATAATCAATGATATGAGAGCAATGATATAAATATGGGAGAGTGAGAAGGAAAGTACCTGAGAGAGTCGATCATGGAAGTCTACAACTCCAAACAACTAACTAATTCAAACTAATAATGCTATTCTATACCTCCGTCAGACTAGGAGGTCAATCTTAACACACATGATCATCCAAATGAATTGAATTTAGCAGGATTATTAGGTAGAGTAAAAGATTTTTCAGTAATATCATCCACCATCTTGCTTCATAATGCACATGGGTGATGTTTATCATTCTAATCCAATGAAAATCCTACTAAAAAATTTCAGCAGGTTTCTCAAAGTTATCACCCTATGTATTAGGAAAGGAGAATTTCTTTGGTTGGAAATCATTAAACATGAATCTCCTTTCCAACTTGTCTGGGAGAAAATTATTTGGATAAGGATCATTACAGAGATGATGCTCTTCAGTTTGAACAAACCAAAGAGATGTGGAGACTTGTATTTCTTCTTCACAAGTTGGTATGGTCTCCACACAATCAGATTCTAATGGTACTTCCACAATTGATAAATCAATTTTACACTCTGTGGAATGAGTCTTTTTGGGCATGTTGAGCTCCTAATTGTGTATATTCTAACCCCAATTCATCACTCATTGTGCATGGTTTGCATGGTTTATAGATAAACCTAATGCTTGTTTTGTGACTACAGGATTGAGAGTGAACTCTACCCATTTGAAGTTGAAAAGAACATGTTTAGGACCTTGGACGAAGATCCAAAGGAGGACCGAGGCTTAGAAGGAAGAAAGCAAATGAAAGAAAGGAAGAAAATAAGAAGAAAATGAAGCTGACCGGTCGTGACCGGTCGGCCAAGGAAGCCTGACCGGTCAGTGACCGGTCAGCCATGCATGTTTGGGCACTACTGAAGAGGACCGACCGGTCATGACCGGTCGGTCATTGTTGCTGGAGAATTGCTGAAGGCGTCCGACCGGTCATGACCGGTCAGACATGCTTGCTGGACCAAGGATGAATAAGCCCGACCGGTCATGACCGGTCGGAGGTGCTTGCTGGAGTGTTCTCACTTGAGGCCGACCGGTCAAGACCGGTCGGCCATGCGTACTGACTTAGAAGCTTCTAATTTCTTCCTGATTTTCTCTGCGCTGCGTAAGAGTTTTGCAAATTCCCGATTCTTCCGACGTTGTGGAGCCTCCAGACTATAAGAGGACACCTAGGGATCGTTCCTAGGGTATCCTAGAAGGGTTCAAGCGAGGTTGGAGGCTGTGGAAGTGAAGATTGGAGTTTCACAACTCCTTTTGGTTTGCTTTGCTGTTTTCATGCTTTTTGTAGTTGTTTCATGTTTCCTTGGATCATGAGCAGCTAAATCTCTTAGCTAGGGCTAAGAGGTGAAGCTTGTAGTGAATCCAAGATGTTTTAATTCGTAGTTAAGTGGTTTTAGTTTGGAATTCATGATTATGAACTAAGGTTTGAAGTTTATACAAGTTTTTAAGTAATTTTTCTTAGTCTTGTGATGACTCATGGATGTTTGGATGAATTACTTATCTTCTTAATTTGTTTGCAACGGTATAGACCTGTATGATCCGAGGAATCGGAGTGCACTCTAGTACTAAGCTCTTCATAAAGGGACTTCAGGCCAAAGTTCTATTTTAGTTAATTTTCTGGAATATGTAAGGACTGTGCTGGTGATTTGAATCTAGTTCAAATCCTAATCTAGCCTTGTCTTATGAGAGGACTTGGGGATGGTTATGATTGAGAACTGGACCTATAGGAAAGGGGAATGACCTATGCAATTGAGCATGCTCAGCTCAGCCTAGATTGAGTGAATCTTATGCATAGAACTTACATATTACAGACTGTTTGGTTTAACAGTTCTATCATCCGACTGGACAGACAGGAATGTCGATTCTAGTTGAGAGAATAAGAAACCACAGCGGATTGAACATCAAGGATTGCTACAAGTGGATCCTTGAAACCCTAGTACCCTCTTATAATTAATTACTCTCGATTTAATTCAGCTTTTGTTACTCACATCAACTTTATACAACAATCTGATTAGTAGACTTCAATAGACACTTGTGGATGAATTTGTGAGATCCTACATAGTCCCTGTGGATCGACCTCGGTCTTACCGAGTTTATTAATACATCGCAACCCTACACTTGGGGAAGCGAACAAGTTTTTGGCGCCGCTGCCTGGGAATTTTGACGGTTTTCACAAATTTCTGAAATTAGTATCTATCTAGGATTTTTTTTAGATTTTTAAACTAACTTAGTTTGTTTATTTGATTTTTCTTTTCAGGGATTTCTAGGAAGCTGAAGAAGATTCAAGGATTTCTAGGGCAAAATCAGGTTCTATCTTTCTAAAAACCTTACTCTTCTCCTTCTCCTATTCATTCCTATTTTATTCATCTCTTGTAGAGTGGGTGGAGATTCCTTTTGGATCTTGAAAGGTCAGCCTTTTTGCCACCTGGATTCCTATTGGTCGGCTCTGCCGCCTTGGATCACCTTGTGCTCAGAGATTTCTTTTCTTATCTCTACTCCTCTTTCTCCTTTTTCTGCACTTATTCTCAAAAGATTCAAAGAGTGGGTGGGGAGTTCTCTGAACCCCTATTGACCAGGAGAAATCGGTCTCTATCCTTGTTCTGGCCTAGCCATTGCAAGACACCTTGTGCTTCGGTCTTAGAGAAAAGTAAAGAAAAGGGAGGAAGAATTCTTCTTTCTTTTTGTTTCTTATTTTTGGTTTTGCATGCCACATTGGGCTCGGGATTCCAATAACCGACTCATAAGTGAAGGGGGGATAGTAGAAGGAATTGATAGAGAGCCACGTGCTAGGAGACAGCTAGATTCTCCAATTATATCTGAAAATATGGTTGCAAATCAACCTAATCCGAACCAAAATCAAACTGAAACTAGGGAGAATGTGGTTGAGGATGTTCACCGACCAAGGACTTTACGTGATTTCTTGCAACCTGCAAGAACGAGCACTCCCTCATGCATAGTATTTCCACTAAATGCAGGGAACGTGGATTTGAAACCGGGAGTGATCAATCTTCTCCCTAAATTCCATGGTCTAGACAGTGAAAGTGCCTATCAACACCTTAGGGAGTTTGATGAGGTAATCACCACCATGCACTTTGCAAATGTGACTGAAGATGTAGTAAGACTTAAATTCTTCCCTTTCACTCTTAAGGATAAAGCCAAGGGTTGGCTTTATGCATTGAGGCCAAGATCAATTGGGTCATGGAATGATATGCACAGAGAATTTATAAAAAAATTCTTACCTACTCACAAAACGAACATGCTTAAGCGCCTTATCATGAACTTTGCCCAAAAGGAAGATGAAACCTTTTCCCAATGTTGGGAGAGGTTCAAGGACCTATTAAACGCATGCCCACATCATGGCTATGAAATTTGGCGGATTATAAGTTTTTTCTATGAAGGACTGACTTCATCTATGCACCAATTTATAGAGATGATGTGTAATGGGGAGTTCATGAATAAGGAAGCTGATGAAGCATAGGATTATTTGGAAGAATTGGCTGAAAGTGCACAATCTTGGGACACATCTAAACCAACAAGTTCCAAGACTGGCCAACAAAAGGAAAAGGGAGGAATGTATGTCTTATCAGAAGAAGATAGCATAAGTGCACGGTTGGCTAGCCTTACAAGAAAGGTCGAAGCCATGGAATTAAGGAAAGGAGAAACAATCAACTCCACTGAGGTTGAAACTGTTTGTGGAATTTGTGCTGGAAATCAACATGCTACACCAGATTGTCCCACAATTTCAGCAGTCCAAGGCATCTTACAAGAACAAACAAATGCCATAAACAGTTATCAGCAGCAATATGGTGCTCCAAACTCAAAGACGTTTAATCCTAATTGGAAGAACCATCCCAACTTCAGTTGGAGGAATGGACCTACTGCAAATGCAAACAACACTCCAAAAGTATCACTAGAAGAGATGTTGGGTGCATTCGTATCGGTCCAGAATGAGTATAACAAGACAAATTCTCTCAAAATAGATGGGTTCATGCAAGAGCAATTGAAATTCAATCAAAACTCAAACCAAGCTATCAATGAATTGAAAACATCTTTGGCTAGAGTTGAAGCTCACCTTAGTGTTAGAGAGAAGGGCACACTTCCTGCTCAACCTCTTCCTAACCCAAGGACCCAATATGAGATACAAGATGCAAGCTCATCCTCCCACCATACGGAACATGTCCAAGCTATCACCACCTTGAGAAGTGAGAAAGAAATTGACAAATCTAATCCGGTGAAGGCCCCAAAGCCTAAGGATCCGGAAATTCCCAAAGAGGATGATAGTCCAAACAATATTCCACAAGAGAAAGAACCGGAAAGGCAATACAAGCCGGTTGCCCCATTTCCACAAAGGTTGATTTCACCAAAACCTTTAGATAAAAATCTGGAGATTCTGGAAATTTTCAAGCAGGTAAAGATCAACATCCCGCTGTTGGATGCAATAAAACAAATACCATCTTATGCTAAATTTTTAAAGGAATTGTGTACAATCAAAAGGAAACATAACGTTCACAACAAAGTGCTTTTGGCTGAGAATTTGAGCGCCATCATCCAACAAGAGGTGCCCCAAAAATACAAGGATCCAGGTAGTCCAACCATCTCATGCATCATAGGAGACTACCAGATTAAACAAGCCCTACTCGACTTGGGGGCAAGTGTGAATCTCATTCCATACTCGGTCTACGAACAACTTGGGTTAGGAGAATTGAAACCCACCAAAACCACACTCCAACTTGCTGATAGATCCATCTGGATACCGAGAGGAATGGTAAAGGATGTTCTAGTCCAAGTTGATAAATTCTACTACCCAGTAGATTTTATTGTCTTGGACACACATCCCGTGATAGGCACCGGTACTCAAATTCCCGTCATACTTGGACAACCGTTTCTAGCTACTTCAAACGCCATTATCAATTGTAGAAACGGACTTGTACAAATGTCCTTTGGAAATATGACCCTTGAGCTTAACATATTTGAGTTATGCAAACAACCGCGGGAAGTTGATGATGATGTCCACGAATTAAACATGATCGAATCATTCGTGGAGGATACAGTCCCCTTATCACTACTTTCCAACCCTTTGGAGGCATGTATGGCCCACTCTCATGAGACAAATGATTACACAATACAAGAGATGGATGTCATTCTAGATGTGATGCTGGTGCTTGAGAATAAAAGATGGAGGGCCCCAATTGAACCTTTGCCTGTAAATGAGAACAAGGCCCTCCCATCCAACATCAATGCACCAAAACTCGACCTAAAACCATTGCCAAGTGAGCTAAAGTATGTTTATTTAGGTCGAGATAAGACTTATCCAGTGGTGATTTCTTCCCACTTGGATGAGGAACAAGAGAGTAGGCTAATAGCCACTCTATTAAAGCACAAGAGTGCCATTGGATGGTCAATTGCGGATCTCAAAGGCATAGACCCACTGATTTGTACTCACCGCAAACACCTTGAGGAAAATGCAAAATCATCCCGGCAACCACAAAGACGACTAAATCCAAACATGAAGGATGTGGTTAAGGCCGAAGTGGTGAAACTATTGGATGTAGGTATCATTTACCTAATATCTAATAGCCAATGGGTGAGCCCAACTCAAGTGGTGCCTAAGAAATCCGGAATAACCATCGTAGCTAATGCCAATAACGAACTCGTGCCAACTAGAGTCTCTACTGGTTGGAGAATGTGCATTGACTACAGGAAGATAAACACTGTCACAAGGAAAGACCACTTCCCCCTACCGTTTGTTGATCAGATTTTAGAACGGTTGGCGGGTCATTCCCACTTTTGCTTCCTTGATGGCTATTCAGGGTACAACCAAATAGAAATTGCCCGTGAAGACCAAGAAAAGACTACATTCACATGTCCATTCGGCACCTTCGCCTATCGACGGATGCCGTTTGGACTATGTAATGCTCCTGCCACCTTTCAGCGTTGTATGATGAGCATCTTTTCTGACATGGTGGGGACCATTCTCGAAGTCTTCATGGATGATTTTTCCGTATTCGGTTGTAGCTTTGATGAGTGCCTTGAGCACTTGAAATCTGTGCTAAAAAGATGTGAAGAGAAGAACCTAGTGCTCAATTGGGAAAAGTGTCACTTCATGGTTCAAAAGGGAATTGTACTTGGTCACATCGTTTCACAAAATGGAATTGAGGTGGACAAGGCGAAAATTGATCTTATCTCTAACCTTCCACCACCCAAAAGCATACGAGATATACGGTCTTTTTTAGGACACGCAGGATTTTACAGAAGGTTCATAAAGGACTTCAGTTCACTCTCTCGCCCTTTATGTAACCTACTTCAAAAGGAAAATTCATTCGAGTGGAATGAAGAATGTCAAAAGTCCTTTAACACCCTTAAAGGTATGTTGACATGTGCCCCAATAATGCAACCACCTGATTGGAGCCTTCCTTTTGAAATTATGTGCGATGCTAGCGACTATGCTATTGGGGCCGTGTTAGGCCAAAGAAAAGATAAAAAGCCATGTGTCATCTACTATGCAAGTAGAACCATAAACTCAGCCCAGGCAAACTACACTACTACTGAAAAGGAACTTTTAGCCGTAGTTTTTGCTTTGGAGAAGTTTAGATCCTACTTGATTGGATCCAAGATCATTGTATTCACTGACCATGCCGCGCTTAAATATCTTCTCTCTAAGAAGGATGCTAAACCACAGTTATTAAGATGGATCCTCCTACTCCAAGAATTCGACATAGAAATACGTGATAAGAAAGGAGTAGAGAATGTAGTAGCTGACCACCTCTCTCGACTTGTCCTCACTGATTCCCCTGAAACGACTGCAATCAATGACATGTTCCCTGATGAACAACTTTTTACTGTTTCCCAATTGCCATGGTATGCAGACATTGCTAACTATCTTGTTACAGGTGTAATTCCTACATATTGGAAAAAGCAAGATAAGGATAGATTCTTCACAGAGGTGCGGAAATTTCTATGGGACGACCCATACTTATTCAAGTACTGTCCCGATCAAATCATAAGGAGATGTGTCCCAGATGATGAGCAACAAAGTATCATCTCCTTCTGTCATTCTCAAGCATGTGGTGGCCACTTTTCGGCCAAAAAGACCACAACGAAAATTCTGCAATGTGGGTTTTATTGGCCCACCATGTTCAAAGACACACATGAGTTTTGCAAAGCATGTGAACCTTGTCAGAAATTAGGAGGAATATCCCGTAGAAATATGATGCCACTCAATCCCATCTTAATTATCGAAATTTTTTATTGTTGGGGCATCGATTTCATGGGCCCATTCCCATCTTCTTTTAGAAATTCATACATCTTGCTAGCCGTTGATTATGTTTCCAAATGGGTCGAGGCCATCCCTTGCCGGAATAATGACCATAAAACGGTCATTCAATTTTTAAAAGAAAATATTCTTTTTCGGTTTGGAACGCCTCGAGTCATCATAAGTGATGGAGGGTCTCACTTTTGCAATCGCCCTTTTGCAACCTTAATGAAGAAATATGGCGTTACACACAAAGTGAGCACTCCCTATCACCCACAAACTAGTGGACAAGCTGAGATATCCAATAGGGAGATTAAACACATTTTAGAGAAAACGGTGAATCCCGATCGCAAGGATTGGTCACTTCGACTTACTGATGCGCTTTGGGCCTATCGTACTCCCTTTAAAACCCCTATTGGAATGTCTCCCTATAGACTTGTCTATGGGAAGGCTTGTCACTTGCCTGTGGAGTTGGAACATAAGGCGTATTGGGCTATTAAGAAGATGAATTTCAATTCTGACAAGGCAAGCTCGTTACGCAAACTACAATTGAATGAACTTGCAGAAATCCAGAATGAAGCTTATGAGAATGCAAGAATTTACAAGGACAAGACGAAGATATTCCATGATAAGAATATTCTTCGCAAGACATTCACGATCAACCAAAAAGTCCTCATGTATAATTCTCACTTACATCTATTTCCGGGAAAACTGAAATCTCGATGGACCGGTCCCTACATTGTGCAAACTGTCTATCCGTATGGGACTGTCGAGCTGTTGAATCCAAGGAACGGCAACATTTTCAAAGCAAATGGGCAGCGATTAAAGCCGTTCCTTGAGAAATTCCCTTCAGAAGGTATGTCCATACCTCTGAATGATCCTGTGTATCAGGATGATTGATCTCCTAGTCTGATGGAGGTATAGAGTAGTTAGGATTAGGATTTCGCTGCTTTTGTTTTCTTTTGCATAGGTTTGTTAGAAGGAGGAAGAATTCCACTCTTCACTCTCACAGGTACCATCATTCCCCACTCCCTTTATTTTCAAATTGCTCTCATGTTTTGCTCATTGCACATCTTTTACATTGAGGACAATGCAAGATTTGGTGAGGGGGTGTAGGATCGCTTGGATGAATCCAGCGTTTTGCAACATTTCAAGCAATTATGTGGAAATTTTTCGATTTTTCAAAATTTTGAAACTCTTTTGAAAAACACCGGTTCTATGCATTCGAGTTGATATGAGCATAAGAGGAGGAGATATGAAGTATATAAGGCTGGATGTCTGGAATTCCTCATAGCATAATGGTTTTTTATATGCGAACTCCCCTATTTTGTGATTGATAGAAAATCTGAACACTTTTACACCTAGCTCACATTACACGATTTTCATGAGTTGAAGGGATTATGTGATTTATGGATTAGCTAGACTTTGAATTAAGGTATTGAGAAATCAGGCTGGGGTACTTTGTCCATCCTTGTCCAGGGGAAAATAATGAAAGATATGGATTTTTAAAAATCCTATCTAATTTAAAAAGAAAAAGGAAAAGGAAGGATGAAATTGGGAATGTGGAAAAACGGTGGAAAATTCCGATTAGGGCTACCTACTACCAACCGGGGGATGGTCTACCCGTAACCAAAGCCAGAAATGGGACGTAGTGTGAAAGTCGTCGGAAGGACGGTAAGGCAAATTCCTGTCATTGGCTTGATGTGGCTCTATGTACCTTGAATTCTATAGTCTACCTGATCTATGAAGAAGATAATCCTAGAAACTCGTGGGATGAATTTTCACTACCCACACTAGGTTGAATTTGTTCAAGTCCTTCTGTTTATCAACCAATCAGCGGGAATTTCATATAAATGCTTATTATGTTTTGAGGATTTACGGTTCCAACCTTTGACGCCTAATCTTTCTGAATCTTACACTTATGAACCTTGGAATGTATAAAAGGATGGTTTCTGAAAGAGAGTTGAGTTTTGAAGAATGAGATTAGTTTCACGCATGTTTTGCTCGGGACTAGCAAAATGCTGGTTGGGGGGTGTGTTGAGCTCCTAATTGTGTATATTCTAACCCCAATTCATCACTCATTATGCATGGTTTGCATGGTTTATAGATAAACCTAATACTTGTTTTGTGACTACAGGATTGAGAGTGAACTCTACCCATTTGAAGTTGAAAAGAACATGTTTAGGACCTTGGATGAAGATCCAAAGGAGGACCGAGGCTTAGAAGGAAGAAAATAGATGAAAGAAAGGAAGAAAATAAGAAGAAAATGAAGCTGACCGGTCGTGACCGGTCGGCCAAGGAAGCCTGACCGGTCAGTGACCGGTCAGCC